>OY744520.1:146884428-146924428 GCA_963556195.1 Sepiola atlantica | reverse complement strand
ATAGCGCTATTCAGATCTCGATTAAAAGAGTACGAATAGTATTGAAATCCGAAAGAGGCTTATTGCCACTTAAATTCCAGAGAAAGTCGTTATTAACGCTTACACGGTGGTAAACGGCTGATGCGAGATTACCGAATGTATTTCAATGGTAACGTAGCGAAACGGATACTTGTATTTTTTAGCTAATGGGCCACCATTTATCAAGGCTTAGAGGCCACTCACGGATAAGAGTTGAAGAGATTTTAATTTGGAGGATGAATGCCACCACGAGACGATTGGAATTAAATGGGCAAGACAAGCAGAAGATTTCTTAGGAAGAATTGATTATCCAAGAGGTTGGTTCAACAGACTTGAAGACGACCATGTTGTAGTCGGTTTGGAAGCAGCCTCGTGGTATTTTGTTCAACAGATTGGAAGTTCATAGACAGAAACTTTGTTCGTTGAAGTTCCGTTTTATTTTTGGTACAAGAACGGATAAAGAAAAGTTCATTTATGTAGTTGTAGCTAAGCGAGTTCTTGCTGTGAATGTTTTTCTAGGAAGCAGGAATTAGAGCCATGTCGAACGCTTACCATGAACATAACGATACAGTAAAGAGAGGCTAGCAGCATTTTCTCTGTGCAAAATAGACAGTAGAAAAGAAAAGAGATCACCCCCCACTAGATTTCGTAATCCGTTTTGTACTCTTTCAAGGCAAGACAAAGTTCTCAGAGCAGCACCCCCACCTATATATGACAGCTCTTATACAGGTATAGAATTGCATCAGGAACTTTCTGGGGCGATAAAATGATCCAACCATATTTCTAGTAACCATCGTTTTAGATTGGATGTAAGTCTTCTGTTTCAGTTCTGGAGCGAAAGTCAGTCCTAGAAGCTTGTCAAAAAGGGAGTCTTCCTGGAGTAGAGAGACATTTATTTCAACTCCGTTAAAATGAGGATCCGAGCATTGGTGATGAAAGGAGAGAAGGCGTTAAAAATATCTCGCCACTTTTTTCCTCACTGTACCGCGTGCTACAAGCCAGAGAAGCGAAAGAGAGTGAGAAAAATAGTGATCATCAAAGTGGGGTCGTAAATAGTTGTGTCGTTAGCATAGATGTCAACGAATGATTTCAGAATATTATTCGGAAGATCATTTATGAAGATCAGGAAGAGCGGTGGGTCCAGAATTGATCCTTGAGGCACGCCGGCATTCATGCAGTGTGCTTCGAACTTCTGGCCAATAACAACAGACTACTGGAGATCTGAGGAGAATTGTTGTCATAAAGACTTCTGGGAACACCACCTGTTTGTACCAAAGAGAGATGGTAATAAACTGTGGGCCCAAACCCCAAAAGCCCTCTAGATGTTTTATTTTGTCAGCTTGGTCAAAGCACTGAAATATAAAGGTAGCAAATGGAAGCCCAAAGAATATCAGGTAGCGAATACACCCAAGAATAGCAGAGTATTTTTCCCAAGCCTAAATGTTGTTCAGTTGTGAGAACGGCGGCCATCGACAATATTTAAAGAAAATATGACAGCTTACTAAAACCTTACTAGTACTAATACCAATAGGCATAGGAAAATATAAATTAGTTCATTTCATTGTGCATCGTATGGTCTAAGTATATTATGATTTATAGACAGAATCTCCTTCAGGTTTGAGAAAAGTTGGTAGAAAAAACACATTTTATGACGTTATTTTTAGATACATATATTATTTTTTCTAATCAAAAATAACCAATACATTTTTTTAAATCATTTTTTTAAATATTTGTCGTGTAGATACACTTATATTCTAACAATAAAATCAATTACATCAGTTTATTATTGTATTTTTGTCACCAGGCAAGTAATTTTCCACTGTGGTGTCTTTGCGATTTTATGTTCTTTAGAAGTTTATTACATCACAGCATAAGTAAAAGTGTAAAACGTGTAAAAAAAAACACAGAATTCTAAATTTCTGGTGATTATTTGAAAAGAGATACCAGGTGCCTAACAGGATAAGTTATGCATTTGTATATGTCAGCCACGACAACTGAAAGCCCATAACATACTGATATATACTCAAACATTTAGCAAGTATATGTGTGCTGTATTTTTTCTGTCTATTTAGCGCATATTTGATTCTTAGTGAAAATAAAGATTTATGGATCATTAAAATACTTTAGCAGGTATCCAAACATGTGTCTGCTATATTTATAATAATGATAATTATAGCCAGAAACAGGAAGCTAAAAGTCCCATCATTTTATGAGTATACAATTGTCATCATTTCTTCAAAAGTAATTCATCCAATTTTCCTCAGTGATTGTGTTCAACTATTTATTAATAAAATAAAGTTTATTCAAATAAATAAAACATGTATGCACAAAATACAAGTTTATAAAGAAAAACAAATTAGTGTTTGGGTATAAGTACCCACACAACCTACAAAAAACACTTCAAGAACTGATAATGTATATGATTGCACATTAAATTGCTCCCCAAGATTTATGAATGCATGACCAAAATCCTTCTCTTCAAAAAGTAAATCAAGAGCTTGTTCACCTTTTCCGTAGAAGGCCCTAAAACTATCATATCAAGTCAAGCAATGTAGGCTGATCAATGCTTGGCTGATATCATATCCAATACAATCTTCTATCGTTATCCTCAAATTTGTTGCTTTTCTTGTATGGATATTTAAGCGCAGAGAATGAGAGATTGCAGAGCAATTCCATTGATGAACGTGTCAGTGTCCCGGCTTACAATGATAATGTTAGCACTGGTAATGTAAAATATGTGTGTATCTGCTTCTTCATATGAAGAGCAAAGTCTTGTCTCCTCTACTGCGGTGACCTTATGATTTGAATGATTTCCAGGTGAGAATGAATATCATTTGCTATTGTGTTCAAAGAACACCTTCACCCCTATTAATGATGATGTTCAAACATTGAGCCCTGTCTTAAGACGGTATTTTACCAGCGACTCGTTCTCTCCAACTGAGAGAAACTTATTCCACTGCTGGAGAAGGGATTGGCCATGAATTCGTATCTCCTGAGAACCACTAGCTACTCTTTTGGCCTATTCAGAATTTTTGGTGGAGATCTGCTGGTATGTGTCAATCACAAAGTGAATTTCTTGTGAACTATGGTGTTTTTCCCAGTTTACAAGTCACTTCAAGATTACAAGAGAGGTTGAAAAATGTTCTCTCCAGGTATATTGTTGACATTAAGCTGATTTAGCAATGACATGCTATCCACTACATATATGCCACCTATAATTGGGGTCTTGGATTGGAATTTAAGTTAGACTTTCAAGTGCACGAGGTAAGTAAACCTGGTTGGTCTTAACTAGGAATCCTTGAGAATCTGCAAGTGACAGTGGCAACGAACCGAATAATAGGACAGTAGCTCTTGTAAGTTTATTTTTTCATATTTTCCGATCACAACCAATATTGCTACGAGGTTTCTGTTAACTTTCAAAGTCATGTCTTTTCCATGTACATCATGTCAGGATATCTTAAACACACTGATGAATGTCTTGAGATGCATTATTATGTAAGCAAAACAATTAACTTTTTCTGTTTGTAGACGCTCTCCACAAAACCTTTAACTCGGATTCATTTCTCGCATTTGCAGACTGAAGATCAGTTTGAACAAATCAAGTTGCAATAACTCTTGATGCAATATGGATCAACTAATTTTGTTCATAGTCAAATAAGTTTCCCATACTATTCACTGTACCAATAATCTTAACAACATTATCTTTGTCACGTTTCATATGACTTGATAGGAGATCTGATGGAGTTTCACTATGCTCTCCTTTGTCAACCATGGCTCCACATTCACGGATGATGGATATTCTAGTATGATGGGACCATATCCATCCGTTGAACTCACCTTTGCAAGTGCTGAAACTTCTCATATCACCTTTTGATTTAGAGCCTTAATGAACAGTTTGCTCCATCGTTTGGTCACAAAAATTGTGGCAAGGGCATTGACTCGTTTGGACAGTGAAAGCGCCTTCCAGACATTGCTTATATATTTATGGATGAATGAAGGGAAGATTGCACATATCCAACTACAGAAAGACCTGCCCAGATATAAGTTAGTTTGGAAGTCAATTTCAAAAAGCCGTCAAACACATGTCAATATGTAAAACGGGCAATAAAATGATGATGATCATCATCATTATCGTCATCATCATCATCATCATCATCATGATCTCTTAGGGAACTTCAAGCTTATTTTTGAATAAAAATTATTTGGTAGCCATTACGCATAGTTAGGATCTCGACCATCACCTCGGTACTATAAGTCGAAACCGAATTTAAGATCGCAACCCCAATTTCCGACCACAACTCCAGACAGGCTTAATGTTGGAGGGTTTCATTCTTATTAACGTAAAATAATTCCAATATTTACTAATTCCACAAATTAAAAATTAAAAATCCTGTTGAATTATCCTCACGTCAATTTTATTTTCAATAAGTGTGCTCTAAGTGTAACGAACATAATAATAAACAACAATCTGCAGTTTTTTAATCACCAAACAAACGATGAGACCTCTCTTTCGAAACTCCACCAAATGCTACTTTAACAAATAATCAGTATAATAATAGTCATACACGTATGCTAATTCACTCAAAAAAAGTTAGATTTTACTTTTTGCAGGCAATTAAATGTAAACAGCCTGAAAAACATGGGAGTAAAAATAAAACAAAAACAAAACCCTATTTAATTTAGAATTTAGAGTGAAAGATCAGTTTTGCATAAATTTAATATAAAATGATCACTTATTTTTTTTGCATATTTAAGTATTCATTGTTATTGTTCTATTTTATGTTTTATTGTAATTTTTTTAAATTTTGGTAAAATTGTAGACATACACCTGACACCCCCCAAGAACAAAAATGTGAAATTCCACATTTTTAGGCAATTATATGTAAATAGCCTAAAAAGGTTTACGGTAAAAATTAAAACAAAAAAAAACACAATAACAAAATGAAACAACAATATTTTAGAGTGAGCGAATTAGTTTAACATTTAAATTTAACACAAAATGATCGCACCGAATAGCGTTCTGAGGATATATTAGCCAATCACTTTTAGGGAGGAGTAGAGGCCAATTTGATGTTTATTTTCACTAAACCACCCCACACACATGCAGACACATACCCATGTAAACAGCGTAAAAAAATGACGGTAAAAAAATATTTAAGTATGTATATTCGTAGCAGACCCCTTCCCAACACTCACACTTAATTTCTGAAATATTAAGAAAATGACCAAGATTAAAAAAATATGTTTACATGTCCTTAAAAACGGAATCTGATCCGAAAATGGATGATTATTTTACGTTATTTTTTTATTTGAAACTGATCTCTCATTCTAAAGTCTAAAATATATTTTTTTTATTTCATTTATTTTTACCGTCAAGTCTTTCAGTCTGTTTACGTGTACCCCCCCCCCTCCGGAAATGTAGAATCTGATTTTTCTTTTTTTCAACTAGCATAGAGTGTAGGGATGGAATGATACCAAATAATCAAATATTAGCAAATTTATTCAAAATAGTTATGTTTGATTTTCTAAATGGAACTTTCATGGAGATCAGACGTTTCTTGACACACTTATTAAACAGCATAAGTCGTCCGAAGTGCTGCGTAATTTTTCGCGATTATGGTTTGTGATCCTTCCAAATTCTTCCATTTATCCACATATATTAAAAAACGAGTGGATCTTTTCGCTGAAAATGATACAATTTTGCTCATTTTCGAGAGATCATGCACATAAAATAATGCATTTGTTCAATGTTTACATATATCGCGTCGTCTGTGCGAGAGGTTGCCATGTTGCTTTTTTTTATTTTGTAAACGCGATTCAGATTGGCTGATTATAAATAGTAAATAAAAGAAGTGATTTCATTGGCTAAACTTTTCTTTCGGAGTTGGGCATTTTTTGCGTAAATTAGAAAATTAAAATATAAATTAACCCTATAGAACTACCCTTATGTAAAGTGGCTGAAAACTTTTTGTGATTTTATCTAAATCACCATGAATTTGATATTGAGTGTCCTTTCATAGCCGACGAAAGTAAAGGTTTTCAGGGGTAAGAAGCCTGTCTATAATAACTCATCTGAGATCTCCTGGAAGAAATAATGAAATAGAACTTATAATAATAATGGTTGAACAAATGCTCAAGAAAAACTTCCAAAATGAGTGTTCATCTTTTCTTCATCTCGAAAATAGGTATTATTGTCTGAAAGCGTTAGGGTAGAGAAAATAGTGCGTGGGGAGGAGAGATACTTCCGTCTTTTAACGGGAAATAAGAATTGGTCGGTCTTTGATTTTTCTTCTTCTGATGAATTGCAGAATGCGATGGAAGAGCGTCGCTGTTTGTTTTTATGAAGTTTGCCAAGACAGCGAAATTGACCATTAAATGGACTGTGTTCTTCCATTGTCTGAATTTGCTTGCCGTATACAAATACATATACATTTTAGAGGCACAGTATACTTGGGTTGTTAGAGATGTATGCATGCTGTGAATACACATGATTATATATATATATATATATATATATATATATATATATATATATATATATATATATATATATATATACACGCGTATACACACATGTACATATATATATAATTTACTATATTCATTTATACAAAGTTAGGTAGGTGTATTTTTCATGTACGTGATTCAGTCCTAAACTAATTAACCGAATTTTATGAATTTTGGAACACAGCTGCTAGTGGTTGTAATGGGAGATATATTTAGTTTAATTTCGTTTCATGCAAAGAGAGTAAAAAAGAGATGGAAGCCCTTCAAGAAAATACCGATATTTCCTATTTGTGTGCAATTGTAAACAATAAGTGTTAGACATTAATTAATAAATATTCGCAACTTTTAATTCTTTTTAATATTTTAAAAGGGGTTGAGTGGGCATAATATGGTACAACCTTCCATCTGAAAATTCAAGCATTTCAGATTTGTATTAAGTTTCCGTTAGGCATCAATTTAGTAAGATTCCCTGAATTTCAACTTCTTCTTAATACCCATTAAGCTTAAGTCTTTAATTTTATACATTTTATACAAAATAATGTTACTAATTTTGATCAAAATTGTAATAAGAATTCAAGACATAAAGTTTGTATCATAATATTCTGTTTTTTTACTTGGTAAAGTGGTGCAAAATTGTTCATGTTCGGGAAATTAATTCGGGTACTCTTCTAGTATTTATATAAAATTAGGTATCTTATTTACCTCCTGTCCAGGAGGTTAGTCACAGGGTCAGGTGTGGGCTTTGGCACGAAACAAAGTGAAAGTCATCGAACAGGAGAGTAACCATCAAGGAAATCCATGGAATTTCAAAATTCGGGGATATTATTGTTTAAATCACCCCAGAATCTGCCCCCATAACAGGATCCCTGTCCTGGCGTTGGCCGAAGAAAATTTAAAATAAAGATTTACTTAAAAATAGTATTAGACTAGCTAAAATTAAAAAGAACCCATAAGTAATTTGGGTGATTAAAATAGGATTTCACCATGTTTTGGCGATTATAAATCTTTCCAGATTGTGGCATTTTTTGGTACCAATCCAGTGCCCCTTTTGGGGGAGATGTGTTTTCCCCACTAAAAAGGGGACCATGTGTCGATACCTACACTCGTTGGGAAGCAATGTAATCGGCAGACTCTCTTATGTTATTTACTGAATTTCAAAAGCAGGTAAGAAAAATAATGGAAAAAGTTTAAAATACTTGTTAAATAATTTCGGGGAAAATAGGAAATACTGATTTTATAAAAAGAAAAATAAATAGCAGAGTATCAGTCTTTAAAAAAATCAGAAAATAATCCATTTCACTGTAAATATTTTAGGTGATTAAAATAGGATTTAACATGGACTCGTGTTCCGACGTGTGTGTTTATAATAAGTTGTTACTTGTTTGTTTGTAAATACTTGTTAAATAGTTTATGATGAAAATATTGCTTTAAAAACGTAGTCGATACAGAATATTTCCGAACAATTGTGTTTTATTCCGCTTAAGAAAAATCGTTCTAGACTGAGGCATTTTTTATTTTGTTTGAAAAACGGAATTTTCCATAAATAATAATGAAAATAGGTTTCAAATACTGTATTTTTGGAAATAGTCTAATAGTTTCATTAGTCTAATAGTTTCATTAGACATTTCTTTAAATTGATTTACATATCTGATATATATATATATTAAAATAAACATAGCTTGAGTATTTATTTACTCCTCTCCAAGGCCAGTTTTTATCTTACTCCCTCAAGTAAAATGTGACCCACGGTCGGGTCGGGAAAGTGTGGTTTAAAAATTGCCTGGGCAGCCCCGTCGGCATTGCCCGGTAGGGGCGCCTCAGGCAGTAAGCAATAAACTTACTCCTGCCCAAAGAGGGGGGGGCGAAGCCTGGGAGGGTGTACCTCCTAGAACTGCACAGGACAGACCCATAGACCGGCGTAAATCAAGCCCCGAAGGCCAAGACAATACCAGTCTATGGGGTGCAGTATCCATCGGAACAGATACTACACTTTGATTTTAGCCAAAAGGCAGTTTGAGAATCCGACAATTGTTTCAGAACCTTCTCGGCTCCTCCTCAGACTCAAACTATGTTTATTTTAATATAAAAGCTCTAATATATATTGAGCACTTTTGAAAAGTAATGGTTTAGTTCATTTTATTGATATTTGAACTTAATTAATTAATATATATATATATATATATATATATATATATATATATATATATATATATATTATTATTATTATTATTATTTAATGTCTCCACATAAACTGTTATAACGAGATATAATATTTTATGTATTTTCAGTATTTACAAATATATAATATATATATATATATATATTAGTAGTATGTTTTTAAAAGGCTGTGGGCAATGCAAATTCCGGGTAAGATGTAAGTTGGAGGGAACAAAAATAATAAATCGAATACGAACAACACTCTTGCTGTTATGTAAGATTTTAAGAAAAAATAAATAGTAAGTCATATTTATATTCGATTTATTATTTTTGTTCCTTCCAACTTACATCTTACCCGGAATTTGCATTGCCCACAGCCTTTTAAAACATACTACTACTATACCGAGCAATGCTTCAAGCAAACTACCATTCTCTATTATATATAGTCTAAAGAAGCTTTGAGTCATTAAAAAAAAAAATGTAAAATGCAGTTTAAATTCCCAGACAAACTAACTAAATCCAAGATATTGCAGACTTAACATTCGTTGGAAAATTAATAAATGAAAAAATATAAGTAAAAAAAAAAAAAAAAAGGGGGGGGGGTAATTATCTAAGAGTGAAACAAAAACAGGAGACCTTAAGCGTCTAATATTAACACGGGGATCATCAGCTGTTTACCATGTAACTGTTTCGGAGATTTAAAAACAGGACACTTATAATATTCATGGCTCTCCAATGGTACTGATTATACGACCATTTCCCCAATAATCAAGTGTCGAAATAATTCAGCTTAAAATATCACTAATATATACATAAATAAATAATGATAATAATAATAATAATATATATATATATATATATATATATATATATATATATATATATTAGACTACAAAGCTTACGAAAGGACAATCGTGTGGACTAAAATTAAGTTGAATTTCGATTATGCGCATCCCGTTTTGTATCAGCGGAAGCAGGGCTAAACGTGCTTGCGCATGCGTCAATTACTCTTCCTGACTCCATATCTGAAAGCCTCTATACATGGCATAAAAGCGGCCTAATTTTTTTTAGTCGTCCCTTATTTCAGTAAGTTGATTCCTTTTGATTACGACATTCTCACTATCTCTCATCGTTCTCTCACGCTATCTAATGCTTTCTCTCTTTCTGTCTATCGCGCTCACCCTCTCTCTCTCTCTCTCTCTCTCTCTCTCTCTCTCTCTCTCTCTCTCTCTCTCTCTCTCTCTCTCTTTAAAATATACATTGATAGTAAAGAATGATGCAAACAAACTTTGTTTCTTCGTTTATTTCGCATTTCTTGTTTTTGGTCGTTTCGATGCGTCCTCTCACTCCGTCCGTCTGTCGGTTACCCTGAATATCATTTGAGATGCGGACAGTCATCTTTACAATAGTATTTCTTCATCGGTCGGTCAGTCACGCTGAAGTTTTAAATATCATTGTTGTCGGTTGCTCACACTTACGTAGCATTTCTTCTTGGTCTGTCACACTCAAGTTTGAAATTTGCATTTTTAGATGAGTCAACACGACTCTATAAAACGCCCCGTCCGTCTTTGGCTTCGTTGGTCTGTCAAGCTTTAATTCGAAATGGCATTTTAAGTGCTAATCGCACAGTTTGAATCGACGCATCTCAAGAATACATGTGGTTCTTATAAATCGCAGTCTATGTTTCCATTCATTTTATTCTTTCGTCTTTATTCGTGTGTTCATCTTTGAATCTAAACGTAAGCATAATTTCCCACCAAAGTTGCTTTCTTTGCCAGCGTATATTATACGTTCCGTTTTTTGATTTATTTTTGTGGTCTTCCACTTTTGTCTTCCATCTCTGTCATTGTGCAAGCTTTTCTATTGCTTATTGCTCTCTCTCTCTCTCTCTCTCTCTCTCTCTCTCTCCTCTCTCTTACAAACACTCACACACACTTTTTCCTTGTCTCTGTCGCTCTGTCTCTCTTTCCTCTGTCTCGGTATCTCTCACTCTCTCACACAGCACACACTCACACAAATAGACTTTCTCCCTGTGTCCTCCTCTCTCCTACCACCCATTCTCTCCCCTCTCTCTCTCTCTCTCTCTCTCTCTCTCTCTCTTCATCACGAGTCTTTGTTTGCGGCAAAAAGTATTTCTTGGCTTCAGACTTCATTTTCTAATTATGTATCTTCATGTCTCATAGTCAGCAATAGTTTTTGTTACTTCATTTGATTTGTCTTTCTGTTGGGAGAGAAGAGCGTGATGTAATACACTATTTAATGACTGGCTTCTTTCCATGAAGAAAGCCACGCTTGAAAGATTCGTGCTATGCAATCAATACATCCAGAAATAATGTCTACTCAGAAAAATAATGTCTGCACTTCCTTTTGATAATGTCGTTTAACAGATATCAAATTCATACTAATAGAGACACACACTCACATACATAAATACAAACGTATATATATATATATATATATATATATAACAAAAAGACGGCTTCAAAAACTTAACCTGTATTGACTTGAACAGCAAAGAATGCGAGAGGACCTGATTCTGACATGCATCATCATCACCTGGAATGTAAATCTACCTTTTCGAAAATTCGGATTCATAAAATATATTAAAAAATGATCTATCAATTTCATATATTGATATAAATTCACGCGTCTGTTAACTGGTTTCTAAATTTTCAAATATATCTCTCAACGACCCTTTCAATGCTGTAGTAACACTTATATTATATATATATATATATATATATATATATATATATATATATACAAATTTGTAAGATATTGAAGTATGTGTGAGTGAATTGTGTATTTGTGTGCAAATGTTCAGACACTTAAATGGTTTTTCTTTGTTTGTGGAAGGGAGAAGCTTGAATGAAAAGTGTACGTATATATGTTTACCTCCTGTTCATGTGTGACATTATGTGTAAGTTCATAGTCGATCATGCCTCTTTCGTCCAGCGAGTCGCCAAGGAAGAATGCTATGGCGTCCTTTCTTTTGGCGTTCATGGGTACTGGGAGAGACGTATTTTTAAAACTGCTGCATTTGTTTGTATATGAATTTGATCGGCTCCCAGCCGTTTGGCAGAAAATATAGAAACGTCTCTTTTTAATATTACAGAGTCGTATATTTTCCTGATTTTTTATTGCCTGATATAAACAGTGTTAAATTTTCTTTTATATTTTAGTACTGAGTCGGTGTTGGGTTACGCAAAATATTTACAGTGACATAATTTATTTACACTGTCCATGTTGATATACAGTGGAACTTGTTCGGTAAATGTCGTCCTAAAATTATCATTTCATTTATTGCTGTGATTTTGAAGACCAGATTATTTTTAGGACACCCATTACTCGCTCTATTATTTTATTCTTTATCATTTTATAACAATATTTAATGGCATTGTGACAGATTAGACTAGTTCGAATATCGGGCGTTTAAGAGGATATCAAAAATATGACCCATGTGAGCTGAGGAATAAACAGCTAATTTTTGGATAGGTAACACACCGGCAGAGACTTGGATAACGCTAGACGTAGGTATACCGTGTCTACAAATATAGGAAATGGTTGCAAGCAAGAAAGACCAGAATAAGCCAAGTGTAAAAAGTTGATTTCTGTGTGATCCATAAACTAACATATGCCACAACATGAAATGAACTATTTCTTGCTCTATTTACATGACCTTAACATGAAAACGTCTGATGACGATGTCTTAATGACATATACGAAATAACTTTCCTTAGTATGGACACGAATACAGTGAAGATATGTTATGTGTGTTTCTTAGTTAGCAACTAGACGGGATAGTTTTCAATTTGCCTCGTTGCGAAACGGGCTGAGTCCGATCGCCGTCATGTTGTCAGCAAATTTTCTGATGTTTTTGGTGGAATATATAGAGACATAATCATAAATATAGAAAGAGTAAAGAAGGAAAGTCGACAAACAGTCCTGTGGGGAATCTCTATTTAGCATGAGAGTCGGATGAGGGTAAGCGCCTATTATAACTTAAATTAAACACCAGTTCCCTACATGTAATGGAAAAGTAATATGCTTACATTTTTATGAGAAACAACAATCACAAGGCAAGTGTAGCTTTGTCGAGTTGTCGGTTGTTACTGTGTTTCCATTATTCTCCGGCTCGCGACTGTAACAGAATCAATACATAATAACACAGGTAAGAACGAGAAATCACAGAAGGAACAAGAAAGACGATCAGTTGATGTGTGCGCTCCGATCAAAGACCGATCGACACGTCAGCATTTATTATATAGCATGAGAAATATACAAGAGAGATAACTCCAGAATTCTGATGTAGGGGAGGTAATTAGTTATACTATTTGGATTCGTGATTCTCGGGTGTAAACACTGCTGACGTTTCCAAATACACGAAAGGGCATGACACTATACCCTCTCTACCCCCATTAAAGTGTACGCGTGCGTACGTATAATAAGGGGAGGGAGTACAGTCCATCATTATCCATCACTTATGTATGCAATGTGTCGATGGGGATTCTCTGATTTAAAGGGGAACCCTAAAAGTAAATTTCGCCGAATTAAATTAATTTAACCTGTTTCCTTAGTCCAGAAGGAGTCGAGAGTTTTTGTCAAAATACAGACTTACTTACGTCATCTGCGGTCTGCTTCGTCAGTCCAGGAGGAGTCGCAGGTTTTTGCAAAATACATAATTGAAAACTCACTTACGTCGTCTGCAGGATAGGGGGAGAGAATCGACTCTGCATTTGAGGGCCTGATTCTTCGCAATCAGAATCTGTTTTTGATTCTCATTTTATACTTCTTCAGAGGAGCTGAGGAATCGAAAGTGTTAGATTCCGGTTCTGAACTGCGCGCTTCACCGATCGCACTAGTAGCTTCCCTTTTATCTTCTTTGTGAAGAGTCTTATACCTATCATGTTGATGTTCTCCTTTGGTGTTCTTTGGGTTATTTCGTTTCATTCGAAGTGTTGATAGCATTCCTTGCTCATCAACTGGACCAGTGCTCTCGTGTTTCTTGACAACTTTGCTTGTCGTCGCCGTCTGCTCGGTGGACACTGTATAGAGACTGTCTGTATCTTTCATGATGACTTCGATCTTTAGCTTGATGACGAGGTACGTGGCACCTTTTAAACTTTGCCAGCTCTCTTCTTCTGAGCTTGAGTATCTGAAGTTTTTTTGTGCAAAACTTTCTTCTGTTCTTTGTCTTTGACATGGACTCTTCGATGATTTGGGGCAACATCAGTGTTTGGCCGAAATTGTCTATGTTCTCCTCTTTCGTTTCGGCCAGGAATTTGCTTTGTCTTGTGAGTATCTGAAGGTTTCCGTGCAAAACTTTCATCGTTCTTTTCTCTGGCACGGGCTCTTCAAAGGGTTCTGGAACAACATCAAAGTTTTGTCGAAACTGTCTCTCGATTCACTCCGCGTGTTCTGTTCTTTCGTTTCGTTTCTTCGTTTAGTTTAGTGTTTGTTTTCGTTTCGTTTCGGTGTTTTTTTAATCAAAACATGAGTTTTTACGTTTAAAATCCTCGTCGCAATTGTATCATTGGTTAGTTGTCGGTTGTTATTGTGTTTTCATTATTCTCTAGCTCACGGCTGTAACAGAATCAATACAGAATAATACAGGTATGAACGAGAAATCACAGAAGGAACAAGAGAGACGACCAGTTGATGTGTGCGCTCCGATCGCTTCCTTCGTAAGAGGCCGATCGACACGTCAGAATTTATTATATAGCATGAGAAATATACATGGGAGATAACTCCAGAATGTTTGATGTAGGGGAGGTAATTAGGATACTATTTTGAATTCGCGTCTCTCGGGTGTAAACACTGTAGCCGTTTCCAAATGCACAAAAACGCACGACACTACAACAAGAAAAGTAAAAAGGTAATCATTGTGCTAATGATTGGATGGGTAACAACAGGCAACGTCTCGCGCCTGTTCTCCATGGCATCCAATCCATAGGGTTGACATCAGTCAGGTTACATGCACTCGTTTTACACTTAAGGCAGCCTACCCTCGATCTAACACGCTCCCTGAGATATCCAGTCGTGTTATGGAAGCAATACATATTATTAAGCAAGACATAATATTTCAAGCATAAAATATATGCATGCTTATATAAATGATTTCCATTATTTAAATGTTTCGGCCTTTTTCCCTAATCTTATTACTATGTTGTCCGAGAGTAGATTTACTTGCAATTCTTTTTACTTTGCTTGTTTTAAACAATGCCGTTTTATTTTTTCAAAAACATTATTTTTCGGTTTTAATTAAGATGGCGGCCATTGGAAAATAATGCCAACCCGGACAAAGTATTTTTGGAAAGGAAATAAATCAAATTATATTTTTTAACAATATGATGTAATAGTCAACAAGAAACACTGACGAACCAAAATCTAATATTGATTTTGTCGGAAGAAAGCTATCCATGACCAAGAAACGATAAAGAGGCTGATTTTTCTTTACATATTTGTGTTTCGATTGTTTTATCTCCGCTCTTTTGTAGATCATTTTCCGGCTATTTTGAACGAAACAATTTATACAATTCGCTGAGGTTGACTGTTCTCATTCCGCGTCCTATTTTAGATATCACATGTAACTTTTTTCTTAAGTTACTTCACTATTGATTGCGTTAAAACACCAGCACAAAATTAACCATAAAATATATCTGAAACAACAACATTCTCTACAAGACTAAGTGTCCACTAGAAGGAGGCAGGTGAGTGAAATAGCTGAAACTTTGTAACCATAACAACTATAACAATTTTGAAAGATGTAAATAACAACTATACCTCATATTAGAAGACAGGGGATTGCAACGATGGAAACGTTGTAAACATAACAATGACTAAGAAGGGGATAAAAATTTGAAACGGGTAAATTATATAAAAATAACTAGTTGTATAAACCTGGCGTTGCCCGGTAGTATAATGTTTGCTTTTCTTTTTTTTTTTTAACTATGTCGGATTTATTCCGAAATATTTTTCCAATAAAAGGTAAGTAAATCTGTATAGACGAATATCTAGTAACGTTTCTTTCTTTCTTTAAAAATAATTCTGACCCGGACAAAGTATTTTCTGAAAGGAAATAAATCAAATTACCTCTTTATTCATCTTAATCACATACTGCAACGATCCAGTAAAACTGACGAATCCGAATGAGATATTGATTTTGTAGGAATAAAGCTACCGATTAGAAGAAATAATAGAGACTTACTTTATGCATTTTAGCAACATCTGAGCTCAGAACGGTCAGATAATATGACGGCCGGAACGTTGTGAACATAATAACAACAAAGTGGGAGAAAATTTTAGTATATGACCTCTGTTAATTTGTAAATATCATCTTGAACACAGGCATTCTTTAATGTCATGGCTATAACATAATTTAAGGCTCGTAATATCGAAAAAAATAAGCGTAGGACAAACGTTATTAGTCAAACTATGTTTGAACGCAGTGTTTTGGCGTTACCCGTGGGTTTTATGACTATTCAATTTATTAATTAACTCTAGACTGCATCGAATCCCACATTGTTTCGATATTCTGAATGTAATCAATATTATATTCAAACCTTTCTGAGTCTGCTTCTCGGTTCGTAACGTATATACTTAAAAACTAATCGATAGAATAACACCAAATTTGGCATAAACTATCCACGCGATCTAGACGTGTTATAAAGATTAATACTACTACTGCTAATAAGAAAAACAATAAACAATTATAAGCACACTTTGCACCGATTTCAGTATTAAGCATCCGTGACAGGTCAGGTGTCCCAAAGTAATAACACTCCGTACCAAAAGAAAACCGATATGTTAAGGATGCTTCATGTATAATTTCGTGCAATTCTACCAAATAATTTTGGAGCCTATAATCATTATTTTAGCATTAGACGTATTACTAGAATTAGCAGTAGGATTATTAACATTTATATGAACCCATGACTCATCCGACATCTTAAGGATTATTAACATTTATATGAACCCATGACTCACCCGACATCTTAAGGATTATTAACATTTATATGAACCCATGACTTACCCGACATCTTAAGGATTATTAACATTTATATGAACCCATGACTCACCCGACATCTTAAGGATTATTAACATTTATATGAACCCATGACTTACCCGACATCTTAAGGATTATTAACATTTATATGAACCCATGACTCACCCGACATCTTAAGGATTATTAACATTTATATGAACCCATGACTCACCCGACATCTTAAGGATTATTAACATTTATATGAACCCATGACTCACCCGACATCTTAAGGATTATTAACATTTATATGAACCCATGACTCACCCGACATCTTAAGGATTATTAACATTTATATGAACCCATGACTCACCCGACATCTTAAGGATTATTAACATTTATATGAACCCATGACTCACCCGACATCTTAAGGATTATTAACATTTATATGAACCCATGACTCACCCGACATCTTAAGGATTATTAATACCAACTGAATTACAAAAATGAAACATGAAAAATCCTTTACATATCGAGTAGTTTGTGGATAGGATATTATTAGTGTTACTATTATTATTACTACTAATACTTTAAACAGTAGGTCCTGGGGATGACCTTAATGTGCATCCGGTGTTGATGCCCCAATTTGCGAGCTTTCGGAAGTGTGGAGTCACCTCTTAATTACGACTACTCCCAGGTATACTCTGACCCGGAGTGGTAGTACTGATCAGGGTCCTATCTATGAGTTAAATAGAAATTCTTCAAGGCACGACACCAAACTGCTTTAGACACTCTTAGACAAGGTTTTCACCTCTCCCACACCACAAAATCACTCCGAAATTCATTTTTTGTAGCTCTCTCAAACTTATTTTTGACTTACATATGTAACCTTATCAACTACTAAAGATCTCGCTCTACCGTCCTGCATATGACACAAAACTGCATTCAATGATGAGGCCCTAAATTGATAGCTTTGATGAGTGTATTCATTAATCCCTCAGTTGCCATTAATCCCAGGTTTACTTTGACCCGGAATGCTAGTACTTATCAGGGTTGCATCTATAGATTTAATAGAAACACTCCTTTATAAACAATTTGTTTAGAAAATAAACGTCTACAAGTTCATCAAATACAAACATATGCAAAGTTCCAGCATAAAATGCCACATCGACGTTGACATGACGTAAAACACAACACCCAACTAACTAAAAACAATAAACATGTATAAGCTGTAACATTATTTTCACCTGTGGGTTTATCGAAAAGATGATGTATAGCAAAATAATACCACGAATATTCCTGGACTGATGAGGGTCACCACAGCCTAAATCAAGAGACGATTGGTGAGGAGGGAATATCTTGATTCGTTGATAATTTAATTAGGATTTTCAATCACTGATTCAGTTAGAAGAAGCAGAGCGAACACAATTGTTGGCAGAGATGGTCGTGTAACAAAGTTTTCCCCTGAAGCTAACCAAACTGCCAGTCAGCCAACTCTCACTATCTTTTTCGATATTACGTTGAGAAAACAGTTTTCATCACAAAAATCTCTCACTACCCTGTTTGTATATTGCGTTAAGAGAATCGTTTCCCACCAGCTTACTACAAAGATTACAAATTTAGAAATAACTTTTTATTTTATTTTGAGACTTGTCATACAACGAATAAAGAAACTGTATGATTCACTCCTAAACTAATTAATCAATCCTTATTCATATGCAATACATAAGGTGTCAAACATGGGATATATTTAGTTTAATTTGGCTGTAAGAAAATTTGGTAAAAAGGGGGCGGAAACCCTTTTCTGAAAATTCAGATACCTCAGATTTATGTGAAATTTTAACAATAAGTATTAGAGATTGATTAATAAATATTTCCCAAATGAGGTAGTTTAAAGGGTTTAAGGGGGGATAATAATGGAACTGTCTCTCCTTTGAAAATTCAAATATTTCAGATTTGCATTGAATTTGATCCATAGTTATTAGAAGCAAGATTCCCTGAATTTAATTCCTTATTACGACCATTAAGCATTAGCTTTAAATTTTAGACATTTCCTTGAATCAAAATCATGTAATGGATTTTGATCAACATTGGAATAAGGATTCTGGAAATAAGGTTTGGAATTAGTATATCTTGATTTTAATCTTCGTAAGGAGACATAAAGAAGATGCAAGACTATTCGAAGAATTAATTTTTCCTGTCCCAGGACGGGTATTTTTCTCGTGTTAAGGAAAAATTGAAAGATAGAGTGAACAAGAGAGTGAGATATAGCGAATAGAAATTGATGTCGTTTTATTATTTTTTTGTAAATGTGACTGGCTTTGCAAACTCACTTTTTGCTGATTTAAACAATCAATTGGTGACCCAACTGGTCACACCTTTTCTAATGCTATTTAAATATTAATGCCAGAACGGACGAAAACACTATTTCAGACTTAAGCGCAAGAAACTGCGCGAAATACAGAGTTTTTTTTTATCGGGATGCTTGATCGCAACAAATATTTAAATGCACACATTTATTCTGCGTGTTTAGCGCTGAAACGGCATTTTTCACCCGAAGTGTGACCGACCCATCATAGACTCTCATACAGATACAAAGGCGTACCAAAATAAAATAAAAAGAGGGATAGATATAGAGATAGAGGAAGTTGGGGTCGATTGAAACATTTCACTCGTTTTACCCGCTGTGACATGCGCAGATAGATCTGCAACAAAAGGCATAATGGCAAACGTCAGCGTCACATCTGCTGGTCACGTCTTAAGTTGGAGAGAATTGCGTCTGAGGTCGGTAACTCGTTTTATATATTCAGTTTGATAATTGTGCTGGCAAAAGCAGCAAGAGGAAATTGTGTTTTATGATCAATTGTGATATTTACTTTTTGAAAAGAAAAATAATAAGAAAGAAAAAAATGCGATTTATATAAATAAGCGCACGGGACAAAAGCAGATAAAGAACGCATTGTTCAAGTGAGGCCACTAAACAAATCTCTGACGATATCTATTAAATATTACAATGAAATAAACAAAAGACTCGTTTCCAACAAAACAAAATGAGGCAAGGGAAAACGAAAAGAAACGAAAAAAAGAAAAACGCCCTCCGCTTTCTTTCCTATGTGACTTATCTAATTTTCAAGCATGGCGCTCCTTTAAGGTCACGAACTTTGGATTCTACAAATGACGGATCAATTCACAAACGAAACGAAACTAACAAAAAATATATTAAAAAGAAGAATTGAATGAAATTCTCATGAGCCTATTCAGACATTGTGGAAAAATATTTCTTTCAATAGAAAACGAATGTTTTTTTTTTAATAAAAACTGCACGCGAAAAAGAATGAAAGGAAAACGTTTATCCGTTTTCAATGATTTATATGATTTCGTGGAATAAATAAATCATTAGGGAATTTCGTACATAAAATAGGTCATCGAGTTAGAATTGAACTTGCATAGAGAGTTTACCATTGCGCTATAGAAAGAGAGCTCGAGTACAGTCATTTAAGGGAAAGTTTTGTCCTGCAGTTATTTGCTAAGCTAAAACTAGTATGTCATATGATCGCATATGTAAAATAACAAACTGGGAGATACAACTTAGCTATACTCGCGAATTTTGCTTTCGCTCTTTTCATTTTCATTTGAGTTAATCGAGTGAAACCTTAGTGTATATATATATATATATATATATATATATATATATATATATATATATATATATATATATATATATATATATATAATGTATTTTTATGTAATTATTTTTATTGGTGATTGCAGCGTTCGTTGTTTGTTTGTTTTTTTATTGTTCACTACTCCTTCGATTGTCTCACTTCCTAAGTGATTAAGATGAAGAAAATTGCATTATTAGTCGCCCTTAACTTTATAGGACGTATTTTTCGTTAATATATATATATATATATATATATATATATATATATATATATATATATATATATATATATATATATTATACGTACATAAAAGTAATCCATGGTGACGTGTTTCTGGCTAACAGCCGTCATCAGCATGGCTAACATAGACAAGGATCGAACCTTCGATATTGATGTCTGTCCAGCGTTTTACCATCGGAATGCGACGCCCTGTCTAGAAATATTTACGATTTTCATCACCTAAATATTTAATGTATTTTTATGTAATTATTTGTATTGGTGATTGCAGCGTTCGTTGTTGTTTTGTTGCTCACTACTACTTCGATTTTTTCACTTCTTTAGTGATTAAAAAATGAGACAATCGAAGTAGTTGTGAGTAAAAAAAACAACGAACGCTGCAATCACCAATAAAAATAATTACATGAAAATACATTAAATATTTAGATGATACAAATCGTTCATATTTCTAAACAGGGCGCCTTCGTCCGATGGTAAAACGCTGGACTACAGACACCAGTATCGAAGGTTAGATCCTTGTATAAGTTAGCCATGCTGATGACGGCTGTGAGTCAAAAACACGTGTCCGTAGATTATTTGTTATTGTTTTTGTTTTTAGCGAAAGCGACCGGTGTCTTTACAATGCGTTGTTCATTCAATTCATTTCGTGCGATAAATGTAAGGAAGGGACAAACTATCCCTTCCATAACAAATTAAGTGACAACGAGATGTTCGCGTTTCCAAACTAATGTTTTTTTTCTGAAAAACCATAATACAGAATATAGTCGGTAAGACTGTTATTAAAATGTGAATTTATTTACGTGAGGCTTTTCTTTGGGACACTAATGCGATTTGTAGAAAATGATTATAATTATGATGTAACCTACAGGAAGAAATAATATTTGAGCGTTTTTTTGTTTTCATTATAAAAGAATATGCAAATTAGCGCATTTTTACTTTTTTAATTCGTCCTTAATCGGACGAGTCATCAATTGTATATATAGATTTTTATTTAATTAATTTATTCATTGATACACCAATTTATTGTATACGGATTTTTGTAATTAATCAACAATATATATATATATATATATATATATATATATATATATATTAGTGCGCAATAACAAGTAGATCAATATATTCATTCAATATACATTTTTTATTTAGAACTTGGTCTTAAGTAGCTCGGCTAATTTCCAACTGGAACTGAAATATGTCTGCAAATGTGAAGTTAAAATGGTTGTATAAATAACACTTTATACTATATATATATATATATATATATATATATATATATAAATTATCAATTACGTTGGTGTATTATTTTTAAAATTATCATATATATATATATATATATATAAATATATAATGTTTTACTTATTTAACTATCAACTGGAATTATCTCTGTCTCTCTCTATATTTTAGTGTCTCCCTATATATGTTTAGTATGTCTAAGTTTTCGTCAGACTGAGAAAGGACTTTTTTTTACATAAATAGTAATTAAATGAAAAGCCATTTTTACTTCAGGCAGAATTGTGCATCACCCTCGAGTGCCGTTGTGGTCAGCAGGTTGACGTATATAGAATCCACACCCTTTCATGTAGAAGGGGCGCTAGAAGATTCCCTATACACAGCGCTCTCAATGATATCGTCCGACGGGTCCTAGACATCGCTGGATTCCCGTTGATCTTCGAACCAGTTGGACCCGACAGAGGGGAAGCCACACAGCCTGACAGTGTTTTCTTTTGCAAACGGCAAGTCACTTATTTTATTTATCTTCCTCCCACAAGGTAAGACAAGGTCGGGAAAGTGGGATTTGAAAAGCCAACGCCCGAGAAGGTGAGCATGATGGCCTAAAAAAAATTCCTGGCCATTCCCCGGTAGGGGCACCTCAGGCGATTAGCAATAAACTAACCCCTTCTCAAAGGGTGAGAAGGCAAAGCCTGGGAGGGTGGACCTCCTAGAACTGCACAGGACAGACCCATAGACCGGCATAAATCAATCCCCGAAGGCCAAGACAATACCAGTCTATGGGGTGCAGTATCCATCGGAAGAGATACTACACTTTGATCTTGGCCAAAAGGCCAAGAAGTTACGAAACGTCTTGATACATTTGCGCCCTCGTAAGTAACAATAGGTCATACAATAGCGTCAGCAGAGAACCGCAAGTAATCAAAATCTTCTCGACAGATTTCTATTTCAACCGATCACCGTGGAGACGAGTGGATCGATAGGCCCCACCACGCGCGAGTCCCTCAACAGCCTTGATCTGTTAATGACGCCCCACATCGGGGATCATTGTAAATTGACTTGACTTAATAAGTGCCTCCATCGCCATTATTTGTGGAAACGCCTTAAGCCTGCTCTGAGTTTGCCAAGCCAGCAGGAGATCCGATGAAACTTTATGATATTTGCATATTGAATTTGAAAAGGGGCATTTTATTAATTAAGTATTATTTGTTGTTATTTATTAAATAGATATTTAAGAGACTTTAACCAAACCATTATATATTTAGGCAATAAAACGCGTTGATATTAACAAAAAAAAGTATTATCTTTGCCGTTCAAAAGAAACATTTCACCACATACCCGTTAAGACAAAGAACTTTGGAAATGAGCGTTATACTAGTTGAAAATGTTCAGTTTTTCATGGAAGTTCTATCTTCAAGAAATAGTCATCATTTTTTATAAAGGGTTGAGGACCGTCCAAAATATGAAATTTAATTATAATAATATTGTTTTCCATAAAACTATCTTGTATGTGTTAAATGTAAAAAAAATCACGATTATAATATAATTTAATATTTTAAATAGGATGTGGAAGACCACATCCTATTTAAAATATTATTTCTTCCTGTAGGTTACATCATAATTATAATCATTTACTACAAATCGCATTAGTGTCCCAAAGAAAAGCCTCACGTAAATAAATTCACATTTTAATAACAGTCTTACCGACTATATTCTGTATTATGGTTTTTCAGAAAAAAAACATTAGTTTGGAAACGCGAACATCTCGTTGTCACTTAATTTGTTATGGAAGGGATAGTTTGTCCCTTCCTTACATTTATCGCACGAAATGAATTGAATGAACAACTGAGTAACAGGCAACAAAAAGATGGGTTTTATTGACTCAAGGATACCTATACCGTTTGGTATAGGTAGAAGAGAGAGTTGGACGGTGTCTGGTTGAGGAAGAGGAAAAATGTAATGGTTCTCCGGGCTGCCCGTGGGTTTTCTTCAAGTGAAGAATGTAGTAGTTTTTGAGTGAGACGACGGTAGCAGGAGAAAAGGCTTTTCCGGGTTCCTCGTCGGTGTTCGCGGCGATGCGTCCAAGCTGTGCCGAGGGGTCGTCTCTGTGAGGCGGATTGAATGAATAAGAGGGTGATTTTTGTGTTTACACCGGCTTTTATACCAAGAAGGACAGATAACTCTGCTGTCGCTTTTCAGCGCCAGCTGTCGGTGAATAAGCGACACCTAACGGCCAGCCGGTGCAGTTATGTGTGAAAGGAGGAGGTAACTGCTATAAATTCCATTGGTCGTATTGCAGTTTTCTCATTTAAAACTACCGCCGTTAAGGAAAACCGTTTTCTAACAAGGTTGTTATCAAAAGCGGCGTTTTGCGCTAACGCCTTTCATTTATTCACATAAATTATTTAGATAGTGTTTCCGTTGTGTTTTTCGCCTATACGTAACTTTCATAAATACTAAATCAGTAGTTATCTTTTTAAATTAATAAGAATAAAATAATATATATATAGTTTGTGTATCAGGGTATGTTTAAAAGAAATCAAGAAAGTTCTCTATCGTAAGAATGCGAGAGCTAAAATACGAATTATTTATTTAAAAACTATACACAACAGTTTCCAGAGATGCACCCCTGTTTAATTGACACGAGTAGGTCTTTACTGTTTCGAAAATGTCCTTAGACCCCATTTCAAATCATCAGCGTCTCACTGAATGAAGACAGTCCGAAAGATCGCCGCCCGTTCCTTTTTTGGACTGTCTTCGTTCCGTAGGATGCTAGTTATTTTAAATAGGTTCTAAATGCCTTTTCTAAACAGTAAATGTCTACTCGTGTTAATTAAACTATGTTACATCTCTGGAAACTGTAGTATATAGTTTTAAAAATAATAATTTATCTCTCTCTCTCTCTCTCTCTCTATATATATATATATATATATATATATATATATGTGTGTGTGTGCGTGTGTGTGTGTGCGTGTGTGTGTGTGTGCATATATAAAAAGTTAAAGTCTTTCCGATGTACATCGGTGGAAGTGGTAGTAGCTCTGAATGTGATAGCGAAAATTCCTCCGCTTCCGATATGTAAGATTAATTTATTGAACCAGACAAATTTATAAAAACGAAGAAAGCAATATAGACCAAGAGGTGGCAGACATTACTAACTAAAAAAAGTTATTTATGTGACTTTTTTTACCGAATCTGTCTTATACTTATATAGGGGGTCTGGTATATTGCTAACATCAAAACGGTTAGAAAAAGTTTCAAGTATAATAAAATGCGTTGTCTCTGTTTCCACATAGCCTGATGATTTTATACGGGAATGAAACATAGACGTCTCTATATAGCTTACTTGCCAGTGATGAGTTTTCCTACTATATATATATATAGCTATTCATTTGCCTATAACACTAAGGGAGGTAATGTAGTATATATTCCAGCCAACATTCGAGGGTGAATTTTATTATAAAGCAATGAGAAACGTATGTCATAATTTTTTACGACACAGACACACTACTATCAGTCTCGAGAAACAATGGATACCCACTGTAAATGTGCGTACGCTGGGAGTCTATATGAAAGCAATAGTTGTGCAAACACAACCGAAACTCTCCTGAATTGGCATTGCTTGAATCAAGTAGCAATTAGTGAAAGTGCGCTGAGCCCAGTCTGCTAAACCACGCAACTTCCATACACTAGTACTATATACTTTTATATACGCTATTTTTCAATTTCACTCCGTCGATATTTCTTATATTTACTTACTACCCCTCCTCTCTCTCTCTCTCTCTCTCTCCCTCTCCCTCTCCCTCTCTCTCTCTCTCCCTCTCCCTCTCTCTCTCTCTCTCTCCCTCTCCCTCTCCCTCTCTCTCTCTCTCTCTCTCTCACACACACACACACACACACACATACGCCATTTTATTCTCTCTCTCATATTGCCCCCTTCGCCGATGGAGTTACTGTTATTGAGCGTTACATTTTGCAAGACTTCTTGATTTTTTCTGACAACTTACACTGAACAGTGCACATTTTCTGTCTTGTGTCCACTGGGATCTTCCGATTACTCAATTATCTCAAGATTAAAACAAAGTAAAGCAAGTCCTATGATGTCCCTTTGCACCGCAGAGTTTGTCGATATTCAAGGGCTTATTGGGACAGTATAAGAGACTTCATATCTTCAATCCCTCAGAAATCAGAATTCAAAAATAATGTATCCTTCATTGTCTCCGATATATCTGAATGGTTGAACGTTCGTATTGAGAGCTTTATACCCTCCAAAGAATTTCAACAGAGACTTAACGGTTAACCATGATACATCCCTAAATGTGTCGCCGTTATTGCCGACAAAAAAAACTATTTAAATTGCTTTCAAATAAATAGATGCTCTGAAAATAAAACCTACTTTAAAACGGACTGAATTAACTGCAAAAGGATTCTAGAAAACGCTAAAGAGTCCTACGGTCAATCCGTTAAATCTAGAGTTGCTGATCAGAGGTTTGGCTCCCATGAGTTTTGGAGAATAAAAAACAAGATCCGGAACAAATGTAAGACCTATATCTAACCATCATTAATGGACAACATCTGATAAAGCCAACATTTTCGCAAAGAAATTTGCAGCAAATAGCACCCTTTGCAATCAGGTCCACCTACCTCCAGAATTAACCCCATCTACCCTATGACCGTAACAACTCTAGGCGAAATCTGAATAACTATATGGGATGTTACCAAACTTATCAGGAACCTTGACGCCGACAAGGCAACTGGTCCCGACATATTCCGTTCATAGTACCCCGGAAACTGCAACCCAAAATAGCTCCTATTCTTACAAGCAGTTTAATCGTTGTTTAAAAGAGAAATGCTTCCCATCACCTTGAAAAACTTCGTTGGTGTGATTAGTATTTTAAAATACTAGAGATTGGTCCGATGCAGATCAGTACAGGCCGATCAGTGTCCCGTGCGTCATGAGTAAGTTGCTTGAATCTGTAATAAATCAAGAAGTTGTAATCCACCTAAGCAAAAACAACTTACTTAGTGACAAGCAATATGGAATTCGTCCTTCAAGATCAACAAGTCCGAAGCACCCTGCATCAATGCCGGGTGCCTGAAGGATTCATTCTGGGCCCAACCCTCTTCCTGATCTTCATAAATGATTTTCCAAATCAAATTCTGAGATCATTCATTGACATCTATGCAAACAACAAAATTATTTACTGCAGCATTTCGAAGAGTATTGATGATCAAGATCTTTCTGACTCTCTCTCTCTCTCTCTCTCTTGACTTGAAGCACGTGGTTCAGTGGGTGAAAAAACTAGTTACTTTTAACGCCTCTAAAACCAAGTTTCATCTCTTTCACGACCAACGCTCGAATGCTCATTATTCGCCAGTTGAAATGAATGTCTCTCTCCTTCAAGAACATCCCTTTTTCATAAGCTGCTATGACTGACTTTTACTCCCGATCTAAAATAGAAGACTTACATCAGGTCTGTTGCTAGGGTCGCTGGAAAGATGATTTGATCATTCTACCGCTCTACAAAGTACCACACTCCTTAGGCAATCCTCTACCTATATAAGATCTAGATAGTCCTAAAATGGAGTACTGCTGTCATATATAAGGAGGTGCCGCTTGGGTCACTCTTTCTTACCTTCACAGAGTACAAAACCGACTTCGTAATCAAGTAGGGGATGATTTCTTTTTTCTCTGTAGTCTCTTTCACAGAAAAGAGAGTTTGCTAACCTCTCTCTGTTGTATCATTATTTTCATGATAGGTGTTTGACAGAGTTCCAATCCTTGGCCCTCCTAGAAAAATATTCAAAGCAAGAATTCGCCGAGCTAAAACCACAACAATGAACTTTCCTTTCCCCGTCTTTGTACCAAACACCAAACGGAACTCACATCAACAAAGTGTATTTCATAGAACATACCACCTGTGGGACAAAATATCACGAGACTGCTTCCAAACTGACTACAACATAGTCTTCAAGTCTAATGTAAACAAATACTGGCTTGGATAAACAATTCTACTTAATCTTCTGCCTATTCCAATCCCTTCGTGGTGGTGTTCATCGTTCAACTGAAAATCTATTTAACCCTTATCCTTGAATGGTCCCCTGACCTTGATATATGGTGACCCATTAGTATATATATATATATATATATATATATATATATATATATATACATATATATATATATATTAATTTTATACGTACATAAAAGTAATCCATGGACACGTGTTTCTGGCTCACAGCCGTCATCAGCATGGCTAACCTAGACAAGGATCGAACCTGCGATATTGATGGCTATAGTCCAGCATCTTTACCACTTGGCTAGAAATATGCACGATTTTTATCACCTAAATCTTTAATGTATTTTTATGTAATTATTGTTATTGGTGATTGCAGCGTTCGTTGTTTTTTGCTTACTCTTATTTCGATTGTTTCACTCCCTGAGTGATTAAGATGCAGCAAATTGCATTATTAGTCGCCCTTAACTTTATAGGACGTATTTTTCGTTAATATATATATTTTTATTAATTTTATACGTACATAAAAGTAATCCATGGAATTATATATATATATATATATATATATATATATATATATATATATATATATATATATATATATATATATATATATATATATATATAATATATATTAATATATATATATATTATATATATTACGGTAGTCTTAAGGGTAATATATTATTATTATTTTATCATTATTATTATTTATTTATGTATATATTAGTGATATTTTAAGCTGAATTATTTCGACACTTGATTATTGGGGAAATGGTAGTACAATCAGTACCATTGGAGAGCCATGAATATTATAAGTGTCCTGTTTTTAAATCTCCGAAACAGTTACATGGTAAACAGCTGATGATCCCCGTGTAAATATTAGACGCTTAAGGTCTCCTGTTTTTGTTTCACTCTTAGATAATTAACCCCCGCCTTTTTTTTTTTTTTACTTATATTTTTTCATTTATTAATTTTCCAACGAATGTTAAGTCTGCAATATCTTGGATTTAGTTAGTTTGTCTGGGAATTTAAACTGCATTTTACTTTTCTTTTTTTATTAATGACTCAAAGCTTCTTTAGACTATATATATATATATATATATATATATATATATATATATATATTATTATAAATTCTGTTTAGTTTACACAAAGGTTTATGTTGTAGCTTAATAGTGTATGACTAGAGCTTTTAATTTAGCATCATGTAAAAATTAGTTATTCAGAGAACAACATTCGATATTTCCGTTAAAAATACATTTGTTTACAAACAATTTTTCTGGCGATCTCAAGAACATATTTTCGGTATATACAAAATATCACCAAGTTACATGAGGAAGCTTCTTCAGTGTATAAGAATTACCTCAGTCAGGCTGAAAAAGAAATGTATCCAACATTCATTTAATCTGTACATATTTTTTCACTCACAACTTTTCAAAGAAAAATTCTTATTTAACATTATTTTTGCGTATAAAGGTTAATATTGTTTATGATATGTGCATTCCTCTCTTTTTTACAGTGTTTATATTCAATCGATACAAAATTCGATAAAGCATACTTCAAAAGTTAATATATATCTAATAAATATTTTCAACCAACTGCAATTATTCGAGTTTTTAAAAGAATTCTCATTTTCTTTCTTCTACTTCTTTAAAAAAATGTTTCGTTTGCATAAGGGCATCTAAATTTAACTACTCACCAGTCTGTCCATTTTATACAAATAAACATCCGGTAAACTTGTAAAGAACTTCTGTAGTAATTAGATTTAATCATTAATTATTACTAATTGTTATTCTAACTATCATTCTATCCTGTTGATGCATCAATACTTATTAATATGCAAAAGATATCAATAAATCTACGTCATTTTATATTTATTTAATTATCTCTTAAGATTTTGTTTTTAAAATAGAAGTGTATTTCCGTATCTATTCCTAGTATACTTAATCTAAAAATTATAATGAAGTACGTGATCTCAATTTTATTTAGTTATTATTTCTTGTAAAGCTTAGTTTAGAAAAAAAAAGGCTAGTCAGAATCAAATATAGATCTGTCATATTTAGGTTAATTTGGAATACCCGATTAACGTAATTTGATATATATATATATATATATATATATATATATATATATATAGTAATAATAATAATAATAATAATAATAATAATAATAATAATAATAATAATAATAATAATAATAATAATAATAATAATAATAATAATCCAGGTAAAAACATCCACAGTGTAGTAATCCAAAGAATTTCAACCGGGTTTATAAAAAGTGCTCAATATCAAATAGAGCTTTATATATGATAATTTTTATTTACACAGACATGTACAAAATCTGCGACACTGGCATGTCGATGTTATCGATCAACAGTTATTATAAACTGAGATCTCATCAGGCAGAGTTAGAATCCGATCTTAACCTCAGATCAGATATATATATATATATATATATATATATATATATATATATATATATATATATATATATATATATATATATATATATATATAATGCTAAATTGCTGGTAGGTCAGTGGTTTATACTTGATGTAAAATAATTATCTAAATCTACAATGTTCCCAGGTTTTGTCCGCTATCCTCTTTTTCTTCGTCCCTTTTCTCCCTCTCTGTTTCTCTCTAACACACACTACCTCAACGCGTATAACTAAATATCTATTTCGTTTTCCTCTGTCACAATCACTCTTTCACCCTCTCCTTGTTTGCCTATTCATTCGATTCTATACTTTGGCGCTATTATTCCCAATCATTTCCTTCCAAGCTTTTAGTTTCATTTCTTGCCCCCATGTTTGCTCCTCGGGGCGAAATCTTTAAATTACCACGTTTCAATTTCTCCATTTCTAACTGCGGAACTCGTATTCATAAAAGTGATCGAGTACGATTAATAATGCTAGATATCATTGTGTTATTAGAGTGACAGGGAGCACTATCGATTATACGATGCCAGTCAAGCTATAATCATCTCGTTGCATGCTGGTGGTGAGCGTTTAAGCTTAGGTAAAGGCTAATATTTCGAGTGGAAAGGTATAAGTTATGCCTAAATCATTTTGACTGGACAAAAATAACAACGTTTTGTTTGTAAAATTGTTGGCATTGATTGTTAGAAATCGTAAAATATAAACTAACGCAGAAGACACATGAATGGTGTAATTTATTTAAATCTAACTGTTTCGACCCAGCGTTGCCCGGGTGGAGATATATTGCCTGGTGAAGAGCTTAGAGAAGAAGAATTCAAAATATAGTCATGTTCACAAATTTTAGTCGATAACTCAAAAAATAAATGAATCCGCTCTAAGAATATTACTTTCTGATAATTTTTCTTCTGTCTGTAACTAACTATACTATTTTAGAAATAATAGTATCAATAGGTATGTGTGTGCGTGTGTGTTTGCGCGTGAACTACTTTGTTTAAAAGCGTTTTTCTATGTATGTTAGCACATTCATTCAAGTTACAAAACTTAAAATGGGTCCTTTCAAATTTAAACTGACTCAGTACACACGTAAATGGCGTAATTTATTTAAAACTATCTGTACCTTCCCAGCGTTGCTCGGGTGTAGATATATCGTCTGGTGAAGGGCTTAATAAAGAAGAATTTCTTTCGAATAGGAATTTTACAATTCGTTTAGTTTTCCCTTATTCTTTTTTTATTTCAATAAATTATTTTATTAATTGTATTAAAAAATAATTTTTGTGTATTTATCAAAGTTACATATAGTTGAGAAACACATACAAACGGAAAAACACAGGTTGTGTGGTAGTTTAAGTAATACAGAGATAATATTCGTTAACAATCTTTTTTATTAACTTTTCTAAATTATCTATTATTTATAGTTTGGTGGATAAGTTTTCTACGATTTTATTTTGGATTAGAAATTAAAATTATTGTTGCATCTTAGTATATACTTATGTTGCAATGTCTACATTTAGATATGATTTAGATATTATTTCTTATCCTAGTAACGCTTATAGCTTAACCTTCTTAAATCACTGCCAAATACGTGTGACGTCATACCACCAAGGAAAAATAAATCCTTCGTTCTGATTGGCCAGTAATGAGAGAAGTTCGGATAGAAAATGAGACATGATAGAACAATCAAAAATAATATAAATTTAAACTTTTTATTTCAATTAATAAAAACGACTTAATTTTTTAATATTTATTGCCATTTTGCAGAATAAATAAAATACGTTATACTTAACGCAATATTATTACCGTTAGATTAAGTAACGAATACTCTTTCCGGATAATAGAGTAAATAAAATATATTTTTACATCACCTCACTTTTTTGCCAGCCGGTGAACATTTACATATAATATTCTTTAACTACGTACGTTTTTCACAGTAAAAGATTATTCAAATCAATAAGAAAAATATAATAGAGATTTTGTGTCAGTAACAAAACAACGTCACAGTCTTAAAATATATTTTTAATATCATCACTTTTTTATATTGTAAATATTGAGAAAAATGTAATACTAGGATATACATAGTTCGCCATAAATTACTATATAATGTTATTTCAACATAACCCCATAACTCATAAGTCACTAAATCATTTTATTTTTTTTAAATATATCAGTCATAAGTAACTATATAATGTTATTTCAACATAAACCCATAACTCATAAGTCACTAAATCATTTTATTTTTTAAAAATATATCAGTCATAAGTAACAATATAATGTTATTTCAACATAAACCCATAACTCATAAGTCACTAAATCATTTTATTTTTTTTAAATATATCAGTCATAAGTAACTATATAATGTTATTTCAACATAAACCCATAACTCATAAGTCATTAAATCATTTTATTTTTTTAAAATATATCAGTCATAAGTAACTATGTAATGTTCATTCAACATATGATTTTATTTCAACATAAACCCATCAGTCATAAGTAACTATATAATTTTATTTTAACATAAATCCATCAGATATTAGTAATTATATAATTTAATTTCAACATAAACCCATCAGTTATAAGCAACTATATAATGTTATTTCAACATAAAACCATCAGTCGTAAGTAACCATATAATTTTATTTCAACAAAAAAACATCAGTTATAAGTAACTATATCATGTTATTTCAACAAAAAACCATCAGTTATAAGTAACTATATAATTTTATTTCAACAGAACCCCATCAGTCATAAATAACTATATAATTTTATTTCAACATAAACTATTGAGAGATAAGTAACTATATCATTTTATTCTAACATAAAACTTATCAATCATAAATAACTATATAATTTTATTTCAACATGAACTATTCAGAGATAAGTAACTATATAATTGTATTCCAACCTAAAACTTATCCGTCATAAATAACTATATAATGTTATTTCAACATGAATCCATCAGACTTATAATCGTTGGATAGGTGAACTTCAACTTTCGAAATTCCTGCTGTGCCAATGTCATGATCTCGTCTTTCCAGAAGCATTTCAAAACCGCAAACATTTGCACCTGTGTTAATCGTGTGGACACCATGTATATCTAAAATCAAAATGGAAATGAAAGAAAATTCATATCAAATAAAATTATACATGAAATAGAAGAAATGCATAAGTATCAACAAAGTTACAAACAAAAGAAAATATATAGTTACTTTTGGCGGACCCTGTATATGTGCGCTCCGGGTGCATATATTTGCTTGTGTTTGATTGAACTTTTTATCTGGTGTGTTGGGAAAATAATTTCAGTACAATAAAAATTTGAAAAAAGTCGTTGACCCCCCCGAATTCCCAACTAATATTGGTTATATATTTTAAATCAAAATACAAAACTATTTGCAATTGTAAGCTTTAATATAAAAAATGTATAAATTTGAAAATGAATCTATTTAATAAATTTTACGATCTTACCCGCTTTTTAAAAATAGCGTAAGCCTATATCATTTTAAATGTATTACGTCATCAATTGGTTAACTTATTTTAAGTGTAGAAAAATGTAAATATATTTCCTCTCTCATCAATGCTAATTATTAAATGCAAGACATGATTTCTCCTGAATAATAATACTACCTCAGCAGACACAACAGAGATATTATATAAGATATATATAAGATACGAAATATCGATTGCAATGCATGACACTAAATCAGGTGTCCGTGAATATCGATAACGGATAAAACAATGACTGTGGAGAAAAATCCATCAGATAAACGAACGAAGAAAATAAACAGTGCGAAAAGGAAGGAGTGAAAAAGACAAGGCGAGGACGTTTAGAGTATGTATCATTGTCACTGCCGGTGTAGTATTATTAGACCGGGTTACTTTTCTGGAGAGCCGGAAAACCTATATGGTTACAGGTTATTAGAAACATCCGTACAAAAATGTTTGATTTTAATAAAGAAAAAATGCTTTTCGGGATTGTTTAACATTAAGGTGTCAAACATTTCTATTAGGCTTTATGTTATACTAATAAAGAATGGTCTGTATACGATTCCCAAGATTAGTAAAATGTAACTATTAATAATATTTACATTTTTAATATGTGATATTGAATATTAGGAATTATTGGAATTCCAGGTGTAATCAAAGAAAATATTAATAAATGCATGGTTTCCAAAATTAATTAAAGAAAATATCAATCTATTTATTATTATACTAAAACTGAGTTAATTAACTTTGTTTCTCTGAGGCTTTTTCATATATATTTTTATCACAGAAAATACATGCTAAAATATTCATCAGTTTTGGGATTGAGTTATGTTGAATTTTTTAAATTGTTCTAATTAACCGAATTTGCAAATAATTCATCAAGTGACCCATCTCTTATCTGCCACATTCATCCCGTCTCGATGTATATTGTTTTACCCACCCACCCTCTCTTATTACATACACAGTCAATCACTTTCGCTTCTCTCTTTCTTTTTCTCTCTCACTCTCTCTCTCTCTCTCTTTCTCTCTCTCTCTCTCTCTCTCTCACTGCGTGTGTGTTTGTTAACAGTCGATTGTAATAAAGAAAGAAAAGATAAAATGTTCAGAATATTCCATTATACCAGTAGTTGGAGAGGAAATGTGCTATAGTGAGATGGTAACTTACACTATCTCGTGACTATATGAACTCTTCTTGGTACAGTGAAGAGCCTACGACGAAAGTTGAGCAGGATCATCGCAATTTCAGTTACTGAGAGACTCTTGACTGGAAGATACCAGTCGAGGATTCGTACTCGACAATGAGTCTGGCAGAAACTGTGCCATTTCGGTGACTTTTTATCTGTCAGGCTGAGGTATTTTTCTTGGGTAGTCCTTGGAGATCCACCCTCCCAGGCCTTGCCTCCCCTCTTTGGTGTTGAGTCAGTTTTTGCTAACTTGTTGAGGCGCCCCGACCGGGGAATGCCAACAGGACTGCCCGGGCAATGTTAATAGGTCAGAATGTCCTGCTTTAGGGGCGCTGTCTTGATTCTTTCTATCTTCCGGCCTTGTGCCACATATTCCTGCGGCGTGAAGGAAGTAAATACCCAGTCTCTCCGCAACTTCTGTTGCTCAGAGACGTTGACTGTAAGATACCTGCCGATGATCCGTTCTTGGTGATCACTCCCGCAGAAACTGAGTCTTTTCGGTGGCTTTTTATCTGTCGAGTTCAGCTATTGATCCTGGGTAGTCATCGGACCTCTACACTCTCAGGCTTTGCCTCTCCTCTTTGGGGAGAAGTAAGTTTATTGTTTACTGCCTGAGGCGTACCGACCGGAGAATGCTGGCGGGGCTGCCCAGGCAATTTTAATAGGCCGGATTACTCCTTCTTTAGGGGCGCTGGCTTGATTCTCCCACCTTCCGGCCTGTGCCACATCTTCCTACGATGGAAAGCAAGTAAATACCCAGTGTCGGAGCAGTGTGTCTGTAACATACTATTCTGCAATTCTGTAAATATATCACCGTGTCATCTTATTTATTGTCGGTCACAACAAAAAAGAGAAAAAGAAAGAGAGAGTTAGCGAGCAGAGAAAGACTAATTGAAGATTATATTATAATTGTTTTATATAATTAGTAGGCTTTAGAACCCCACGTTTATCTAATTCAAAATATTCAACTCGAGCCTTGTTAACGAATCACTTATTGCTACTAATATTTAAATGTGTAATAAGTTATAATAAATATTGGAGTTGCGTAGATTATTTTGACCTTGTTTTAACACGATTATTTTCTATTATTAATCGTGGAATGTTTACGCGAATGAATAAATAAAAGACAATTATTCTGGATTCAATTCTTGTCAAATACTTTATCACTGTTTGCCAGTAAGTGTATGCTTTGTAAATATTCACAGATCCTTTTTTATGGTAGTCTTAATGCAAATTTATTAGTAAATCAACTAAATATGACAAGGATGTGTCGGGTGATATTCCTCAAGTGACTGGCACGCCTGTAGTGTTCAGGGTAGGAGGAATCTGGGTGTTTTTTGTTTATTTTAATTTTTAAAGTACACAAAGTAAATTGTTGGTCACTAGTTTTGACTAATCAATAAATACATCATTTTTTTTAAATTGGCGCCAATAACTCATTCGGCGTCCTCCTAGATTGTAAATATGTCAGACACTTTGTTTAATATCTCATAATTATTGTCATAAATATCATTGCTAATTAATATTCACGTTGGAACTTTATTTTCCTTCATTATTAATTCCACGATGTTTGTTTAAAATAAAACGGGGATTTCTTCCAAGCCGTATCAGTACTACTCTTGTATATCTCCGTCGTAGTCGATCGATCGCTTGATGGATGGGAGGTTAAAATCTCTAAGCTAGACTCTGCAGAAATGGTTGTGGTGGAGAGCTGTAGTGGAGAGCTGTAGTGGAGAGCTAAAGATGCAATGCGAACAAACGTAAAAAGATGACAAGCTTTTATAAGCGACTCTCTTTATTTCTCCGTTCGTTTAGCTTACTCTTTCATTTTCGCAGTCCCCGAAATAAAGAAAAACATGATTTCACATGAATGTGCGAACTCAGTATTTTCGACCAATGAAAATGATAGTCGCTCGTTCAAAAAAATAAAGTAAGCAGCCAGTGTCAAATGCCAAATTCCTATTAAAAACAGGCAACCAAAGACCCACACCAGCGGAGAGTCAAGACCGAAACAATTCAGAACGCATAGAATTCGTCAGTACTGTAATATTAAATATATGAAGGCTTCTTCTTATTGAACGAAACAAACCAAAGCGTTGTTTAATAAAATTAATAGAAAAATACTGATGATTTTTCAATTGATAGCTTGTTTGGGTACTCATAACATTAGTCGGTACGGAGGGGAAATGAAAGAGACAACCTCATGTTGTTTAACTCTCAATCCATCACATCTAATTGTATATCTATTTCGACTCGCCCCCAGTCGATTTCTATAATTAGAAAATCTTTTCTAATTTTGTCAATGACATCACTTCTTATGTAATTTACCTTTTCTCACTTTCTGTTTTTCTGTTCACACGTCTGTTTCAACTGACCTTCTGACCTCGTCAGACAATTTTTTTCTTCGCTATCCTTGAATATTTTAAAGACATTCAAATGGAATATACCAGTTATATGAGACTAGCTGAAATACCTAGCCTTCAATATACAACAATTATGTATCGTTTCACCAGTTGAACTCGAGCAATACGTTACGATGAAAAGCTGCATGAGAACTACACATGAATGACGCGTACTCATTCTTTTTAATCCGAAACAACACCCTACAGAACTGTGAACATTTATCTCTCATCCCCAAAATTATCCAATAAAGTTGGGAAAGACATGTTACTATTTTATTATACTTTCAAATTCAGCATAAACTCATATCACAATTATGTGTGGGAAAACACCGATCGTCGCTCATGATTCGTCTGTCGTCGACCCCTCAAACACTCACCAGTATCAAGCTCTTTCTACCATTCCACATACTTCAAAATAACATATCTAGCTTTGTCTATAGGCTATTAGCTTATTTGGGGAATATATTTGCTGTATGAGACTGTATAAGTCAACAGATCGACGTAAGCCATATAACAGCTCATCAGTACGACCATACAAGCAAGTAATTTTAGCTGATATCGAAACACAATTGTTTGACAACAAGCAAATGTCTTACCCATTACGCTATCAGCATAAGATGCAAAGCAAGTTAACTATTAATGCATCATTAAGCATTTTCTAGTAGCTACGGGTGATCTATTCTAAACGAGCTATTTATTATCGCTAATCGCAATCGCAACTAGCGATCTATTTGGGCATTTCAGAAAAGGTTTTAGCACAAATATTCGCATTTAAATCAAAATATTTTATTTGTTCATAAATTCTTTTTCTAGGATGTCAAACTGCTATCAGTATTTGCTTGTATGTGTTTGGGTGTGCATCATTGTTTGTTCAGGTGTGTGCTTCTTTTTTCCATACGGTTAACATATTGTCTGCCGTTAACATATTCGCGTCGCGTTAACATGTTGTCTGCCGGTCGTCTGTTGACATAGCCAAATATGTCCCGTTTAATATTGCTGACCACATCCTCATATCTTGTTAAAAATAGTTTATTTGAGAATATTTTGTTTTTAGGTGTAAATTCAATATAATAAAATATATGTTAACTGTCTTCGCTAATGATATCGTAGTATGTTAACTGAAAAAAAAATCAATTTGGAGTGTTGAATACTACATAAATTGACCTGGTCGATTTGTAGCCGTCGCGCTAGATGCAGCAGGTGTTTGGAGAAGATGCGATGGGTGTAACACAAATTTAGGAGTGGTTCAACCGATTCGAAAATGGCCGCACATCCGCGGAGAGTAACCAGCGTTCTAGCAGGCCCCAAACTGCTCGGAGTGCAGTTGTTGTTGACGGGGTGCGAAAAGAGAGATAATGCGGAACGCGACGGCAGAGATAAACACCATTTCAAAAGAAGACTTCCAGATGTGTTTTCGGCAGTGGATGGATCGGTGGGTTAAGTGTGTGAAAGCACAAGGGGCCTACTTTGAAGGGGATTAGGGTTCCTATGCTGTCACGTATTTGAAATATTTTTTCTGGCCTAAGGTCATATATATATATATATATATATATATATATATATATTACTATTTCATGTATCCACATACAATTTTATAAGGAGATATAATTTTTATGTATCAGTTTTCAGTGTTACTTCAACAGTGCTCGATACATAAGTAGAGCTAGGTAGTAAGTTATGAAAATGCCATAAATATGTTTTACATAACTTACTATATATATATATATATATATATATATATATATATATATATATATATATATATATGGGGGTGTACTTAGGCAACAAGTCTTTATCCAAGCAAACGTCACAGAACTTTCTCGTTTGTAAATCTTCTTCGTTGGGTTCTCAAACCGTCGATCTATCGTGTTATTTAAAATTATTTATTAAACTATTTAATTATTAGCTTAATTATTTATTTTACTTTACTTTCATAACAGGATTAGAATTATATTTATTACATATTGTTAGGGTGGCTATGGTTATATCATACCCGATTTTATGTATATATTTAATTTCAATTAATTCCATTTAATAATAAATGTATCAAATGTATTTTTTTATTCATTAACTAATATTGATTTAATCATCCGATCTAAATAAAATATTACGATCTACAACCACAATTCTAATGAGCATATAATCACACAAACATACATCAGCGGGACAACAACAATCTTTATAAGAATAAAATAAAGGTAAATAAGCAAACCGGAAACCCACAATCACACTTATAAAGATCATATCTTTGCAAACTCACAATCACATAAATACCATAACGGAATAATATCTGATTGAAAGTTTCAAAATGTATTATTAACCATTAGTATTTCGATTTTCCTCGATAACTTAATTTGTATTTCCTACAAGTATTTTACTAATCCTTCCAATTTCAGGTCTAGTTGGAATGATGAACCTGGTGGTAAGCTTATTGAGAAAATTTTGTTTGTTTTCTTTCAAATGTATATAAGTATCCTTAGGTAAAAGTTAATAAACTCTGCCATTAATATGTACTTTATCAGTTATTGCTTTACTCTCTAAGTTAGTTTCATTAACAATATCTAAGTCTCTTACCTTTTTGTAGTTCTTAGGTCTTCGGTAATTAATTTAGTATATTAAGTTGTGTCTATCTATTTCGTCTGTCTGGAGCATCAGTATCTGATCTTTCCCTTTTTT
>OY744520.1:146844428-146879428 GCA_963556195.1 Sepiola atlantica | reverse complement strand
AAAGCGGTGACCTGGCGATGTGTGATAGGACGACGTTAAGCTGCTCGCAGAGTGGGCCTTATCGTAAGCCGCGTTTGATAACCAAATCCTCGCACCCAGCCAGTTCCAATAGAATCGAATTTGCTCGAGGGTTCAAAGACAAGACAGACTTTCAAACATCTTCGTTTGGGGACAAATTAGCAAGTTTATTGATTTTGTAAAACTAAACTGAATAGTATAAATATTCTGAAATAGTAATCGCTACAAATATAAAATGATGTATATATATATATATATATATATATATATATATATATATATACATCATTTTATATATATATATATATATATATATACATATATATATATATATATATATATATAGTCTAAAGAGGCTTTGAATAATTCAGAAATGAAAAAAATACAGTTTAAATTGCTAGGGATACTAACAAAGTTTAACATATCGCAGATATAGAACTTGAATTAGCCGACTTACCGCTGAAAAAATCACAAATACAAAAGGGAGTTAAACTATATAACAGTGAAACGTAAACTAGGAACCTTAACTTAAATTGTGAAATAGAAAACGAGGGTCATCAGCTGTTTACAATGTAACTGTTTCGGGGATTTAAAAACAGAACATCTATTAAATTCATGGCTCTCTAGTGGTACTGATCAAAATACCACTTCCCCAATAACTAAATATAAATACAATTCAATCAGTTTTTCACTAATATATATATACAAAATAATATATATATATATATATATATATATATATATAAAATAAAAAATAAATAATATATACTTATATATAAATAAGCAAATAAATAAATAATAATAAGTATAAAATTACTATTAAAACAAAACTATTCTTCGATATAGTAGTCAACATCTAAGTTTGTGTTAGGTAAATCCATGATTCAATTAACCGATCTTTCTATTTTAAACATATCTACTAAGAGTAATTAGTGGTAATGTAGGCTATATTAAGTATAATTTAGTTTCATCAAAGGAGCAAGCGAGATTTTGAGCCCTTCGTGAAAATTAAGATACCTTCCGATTTTGATGAAATCTTAACTATGAATATTAGACATCATTTAATGAATATTACCCAAATAAGAGACGTTTTAAGTATTTTAAAGAGTTATTAGGGGGTGGGCATTATATAAACAAAACCTCCCATTTGAACATTCAAATATTTCGGCTTTGCATGAACGTTGATCCATTCATTTATCTACCTCGCACAGCGGTAATATGTGACAAAAGGTCGGAAAGTGGGGTTTGATAAGTCAGAGGAAGAGCACTTTGACCTTTAAAAATTGCCCGGGCAATAAACTAACCCCTTCTCAAAGGGTGAGAAGGCCAAAGCCTGGGAGGGTGGACCTCCTAGAACTGCACAGGACAACCCCATAGACCGGCGGAAATCAATCCCTGAAGGCCAAGACGATACCGGTCTATGGAGTGTAGTATCTATCGGAACAGATACTACACTTTGATCTTGGCCAAAAGGCCAAGAAATCCATAATTATTAACATTTAATAACTTGTTTTAATGTAGGATATTTTAAGGGGTTTTATTTTTCGAGAAATTAAATTTAACAAGCCGTTATTTATAGCGTAATGCGATACTCTGGGGCATGCTTATTGAGTTCGCTTGGCGACTTGCTTGATAGCCGCCGAATTTGCCATTTAGACGTATATTCACTCTCCCATTTCCAAACAATGCGTGGTGCGCACATCGGTACGTGCTCCGACTTCTATGTCAAATACGACTTTCGTATTGGGGTTCGAACCGTGTGACCGGCAGGGGTTGTCTCTTTTCATACTTATGATTGCAGGTTTGGCATGAAACACATGTGTATATGAGTTAATTTGAAAATGTGTTTGACATGAATTTATTTGAAAATATTATTTATAAATAATTATATATATATATATATATATGTATATATGTATGATTATTTATAAAGAATATTTTCAAATCAACCCATATACACATGTGTTTCATGCCAAATTTCCAATCATCAGTACGGTTTCTAATCCCTGCCGGTCAAAAAAGTTAAATTTGATTATTACAGTATCGTTTGTTACTTAAATTATTAACTGCCACTAAGAAAATTGTATCCCTTTACCGGGCTAGAAAACTTCTGGGCTGGTGCACTAACCACGAGTATTCTCTCTCTCTCTCTCTCTCTCTCTCTCTCTCTCTCTCTCTCTCTTGGACAGAGTTCCAAAATGAGTCTTGTACGTATTAGGTCCTACACTGTCTACCAAGCTCCAGCCCCTGTCCCATCGCCGCAATCTTGCATCCTTGTGCTTGGTTTACAAGTACTTACATGGAATGTGCTTCGACGAACTTGCTGCACTTATACTTCATTTAACGTAAATACATCGACAAACCCGATTAACAGCAAAATCACACCCCTTCACTGTAAAGGTCCCCAGATGCCGGAAGGCTTTTTAATTTAATAACTTCTTTTCACGAACCGCTTTCCTTTTGAATCTCCCTTTTGCTCACTGTTTCCCTTTTGACTATAACAACATGCAGAAATTAAAATTTAATGTGAACAAACAACTTGCTCCACAACTCCGCAATTAGGATGCCCCTATAAATCTAGCCCCTAATTTACAATAGCATTTACCTCTCAGTGGCAGAGTGTTTTGTTTGGTGTGAATTGAAGTGGAAAAAAAAACTGAATGAAATTGCTATAAAACTATAACTAATTTTGTTTTTATCTCTATAAAACTATTGAATATCAATAGCCTCCAGCATTTTTAATATTTTAATACAGGAGGATTTGCTAAGGATTTCTAAACCAAAAACTATTTTCTATTCGACATTTTAAATGCATCCAAATTCTCGTCAAATGTCAAAGGGTCACAAGTTATTTGATTTTTTTTATTTTTTCAATGATTAACAAAAGATTAATATGGCTGACGTGTTACTAAATTAAATTAAATGCATTATAAGTTTTAATTTCGCAATTAAATTTACTTTTGTGTATAGGATTTTTCAAAAGTTGTTTAATTTTATGCTATATAATTTTATTTTTAATAAATAATAGATTATCAATAAATAAAAAATAGTAGTGTGTAAGTCACTTGGAGGCGAGAAACACACACATACACAGACACACGAGTAGTAACATACATTTATTAATATAAAAATCTGATATATTTCGGTTACTAACAAACAACTAATCTCCATTATAATAATATTTATTTTTGAGTGTTCTTCTTTCCTTTCCTTTTTCGTTTAATCGTTTTTTATTATTTATATTTTTTCTTTGATTCGATCAGTTAGGCCATCTTTTATTCATTCAATTATTCGAATTAATATTCCGTTTTTGTCTCTCTTTTGATTTTTGTCCTCAAATAATACACAGCTACATACACATTCAAATATGTCCGTCTTTTACACAACGCAATTACTCATTGACAAGGAATATGAATAGCAAACCAACTAAGAGTTGAGCTAACGATTGGTTTGTCGATTGCTGCGCTTCTACTTAATTTGTGCCTCAAATTTAAGTTGGAAATACTCCAAACTGCAGAAGTTAATTTTACAAAAACTATTGTAAATATCCCGCACCACTTTGGTTTCGTTTTTGTTTTACGTACATTATATAAATGTAAATATTTTCCAACCTCCAATAGTTATACTCCTGCGAATTGGTGTGTCGATTGCTACAGTTCCACTTTATCTGTTTTTCAAATTTGGATTTAAATGTTCTAGAATAAAAGAGATCTAACCACCCTTACATCTTCAAAATACTGGAAAGAATACTATAATTTAGTTCAAGCACAAAAGAAAGTAATCTAGACCAGGATACCAAGACATGTTGGTATTAGATGGAATAAAAAGGCAGGTAAATTAGCCCAAAAGTACTTAACAAGGATATAAATAATATCAAAATGGCACATACAGATTTTATAAGGAAATTAAAAGAATACATAAGTTTAAAATGGCAAGGAATATGGTACAACGTTTTCTGAAAAACAAATTGTATGAACATCAACACATAGTCGGAACAGAAAACATAAATATTATAACTAATAAAAGAGAAAACACCCTATTAACATCGGCCACACAAGACTGATCTGCATACATCTGCTCGGAGGAGAAGATGAAGCTCGGTGTATCCATTGAAATGGAGAACTAACAAAAAACATAAAACATATTCACATATACGCAACAAATATTACAAAGTAACAAATATGAAAACATCATTTTAACATATAGCTTTTTCTCAAATAATGGATTTTCTCAAAAAACTAATTTGTACAAATACATTTCATTTTTTTTTTATTCCAGTATGACCAAAATAACACCTGACAAGAAACAAATGCCAATTAACATGCATATAAATGTAAAAGCATACTAAAACTTAAAAATCAAACAAAATCACTCACACATTACGAATAATCAAAATCCTACACTCTAAAAACACCTGCATAAAAAGAAAAATTGTAAAAACTGTCTAAGTCTGGAAAAAAAATCAAAAAAATTGTTTGACGTGGAATGACCTTATTATGGTTGAAAGCTCGTTAAACACACACAAATAAACTAAGATACTTAATAAAAAAGAATTGTAATTTTTCCGTTGGGTTTCATTTCTGTTTTTATTTAACGTACTTTGTATCAATCTAAATATCTTCGAAACTCAAGAACTGAACTTCTAAAAAATGATCTGCTGATTGCTGTAATAGTACTTAATTTGTCTCAAATTTGGATACAAAATCCCGAAAATGTAAAAGTTACTAATTTGAAATTATTAGAATGCATGCAATTGTTTTAAACATATTACAGAATATGACGTCAAATTTTTAGTAATGTGGCGCAGGTTCGTTACTGGCTGACACCAAACATACATTATAATAGGATTTAGTTTAATCTTTGTTGTAATTATCTCTTTCATTATTTCGTACTTCATTTCCTTCTATCCCGCTTCCCAGTCGTTGAATATCGCTCATTTCGGCCATCTTTTATTCATTCAATTATTCAAATTAATATTCTGTTTTTGTTTGTTTGTTTTTGTTTTATCGTATTTTTTTTGTTTCCTAATTCTACACAGCCGCATTCATATCAATATATTCCCGTCTTGGAGTCACACAAGCACAAACCGCCATCAACGGAGAAACACACGAATACACAAGATGGCGCCGAAAACCAGAAACGAAAGAAACGACGAAAACGAGACGACTATTATTGTAATAAGACGCTAACAAAGCGGATGGGACGCTCGCACCCCTTAGAACTCCCACCCTCTGCACACGCACTGAAGAGACGCGCTCAAACAGAGGAACAAACGTCTCAAAATAATTCTAACCAATTCGAGAACACATTTTCGCTCAATTGACAACAAAAACCGGCCGAGATTTAATTATCTAAGGAAATTGGAAAGTCATAACGAAAGTTCGCATCATTTCTGTTGCATCTGCCGGGGCAACATTAAAGAATTAGACATTCAAGGGTTCTTCTTTGGAAGATATTGTGTCTCTTCGTTTTTGTTGCTGTCTGTCAGTTCGACAATTCTAAACTAAAAGACTTCCTTGAAATAACATGCTTCTTTGAAAAACGGTTGGATGCAAAAGAAAAGGAAAGAAAAGGGAAAAGAAATCCCAACTTCCTTTTCGGTTTTCGATATTTCTTTTAATTGATTTCTGGTTAGATAAGAGGATTTGTCCGTCGGTATGTCAGTTTGTCACGCTTAAGTTTGAAATAACAATTTAGCCGTTTGCTAGGCTTAAGTTTCAAATACCAGTTTCATTATCCTGTTAAGCTTTAGTTTGAAATAGCGTTTTCGTTGGCCTGTCACGCGTAAGTTTGAAATAGAATTTTACATGAACTATAACGCTTAAGCGTTTAATAGAACTTTTGTTCAACTGCTACGCTTAAGTTGGAAATATCATTTTCGTTAGAATTTCACGCTTCAGTTTAAAGTAGCTATTTCGTTGCTCTACCTCACCGAAGTTGAAATAACATTTTCACTGGTCTTTCATGCTTATTCTTTAAATGGAATGTTGTTGATCTTTCACGCTTAAATTAGAAATAACATATTTGTTGGATTGTCACGCTTAAGTTTGAAAAAGAGTTTAAAATAAAATATTCGTCTGGTTGTCAAGCTTAAGTTCGAAATATTATTTTAGTTGAACGTTCACTCTTCAGTTTGAAGTAGCAGTTTTGTCAGTCTGTCACGCTTAAGTTTGAAACAGCATTTTCATTGTACTGTTACGCTTAGGTTTTTTGTTGCTCTGCCTCGTTGGCAATTCATTCGTGTGTTATGTGCGAAGTTGCTATGCGATGATCTGAGTACCGACCTAAAGCGTAACTTGTCTGTGATCTTCTCTTCTGCTCTCTCGTTCTAAGCTTTTGTCTCGGTTCTGTTTCTTTTTTAACTAATGTGTTACCGCTTATCAAGGTCCGGGGTTTCACTCGAGCATAAGAGATAGTCGGTCGAACGATTAGCGCCACCACGCGATGATTGGAAGCAACTGTACGAACAGACATAAAATTTCTTGAAAGGAATTGTTAATCCAAGAAGACGGCTCAACTAGTATTTGTTTACATTAGACTTGAAGACGACTATGTTGCAGTCGTAGTTTTGTTCCACGAATGGGGCGCTCTAAGAAAGGAACTTTGTTCATGGAAATTCCGCTTGGTTTTTGGTACATATATATATATATATATATATATATATATATATATATATATATATATATATATATATATATATATTGTACAGTAAAATTAGTACAACATTCGTACCGTTGGTTTCAAGCACAGAAGGACTTAGCCATCCGGTTCTCTTAAGCTTCTGTTGTCATCTGTTTCGGAAATGTGAAGTCACGTGTCACTCTCGTTTGGACGCGTTATTTGCTTAGAGTGTTATGTATGTTTGTTTAAATTTAGTGTAAGGAAGGTTTAATAAGGTTTGAGAAATATATATATATATATATATATATATATATATATATATATATATATATATATATATAGAAAGAGAGAGAGAGAAGAAAGTTTTCTGTTGTGGTTATAGTCAGGCGGGTTCTTGCTGTGAATGTTTTTACAGGGGCTGAGGGATTAGCACATACCACGAACATAAGGTTACAGTAAAGAGAGACTAGCAACATATCTTCTGTGTGAAAAAAGCTGCAGGAAAGAGAGATCATCTTCCACTTCATTTTGTATCCTGTCAAGGCCGGAAAGAGTGCTCCGAGTGACACTTCCATCGGATATGACATCAGTACTCCATCTATGGACGGATCTTGCTCTTATACAGGTAGAGGATTGCGCCAGGAGTGAGTTACTTTTGTAAGCGATAGAATGTTCCAACAATTTTGTCAGTGTCCTTATCCCAGGAGCTTATGAAAGAAGGTAGCTTCTTGAAAGAGAGAGCCATTCATTCTAACCGGGGAGAAGTAAATCCGAGCATTGGTTGTGAAAAGATATAGGCGTGATTTTTGAGGCGTTAAAATAAACAAGCCACGTTTCCCCCATTGTACCACGTGCTCAAAGTCTGACGACAGAGTGTCAGAAAGATCTTGGTCATTAGTGCTCTGCAAGGTGCTGCTATAGATAGTTGTCTCGTCTGCATAGATATAAATGAATGATTTCAGGATACGATTTCGAATATCATTTATGAAGATTAAGAAGAGGGTAGGACTTAGATATAATCGTTGAGGTACGCCGGCATTGATATTATGAGCTTCAGACTTCTGCACGGCAACAATCACTTTAATAGATCTATCGGAGAAAAAAGATTTGATAGTTGTGAGGACATTTCCAGATATTGCATAGATAACAAACTTTGTGCCAAACCCTATCGAAGGTCTTCAATATATCAAGAGATATCGCTCTAGAGACGGAGTCCCTGTCGATAGTTTCACTGATCCTGTGCGATGTCACAGTCCTCACGTCAGTTGTAGATCTTGCAAAACGAAATCCATATTGCTTGTCGCTAAGTAGATTGTTTCTGTATAGGTGGTGACAAACCTTACTCATGACGCACAGAAGTACTGATCTGCAGAAGACTGATCTGCAGTATTTTAAAATACTGGCAGACCAGCGAAGTCTTTCAAGGCGAATGAAAGCATTTAACCTTTAAGCAACGATTGAACAACTTTATAAGGATATAAACTATTTTTGGTTGCAGTTTCTTTAGTTCTATGGCGGGAATGGTGTCCGGCCCAGTTACCTTGTTGGCATCAAAGTACTTGATAAGCTTGAAAACATCCTGGACAGTTATTGGGGTGTCTCTTAGAGCTTTGTCGGCGATGGGAGGAATTTTGGGTGTAGGTGGCCCTGATCACAAATGGTGGAATTTGCTGAGAAGTTCTTTTGCTTAATCAGCTGCTGGGGAGATCACTTCTGGTCGTTAATGATAGTTGGAATAGAGGTCTTGCATCAGTTCATGGCCGTGTTTGTTATTCCCCAGAACTCATGGAAGCAAAGCCTTTGATCAGTAACTCTGGATTTAACATATTGGGCATAGAACATTTTAGCGTTTTTATTACTCTTTTACAGTTGTTTCGGGCAGATTAGAAGGGTACTTTCAGCGCATTTAATTCGTTGAAAGTAATTGAAATGGTGGTTTCTGTGGGCATGATCGGCAGCACATTTAGGGGTTTACCATGGCTGGCTGTTTTGGTCTCTGTTTGAATGTTTTGGATGCTATAATGCTCTTAATACCAACCATTATCCAATTATATCGGATGCGATGCAGAATACGCTCCTTTTGAAAATTGTTTTAAGATGATTTCAGATATGCAATATCTTAAGCTGTCCCTTCCGCCATTGAGTATCGGAAAACTGCGATGGAAAAGGACATCAGAGGAATTGTTGAGCTTCGTTTTAATCTTAATTGAGATAACTGGGTGATCGGAGGATCCCAGTAGAAACAGGGTAGTAGATGCACACTGTTTAGTGCAAGTTATCAGAAAAAGACTAAGAAGGCTTGCAAAATGTCAAGCAGCATCGGGTACGCCTGTGTGCTTGTCAACAATTTGAGTGAGCTCATATGTGACGGAAAAGTCATGACAAAAACCTTCATTCAAAATCGGTCCTCTTTGAGTTAACTAGTCACCTAACATTCTGAACATCGAAGTCGCCACAGATATGAATGCTCCCAACAGAAAGGCTAGTCAGGATCTTGTCGGTTTTGTCAGACATTTGTTCAATAATAGTAACATCATCAGTGAGGGGACAATAGAGCGCAAAGATGAAAGCGGTTCTGTGGGCAAGTGCGACCTGGAAATATAGAGCGAATCAAGGTTTTTATGGAAGTGTCCTACCACGTGGAAAACCGTCCCTGATGTAAGCACAGAATTCATGATCATGGTGGTGTTGAGGGTCGGGTGTTGACATCATGTTCGAATAACTTGTAATCATGTAGTCATCTATAGAAACTGACGGGGCAATGCCAGTTTGGCACGGAAACAAAAGGTCCGGTTTGGTGTTCTTTCGAGTTTTTTGTTTACTATTTCTTTTTAATTAGATCGTTTACGTAACAATTACGTCAAAACACATTCTTCATTTTAATCTTCGTGGGTCTACCTAGTATTCAAAAGTATTGCTGATTAGTCTGCCGCATCTCAGTACGGACCAATCAGCATCCTGTGTATCAGAAGTAAGCTGGTTGAAGCTGTTATAAATCAAGAAATTACCAACTACCTCGGCAAAAACAATCTACTTGGTGACAAGACACGGATTTCGTAATATCACCTAGGATCAGTGAATCTCTTAGCGTGAAGCTCTGCTTTATGATATATCGAAGGAATTCGACAGGGTCTGGCATAAAGGATTGCTTCACAAACTTGCCAACTACGGAATATCTAGCAATGTCTTCGCGACCACCGAATCCTTCCTCTTGGATAGATTTATAAAAATAGTTGTTGATGAGCAGAGCTGTGAAGCACGCAGAATCAACGCCGGAATGCCCCAGCGATCTATTCTCGGGCCAACACTCTTCCCGATCCTCATTAATGATGTTCCAAATCACATCCTGAGATCATTTGTTGACATCTACGCAGACGACACGACTGTCTATGGCTGCACTTCGAAGCACACCGATGATCAATATCTCGCTGATTCTCTCTAACTCTCTGTCTCTGTCTCTATCTCTATCTCTATCTTTATCTCTCTCTCTCTCTCTCTCTCTCTATATATATATATATATATATATATATATATATATATATATATATATATATATATATATATATATATATATATTTGGACTTGGATAATGTAGTGCACTGGGGAAATAGCTTGTTACTTTTTACACTTATTTTTTAAACAAAGCTTCTCTTCTTCCAATACCAACGCTGTTTTGCCCCAGTCGAATTGCATGGCTCTCACTTCGGATAAGCCCATAATTTTGATAAGCTCTTTGGTTTGACGTTCACCCGAGATCTAAAATAGAAGGTGTGTATCGAATGCGTTAAGCTCACGGGAAAAATGGTTGAATCATTCTACCGCTCCAGAAGGTACCTCACTTCCAATGCGATCCTATACTTATATAAGAGTCAGATATGTCCAAAGATGGAAAACAGCTGCCACACCTGGTGGGGAACTCTGACACAGGCACTTTTCCAGCTTGACTAAGTACAAAATCGACTTTAAAATCTTGTGGAAGGTGATCTCCCCCTTCCCCCCACAACCGCTTTTCTTACAGAAGAGACGTTGCTAATCTCCCTCTCTCTCTCTCTCTCTTTCTATTTCTCTTTCTCTCTTGTTATTGTCATGTAAGGTTTTAGACTGAACATAAAGTTTTGGTTTCTTTTTGTAAGACACTGATAGCAAGAACTTGTTTTACTACCACATTTAAAAAATACTTTTCAGTTCTCCCGCCATGTTCCTAGCTTCAGGAGGAATCTTTTAGACAGAGCTCTTTTGCAAGAACTTCCCGCCAGTGGTCACATTGTCACATGAATGCTTCCCTGCTGATTACAACTTTGTCATTGTCCAATGTTAACAAATACTTGTTAAAACCCGCCTTATTAATCATTAGTTCATACCATTGATCAATGTCAGTACTCTCATAGTTTTCCTCATCTTTCAACTGACAATAATTTCTATTTCATTAACCCTCATCCTCGAGTTATTATTGATCTTGTTAAGCGGTGACTCAATAATAAGAAAAAGTTAATTTAATTTTGATTCAATATTTTTGCGCATATAAATAGTTTATATTCTACCTAAAAACCTAATTCGTTGTCAATTGTTCGCAGCTTATGTCATAAACAAACCCCCAATTAGAAGATTGTATTGGCAAAAATTCATAAAAAATTGCGTTTTAATGATTCTTTTTACTCTTATTTTTACGTAGTTTGAAGATCTCGTCAGTAATTTATTTCAAATTATTTGTCTATCAGTCTATCTAGCTTTTATATGCTTTACTATGCAATTGAATAAACTATTTCAAATATAAGCGTAATTAACAATAACGTATCATAATTTAAAAAAAAGTAAGATTCATGCATTCACAAAATTGTTCATTTCTAGAATTCAATTTCATTTTCATTTCACAAAAATATTCACGAATGTCTTTTCAAAAATACAAAAACATATTACAAATAATATCATAGCAAAAAGTCTCATTTCAGAATCTCTTCTTTCTACTTCATTTCTTCCTCATTTTTTATTCTATGTTCATAATTCCCGCGGAGATAAAATTTAAATCCTTTGTCGTCAATTACTTTCCCTTGACCGTTGCTTAAAATAGGCAAGATGTTTAAATTTTCTTTTTACTTCTTTTTACTAATTTAATTTTCAACTTTCATTTGTTTTACCTTTTCCCAATTCTCGTCACCCAGTCATTCATTTTTCTTTTTTAAAGTAATTTGATATAATCTACTTCTTTGGAATGGTAATCGAGTAGAGGGTCTGCTATAGAATTTTTTTTAAATCTTTTTTATTATATTGTGTTTCACTTTTCTTTTTATGTTCATATTGTATTAGCTTCTAAATAGAAGAAATTCGCATTTCGCCTTGAATCTCTTTAATTTATTTCAGCTTTCCGATTGTTGCTTACAAAATCGTGAGATACCGAAATTTTTTGGTCGACATCTATCTCTTTTTTAGCCAACAGGGATTATTCAGACCATCAATCCGCTTGAATGCCAACAACGTAACCCCTTATTTGTCTTGCTCTTCTTACCGACTACTATTGAAACACCTGTTTAACTACATGCGGTTCGTATCCCTTTTTCTTCTAACCATCTTAAATATTTACCTCTGAATCTCCATAGTTTACCTTCATAACTTCCTCTTCTCTCATTGCTACGTGACATCCCCATTCCTCTTTTTTCATTACGAAATCTCCCTTATCGTCATCTATTTATCTATTTACCGTCTCGATTCATTTCTGGAACAAGTCCTACTCAGGTTGGCTATTGAGCAACTCCGTTCGAATTTAATGATTTTCTTAGTATCATTTGTAATAATTATCGTAATTATTCCTAAGTCATTTGCCTCATCGGTTACAGATACGCCACTCACCTTTCTTACAAAACCTACTTAATCTTTATCCCAAAATTATTTCGTTACCCTCGTTCGAGCTTTACATGTATACTTGCACCCAGACTTCGATACTTCTGTTCTTTGTAACCCACCTAACGAGAGTATTCATTTATATTCTTCAAATGCCACATATTCGTCCTCTTAATGGCGTTTAAATCGAAATAAATATGTACTCAGTTCCGTTTTAATTACTCACAACCAAAAATAAGATCTCCATTTAAATGCTTAACTGCGCTGTGTTCTTACTTTTCCAAGTTTTACTTGCATTTTAATCTTTTCTCAATGGTTGATAAAAAGAATGAATCACATTGTGTCCCTTCGAAATTTTAAAGATCTTTGAAAGCATTTAAACTGTCGTATAGAAAGTCATTTTCGGTTTTAATAATAATTTCATGACCAAACGATGTCGTAAGAATTAAATTTAACTTTCAAAATCCATTAACAAAATGTTAAATATATAATTAAAACAAAACGACATAGTGATAAAAAAGAAAAAAAGACTCCTAGACAGGATTAACACAGAACAATTACACTAAAGATTTTGCTTTTTATTTTGTTTGCCGTGAAACATCATAATTATTATCATGGCAAAAGAATATATATTTATTTTAAACAGGAGCAGCCATATTGTGTATACTTATTTTTATAGCAGCAGCAGCAACTGTAACTGCTTCCTGCTGCTGCTTTATTAACAAATGCCAATAATCATATTTAAAAGAAATATATATATATATATATATATATATATATATATATATATATGATAAATGCTGACCTAATGAACTACGAGTCGTCTAGTAACTTTTAATATTCTAGAATTAAAATACCTTTTCCACCCATCTTTTCCAATTTTCTCATAGTATTGTTCACCAATCAAATTGACCCCTATTCCCTAGTGGTCTTTGAGCCTTTGTGGATGGTGACTCAATAGTATAAAAAAGCATTTAAAATATGATATATATTCAAGAAATGTGACGTAGTCTTACTTACAGGGGACACCATAATCTCCACTAAAATAAGATTGTTATGATCATTATTATTGGCGTGTTTTTATGTTTGTTTGCCCGGCTGTCTTCCTGTATGTCCTATTTAAGGAGCACGTGCCTGGGACACATTTTGATGACGAGTGTTGTGAAAAGAAGTCATCGTTCTCGGATTCGGGCAGGATTTACTGCCCCTTTCCTGCGTCCACTCCTCTTCCTCAAGCGTCGACCGGCCAAACAATATAAAAATGGAGGGTTCTTGATTAAAACCGGTGTGCAAACACAAGCGGCTGTCCACAAATCGGACTGAAGCTGGACCTGGAAGCAGGAAGAGGATACAAACAAACAAACAACGGCAGTGAATTATCTTTTTTTTTTAAACATTTCTTTCCTTTCCCTCCACTTCCGGTCTCGTTTTCTTTTCGACAATTTCCATTGACATTTTCATTTTTATTCTTCCTTTTATTTCCAAAGGATTTCCTTGGATTTTCCTGTATTTCCTGATTTCTCATTATTTTATTCCCTTTTCCTGGTTGTTTTACTTTTTATTCGCTAACATTTGTTATTTTATAAAATAAATACACATTGAATGTAAGCGTGATCATCTCACTATATAAAAGAAAAATGCCATGGGTGTTTATATATATATATATATATATATATATATATATATATATATATATATATATATATATATATACACAATATTATGATGAATATTTTCTAAATTCTTATCCACGTCCTCGTGTGTTTCATCCTTTTCCGGGAATCATCAGTGTGTAGGATGATTGTTCTGCCGGTCGCACAATTAGAAACACAGACACAAGCCACCTTTAAGTTTTAAGTGTAAACCTCTATAGATGCAGCCAACCGAACAGCCATGAGTAAAAGTGAGAATTAAAGTATATTTATGTCAATACAAGCAGAAATATTTTAGTAGGCTGTCATAGGAGTGTTCAACAATCCAGTCGAACGGAACTTCGTCTTACGCATTTAATTGGCAGCCTGATTTTTATTCTCTTAAAGTGTCTATCCTATTTTAACGGATCTATAAACAATATTATGATGAATATTTTCTAAATGTTTATCCACATACACATGTGTTTAATCATCTTGTTTATATATATATATATATATATATATATATATATATATATATATGTGTGTGTGTGTGTGTGTGTGTGTATAATTATTTTCACAATCAGACAACTCCGCAGTCCACACGATCCATGAAAGCCACAAACCGGAAGTCTATTAACTAACACAGACTAAGCAAATCGCGACGAAGACCGACCGTGGAATGTCCTAGACTCGAGTTTAGTTATTTGAAATTATGTTGGTGTCTTTTGTCTGTTTAAAACAAAAAATAAACTTTCTTAGTTTTCTTTTTTTTAATTACTTCAATTAAGCTTGACTCGTGTTTTATTGTTAAAGAACTAAAACTTCAATACAATAATGTAACAGGACAAACAATGTGAGAAGCCATAGGCAAAACAATAATAGAATTAAAATAACTCTTGTTGAACACGGATGCGAGAGTTCAATGTTTCCAAAAAAGAATTCGTTAAGAAAAATAAAAATTACACTCCGGCTCGTATCCTCTTATACTGTATACCATTTAGAAGACCAGCTTCGAGCGATCCTTTGACAAAGCAGATCTATATCATACTCTAATTTAATGTCAATTTTAGAGCAAAGAAAACTTACACACGTTTCTGGGAAAATTCGGAGCATACTTGAAAAACATCAAGTAGCTACACAAAAATCCAGTCTTCAGAGTCAGTTGGCAAATGAAAACCATACAATATCAAAGCGTAAAGTCATGCTAAGAACCTTTCAGAAATGGTCAGAAAAGCACCAAAAACGTAAATGGCGAAATACGGGCGATACAGACATATATTAGATTAATACACATATGTATATATGGTGTGTATGTGTGTGTGTTTTCTATGTTAATGTTGTTATCTTTTTGCTAAGGATGAGGAAACCTACCTTATCTTTTTGTTTTTGCTGAGGATGGGGCATCCTACCGAATACCAGACACTCAGTCGCTATTTTAAAGACTCCAGCCGAGAGATCGTTTTAGGATTCTAACCGTCTATTTAAACGCAATTGTGTGTATCTCTCTTGCACTTGGTTAACCGGGTATACTCGCCAGGTAGTTTTTAACATTCTTTTTAGTGAGCCCGGTTGCTCCTATGAATTCTGGAATGATGGAGACTTTTCTAAGATTTCAGTTTCTTTTTATGTCGTACATAAGGCCTTGGTATTTAGTTATCTTCACCCTCTCAGCTCTGTTTAAGCCAGCATCATTAGGGACACTGACTAGGGTTGTTACTTTCTCGATCTTGTCCCATATCACTATGCCAGGTTTAACAGCTCCGTTTCCTAGGTATGTAGCTGTATTGATTGCATAGTCATAGTGGATGGTGCATGACTTATTTCTTTCAGTTATATGGTGACATGACTAGCTGCTACACTGATTACTGTAATTATGGCGATCTTCCTAAGATTCCAGTTTTTTTTCATGTTATACATGAGAATTTAGTATTTAGTTATTTTCTCCATTTCAGCTCTGTTTAGGACATTATCATTAGTGACACTACCAGGGTTGCTACTTTCTCGATCTTGTCCCATATAAATATACTAGGTTTAACAGCCCCGTTTTCGAGGTATGTATCTGTATGGATTGCATAGTCATAGTGGATATTCAATTTTGTTTACATATCGTCCAGTGGAGATATTTACACCCTCCATTGTGTCCCATTGTATAGTAGTTGTCCCTTAGCAGCACCTTACAACTAGATGGCAAGTCGCTCACACTCTCTACTTCTGAGTAGCAGAACACGCACTTGTTGCTGAGACCAATTATCTTCTTAAAAGCATTCATCATCAAGCCTTACTCTTCGGGCAGCCATTATCATCCTCTTCTGGTCATAGTGGAGCGATCCTCGTTTGAGACATTCTACAGCGCCTTCCTTATCTATGTATTCCTGGGATAGTTTTCCCCAAAAATAGTTGGCACGTTGTTAATTGGTTCATTCTTCTAGTTCTCTGTTATTGAAGATATTTTGTATTTCTAGCGGTTCTTTTGGGCTATTTTTGTGGCATGCCTGTTCGGTGTTTCTATCTCATTTGTGATACAGTCTTGTCTAAACTTTTGGGCCAGTTTTATCTGTCACGTGTTGAGTTAGTTTAAGGAGAAGAACATTCATTTTCCTCTCCCCAATTGACCAGTTAACTATGTTATAGTATATATTTCTTGTGGCTTCTTGGTCTTCCTAGATTCCAGGACAAGAATTGCTCTAGTCTGGTTCAATATCAAGCTACATGCTGTTACTTGATGTAACATTACTTAGAGAAGATTCGCCATTTTTCTATAGGTCAGTGTATAGCTGTGTCGAGGAGATGTTATTTGTGCTTCGACTACTATGTTATTTTGAATATTTGGTCAGTGTTTACTTGTATGGTTGCGTATCCTCATGTCAGGTTGTCCTGACAAACCCTTGTACAGAGAGACCGAAGACACTCGAGGATTGTGTCTAGTAGATAATTCAAACTCTCTATGTGTGTGTGTTCAAGTTTGTGTATAAGTAAGTTTTTGTATTAAAAGTTGAAATTAGATTTTTTATTATTTTTTATGAGCTGCCCAAAACGGAATGCTAAATGACTAAATTAATTGATAAAAATAAATACGTACATATGATTAACTTGCAATGTTCATTATGTACAAAAAGATATGAAACTTAACATAAAAAAGGCGATTTTTATTTCAAAATAACTTTATAAATATAGTTTTATTTTCATACTCGCAGAGTATATAGAAAATCAATGGCCTAACTTCGGAAATGTTCTATACATGTATATAAGTCCGTAACGCTAGGTTTCCGAGTGATAGGCCATGGAAACCAAATACTAATCAATATTCTTTATCGTAAACATTTAACACGTAAAATGTGTGTTATAGTGCTATGTTATTTCTACGTATGGGGTAGATAAACAGTATATTCATGACAACGGGTAATATAAGCCTGGGCCTGGTGTTGCCACATACACAAAAAAGCATGATAAAATAGCACTAAACGTATATAAAAGTCGTGGTGCTCAGAAGAAAGATCTGAGCGTCATGATCGGCAGAGTCTCCTCTTCGATAGCCAACATCGGGGGCCCGGTCGGCATACTGCGAATGTTGGCCCTTCTTATTTCAGGTAACGGAATACACCAGACAAAATAACTGTAAATAAATATGATCAGCACAAAGCAAAGATTGCGCAAAGGAAGAAATTAACAATAAATGAAATTAGACTAGTAATAAAGTGCTATTAAAGTAATCCTAACCACACAGAGACTGATTTACAGATTTAGAACAAAACCCTGAAGTTATGTCATCGGTTTTCCAAAAACCCGTATAAGCAATCGTTCGCTAAACAAGTATATAATGATAAAAAAGAACTTATTTTAAATGAGTTTTGTGTTATTTATTTCATTTTAATTGTCTTCTTTTTCCTCTTGCCCTACTGTTCATCAGTCTCCATCTTCTTTCATTCTTTCGCCTTCTTCTTCTGAATTGTCGTCATCTTCTTATATCCCTTATTCTTTTTCCTCCCCCTCTTCTTCTTTTCTTCTTCATCATCATCGTCACTTTCTTAACATTTCAGTTATTTATTCCTGTATTATTTTCTTCTATTTCTTTTTCTGTTTTCATTGTTTTCTTTGTTTTGTTTTCGTTCTCTTGTTTTTCTCTCTCTCCTTTCTATTATTATCCTCTTATTTATCCCTCTCTCATCATCTTTCTTCTTCTTTTCATTATTATTATTATTATTATTATTATTATTATTATTATTATTATTATTATTGTTGTTGTTGTTGTTTTTACTTTTTTTAATAATAATAATAATAATAATAATAATAATAATAATAATAATAATAATAATAATAATAATAATATTTGAACCTCTTGTCAAAGGGAACATAGACGATAAACCTGGATAGTGAGTGTGTGTGTGAATAATAATAATAATAATAATAATAATAATAATAATAATAATAATAATAATAATAATAATAATAATTATAATAATGTTGTTGTTGTATATGTTCCTTTTCCTCTTTCATTATCTCCTTTCTTTACTTGCTATTTGCGTCTACTGCTGCACAGGTGTGGCACCGGGCATCATCTTAACAAAATATCAATTACGCCCGATCGCAAAGGTTGGGAAGCGGGCCGTAGTACATCGGGCCATTGACGCACAAAGCGCACAGATCAGGGCGTCTATTGAGGCGAGCAGGCCACATTGACTGCAATGGCCGCCGTCGTCGGCTAATGAGCAAGGTTCTTTAAGTCGCATATGTCATTTCCTAGGTGACCACTAAGGAGCGGAAATAGAGAGGTCCTCGCTTGCGACAACAACAGATCCACGTGGGAACAAGAGTGCACTGAATGGAGCTGCAGGTCTGCGAATTAGCGCTAGGATGACCCGATGTGAGGACGATAGGACACAGGAACGGGTTTGGGTTTGTCAAAAGCCAGAGTGCGAATGAAAGGCGAGGGAAAGGCGGTCGGTCTGGGGAAAATCAAATTGTAAAGATGCGCTTTCGAAAAAAAATGGAAGGAAGACGCAGAGAAAAAATAGATGATATTAAATTAGATTATGAATGGGAATACTAAAAGTGTGAATAAATGAAAAGAAATACTAAAAGGGTGAATGGATGGAAAATAGAATAAAATAGGTGAATTAGTGGATGAAAAACTAATGCGACAAATAAGTGACAATGAAAGAGAAATAATAGAAACAACGGCTGGGAGATAGAAAACATATTTGAAAGAAAAATGAAAGCTGGGGCAGTGAGAGAGAAATAAAGAAAATAAAGACGGGAATAAAGAAAGAAGATAATATGCATAAAAAGAAAGAGAGCGTACACGAGATATAAAAAGAAAGAATGGAGTAAAATACTAGACATAAACAGGAAGAAAGAAAACGTCGGAAAAAGAAGATACTAAACATTAGAAAAAGAAAGACGAAGAAAAAAAATGAAGGTAAATAATAGGCATGAGAAAGAAAAGAAAAGAAAAGTAAGGAAGAGAAAGAACGCAGAGACAAGAACTAAAGAGAAAGGAATGAAATACGAAAAATAATAAAAGATTGTTTTTTTTAAAACTTGAATTCACTCCAGACAAGGCATATTGCCACTGAGACGTAAGGGTCTATTGTGGAGAAGGGGCTACAAATTAAAGAGGCATCCTAAGTGAGGACGTGTGCAGCGAGATATTTATTCACATTATACTTAAGTTCTTGCATGTTTGTAGAGTCAGGGAACTAAGGAGCAGGGAAAGAGTTCCAAATGCTGGCAGCTCGATGAAAAAAGCAATTAGAGTAGAAAGCCCTCCGGCATCTGCCGACCCCCACGGTAAATGGATGGGATTTAACTGACTGTTGAGTTGGTTGGGTGTATTTACGTCGAAGGGGCACCAGAGCAGCAAGTTAATCGGAGCACATTCCATTGAAGTACATGTAAAACAAGGGATGCAACATTACGGCGATGGGACAGGGGCTGGATCTGGGTGGATAGTGAGGAACCTATGAGATCAGCGACTCTTTTGGACCCTGCCTAAGAGGGAGACATTAGTGGATGGTCCACCAGCCCAGATGTGACAACAATACTCCATGTATGGGTAGATGGTGGCTTTGTAGAGATATAGAATACTGGCAAGTGTGAGAAGTTTTCTAGCACAGTAGCGGGAGACAACTTTCCTTATAGCAGCGTTGGTAATGAAAAATACGGAAGAAAACGCATGAGAAAAGATGAGAATAAAAATAAACGAGAAATAAATGAAAAGGTGTAAGAAGAACGAAATACCATGAATTCATATATGTTTCTGTTTATTCATTGTAAAGATATTTTCTGTTAATGTTCATTGCTGCGTGTGATTTCAATGTGTGTGGATGGGCATGAAGCTATTTCGTTCTAAGCATTCTGAAGAAGTTATGTTAGTAAGTTGCCAAAGAAAACTCGACGTTTTCTTTGGCATTCTGTTGTGTTGACGTTCTGATATCAACTGGAAATACTATGCGTCGGGTAACAAGCTTATCAGATTTTATCTCAACTAGTCGGTACCTAGACTTGTATTGAATCACGACGAAAACTTTCCAGATAGTAATTCAACAATCGATTATTATTTTATTGTAATTTAGTAATGCGGACGTAATTGTAAACCATTGTTTCTTGTATCTCCCCTTTCCGCTTCTTGTAAGACTTTCTATTAGCAAGGGAAAACTATATGAACGAAAAATTGAAAAATAATTCAAAGAATGAAGCAAACTTAATTCGTGTGTTCCACAAAAGAGAGAAAATTAAGATGTAGATGAGGGCGAAAGAGAGACCAAAATTGAAAAATAAAATATAAAGAAATATAAAAGGAAGAAAAACAAAAATAAAAAGATAGTTTATGCTTAAATACGCACTAATAGAGTTCTGGGTAAACAGTGATTGTGTGCAACTAATCGAATACAATTTATCGTTTACAATATATGTATGATGATGTAAGATGATTCAATAGAATTTGTGTCGTGCTACGGAAAACCGGAAGTGAAATGTGTCGTCAGTTTAATAGTCTTTTTCTTATGCCTATAACAATTATCGGACACTTAATTGTTCTTACACGTAAACAAAAGAGTTGTACAAAAAACAAATACGATCCATGGTTATCAAAATATAACAGAATTTATTCTCGATCACAAGCAATACATCGAAACACCTGTGAACGTGTCCTCATACGTGTAAATATGGAAAGGTGTTTAATTGGTATCGACACGTCCGGACGTGGCAACAACTGAACGATGAGTGTCTCAAAGGCACCACGACAGAACTCGTCTGGTGGCGATGAGATTACTGCATCTGTAAGAATTAGAAAATTAAATAAAATATAAAGGAATTGGGCAAACAAATATACATTATTTCAGGTATTTTCAGCATGTTTAAATTAAATCGCGTTTAAGAAAAGGCGTGCGATTTGAAATCCTGTTAAAATTGTAATCCGCATTGTTGCTGCAAATCTTCGTTAAATGATTTATGCGCTGAGGCTATGTTTTGTTTAGTTTAGTTATGAAATTTTGTTATGGAATTTATAAAAAAAAAATGTTGACGGTTGAAAAAATCACCCCTTCTATGCGTAAAACCTTTTTTCGTAAGAAACGTGTGTACGTTTATGTATAAACAATTTCGTCAAGTAATTAAATTGTTTTAAGTATGATTTACTCAAATTTGTTTTATTTTTAAGTATGTCTCTATCTCCCATCTGTGTTTTTTCAAAATAGTCTGCGTATTTATAAACAAATATATCCTCATGCGTAAATATTACATGATTTTTTTTTTTATAATAAATATAAAATTTTGCAAACAGTACTTATCTTTGGTTCCCTTTCTTTTTCTCTGTCCGTCAAAACATTCATCAATCTCTACCAATAAGCAAAATAATGTAAACGATGCTTTTAACTCGATGTAAAAGTATGGATAAATTAAGCCAAAACCGAAGACGGAACGAAGAAAAGGAAAATTAGTACGAAGTATTGATCACTGTTGTTATAAACAAAATAAAATATACAATGGAAAAGTTTGTAAATATGAAAAAGAAAAGATTCGTCTTTTTATTTGTAAAAAGTCGTTTGATAGTTGTAACATAGAAACAATCCAATAAATATAATAATATGTGTATTTCGTCTCTGAAGAAATCATTTGAGACTGAGGCAATTTTGTAGAAGGATTAAGTGTAGTATTGCAACAGGGCTTATGATGAGTTCTAAGGGGTAAACAGTTTCTTAAAAAATTTGAATGAAATTAGTGTATATAGCTATATTTTAAAAAATTATAACATTAAGAGAGTCTAGGAATTAAAATTAATTTAATATAACGTAGTAATGTATAAAAAGACGTTTTAATATAATTCTCGTTTTGCGGCATCCTGTAAGACTCTATTTTATGAAAATCACACTTGTAGTATATTTACACATTTCAAACGCGTTTTTTCTCCAGATTACATCCGTCTGAAGTCGAAATTGTTCCTCATTAAATATTATTTTTAAAAAACGGCAACATAAAACCATCTAAATGAGGAATAGAAGACGCCATGTTTGAATTTCAATTGTTTTTTGTCTCGCGTTCGGAGATTATATTCCATTGTTCTAGAATAGGATTGTATCGAGCCAATCAAAGCGTCGTAAAATTAGGAAGATAATCTCAAGGGAGCGATCCGTATTTACTTAAGGAAGTTATAACGGGTGAAAGATAATATCACGGAATTAACAAATGAAACAATGACGGTCGGAGCTGAGAAATTTATCCAATGAAAAAGAAGTCCCAGTGTTAGATGGTGGTAGTAGTAGAAGATTTTTGCATGTGAGTAAAAGAGTAAAATATTTTGTTTTGTATTAAACACCCGCTCTATCTAAAATTAAGGAGGACTACAGAGCCCTATTAAATCCAATTCAACCCCCCGTTATCTTTGTATAGAAATTCCATTTTTGTGAGGAAATAAAAAAGGAAATAGAAAAAAGAAAAAAGAAAAAAGAAAAATGAGTATGCTTCTTGAGCACTACTGAAACACACAAATATAATTAAGGTCCTGTAGAGCACTAATAAACCATGTGTGTTCGAACAGAAATGACGATATTCACAATAGTTAAAGTACTACATATCACATTGATTTCTTTTCAAATCACTACATCATATCATTGAGAAGTTTAACAATATAAATAAAATAATTAAAACGATTGTGTGAAACGACTGGGATCGAAACATAAAGATCTTGATTTTGGATCTACGCTGCTAACGTGTCGGCCATGAAAGCGACTAGAATATCTATGGAAAAATAGGTCATGTAAACGAAACTATCTGGTAGCTGTCATGTATTTTATTTTACGATCCGCCATAAGGCGACCAAATTTAGGGTCCACTAGTCGCACGTTTTGGGTCATTTCTATACCAAGAAATAGATGTGATTTTCCACATTTTGGATATTATGCGTATGAAGGGGGTGTGATTCAAGAAATTTCATCTTTATGGTTTTTGTTGAGTATCTTGGCGTATATTGACCTAAGTCGGAAGTCGAGCCGCTGAAGAAATTGTAGCCGCCATGTTTAATGATGAAATACGGAAACACCGGAATGAGTATAAATGTATAGGTAATAGGTAAAAATAACGTAATCAGATATTCTCAAAAAAACAACAGAATTAGCGGAAGTGTCCATTAAATATGTGTGTAATGTTTTGTATTATGCAGTTAATTAATTGCAGATTAATACGATATAATAACGGACAATTTTTTTAAAAGTAGACGTTGTTTATTACTTCCAAGTGTCAAAAGTAATATTTAGTGCTAGCTGGAGAAAAATAATTAAAAAATTACTAATATACGCTCGAGTGAATAAGCGTAATATAGTGGTGAGTTTAGTAGCCTGTGATGCATAAGTTTTTCCCCTATTCTTCAAAAAGCTACAGGGGAAAATCGTCTTAACTTTATATATATATATATATATATATATATATATATATATATATATATATATATATATATATATATATATATATATATATATATATATATATGCAGTGCAAGTTAGTAGTCCGAGGCTGTAGCAATGCGATGTAGTTATTTACCAGCAATGCTTCAAGCAAACTACAATCTCCTTTTATATATATATATATATATATATATATATATATATATATATATATATATATATATATATGGTACGTAAAAATAACAGCAGCAATAAAATTTGTTGTCTGCGTAATTAATAATTTTTAATAATCTTCCAAATAGCAAGAGTGTCCGATAGTTAAATATATATTTTCCTAGCTATAAACATTGGCGGTGGAGGGGGTGATTAGACTTTCCATTAGGGAAACTATCATAATTGACAGAGCGGAACATTTTAATTTAATTATGATTATTCGTGTTGCAGTGGTGGCTTTATTTATATTAGTGAAATTGGGATGCACTGCAGGAGAAGGGAGAAGTAAAAAGTAAGACATGAAGAAAGAAAACAAGAAGAAAACGAAGAAGAAGAAAGTAAAGAAGAGGAAGAAATAAAGAAAGATAGAAACAAATTTTAACAAATAAAACGAAGAACATAAATATTTCGAACAACAATAAAAATGGGGGAAAATAAAAAATATAAGAATAAAAAAAGTAAAGTGATCGATCATAGTCGAGTGCAACCCGGGCGCTTTCTTTTCATTAACTACTACACCAATGTGTAGGGTGCCACTCCGAAGTGTAAGGGTGCCACTCCACTTCCAGGATTACTCCACTTACTCTTGATCCTTCACTTATAATGCTTAGTGTTTTGCAAGTTTTTGAGTCTTTGATATGACTCTACTGATGAGTGTACCCCGGTCTCCCAGCTCATTAGCGAACACCCTAACCAACTGGATCAGTTGAATAAGGGTGCCACTCCACTTCCAGGATTACTCCACTCACTCTTGATCCTTCACTTATAATGCTTAGTGTTTTGTAAATTTTTGAGTCTTTGATATGACTCTACTGATGAGTGTACCCCGGTCTCCCAGCCCATTAGCGAACACCCTAACCAACTGGGTCAGTTGAATAATGGGTTAAAGAATAAAGAATTATATTATTATTGTCTTTCTGTTGGTCACATATTGGCGCCAAAGCTCCTCGACAGAATCACATCAAATTTCGTATGAGGATTTCTTGAGATGGCAACTGTGTCATAGAGGGTATAACTGTTACTACTAATACTACTCCTACTACTCCAAAAATAAACCCTTATATATATTCTAACTATTGGCTAGAATTGTTTCAAATAGGGAATACGGAGCATGTAACATAAAGTTTAACATCATGTGCTGCTACTATTACTACAACTACTACTACTACAACTACTCATACTACTACTACTACATATAATACAATCTCTATAATGATAGAACATCATCGATTAAATGTAGCACAAAAACTGCTTGGGATGCCGGGTGTGACGTAGGATGGTTACAATTCATATACCACCACGAATAAAATATTCTAATTCTTTACTATTTTTATTGGTTAATATAGACGACGTTTCGATCAATGAAACGGTTTTTAGGACACAGTGACGTAGGCCAAATTTGAGAATGGTGTATTGGTCTAAATGTAATCCAGAATAAAATGTAACAATATATTAATATATATTTAACTATTTTACCTACAAACACATGTGTTTCATGCTTACGCAATATTCAGTGTAGGAGATGATAATTACTGCCGGTCGAAGGATTGGAACCCAGTTGCAAAGTCACCGTTGACTCTGCAGCCTGGTATTAAACCCCTAAGCCACCATCAATTAACATAGGAAAGAAGAGAATTTAAATTTCATATAATGATCCATTTTTATATCTTATACAAGATTCCACCAAACATAACATAAAGTATTTTCACCCATACAAGATACATAGAAGATTCTATAAAAACATATGTAAACATAACATAAATAGATTTCACCCGATACAAGCTTAAATATTAAAAAATATGTAAACATAACATAAATACAGTTTACCCCACAAAAGATTTTGGAAAAAATATGTAAACATAACATAAATACAGTTTACCCCACAAAAGATTTTGGAAAAAATATGTAAACATAACATTACTAGATATCACCTTATATTAGATTCTTTAAATAATATATGTAAACATAACATAAATGAATTTAACTCTATACAAGATTCTAGAATAATTATGTAAACATAACATAATTATGTTTAACCCTATACTAGATTCTTCTTCTTCTTCGTCTTCTCCTTCTAACGTATGTCTTTTAAGACCTTCAGGTCAGTTGCAGTAAGCCAGTCCTGAGTTTCATCGTCCAGGTTAATAAGGCTCAGATCGCCATATTGTGGCCGGTGTTTGAGGCAGCAGGTGATGGTGTGTTCCACGGTCTGTAGGGGTCCTCACATTAACATTGGGGACCATCCGTGAGGCCCCACCTCTTCATCAACTCGCCAAAGCGTCCCACGCCTGTCCCCAGGTGATTGAGCGTTGTTTACTGCTTTCGCGGCAGATGCTGGCTAGGGATATCTGTGGGGTCCTTGATACAGTGGTGAAGCCTGGATAGTTCTACTGTCTTCCACTGTTCCCTCAATCTTGCTTTTACTCAGGAAGGCTTGCTGGTGTCAGCTGCTGTTGTGCAGGGCAATTCCTGTGATTTAAAGGCGAAGGGATCTTGTGGAGAAGATGGGATTCACTCGTTTGTGCCTTCCGGGCGCTGGTCAGCATGGCTCCTTCTCGTCTGATATTGGCTGGAGCAATACCGGCGAGGACAGGCAGTTGGTGAGTTGGAATGGCTCGTAGGCATTCAAAGACAGTCCGTAGTGGGTCATTGAAGGCAGTGTCCAACTTTTTCACATGTGGACTGCGGCAGCAGACTGGAGCATACTACTCAGCGACAGTGAAGACCAGGGCCTCAGTAAAGATATGCAGTGTCTCTGTAGTTGCTCCCCATGTCGTACAAGCTATACGGCGTATCAGTGCAGCATGGGCGGTGGTCTTTGCCTTGGCGCTGTCCATGGTCTTGTTTATAGGACAGTGTTCTGTAAAGCTTCACGCCGAGGATTGGGACTGTGGGCAAGCATTGTAAACTATGATGTGGAGGGAATTAAGACAGCCTTCATGTAGACCCCTCTGCAAGTAACTAGAGGTTATATGCAATGTCGCATGCTCGTAAGTGAAACAAATGTCTTCAAAACGTCTAGAGATGTTCCTGGGTACGCACTAGCCGGTCACACTGCCCATAAACACAACGGCATCGCCACATTCGTTTGCGAAAACATAGTCTGGTCAGCTGCAGGATAATCTCCAAAGGGTGCGGAAATAGAATGGGCAATACATTATCATCGCCAAAATCTACAAACCACCTCCAAATAGAGTGGCCTAATCGTCGTTGCCAGATATCCAGGTAACTTCAATAGCTATCATGAAGACTGGGGGTTACAGCAGCTCCAACTATGATGGGGACTTCCTAGTAGACTGGGCCGCTAATGTTGATGCGACACTTCTATATGTCCCAAAAGAAGCACTGCACTTTCTACTCCGCACGTTAGAATAGTACCACAAACCTAGAACTGAATTTTGTGAAATGGAAAAACAACGAACCACTCCCATTGAGACGTATACTGGACATGTTTTCTCGGTCACACCATCGACAATCCTTTATCACCATTCTATCTGTGGCCCAGCCTGTGCAAAGGAGGGATGTAAAGAGATGGGACGTCTGAAAGCTGACTGGGAGGGTTTCACTAAACAAGTTAAAAGGGCAGCTGTTGGCCTGCTTCCCCCGTGTTCCAACAACCTGAACGATGTATATGAGTTGTACTACAGGATGCTGCTGTCAGCTGCCAAAAGGTACATCCCCGCGGTATTTGCATAGCCTCTTTCCCCTGCTGGGACGATTAAATGTGCAGGCCTACTTCGCGCCGATGCAGAAGCACACAACATTGAGGACAGGAATAAAGCAGCAGATGAGTTATTCAGCAGGTTGAACGAGAAACATAGGCAAAGATGAACAGAGACTGTGGAATCAATAGACTTCACACACTCCAGCGCCCGGACGTGGTTGACCCTGAACAAACGAACTGGAAGGTCAACAACTCCAGCACAGTGTCCTATCACTGCAAATTCCATAGCATCGCTACTGCTGAATAATTGCCGCTTCCCTAATACAGATAAAGACTTTACCAGAACAACATCAGAAAGAGTTCATGAGCTGCTCGTGGCCTCATGATGCGACTCTGACTTATCCACTGACTACACGACGCAGGGAATTGAGCAGGCCATCCCATGCCAGAGAACTGGCAACGCACCAGGCATGGATAGTATCCATGCAGAGTATATAAAACATCAAGACATGAAGGCAACCGACTGGATGCACTCTTTTCTCTCTGCATGTCTCCGCCACTCAAAGCTGTCAAAGGTCTGGCGTAGTGCCAAAGTGATCGCTCTGCCAAAGCCTAATAAGCCAAGTGACGACCCCAAAGAATAGATGCCAATCTTACTGCTGTGCGTCCCACTTAAGCTCCTCGAACGCCTCATCCTGGTTAAGATCACCCCAGTGATAGATCCCCAGCTACCTAAAGAATAAGCTGACTTTCGAAGTGGCAGGTCAACAACAGACCAGGTGGCCCTCTTGTGTCAAGATATAGAGGACACCTTTAGGCGGGAGAGAAGGCTGGTCTTGTCTTCCTGGACCTGACAGCTGCTTATGACACTGTCTGGCTGCAGGGCTACACCTGAAGCTTCTGGAAACCATCCCAGATAAGCACATAGTGAGCTTTATAATGGAGATGCTGAGCTACCGCAACATTCAGCTATTGACCAGCAACGGCCAGAGCAGCAGGGTGAGGAAGCTTAAGAACGACGTTCCGCAAGTTTCAGTGCTGGCAATCATGCTGTTCAACATCGACATCCATTACCTACCCACAACAGCATCAAGGAAGTATGGTTACGCAGTATAGAAAGCTGTAGACAAGAGTCCCTCGGAAGATATGAGCATTCTGTCTGTACCTGAAGAACTGGCGCCTCAAGCTCAGTGTTGACAAGACTGTCAACAATGTTCCACTTTAACAACAAGGAAGCAACCCACGAGATACAAGATTCTGAAAATATATGTAAACATACATAAATAAATGTTACCCTATACAAAGGGGTGACGGTGGTTAAGTGGTTAACGACACGGATTGACGACCTGGGTGTACTAAGTTCGAATCCAGTTCGTTCCATAGAAACACTTTCACTTAAAATATTAGCCACCTTCACGTGGTCCCTCCTATAAGTACCCGAGGTTTTTCTATAAAACATTCTGACTAGTAAGATATCGGGAAACCAATGCCAACATCTGATTCATACGATATGAATGAATGCTAATTTCTCTCTCTTGCTCCCTATTACTATGTCAGGTTTAACAGCTCCGTTGTCTATGTATGCAGCTGTACAGATTGCATAATAATCGTGGATAATGTATGACTTATTTCCAACAGTTTTTTCTTCTATATGATCCCAGGGCTTGTTGCTACACTGGATATTCATTTTTATACAGATGGTCCAGTGGAGATATTTCCACACTCCATTGTGCTGCATTGTATAGTAGCCGTCCCACAGTAGAACCTTACAACTGGATGTAAATTGGCTCCCACTCTCTACTTCTGTGTGGCAGAACCTACACTTATCCTTGTTACTGAGACAATTCATGTTCTTAAAAGCATTGATCATCAAGCCTTGATCGTGAGCAGTCATTCTTCTGGGCATAGTGTAGCGATCCTCTTTGGAGAGAGTCTACAGAGCCTTCCTTATCTATATATTCCTGGCATACTTCATGTGTATGTGTGTGTGTGCATAATATTGCTAATTTGACAATTCTTTTATGCATATATATATTCGGCAGTGAGCGTGCGTAAACTCACGGGTGTATATGTTTTTTTTAAATTTTGATAGCTAGATAAATAAATAAACAGAGAGATGGATTAGATAGATATATAAATAGATATATAAATAGATATAAAATAGATAGATATTTATAGACCGATATATATATATATATATATATATATATATATATATATATATATATATATATATAGAGAGAGAGAGAGAGAGAGAGAGAGAGAGAGAGAGAGACAGGGAGGGAGAAAAAGAGAGATAGAAAGAGTGAGCGAGAGAGCGGGAGAGAGATAAATACTCTTAATTATGTAAATAGATACAAAACAAAGAGCGGGATATATATATACAGGGTGGGCAAAAATAAGGGTCCTATTTTTAAAAATTCATAACTTTTTTATTTATTGATTTTTTTAATTTTTTTTTTTTTAGAATAAGTAAAGAACCCCTTCCGAAGCAAGCATGAGCCGTATTAGCCCTAAAGAAAGGTACCCTCATTTAGAAAACATTATTTTTGCTTAAAAAACTCAAAACAGTGTAAAAAACAATACTTTAGTTTTTGTAAGTTTTAAGAAGTATTTTTCGACTAAAATTTGTTTTGTTTATTTCAAAAAATCTCGGAAGGGCCAGTCTACACACACATAAAGTTTGGTGAGTTTAACTTTTATTTTGTGGAAGTTATTCAAATTCAAGTTATTCAAATTTAAAGATAGGACCCTTATTTTGGCCCACACTGTATATATATATATATATATATATATATATATATATATATATATATATATATATATATATATATATATGTATATATATATGTATATATGTGTGTGTGGGGGAGATGTGTGTGTGAGTACAACGATGTAACATGGGCGATTCTGTGTAGCTGAATTGCCATAAATATATTCTCATACTCATACTTCTAAGTTCTACTCATATATTGAGCACTGTTGAAGCAAATACTGAGAATATATACAGAATATATCATAGCACCTTCTAATATTATAGTTGTACGTATATACATGAAATAATAACAATATATGTATGTTTGTATATTCATGCCGAAAGATAGATTGAGACGATAAGTTCAGCAGAGATTGGGAGACAGATGATGTTATGTTTTGATTATGGCATTGCACACACACTTGTCTACACAATCAAATGATAGCTTATAAACACATGCATGGACAGACATAGACAAACATGCATACATATATGCATCTATATACGCATGTGGATAATAGAAAGGGGGCGACTGGCGGTATATAATTATAACTGTCATATATCTACATTGTGACTGACTCAGTTGGTGTCTTTTCAGATGTGGGTACATCGCCGTCCGTCAATAGAAACAGGTGTTCGCTTCTTCGGCAATTTCTTTTCATAATCGAAATTCTTTGGAATATAATTTACCAAATCATAATTGGTGCGGCGGAAGATAAGCAAATCGGCTTTTGTCTGCGACTCTCGAATGAAATACAGTTTCACGTTTAATAAAGTAAAAGAAATTTGTCACAGTTGACTTCGACAAAACAATCTCACGTTGTCTAAACTAAGCATTCATCATCATCTATCTATCACTCACACATGGGCACATGCACGTGTAGGAAGTCACACCCACGTATACCCAACGCACAAACCACTCATATATATATATATATATATATATATATATATATATATATATATATATATATATATATATATATATATATATATATCAATTTATATATTTCTTCTGATAAAGAACATAACACACAATCACTTGCATATATATATATATATATATATATATATATATATATATATATATATATGTATATATATTGTTCTGATAAAGAACATAGTTATAAGGTATATGTATTTCCACACCCAGACACACAATCACTCGCATACATATTTCTATGTACTTGCATGACATTTTTCTTAAAATTAACTGGGACTTCTCTAATATAGGTAAAAACTTTCAAATGATGTCAGATTTTAATTGATCGATATAAAGTTCCAGCCACCAGAATACAATGCGAGAAAAATAGAACTTCGTTCTCTTTTGAACCACCATTAAGAGAAAAAAGAGTCCGAATGAAATCAAACATAATACTTTCATTTTTCCGTGATAGTAGTTCTCTACCTCGCTGTTCGCTGAAGAAGGATATGTTATCGTTCGTAATTAAATTTGTTTAAGTAAAGATAAAAAAAATTTTATGATTTTTAATAAAAATATTGCATCTTAAAACGTGGTCTCCAAGGACATTTTCTTTGTCTATTTCCAAAGTTTCTAAATTTCTTAAAGATGCTTCTTAGAATCTTTGTCAAATTTTATTATCCTATAAGCGACCATGCGTTCCAAAACGTTCACATATAAAAAGAAACGTTGCTCATTTTACATCAACCTGAAACGGAATCTTACCGCCACTTTAACAACATCGAGATGGAGAACTACCATCACGAAAGAAGAATGTGTTATCGTCCGTAATTAATAAGAAAATAAGTCAATAAAAACAAATTTAAATGATTATTCATAAAAATATTGCATCTTAAAACGTGGTCTCCAAAAGCATTTTGTTTGTTTGTGTTCAAAGTTTCTAAATGTCTTAAAGATGCTTTCCAGAACTATTGTCAAATTGAATTATATTAAATCATATATATATACACACACACACACACACACACACATATATATATATATATATATATATATATATATATATATATATATATATATATATTAGTAAATTGTATACACTGTATAGAATGCATTTCAATTTTGTAATTTGAAACGGTTTTTAAAACCAGTAAAATGCAGAGACTTTTTTTAAATAAACATTATTTATTTATTTAAAATTAAAATTTTCGATTCACACAGGAATCTTCATCAGCCAATATTTTCTTCTTCCCCTTTATCTTTTTTTAAACGACATGGTTCTGCTTGATATTGTGCTTCAGTTGTTAACGAAGCTTGTTGTGTAATAATGTCCACAAGTGGTGTGTGTGCTCTGGTTGAACTTTATAAGTATCAGTAAATTTTATCCACTGTATAGAATGCATTTCAATTTTGTAATTTTAAACGGTTTTTTTAAACCAGTAAAATGCAGAGACTTTTTTTAAATAAACATATTATTTATTTAATATGTTTATTTTAAAAAAGAGTCTCTACATTTTACTGGTTTTAAAAACCGTTTCAATTTTTTTACAGGGGGAAGTTTTCCTGAAATATCAAATGATTTCTAATCATCCGAACATCACACACAGCCAACACCATATTTGCTGTTCATGTAAGATTGAAAAGAAAAATAAATAGATAGTTTTAAGTCCTCTTCTTCGATTGTTTATTTTTGTTCTTTCCAGTTTATCATCAATCCGGCTCTCTGCATTGCATTCAGCTTTCTTGATATAGTTATTACAATTCCCAACAATGCCTCAAGCAAACTACTATTCTCTCTCATATATATATATATATATATATATATATATATATATATATATATATATATATATATATATATAGGGAGAGAGAGAGAGAGAGATATAGAGATAGATAGATAGATAGATAGATAGATAGATAGATAGATAGATAGATAGATAGATAGATAGATAGATAGATTATTCAGATTAAAATGTATTTACATAATGAACAGAAAACCAATATTTTTTCAAAAGTGCTACGTTTGATTCTCCGAAGAAATCCTTAAAACTAAATGCATTTAGCGTGGCGAATTCCTTCGAGGAACCAAACACAAACGTTTGTTACCATAAGTATTTTTACACTACTATCTTGTTCTACTCATGCATTGAGCATTATTCAAAGTAATACTGAAACAAAATATATAATAATATAAGTGTATATATGAAACAGTAATATATAAAAAGCATATATATATATATATATATATATATATATATATATATATAAAACATTAGAACAGTCTACGCGAATTAACCAGCGTTTCGAATTTAATACATCTTCTCAGGGCTGCAATGTCAACTAAATATTAAATTTTAAATTATTCCAAAAGAAATCAGACATGTTTAAGAAATGTAGTTTATTGTAACACTTTTACTGATTATAGTCAAACACGTGTTCCGGCATTTCTCCCACCCTATATATGTATTATTACGATAAACGTAAATTTAAATCGCATGAATACTTTAGAATTTATTCTGTTTACGTCATAAATTTATTAATACTATTTAAACTGAGTTATGTTAATATAACTGTGTAATAAAAAGACAATAATAGCATCGTATAGTAGTAGTAGTAGTAGTAGTAGTAGTAGTAGTAGTAGTAGTAGTATGAGTAGTATGAGTCGTAGTAGCAGCGACTTTACTGCTAAAAGATGGAGCTGGTGTTTATTTCTTATTCTAATGTAAGTTTTAAAGGCAAGTATATTATATTACGGTATGACTGACCCTATTAACTTAATCGTCGAAACTGATTTTTTTTATTATATCTGTGTGTTGCTTTCTCTCTCTCTCTCTCTCTCTCTCTCTCTCTCTCTCTTCCTCTCACTCTCTCTCTCTCTTTCTCTCTCTGACTATATTGAAACTACGAGTATTACGCGCGTACCGACTATTTTAAACGGTCTATGTTTAGTTATTTTTTAATGGATTGCATACAAACTCAAACACACATACACGCACATACAAAAGTAGAGGCAAGCAGGTTTGTTTGCTTTAAGAAAAATGTGGATTTCTTTAATGCATGTGAAAATCAATATTATTCATTTCTTAGGAACACAATAAAATACTTAAAGAGCAGCTCAAAAATTATTTCTCAAGTTTCGTCTCAGGTAATAATTTCAATATCAGGAAAAACCAATAAAAAACTCCATAAAAATCAAATTGTTTTAGGAACACAACGAAACAGTAAATAATTATGTAATGTCCCCATCCCTTTACAATGAACACTTGTTTGTGCGTGACACAAATTCTGGCTACGGAATAGGTTTTATAAAGTGAAGCTAAATAAACAAAGAAAATGTTATCATAAAAGATTAATCTATAAGATTTTTTAAATGAAATAATATATTAATATTTGTAACGAAGAAAAAAGAACATGTAATTTGGGCTTATTATTTTAGTGCTGA
>OY744520.1:146834428-146839428 GCA_963556195.1 Sepiola atlantica | reverse complement strand
AATAATTTCTCATATAGTCCAATCAGATCATCTTTTCCTTCTCCCATGTCTGTGCCTTCAAAAAAAAATTGTTTCCAAATGTTCACTTTTTCTGAAGACGTTCGTTAATACGAACGAAACCGGTCAAATCTCTTGTTTTTGTCTTTCATCTGCATTTTAACCTGTTTTCCGTTTGTCTTTTTTCACACATTTTGTCTACCACGGCATTTCATTTTCATGACTTATCGTGCACCTTACCCCATATATATATATATATATATATATATATATATATATATATATATATATATACAATATATATATATATATATATATGTGTGTGTGTGTGTGTGTATGTGTGTGTGAGAGAGTATAACGGGATGTACATATATGTCATTAGAAATAAAAATGAATGTATTTCATATAATTATGTATATAGTGTATGTGGAGTGTATATACACAACATATTATTATAAGGTGATATAATATAGTGTGCATATATTTTAAGGGTTTACTTAAACAGTTCTCAATATGTAAGTAGAGATTAGTAGTAAAGAGTGAAAATAAATGAGCTACACAGAGGCGTCAATGCGTCATTCCTGCGGGAAATCATCAGGCTTTATGACATATTTGATTTTGATGTTCATAAAGGGATATAAAAGTGGTGCAAAACTGTACTGTTCAGGTCATTCATTTACCCCCCCCCTCCCTGGGATGGGTATTTCGCTAATATATATTTATTTTATATATTATAGATAATATATATATATGTTATTTATTTTATATATATATATATATATATATATATATATATATATATATATATATATACTAGCAAAAACTACCCGCCCTCCGAGCAGTAATTACTGATGCTGTAGTCTTCTTTACAGTAACCAAAGAAGTAATTTTCATTTGACATTTTGTTAATTGATAGGATTTTTTTTTAAATTATGATTGGGGTAATATAGTGTGCATTAACTTCGTCAAATTTTTCTTTTTTTAAGAAAAAACAACAAAAAGGTTCATTGATATGGTCTTTAAGCTATTCAACGTCGATAAATTTTATTTTGTTTCAGCATAAAAATTAAAATGATTTTCCCATTAAAACTGGTTATATAATAAAATAAATAAACATAAGGGTGGAATGTCGATTGGTCAAATACTCCACTTTTATATTACTGAGTAATTCGAAATAGGTACTTGGTACTTTTCACCTTTATTATAAAAGAAAGAAAAAATACGTAAAGAATATTAAAGAAAAATACTTAAGTAATATTAAATAAAAATACTTTGTTTGTAATTTAGAAAGATTAGAGAAGGTGTATTTCTTTTCTATGACAACTCATCATCATCATCATCATCATCATCATCATCATCACTACCAACATGTTAACTCCTTGGCCTTTTGGCTAGGAGCAAAATGTAGTATCTGTACTGAATCTGCACTTAGTGTTTATGTTCTCTGTCAGTGAAAGAGAAATCCTTCTAGACCGAGGCAATTGAAATTTTTGTTCTAATTCAGAGTGTCCATTCTGAGGGAGCTGGATCATCCCCACGTTAAATATTGACATGGTGCCTTACTCTGCTCTGGTGGGAGGAAGTAAATAGAAATAGGAACAGCAACAACAACAACCACATCAAACAAAAACAGCAACAAATTTATTTTTAAAATTATAAACGCATGTATTTAATTATTAACAGATTAGAAAATATTAATTCATTAGAAACTTAAAAATAAATAAATATGAAAATCAGAGGCTGAGAGTATGATATAATGATGAATGAACTACATACACTGACCACCCCCAAATGAGGGGATAATGTCTGGAAGGATGATTTCATGTCAACAGAATAGATAGTACACTAACCTCCCCCCCCCACACACACACACACAAAAAAAACTGGTAAACATGAGGAAATGGTATCGTGAGGAACGAATGTATACTGTACGGCCTTCCCCCCAAAGAGGAGGTAATACCTGGAAGGAATGTATCATGACGAACGAAAATATTCTACAGAGAATTAAATAAGCATAAATCGTTTACATTAAAACGGTGTATACAATATAGTTAGAATGGGTGGAAAAAAAAACTTTTGCATTTATTTATTTAGATAAATGAAAAACTATGGATAGTTTCATTGTCCACGTGTCTAAATGAAAATTGGCTGGAAAAATATAATCGCCATTTTTATAAACAAAGATGAATCTGCTAGCTAAGGAAAAACGATAACTTTCATAATTTTCTAGTTAAAAAAGACATGTTTATTATAAATTTGAGTTATCGTTCGTCCTTAGCTAGTATTATGGTGAACGAACATATACTACACTACCCCCCCCCCCTCTGACAGACGATTATATCATGATGACCGAACACGACTTCCCTTCACCCAAAAGGAGGAAGTCATTCTTGCGTGGGCGGTCTTATGAAAACAGAACCGATACTATACTACCTTACCCCCCCCCCCCCACTTAAAAGATATTCTGGGGATTTTTCATTCTGTGAGAATTACCTCCTACACACTCTTAAAAAAGGAGGAGGTAATTCTTGGGAGGACAGTCTTATGGCAACAGAACCGATACTACACTACACCGCCCATTAAAAAATATTCCAATTAAATCAATTTTGTTTTTTTGTTTTTTCTAATTAAAAATGGCTAGACCAAAAAAAAATGTTATGGTTCCGTGGCCTTTTGGCTAAGATCAAATTGTTGTATCTGTTCGACATCTCAGCAATATTTGACACTTTACTAAAGCCGGAAGTAAATTATCTCCCTTGAAAATAAAATTGTAAATAAGTTTTTAAACGCTATCATTTTTTTAATAAAATCATTATATCTTATTTTATTCATAATTATAATAATAGTACTATTGCGTATGTAGAAGAAAATTTGACAATACAAGGTAGAAAGGTATATTACAGAATATGAATGTATTAAAAACTTAAAAAATAAATAAATATGCAAATAAGCTAAAATCGAGATTTGTTTGAGTGAGTCAGATATGCCTATATACAGGATATTTCAAAATATTCTTTTATCATTAGAATTAAATAATTCTAACGCGTTTTCAATACATTCATTTATTATTAAAAATGTTGGTAAATAAAAGAAAAAACGCATCCTAAAAAAATAAATATATAATATATACACACACCCGTCAAATATATATATATATATATATATATTAACATATGTTTCCCAAATTTCAGTTTCGTTGGAGTATTTTAAAAAGTGTTTATAGGGTACCTGCATTTTCTAAATTAAAATATTTCAGATTTGCATAAAATTTGATCCGTAATCATAAGACACCAATTAAGCAAGATTCCCTAAATGTAAATATATCCTTTTGATTCTTGAATCAAAATCATGTAATGGAATTTGATCAAACTTTGAATGAAAACTCTATTCATATGGTTTAATAGCATTATATCTCTATTTTAATCTTAGTAAGGGGACAAAAAAAACTGTCCTGTTCAGAGCAATGATTTTACCCATCCCGAGACGGGTATTTTTCTACTTATTTAATATTAAAATATATACGTATGTAAATGAAATAATATATATGTGTGTGTGTGTGTCGTCGCGCGTGAGTTCCAAGTTTTCCTTCTGAACGTTTGTGTATCATGTCGCACTACATTGTATATTATTTTCTATATTAAGAACTTTTTATGTACTTTTCTTACCAGCTTGAGGTGAACAGATCAAATATTGACGTAATAATGTTGTTTGGTTTACTTTAAGCGAAACGATTAGTAAAATAATTTGCACTGAAATGTATCTGTTTTGAAAATGTTTTGTAAGAAAAATTAAAATATCTTGGCTTTTTGAATATTTGAATATAAATAAACTTTGCTTACTTATATATATATATATATATATATATATATATATATATATATATATGTGTGTGTGTGTGTGTGTGTGTGTGTGCGTGGGGGGATGTTTCATGTATCTCTCTATATATATAAATAGATATTAATAGATAGATAGATAGATAGATAGATAGATAGATAGATAGATAGAATAATGTACACATATTTTTAAATTATTACATTTTACTAAATATATGCACGCACACACACACACACACATATATATATATATATATATATATATATATATATATATATATATATATATATTGGTACAGAAAAATTAGTGCAATATTCGTACCGGCGGTTTCAAGCACGGAAGGACTTAGCCATCTGGCTCTCTTCAGCTTCTGTTGTCATCTGTTTCGTATATATATATATATATATATATATATATATATATATATATATATATATATATATATATATATATATATATATTACACTGAAGAATGCCGCAGAAAAGACACTGTATATTCCTATACGTCAACTAATAAATAATAAAATAAAAAATATATAAACACTTTTCTTTTTACATTATTTTTTACACATACATATATATATATATATATATGCTTTGATAATTGCAAACTTACACATAATCTATTAATAATGAAGCCGAAACTATATTATTAGTTTTGATCACTCTCTATTTATCCACCCATATATACCCATTACCAAACTTCCTCTAACATCACGCGTCTTTCAAATTTACATAATTAATTTGTTTTAAAGCTTCTAATAAATTAACATTCGCAAATATACACTCATGATTGTTTGTTTTTTTCAGATTTCCAGATGTATTTAAAATATTTTCCTCGATAATAATATTAATAAAAATTATAAATAGAAATAATTAAAGACATTGTTTTTATCTATATAATTGAGTTACGTAATCAAATTACATTTAAATGGAATATGATGGAACAGCCGGCGTCCACTCCAACATTTGGTTACCCGCCCTATGATTACGTTCTATTTCGAACGCACAGAAAGTTCTATTTCAAGAAAGAGAGAGAGAGAGAGAAAAGAGAGAGGGAGAAAGAGAAAATAAGAGAGAAAGAGAGAGAAAAGAGAGAGAGAATGAGAAAAGAAAAGAGAGAGAGAGATGGACACAAGACAGAGGGGCGTTATTTGATTAATAACATG
>OY744520.1:146806928-146824428 GCA_963556195.1 Sepiola atlantica | reverse complement strand
CATTGGTGACACTCGACGCTACTTAATTTGCGTTGCAACGTATTTACGTCTTCTCAAGACTGTTTTGAATAGACGTAAATACGTTGAAACGAGAATTAATTAGCATCAACTGTCATCAATGTTAATTTAATTTTATAAAAGCCTAACTCTGTATTTAGCACTTTTTAACAAAATATTGGTTTTGTGTTCAATATATTTGAACTTTCGAAATATATATATATATATATATATATATATATATATATATATATATATATATGTGTGTGTGTGTGTGTGTTTATATGTTTCTTAGATAGATATTATTTTTTCTACCAATCTTAGCATATATATATATATATATATATATATATATATATATATATATATATATATATATATATATATATATAGTATATCGCACTTCCTTGACTTATTTAGTCTGAAGAGGTGGACTCTCTGTGAAGAGTACAACCGAAACATGTATGCACATATGTAGCCAATAATGTTTATATAAATAAAAATGTATATTATATATATATACATTATATATATAGTATATATGATGCAATTTCATGTATATACAAGTAGAATATTATAAGGTGATATAATATATTGTCCATATATTTTTCATTTACTGCAACAGTGCTCAATACGTGTAGTAGAAGTAGTAGTATGAATATATATATGGCAAGTAAGCTACACAGAGCCGTCCATGTTTTTATTACTGAAACATGAACGCCTCTGTGTAGCATATATACCATAGATATATTTGCATACTACTCGTATATATAATATACATATGTGTGTATATATACGCACATACGCCCACATATATATAGTGCATGTATTATATTAGTTTCTGTAGATGTGAATCTGTTGAAACTCCAGTGTTTATAAAAGTGCTAGATAAAAAGTAAAGCTGTTCTTAAGTATATATTTTTTATTTATAGAAACATTATTGGTTACATATGTTCATACATGTTTCGGTTGTACTCTTCATAGAGAGTCAACCTCTTCAGACCAAAAACGAGGAATTGAAAGTATATTGGAAATAATTTCAATTCCACGTTTTTGGTCTGAAGAGGTTTACTCTCTATGAAGAGTACAACCGAAACATGTATGAACATATGTAACCAATAATGTTTCTATAGATAAAAATGTTATACTATATATATATATATATATATATATATATATATATATATATATATATATATTAATGTGTATGTGTGTGTTCGTCCACTTACACACATATACGTATATATAAATGAAGGGTATACATTTGTGCATATATCAGCACATGAACACACATGTACGCATACATGTACATGAATTGGTATATATATAAATATATATATATATATATATATATATATATATATATATATATAAGCATGTACAACCACATAAATATCTGTATATGCGTGTTTATATATATACGCACACGCTCCATACATATACACATACATATATATATATATATATATATATATATATATATATACAAATTTATGTACATGTATGCTTACATGTGTGTTCATGTGCTGATCTATGCACACATGTATACCCTTTATTTATATACACATATATGTGTGTGAGTGGATGAACACACACATACACATTATGTACAAACACACATTATACATGTATATGTGTGCATATACAAAAGCACATGCATATATATACACATATATATTAACGGATTTAGTTAAAGAAAGGCACACACACATCTTTATTTACGCACAAAAGCACACATATGTTTATATGTTTTTGTGTGAGTGTGTGTTATTAGCTGTTAGCTTTTTTATTTCTATGTATCTCACTTTTCATAAGTATATTACTCTACTACAACATATATTATATATATACGTACTCGTGTACATACACGCACACACACACATATACATACACACACACATATATATATATATATATATATATATATATATATATATATATATATATATATATATATACATTTATATGCGTGTATGTATGCGTGTACGTATATATATAACATATGCTCATGGTAAGTGCGTGCACGTGTACAAATGAATATATATATATATATATATATATATATATATATATATATATATATATATATATATATATATATATATATATATATTCGTAGACGGGCACACACATATACATACATCTATCATGTACATAATAATAGAAACATATCCTTTAGCGACGAAGAATATTCTCCAATTGGCCAAAAAGTCGGCGGAAAGGCAACAATTATTTCTATGATAATTCGCTAATAAAAATGCATACAGAATCCCGTGTGCAATTAATGTATGCAAATTTGATCAACTGGAAATATTTAATAAGATTTTTCCCCCCTTTTATAATTATTTATTTATTAGTTCATATTTTCATGTTTTATTTAATTTTTACATAAATGCACAAACATATAAATGCTTACAGCAAACATAAAGACTTATATACGAGATGTTCTTTGACTGGGTATATATTTTGGATTATTTACAAGATCTATTTTAAGTTTATGCGTTTTATTTATCAGTATAATTCATTGATCGCCACAAACATACACAAACACACACACATACACACATATATATATATATAATCCTACACAGACAGCTGTTTTGTCTTTTCAAGACTCATCGGTGTGGCTAGATGCCACGAGTGCATCTACTCCGAGATTCAAACCCCAGTCCCCAGTCATAACCGATCATGACGGTCCGATTCTCTACTCTCTCAGCTAAGTATATAACGATTATAAATGATCGTTGAGATTATTTACTTACCTATTTACAATATTGAACACCAAAAGAATCTTACTTTACGCTTAAGTTGAAACGAGCATTTCCTCCGCCATGCACACACACACACACACACACATATATATATATATAATAAAAATTTATACTTATAAACAGCTCTACTTGGTATTGAGCACTTTTTATAAACACTTGAGTTTCTACGGATTTACATTTACAGAAACCAATACACGTACTATATATATATATATATATATATATATATATATATATATATATATATATATATATATATGATGTTTCTAATTGTTATGGCGTGATTGTGATTGTGATTGTATGGACTCTTCTAGATATTATGCATATAAGAGCCTACAACAAAGCACAATCAGCCTTTCTGTAACATACTATGCTGTACTTCTGTAAATATAGACTCTTGTAAACATACCATCATGCTTTCTTATTGAAGAACATCTAAATGATTCGACAACGAAAAAGAAACAGATGTTTTCGTTTTTTTATTGTTTAATCGGAAACACGTAAATAAGTTTGAACAAGCTTACTTATCTTCCAGTTGAAAACGTTACGATGGTGTAAAAATAGACGAAAAGTAGGTAGTCTATTCTAAGAAATAAAAGTGCAATGTTGGACCTCATTAACAATAACAAGAACAATAAATTCGACTCGACTCCAAGAAAAACAAATAGAACAAATGGAATATCAGAAGAAAATGGAAATAGAAAAGCTTCTTTTAGAAGAGAAATTTAAAGAAAAACAATTAAAGCCAATGAAAATATTTGAGGAAATGTTTCCTAATACTCAAACAGAAAAGAACAAATTATACGAATCATCGAATGGAGGTCAGAAGTTTGAAGATGAAAATGCATTTTCACAAAACTCTATTTGGAAAGTTATCGATAATTTTGATTACGACGATGTAAACGAAATTACGTTTGCTTCGTATTTTAGACAATTTAAAGATCTATATAATACAGACTGAATGGGACCGATTTTAAAAAGGTACGTTGCTATTTATAAAGTTGGGTACAGTTCAACATACCACGTTCGTCAAATATATATTGCAACAAAACAGCGCTCTTACATTTGTTTAAGCAGTACAATTATTAACTAAATTGTTTAGCCACAAAAACGTCGCTTTTTCACAAAAAGTGAAAATGTATGAATCTCACAAGGAAGGAAGACGAAGACAATACTACTTTCGCTAGCGTAGTTAACAAGCACTACGATGATTTCAAATTGTTGGGGTTGATCGCTTACAATTTTAAATGTCTAATCTTGTACCAGTGTTTAGTATCAAATACAGATGCAGATATCAGAAGATAAACAAAATAACGAAACTGATTTAACGTTTCAACATATTGAAGAAAACTGCCACCATTTTATTAGTGTTCGCCAAGATTCAAGAGACATTGAGCAAAGCAGAGTGTCACATATTAGAAAAATGCGTAACAAAAAGAAAATTAATTCACCAACAAAATTTGATCAACAAAAACATAATTTTCCTCCTAAACTGTGTTTTGATTGCGGACAATTACATTGGTACAAGGACTGTCCCTATAAAATGAAAATGTGTTTAAATTGCAGTCGCATGGGACACAAATGTACACACTGCATAGTCAAAAATAAAAAATTTTAAAAACCTTGTCAGAATGGCTAAAATGACGAAGATAAAAATATCATTAAATTTGTGCAGGTAAAAATATAAAATAAATATATAAAGCTACAACTTTTTTCAGGCTTAGATCTGTAAATAATAAATTTTCAAACGTGGTTAAAGATAGGAAAACGAACTTTAATGAGAACGAGCAAAATAGTTGAAAGCATCATTGGTAAACAAATATAATTTAAAGGCGAGCTAATCTCTTACATTACATTAAAAATAAAAACTTTGAAATTAAGAATGTTCGTAATGAACAACTCAAACAACCGCTTAGCACGGACGATAGAAAAGTTCCAATCAGCGAATATGTCCATAAACTCTTTATGTTAAAATAGTTGAACTTTAAATGCCGAAGCATAGAGACTAAAGAAGAGATTAAAAGAAACCTTTTAAGAAGTTTAGTCTGGTGGACTGGGAAGATATAAAAAAATGACTGCCAATTTGGATTTAAGCCAAATATTCAACCAGTTTTAAAAAGGAAAAGAAATGCTCCAGGGTACAGCGAGTGAGATTTGCCCACAGTCGACGGAAGAAAGTGAAGAGATTCGTGTTTGTGTAGACTTCTACACAGGATTACCACTTATATAATCATAGGTCAGAAGAGATTTTCACTAAACTCAACGTAGGAAAATTGTTTTCAAAAGTTGATGAAAGTGATGCTTATCTACAAATATCTGCGGGCAAGGAGTGCTCAAACCCACTTTGAATAAATACCCACGGGGGGTAGTACGAATTAGAACAATTACCATTTACGGTTAAGGTTGCACTTGCAATTTTTTTAACAAGTAATGAGCACATTGCTTAAGGGATTGAAATTTGCGACATGACATTCTAGTGATCAGTAAAATCAACGAGAAACACAAATCACTTGTACACAAAGTATTTAAGGAGGAAAATGCGATTTTTTCATGGAAAAATAATATATATCTCAGTCAAATTATAGACAAAGAAAATCGAAAACCAGACCCAGAGCGAGCAAGTGCGATAAAAAAAATGCCGGCTCCAGAAAACTTCTACAAAGTTGTTTTGGTTTAGTAAATTATTATAATGTGTTTATTCCAAACATGCACGATTTGAATTAGCTATTTAAAAAAAAGACTCAGTCTGAACGACAGACTCCCAGGAGGCATTTGAAAAAATCAAAAATATCCTCACATCGGTATTATTTTTGACTCGCTATAATTAAGATATCGAAATCATTGTAGTTACTGATGCTAGTTCGTATAGCATTAGAGCATATTACACAAAAATGGAAGACAGATCGCTAAAATCTATCCCCGACGGGTCTTGTACGATACTACCTGCAGAAAAATGTTACTCCCAAATTGAGAAGGAAGCATAGGTTATGTAAATAGTGTAATTAAATAGCAAAATAATATTTGTTCCTCTCTGTCTATACCGTTATTGTTTCCAATCGTTTTGGTCTTGTTCTTGCCACTGGACTCAATCAATGACGATTCAGGAGAGATGCGCTTGTTATTACGCAACTCTTGATCTATATATACTCATCGCGTCTGAAAGGTATATATATATATATATATATATATATATATATATATATATATATATATAAATATATATACGTAGTCTAGTGGTTAGAACTGCCCGATATCAACTGGATGGTTGTAGGTTTGATTCCTGACTTTGAATGGGTTCTAGTCTGGCCGCAGAGAAGAGCTGTGATATATCGAAACAGTATGTCTGTGGGTGCACCCATCCAAAGTCAGGGATCAAACATACAATTATCTAGTTGATATTGGGCAGTTCTAACCACTAGACTACGGGACTGTAAATGATATCTATAATGATTTCATATAAACATTGACCGCTACTTGATAATGCTCCATTTGTTTATTCATAAAGAGATTTGCATTACACTAAATAGTAGCAGGCGATATCATTAACGACAGTTCTCAACCCTAGAATAGGGGGCTATATATAGTAATTAACACAGAGAGAGAGAGAGAGAGAGAGAGAGAGAGAGAGAGAGAGAGAGAGAGAGAGAGAGAGAGAGATCCACAAATTGACTGTTTTGCTGTATCACAGAACTTTAGTGTGGCTAAGACGGAATGGAAACCCGATCTCATTTTCGACAAACAACAGTTCCAACCGCTAGTCTTCATCTTTACATTAACATTATTAAATACCGAAAAATGCTCTATTCGGTTTTACGAAGTGTTTTGCATTATGCTTAATGGTATCGCCTAAAAATGAATCCTTTATTTTCAACCAGACTACTTTCTTCCACCTGTGTAAAGTGGGAGAGGATCGTTGATGATCGGGGGGGGGGGGTATGCGACTATATTTTGTAAATATGCTAGTGGTTTTATTTCAATAGTTAAGTTTAAGCGTTTACATTTTTCTCTAATCAAATTCATTCTGTGGTTGCAGAACTGTTTTCGGGGGTGGGGGGGCGTAATCCTTCGGTATTATAATACACTAACGCACAGTGATGAAGTTCTTACTGAATAGCACGAGTGGCATTCTAGTGAAGTAGAAAATCTTACTTATCAACCACAGTCTCCAGATCTCAATATTATTGAACATTATGGTTATAAGTAAGAGTTGATATTCTCCAATATCCTCATCACTACAAGAAATGCAGATTGATTTAGCTGAAAAATACACAGAAATTCTTTTGCAAACAATTAAAACTTCATAAGAGGAAAGACTTACTGGCAAAGGGGGTCTTACTCCTATATTAAAATAAATTTGAAATGTTAAGGCGTTTTCATTCTTTTGTCCAACTTTTGCGTGTATATATATATATATATATATATATATATATATATATATATAGAGAGAGAGAGAGAGAGAGAGAGAGAGAGGCAGAGAGAGAGAGAGAGAGAATCAAAAGATAAAAATGAAAATTGTAACAATAATAAAGTCTATTATATTTTCAGTTGTTGAAAACAAGAGATTTATATTACCTTCTTCAAACCATGGCTTTTCAAATAAAGGAATTCTTATCATCAGAGGAATACAGAGATAAGTTGGTAAGAGAATTACCACAGTCAAAATTTGAAAAGATAAAATAGTATTTAAAATAGTATTTAAGATAAATACAAAAAGAAAGTGTAGAAAATATGCAATTCAAAGATAATAGGTATAAGATATATGAAAAAGTTAACCGTTGAAGGCGTCGCAATTTTTTTTAGTAAATCCAGAAAGGATTGTAAAGTCCGAAGAATATATAGACCCTCAAAAAATCTAGATGCAGGGAGGTTGCAGTGCAAAAGTTTAGTAAATAATTTGTGTAATTCTTTCATGCTAGGTTCTAATTTAAAATTATACATTATTTATTAATTTTTCTGTTCTTTTTCTCTCTCGCTCTCTCTCTCTCTCTCTCTCTCTCGATATATATATATATATATATATATATATATATATATATATATATATATATATATATATATAGCCTAAAGAAGTTTTGAGTCATTTAAAAAAAAATAGTAAAATGCAGTTTAAATTCCCAGAGAAACAAACTAAATCCAAGATATTGCAGACTTAACATTCGTTGGAAAACTAATAAATAAATAAATAAGTAGATAAAAAAATAAAAAGGGGGGTTAAGTATCTAAGAGTGAAACAAAAACAGGAGACCTTAAGCGTCTAATATTAACATGGAGATCATCAGCTGTTTACCATGTAATTGTTTCGGAGATTTAAAAACAGGACAGTTATAATATTCATGGTTCTCCAATGGTACTGATAAACTACCATTTCCTCAATAATCAAGTGTCGAAATAATTCAGCTTAAAATTTCACTAATATATACATAAATAATAATAATAATAAAATAATAATAATAATATATTACCCTTAAGACTACCGTATGATATGATAATTTGCATATCAAATAACATTAATTATAACAATAATAATGATAAAAATAATAATAATACTACTATCTAAACACTACACCCAAGTACCATTCTGCAATATGATAGCTAGCAATAAAATTATATAGGAATTAAAGTTGCATTAAAAAATAAATAAATAAAAAATAAAGCTTAAGTACCTTAGGTACCAGAAAGGTAATTAGATAAGAGGAAGGAAACCTAGCCATACAGATCTAAATACCCAATATATAGTCTAAAGAAGCTTTGAGTCATTTTAAACAAACAAAAAAACAAAACTAAAAAAATAGTAAAATGCAGTTTAAATTCCCAGAGAAACTAACTAAATCCAAGATATTGCAGACTTAACATTCGTTGGAATATATATATATATATATATATATATATATATATATATATATATATATATATATATATATATATATATATATATATATATATATATATACTGGATTTTCTATGATCGCAGAAAAATAAGCAAAGTACTAGATTGTTAAGTAAGTGCGTAAACTTATTTTATCAAATAAAATTATAAAATTAAATTCTCATCATGGATACCCGATTTCTGTGTCTGGAACAACTATGTTCTGATTATGACTAAAGCCAAAAGAAGCATTCAAACCAGGTCTCTTTTTATAAAGTATAAAATATATAAAAATAAATAAACTAAACACCTAAAGGCCAAACATGGCGGGGCGTACAATATCCTATCGAATTTGCTGTATAAATATAAGCGAAATATACTCTAGTCTTGATGCTATGTTTAGCTTCAAAGTTGGTGTCTATACCTGTGCTGATGATATTAATAAAATTCCGTATCGTCTCAGAAACGATCGTACAAAAACTGTTGTTAATGTTAAATCGTTTGGAATTTATGTAAATGTAAATGTTGTACATTAGTTTACCTTAAATCTATAATATATATATATATATATATATATATATATATATATATATATATATATATATATATATATATATATATATATGTATATATATATATATAGTCTCGGAAGTTTCTCAACCATTAAAACTATATTTTTAAAAAAACTTATAGTCCCAAGTCTTTAAGTGGAAAATCACTCATGTAAGTCAATTTATTTTTTACAGTTATTATATTAGTTTGTTTCTAACACTATTTTAAGGGATCATCAGTTGTTTACCATGAAAAACTGTTTTGGGAATTTAAAAACAAGACAGTATTTAATTTCAAGGCTTCCCAGCAGAGTTGATCAGACCCCACTTCCCTTAAAAGACAAAAACATAAACGTTCCTTATACTAAGTCTACGTTTTGTTCCATATGAATGTTTTTCTAACTTATATTAGTTATTTTTAAAAAAAAAAGAAAAAAAGATTTATTTACCTGTGCTGTTCGTCTGTCTAATAAAATGTATCCGTTACTTACATTTACATTACATGTTTATGTTGCTGCATTTTAAAGTGTTTGGACGAATCCATTACACTATCATTTAGGTGATTAATGTATTATTTTTAGTTTTATATTATAAATATAAAAAATATCAACACATCAAAAAATAAAAAATAAAAAAATAAATATATATATATGTATATATATATATATATATATATATATATATATATACCTTTAGTTCCTCCTTCTCTCCCTATTCCTCCTCCTTTGTTGTCAATCTCCCCGTTGTCCTCAACCTCAAATAAATATTAATCTTCCTTGTTCACTTACAGTTTTTTATAATCTGCGTTCACAACTGTCGATTTCTTTCCTTTCTCAGTGTTTCAAATCAGCGTTTATAAGTTAACCGTTTATTTTTTCTCTTTTTCTTCTTTTTCTTCTTTTTCTTTGCCCACTCCCAGTGTTTAAAATCGGCGTTCATAACTGTCGATTTTTTTCTCTTTCTTCTTCTTCTTCTTCTTCTTTTTTAACATTTTTTTCTTTCTTTCTTTCTACTGTATTTTTATTATTTTTCTTTTTCTCATTATAATTAGTAGATGTGTTATATATACGTTTATACATATTCTACATTATTTTTATTTATATATCCTATGATTTGTTCTATCAGTTTATTTTGATTAATTTGATAAGATTTAAAAGCATCAGGATGGCCAGTAATTGCCTTATATATATATATATATATATATATATATATATATATATATATATATATATATATATGCGTGTGTGTGTGTATATATATATACATACAAACATTAAAGAAGTAAATAGACACCTCACAAAAATAATTCTTGCATGTTTAAATGTCTTCTTTCGTTTTCAACCAATTTAGTTTATGTGTTTCAGATATAAACATGTCTATCATATTCACCAGTCGAAGAAGCATTAGAATTCTCAGTTTCCGAAGAGCAATATCATAAGTTTATATAAAGGTGGACTTAATCAGCTTAAAATCGTCAAACACCTCCGGATTCAACGTTCTACCGTTAACCGAGTGTTGGTCCAGCGAGGGGAAATAATCAGTATTACCATGCCTAGGTTCATCAAGAACCGCTGACAGCAGTTTTTATACTTATTCATAATAACAGTGTCTATTTACTTCTTTCACACACACACACACACACACACACACACACACACACACACACACACACACATATATATATATATATATATATATATATATACTAGTAGAATACACGACCAAGGGCGGATATAAGTAGTAAATATATCATTAGTCTTTAATTGTAACTAGCGGGATCCTGTGGAAATTCCACAGTGTTTTCTACATCAATCTGTATAATTTACTGTTAATAATATTATCCGGTGTCTAGAAATATGCTCATATTTTACTCACCAAAATTTTGCGAGACGGGATGGAAGTATATATATTTAATTATATTACTCGGTTGCCGGGGCAAAAGCTGTCTCTTCAGAAGTCACCATCGGTCGCAACTCCCCTCTAACTCGCACCCTTCCTCCCCTCTCTCTACCCCCCCCCCCCCCCGTTGTCAGGGGCAAATCTTAAATAGGAGTGTCAGATCGTGACACACAAAATAAATGACACACACACTATCGTAATAATAAATAAGAAGAAGAAGAAGAAGAAGAAGAAATTTTAAATATAAAAAAAAATAAATAATAAATAAATATCGTAAGCCTGAAACCGGCCCATTTGGTAAGCGTTTCCGCGTCTCCCCCGCCTTCCACTATGACCGCCTCCTTCCACGCTGAAGCGACAGAGCAGGGTCAGTTAATAGTTTAATTAAGTAAATTTTGATCTATTTAACAACACCTTTAAGTTAGGTCAGTTGTAAAGTGGCCGCTTTTCAGCAAGATGTTACGGTTTCGATTCCAAGTCTCTCCATCCAATTTATTTGTTGTTTATTTATTGCATTTCTTTAGGAGCGTGACACAAGAACACACACGCTATCGTATTAATATTAATTTTAATGTTTTTTTTTTCTTTCTTGGGGGGGGTATAGTACGGTTTAGAAGTTTATAAAAAATTAAATAATGTGCCCACGTTACTTACACTGTTGCCTAGAATACATAACAATTAGTTAAATAACAGGATTTTACCAAGCACATACATATTATTGACGCTCATGCGTGCATACTGTTCCTTTTAAAATGTATCAATATTTCTCAAAATTTGATGCAGAGCAATTCTTTTCTATAATAATTATTTGTACGCACCCCTATATAGAAAAGTTTACAAAATGTGTCCATGTTACTCCCGTATTGCCGAGAATATATATTCAAAAATTCATAATGATAGGTTCATTAGTAGTGTATCCTGTACAACACTTTTCTTTTACCTAACTATATGTATGTGCATCCCCTAAATATTAAAATTTAAATAAGAAGCATAATGTGCTCATGTTACTTACCATGTTGCATAGAATATATATTCCAAAATTCATAATTATCTGTTCATTAGTTTATAATATTATACTGTACATGGATATATATAATATGTAAGTATACTTTTAGATAATTGAAACTATAGTGAAATGTCTTAAGCTCAATATACGAGATAGAGCAATTATAAAGATAAATGAAGGAAGAGAGATAATGATGTACGAATGACAAATCTGTTTCATCTTCGATTGTTTAATTCAAGTTGTATTCGATAAAAACACGTAAATTGCAGATTTCCAATCGCCTGAGCCCTAATTCCCAATTTGAACCCTTTTAAACTTTCTGAATTAAATATAATTTTGTCTAAAAAATCCGTTTAAATACGGTGATACCCCCAAACTGTTTACTTACTGACCAGTTATGCTACTGTATTAGCTTATTGAACCCCCACCCAAAATCCTAACTGAAGCCAGTCCAGCAAATAAACTGGCAGTAATTACTTTATATAGTTGCTTACTAGCGATGAGCTGTAACTAAACAAGCCCCCCCTCCTCTAATCCCAGCATCCCCCCTTAGTTGCATCTACTAAACCTTCTCCTCCCACTCCCCTAATTTCATACTCTCTTCACACTTTTTACTGGGTTCGTCTTCGTACAGAAAATTCTCTCTCATTCCTTAGATTCGATCGAAGTAAATACTAACACTTTCCATCGGCCTGCTTGAAATCTATACAACATTTTAAACTCAACTCCTTAAAAACTATTTTCATTCGTGGTCCACGGAAGTATTTTAAAATGGCCCTAATTCTTAAAATTACATCCTTTCTTTATTTACGGTTGAATTGAACATCATTCTAGTGGATGTACTACATTTTGAAAACTTTTAACGCAGTCTTAACGAAATTCCCTTTTCCATCTTTCGTCACCGGACATTTTGCTAATGGACATTCACAGACTGGACAGACTCTATATCTTGATAACCTTTGTATATACACGCTTTTACTTTCTATTACTTTATATTGTTTTTTTAATTTTTTTCAAATGTTTAATTTTGGCTAGTCCCCTGACAACTTATCCATCTATATTATTCCTCTGATGATAAAATTTTAATCTTGGAAAAGCCTGGCTTAAGGAAAGAAAAATAAACATGTTTTTATTGAGTACAGCTTGCATTGAACAATCGAAGATGAAATAGATTTGTAATCCGCACATGTTTATCTCTTTTCCTTCATTTATATATATATATATATATATATATATATATATATATATATATATATATATATATATATATTTAGTGCATGTATTATATTAGTTTCGGTAGATGTAAATCCGTTGAAACTCCAGTGTTTATAAAAAGCGCTCAATAACAAGTAGACTCACTCCCTTGTCTTCGTTGGTCTGAAGAGGTGGACTCTCTAAAGAGTACAACCGAAACATGTATGCACATATGTAACCAATAGTGTTTGCATAAATAAAAATGTATATTATATATATATATATATATATATATATATATATATATATATATATATATATATATACTATAAATATTTTTAATTAAATATTAAAATGTGTTATACCTACAGACGACGTCGTTTCGGGCTTACACCCTCATCAGTGCAGGAGTGGTGGTTTCGAGCGCTCATATGGGTTCGAACGTAGTTCGTAGATACAGCCTAGAATTACGAGCGTCACACCCATAAATATATATATATATATATATATTAACGAAAAATGCGTCCTATAAAGTTAAGGGCGACTAATAATGCAATCTTCTGCATCTTTATCACTTAGGAAGGCTTCTGTCATCACTGGACGCATACAAAGATGAAGACAAAGAGTTGGTGCCATAGGACGACTCATGTCCTTCTACCATAATTCATCTATGTTTCTATGTTTCTATGTTTCTATTACAAAAAAGCTACAATCAACAATAAAAACAATTTCATAAAATACATTATATATATATATATATATTTATATATATATATGTGTGTGTGTGTGTGTGTATTTGTGTGTGCTAGAACATTTTAACTGCAAATGTTACGCAATTATTCACAATGTACGAACATATATATAAATGTAATATAGTAAAATGTGCACATGCATTTTTACTTTAAGATATAGGGTTATAAAAAAATAGGGACGTTACGTAAATATCTTTTGACAAAGATTAACACTTCTAAACCCATAGCAGCATGTTAAATTACTTTAGATACTTTTAGAATCCGACCTTATTGTTTTAATGAAGGCGCCAACGTTCTCTTTGTGTTATGAATCCGTTGTGAAATGGGTATTGCAACTAGTTATGAATCAAATAAACTGACAAATGTTCGCATCCTCATTTATCGCAGACTTTTCCCATTTAAATCCGTCAATTCGCCTCGCCCCAAAATGTTGCACTATAAAATTGATGTGCTCCATAACCGTCAACATTCTTATCCAATCTTTATGAAATTGCTTTCAATGTTCCATTAAGCCTTAATATATTTGGTTTTTATTTCCAATATTGTAATCGAAAATACTATCCAAAAATTATATAAGTAAACGAATACATTTTGAGGAATAATATGCTATTTTCTGTCGCATGTTTGTTAAGTATACATTAGAGATTTCAATTCAAATATATTTATAACAATTCAAAAGTATATATTCTTAATATTTGAAAATAAAACCATATGTGTATATATATATATATAATTATACATATATATATATATATATATATATATATATATATATATATATATTTATATATATATATATATAAACTAACGTAACAAAGGTGTACCATACTGTGATTTAATGTCAGTTTCGAAGCCAAGAAAAGTGAACACGTGTTTCTAGGGGAATCAAAATCATAATTGAACAATTTCAGGAAGTAAACAAAAATCCTGTCGTCAGAGAATTGTTGTCAAACGAAAACCGTACACCATCAAAGCAGAACTGCATGCAAAATGTCTTCAAATGACAACAACAATACACAAAACACTAGCGAAATTGAAATTGACACAATTCCAAGAAAGATTCAAATCACTCAGATCTTATTGTTGAAAAAAGAATGTTTGCACATCATTCGTTAGACTCTTAAAAGTCAATACAAAATTTAGTTAGTATAACTGAGAAGATATATCAAAAATAAACTCTTACATTTAGCATTAGACACTTACTTTAATTCGGTAAGGTCTTTAAATCGGAAACATTTAAAAGATAAGGGCAGATAATTCAATAATTGAACGATTGATGACCGATGGGAGACAATTAACGTTAATCTTTTTGAAAAGGTCTCAAAAGTGAAGAACTACAGAAATTAAGGTCATTTTTTACAGAGAACGTAACAATTTAATAAATAGCATAAAATTAAATTAAAAAAGCCAACAAAACAAATTAATAAATAAAAATAACTAAACAAAAATTAATACTTTAATATAAAAAATAAGTAAAAATCGAAATTAAGAAAAAAACAAGTAAAACTAAAATAAAACCTAAATTGAATGAGATACCGAATAATGCAATGTTTTATTAAGCAATAATTCATAATCTGATTTTAAAAATTCCACTTAACTTACAAATATATAAACTATTTAAGTGTATATAGGGGTCTTACTACTACATGCATACTCACATATAAATAAATATATAAACAAATATATCCAAATAGTAAGTTACTTACTAACACATATACACACATGCGGGCATATCCAACATGTATAGAAACATTCATCTATACATAGACATACGCACATACACACACACACACACATATATATATATATATATATATATATATATATATATATATATATATATATATATATATATATATATATAGTCTTGGAAGTTTCTCAACCATTAAAACTATATTAAAAAAAAACATTTTTTTAAAACTTATAGTCCCAAGTCGTTCAGTGGAAAATCACTCATGTAAGTAAATTTAACTTTTTCAGTTATTATATTAGTTTGCTTCTAACATTATTTAAGGGATCATCAGTTGTTTACCATGAAAAACTGTTTCGGGAATTAAAAAACAAGACAATATTAATTTCATGACTTCCGAGCAGAGTTGATCAGACTCCACTTCCCTTAAAAGACAAAAACGTAAACGTTTCATAAACGTTATATATATATATATATATATATATATATATATATATATATATATATATATATATATATATATATATATATATTCTTATTCATAGATCTATAAACTTTATTAATTACAAGCAACCACATGGATATTCTATAGTTATCTAAAATTTGGAAGATATACATAAATACAGTATACACATATATATGCACTCATGCATATACTTCTATACACATATGAAGATATATATATACATTGAAAAATATATATACATAAAAAATATATAAATACACATACACATACAAACATCAAAGCAAAATAAATGCAAACAGAGTAAAAATATAGAAGTGTAAATATGGGCACATTCTTACATACAATACTGACACATAAAGAATAGTATAGAAAAATGTGTGTATATATATATATATATATATATATATATATATATAAATATCTATATAAAGTAGACGTGATTCCCCCAAAACTCAGTTAGAGTAGACTATAAACATAATGCATCAAACGCATCGAAACACATCACTTCAGTCGCCTACTACCCTCGACCGTGTTTCAAGAAAGCTTTACTTATTTTTATAACCTAACCAAAAACATTATTTTGAGTTTACTCTGTACCCTCTCCCAACTAATTAAACCAAAGAGAGGGTAGGACACCAATTTCTCTCTATGAATTAATAACTCTTAACATTCCTAAATCCCCGTTTGGCAATTATTTCGCAAGGAACATCAATCAAGTTGAACTGTTTCAGAATTTGTTAAATATCCAATCACAGCAAAGCTTACATAGACATTACGTATCAAATCGTTCGCCAAAACACTACGTCACATTTAAAACCAAATAAATCTTGGAGAAAAAAAACACATAAGTATTCTATTTCTTTTTACATTTTACTTAGATTGTTAAATTAAACATCAACTTATTTACGTTACTCTTCATTCAAATATAATCAAATAATTAAATACCTAAATTTTTCCTGTTTTATTTCTTTTCCGGGGATTTCAAACAACGAAACTTACTAAACTTGCCTCCTACGCATTGTTTAGTTAACATTATTATTAGACATATATTTTCTGTTTATTTATTATTTAGTACTTAACGTTTTTGTGCGCTGAATTGAACTGAATAATGTATTCTCCTTTCTATCACGCAGAAGTAAAAAAAAAAACAAAAAAAAAAAACAAAAGCGAAATACGCGAGATATTCCTCCGGTCCCTATACTAAAATTGAACCAAACTTATTTTTCGTTTACATAATTAAAAAAATACCAATAAAAATGACAGTTTGATATATATATTCAAGTGATGTAAAAATGGTAATTTTATTAG
>OY744520.1:146764428-146801928 GCA_963556195.1 Sepiola atlantica | reverse complement strand
AAGCTGGTTTAGTGGTTGACCAGAAACAGGTGTTTTTTTTTTATCGTGACACCGTCAATAGAAGAAAAATAATTAATTTGGAAACAAAGAATATACATCTACTTGAAAAAATAATACATAAATTTTAAATAGACTGTCTTTGCATATGCTTCAATACATATTTAATTGAACAGTTCTGGTCTAAACCCAAGAGAGAACCATTTACTGATATATTTTGTAAAAATGAAAATAATACGTGTTACGATGTTATTAGAAATTGGCTGCATAGAATTTCTGACTGGCAAATTTTATTTAAAGGAATCTCAAATATAGACGCCAAAACTCGGCAAGATTTTGAAAGATGATTTCAGCTTTTTGGGGGAATTACTTTTCTTTGGGCAAAATTGTTGTTTGGGAGAAAATTGCTAAATTATCGTCAATTAAAAAGTGATTTTAAAGAGCGCTTTTTCTTTTTCTTATTACTTTTTATTTGTTTTCAAAGAAAGAATAGATAAATACATGAAAAGGATTATTTTTGAAATATAATTGGTAACTAATTTATATGAAGAAAAAAATAAATAAGAAGATAAAATAATTTGCAATTGAAATTAACGAAAAACATCCTCTCTCTTTCTCTCTCTGTATCTCTCTCTTTATCTCGCTCTCTCTCTTTCTCTCTCTCTCTCTCTCTCTCTCTCTCTCCGTATATATATATATATATATATATATATATATATATATATATATATATATATATATATACTAGCAGAAATACCTGAACTTGTCTGGGTTTTAATGAGAAAAACTGTATCTCTTTTACTATGCACCATATTAGTTCCTGTTTATGCCCCCCCCTCCCCCGCTTTCCCTCTTTGTATATAAAGAAATCTCGAAATCAGTGTCTTATACATAGAGTTTACATTTTATTAAAATCAGATATACATATTTCTCTTAGAGGAAGCAAATACAGATTTGACATATTGAGGGCACGTTTAGATTCAAGACCATTTATATTGACTTCCCTATAGAATTTTATACATATAATTTAAATTTCATTTAAATAGGATATATTTGAGGTTTAAAAGTTAGTTATATTTTCATAGCTCTCTTAGAGAGTACTTAGAGATTCGAGACCACTTCCATTGTTGTCTTTAGATAATTTTATACATATGATGTAAATGCAATCAAAATATTAGTAAGTAACTATATTACGGAAATTCCGCGTTGAATATGAGAGACGTGGGAGTAGAAATGTGTAGGAGAGTGAATATCTCTGTCACTCCTTTTGTGGAAGACGTAGTTGAGAGAAGTAGCTATTCCGGAATAAATATAAAAAACTATGAAAGAAGACGAAACTGCAGAGTGCCGTAAAGATATGTTTAATTCAGTCATTTTTACTACGCCATGCAGCTTCTTCGTTGCGTTCAGTCCATGTAACTGGAGGTATGGCATGGTCAATCATTCAATTAAAAGTATAATGCTAAAATAAATACATATTATACGATCTTATCCCCATCATATAATATATATATATATAACACTTAAATGGTGAATTAAATTAAAGATAATTGAATTATCGTTTAATAATAATCTATCGTGATAATATAAAGCTCAATACATTAAATAGAGCAATCAATTCTAGAGATGAAAAATGAGAATAAAAAATTGTAAAGATACAATATTTATTAGAACATCAAAAGTTTAAAGGAAGGATTTCATATATATATATATATATATATATATTGTTTCAATTAAACTTCAATGGAAGTTCTAAGAAATCAAGGGGCCCCTTCCTAGGGTTAACACTTGATCTCTATATGAGATACATAGATATTCGAATGTTGCATTAAAGTTCTCCTTTTCCTCTCAAACTTTGAGTTAGTAAAGAAGTTAAGAACATTTATTTTCTTCTCTCTAATTGACCAGTGAACTATGTTATAGTATTTCTTTCCTGTGGTCAATTTGACTTACCGGATTCCAGGACAAGAATTCATCTTGTCTGGTAGAGTATCCAGCTTAGTTATGTTACTTGAAGTAACAGTAATTGAAGAAGGTGCACCATTCCTCGTATGAGCAAGTGTATATCTGTATCGAGGGTATCTTATTTGTGCTTTGAATACTATGTTATTTTGAATATTTGGTCAGGGTTTACTTGACGGATGTAGTATCCTCATGTCAGGTTGTCCTGACAAACCCTAGTACAGAGATATCGAAGACACTCGAGGATAGTGCCTTGTATGGAAATTCACACACTCCAGTAAGTAATTCAATATATATATATATATATATATATATATATATATATATATATATATATATATATATATATATAAGTGTGTGTGTGTATGTGTGTGTGTAAGGAAACACCCAAGAGGTAAAGGTTTTATTTATAGACAATGTAAATGAAACTCTTCAAAGGTTTTTAAATTTTATTTGTTTTCTGGGTGACTTTCTTCGTCGATTTGCTGATCACACTCGTTATGCTTAAGTTTATAATAGCATTTTCGTTGGTCTGTCACGCTCAAGTTTTAAATAGAATTTTCGTTTGTTTGTGATGTGTTTCTGTAACGTTTAAGTTTTAAGTTCCATTTTGTTTCTCAGTCACGCTTAAGTTTCAAAAATCTGTTTCGTTGGTCTGTCATGCTGAACTTTTAAATATCATTTTCGTTGGGCTGTCACGCTTTAGTTTGAAAAACCATTATTGTTTATGAATTAAATTTAATTCGTATTTTCGTTGGTTTGTAACGCTTAAGTTTGAAATAAGAGTTTTGTTTGTTAATCACACTTAAGTTTAAAATATCATTATCGTTGCTTTTTCACGCTTAAATTTCAAATATTATTTTCATTTGTTTGTTAAGCCTAAGTTTTAAATATCATTTTCGTTGGTCTGTTACGCTCAAGGTGGAAATGGAATTTCGTTTGTCAGTCACGCTGTAGTTTAAAATACTTTTTCGTTGATCTGTCACGCTTAAGTCTCAAATATTATTTACGTTGGTCTGCTAGGCTTAAGTTTTAAATAGCATTTCGTTGGTTTGTAACGATAAAGTTTTAAATATCATTAGGCGTTGATCTGTCGGATTTGAGTTTTAAATATATTTTTCGTTGATCTGTCACGCTTAAGTTTGAAATATCATTTTCTTCGATGAACTAGACGCATGTGAATAATATTTGTTTTTCTTTGTTCTTTCCCGACTTCCATGTGGTCGGATGTGGTTGTCTGGAAACGAGTTGGCCCCAGGACCAAGAGTTTTCAATGGCAGCCATATTTCACTGAATATCACTGAGGATAAAAGAGACTTTTGCTTTTTTCAAGTAAAAAATTAATTAGTAATTAAAACTTTTCATGTTTTTTCGTTCCATTAGTTTCCCCCCCCCCCGCTTCTTTTCATCTTGTCTATTTAGTTTATTATTATCCGCGATGTTTAGAACATCCAGAATGTCACTTTCCTTCTTATGAATTCTTATAATAAAATCATCTAGAATTTTTCATTTTTTCTCCTAAGTGTATCTTTTTGTCTTCTGCTTACAGCGTTCAGGCCTTTCAGAGTTAATTAAATTTTCTCCACCAGTAAATGTGGACTGATTTCAAATTCCAAGAGGGAAACTTGCATGTATATCATCTAGTTTGTATCAGTGTACAGTGGAGGAGGTCACAAAATGATGACGTCATCTTGTTAGTCAACGTTCATACTGGTTGACATCACAAAAAGCGGTGTGAACACTTGTTTATGTCATAAAATGCGTCGTGCACAATGGATGGCGTAACAACAGAGTGATTTTATTGAATTGAAACAGGGGGTAAGGGAATTCATTATGACGTCACAAAAGGATGAGGTTATCTATTAAAACAAAGAGACAGAGAGGGTGGATATATATCTTTATCACATTATGTCATAAATAAAGGGCGATTTCCTCTCCCCCGTTGGGAGACGAGCAAAGATAAGGGAGAAAGAGAGGGAAAGATTGAGAAAAAGAAAGACATAGAGTTGAAAGAGCGCATAAAAATGGATGAGTATTATCAAGAAAGAAATATATATATAAATTGCAGGCTTACCCGGCGTTGCCCGTGTTCGAGTGTGGGATAGCATCATATACAACATTAGCTCCTTTAAGTGGCAGCTAGAGACGCAAATCTACTTTGATTATGTTCACATGCAAATTGTACATTCACATGTACAATTTGCATGCATACACTTATATTTAAGGTTGACTCCCTAGTATGTCTTCGTTTTTAGGGACAGACATTATCACAGATATAGAAGTGTTCTACTTTATTATATATACTAGCAAATATATGCTCCCTCCGGTCGCATATTTTTGCTAGGCTGCCGCGTCAGAAATGAACGCTCACCCGTAAACCGATGGAGCCCCAGTCATATTTCTTGGGTGGTTAGACATTGATTTTCTTTGTTTCCGACCAAGAATATTTTTAGTTAAAAATAAAGAAAAAAAAATTTCGACTCTACCCCAATTTTTTTTTACCCTCCCCCATAAATAGAAATATTTTTAGTTAAAAAAAGAAACAAAAAAATATTTTTTGCCCCCCCCCCCCCCAATTTTTTTTACCCTCCCCATACATAGTAATATTTTCAGTTAAAAAAAGAAAGAAAAGAAATTAAAAAAAAATTTTTTACCCCCCCCCCCAAAAAAAAAGTTTTTTTTTACCCTCCCCCATACATAGTAATATTTTCAGTTAAAAAAATATTAAAAAATGCCCCTCCTAAAAAAATGTTTTTCCCCTCCTCCATACATAGTTAAGAAAAGAAAAAAAATTTAGGAGGCGTCTCGGTCATATCAAAGAACTCATGTTTAAATATGCTATTGAAGGTGCCTACGTCATATCAAAGAACCAGTTGTATTATTCTTCCAAAATGATTACCCATTTAGTAATGGCCGAGATATTTGTTGCTTAACTTCAATTTACAACAAAACACCTTGTCTGAACAGCGTAATGAAAATAAAGTATGATAATGTGAAAAAAACTTCTTCATATACATTGTATCATATCAAAAAAAGAAAAATATATTCTTTCATTTCATATAATTTTATTTTTATTAATTGGAGGGTAGAATCAAAACCGAACACTCGATGTTTTCAGTTTGATACTTTCCCAACTTAACAATTCAGACATTTGTTAAGTCGGCTTTTAAAATAATACTCATAAGAAAAACCGGATATACGTATTTGAAGAAGTTTTAAGCGGGGTCTGTCGTAGCATTCGTCAAGTGAAAGCCATTCCATTGAGTCTCGTTTTTTTCTGCTGACGTCACAGAGGTTGGTGCTAAGAATATAAACGACAATTCGGAGGGACCGTGTGTCTAACTCTGCCGTTGTTAAAAGGCAAGTAAATAGGAACACGCGTAATTACATACATGGTAACCAACAATATTTTCTAAAAAAACAAATAGGTTGTTATTGTATCTTTAAAAAAAGTATAATCGGTGTTGGCTTTGTATGTTTTTATTTTAATAGCTTCTATAAAGAAAATTGTTTTCACATTATTCACAATCAAAATAATCAAACGAATTTTAGTTTCTAAAATAAATGAAAAAAAGTAATGTTCATTCACTTTAATGCAGCAACAACACACAACTTAACTTTTCTTTATTAATTAATTGTTGTTTTTTCACAAAAGCTACCATTAATTATCGACACCCTGCCGTTTCCACATGTTTCGCTCGCACCAAAATGTATGACGTCTTTTTCGATCTCACAGTCGTTCTTAACGAAGGTCGTGGTCCTGTCCTGATAGAGCCATTAGCGGTGGAGGCACGTAAATATTCGACACATAGAAAGTAACGTAGAGATTTGTCACCACTTACATTGTCTTCCCCGAAGAATATGATATAAATTTTATCAAAATAAAAGTTGAAAGAGCACTTTGAGTGTTGGACTACTTTTCTTTTAACTTAGTTCACCCCAAACAAGGCAAGTTGCCACTGTAGACGTAAGGGGCTACTGAGAATTAGGGTGAAAGTTTTGGGAGTTATCCTAAATTGGGAGCTATGCAGCGAGAAGGATCAATCCCTGGAGTACACCTGCATTTATGTCACGTTGTTTGGATGAACGGCCATCGAGGACAACCTGGATCTTTCTGTTATATAGGAAGGATCTAATTATATTAAATAATCGTCAAGTAATACCATATGAATTAATGTTTATGGGAAGACCTTTATGCCAGACCTTGTCAAAGGCTTTGGATATATTAAGCGCTACCGCCTTAGCTTCATCTGCCTTGTTCAGTCTATGGTATATGCGTTCAGAGAATGACCGTTAGAATATTCGCAATAGACCGTGCTTGCCTAAATCCATACTGATGGTCAGAAAGAAGTTTAGCATTAACGAGGTGACGGATGATCGCTAGATTGATTAAGGATTGATTGTCTTCCCTAGAAAATTTAATACATAGGATTCCGATTTCATAAAAATAGGATATATTAGAAGTTTTAAGGGTGTTATGCTCCTATAGACTACTTAGGGGTGCACTTAGAGATTCGGGAACAGTTCGATTGTCTTACCCGGTAAATTTCACATGGGAATACACTTTTAGATTCTATGTAGATTCTCTAACCTTTCTGTTTATAGAGAACACACAAACATCACACGCACATACATACATACAAACATTAAGTTTTATATATATAGAGAGATTATTTGAAAATGGATGACGTAATAAACGATGCATCTAGCTTTTGGTAACTTTATAGATAGACGAGCTGTTGTGTCTATTCCCTTAACCGATCACGAAACGTCTTGAGAGACTAAACTAGACGACGGGTCGTTTTTGTATCGATAAAGTTCTACATAAAAACAAATTGAGCACTCTTCGACAGATGATTGTTTATATAAACATTAATATTTCGCTCCCCCGTGAATTGTACTGATGACCTAGCGGTTAGAATCGCCGACTGTCGCAAAGAGGGTTGTTTTGATCTTGAAGTACTTGCCTGTCTAGCCAAACTAAGAGTTGTGATGCAGCGGAACAGCGTGTCTGTAGATGAGTACATATTACTGCTCTTCTTAGCGGTAAATGAAATCGCCACCTGCCATTTGTGATGATGTAAAGCTCTTCGAAACGAATAGATCATTTTTAAATTATGGAATATATGTTCTATGTAACACGGCAATTTTACCATTTATGGGGTGCGCTTCCAAACTCGTATCCTCCTTTTTTTTCTTTTTTAATAAGCGAGATACAAAAAATTCAATACACAAAAGAATTTCTCAACTGCTGAGTTATTTTATGTACTAAAATTTTACCGGGCCGGTGCGCATGAGCGTAAAAATATTCGTGTGCGTGGTAAACTACTAAACTAATGAATTTATCATTATGAATTACAGGATTCGTAATCTAGGCAACACTGTAAGGTGGACATATTATTATTATTTTTGTAAACGTTATCATTTAGAGGGTGTGAACCCGAAACCGTACCCTATCTGCAAAAATTAAAATAAGCGAGATACGATTTCCTATAAGATAATTAACGCTTAGTTACTTAAGTTGTCAAAAATGAATTACATTTCGTCACTTAGGGGATGGATAGAGTGCATGTGTATCTCTCTTATAAATCGCTAAGTAGGAAAATGTGTAACTCAAAAATGCTATACGTATTGCTTAGACCCGTCCTGAGACAGGTATTTTTCTAGTATCGTTCAAATTGACTCATTATAACAGTTTTTTTGGAGAGGGGCGGATTAGACCTTAATACTCTTTCTGAGTTACCTTGCCCTTCTCCACAACCTATATTCTTTTCTCTCCCCATCTGTCTTTGTCCATACCTTCCCCTTCAACTTTCGTAATAGGTCTGATTACATTGTTCTAACAGTTCCATACATTGCATTGTTCTAACAGTTCCATACATTTCTGTCACCAATATAGACCTCTACCAGGATTAATTTATCATTCTACTCTCATGGTCTAATAAATGACGTTTAGAATAACAAACAATGACTAATGATCTATAACGTATAGACTAATATTAACCCCACCCCCATACGGGGGTCAAGCGATGACTACATATTCCTGTTAATATAACACTCGGCTACCCTCTGTTTTATTTAACACAGAATAGAAACTCGACATTATAAATGAAGCACTGAATATTTAATCTTTTAACAATATCGCTTTAAGAATTAACATTTATCAAGTGAAACCGATTTGTCTCCAATACACTGTTACTGTCCGATGTGAGGCTGTAATCAAGTATTGTCTCCCTTTAATTACACCGCTTTCATAACCGGTGCATAATGGTGTAATTCTATGGAACGCGACTTTTAGAGGTTAGTTTGTCTACCCTCATAAAACTTGAAATTATTAGTCTATTTACGGCTGAATAGGTTGGAACTTACATGTATTTTAATGATTAATTTATAAGTATTTACCTGTTTCTGTTTGCTATTTAGATTTTCAAAGTCCCTTTCAAATTTAAAATTATTTTTTTGCGTGAACTATTTTTCCTTAAGTTGACTTAGATATAAAAAATTTCTTTTTGAGATTTTCTCGAAACTATTAGAATTGCATTAAGACTGGGACTATCAACTCAGAGGTGGTTTGCTTTTTAATTTTTTATTTTGAGGATATGTGTTTTTCTGGGGCCCGGGGAAAGACGTATTCTGATATATGTTTACTGATTACGATAAAATAATTATTCACTAGTTAAATTTTATCTTCAGTTTTAATTAAACTTGCTACCAGCATTAGTAAGATATGTATTGTCTTACTGATTGTTTTGTCTGTATTGCTACTTAACATATCACTATTATTATTATTGAATGTTTTATTTAGAGGGTCTAAACTGATCCTGCCTTAACTTAGGGTTCCATAAGTATGCAATCTATATGGATGTTTAGACTTAATTTCCAAAAGCGCATTAAAAGTATAACTTAAATTCTTATTTGCAATCATTTGAACTTAGTGACGCAATATTAACTATCTTGGTATGTAATTTTATATTATATACTTTATCCTTTAGTCAATCTTGTGATTTTCTTTTCTACTACTTCTGGCGAAGTTGGACGTTTTTAACCGGGCTTCTTACTTAATGTTGTTTTTTTTTATTTGTTTTACTAATTGCTTTCTCTCTCTCTCTCTCTCTCTCTCTCTCTCTCTATATATATATATATATATATATATATATATATATATATATATATATATATATATATATATATATATGGAAGACCTTTGTGAAAATTCAAATACCTCCGATATTTGTGAAATGTTAACAGTAAGTATTAGACATCAATTAATAAATATTCCCAAATTTCAGCTTCTTTTGGGTATTTTAAAAGTTCTTTATAAACAGAATAGGGTCACAACCTTCCATTTGAAAATTTAAATATTTCCGGTTTGCATTAAATATGAAATTATTTATGCCTACAGACGCTAGCGTTTCAGGCTTATTGCTCTCATCAGTGCAGGAAAGTAACAATTTCAGACAGACAGTCGGGAGACGCAAACCTAGTGCACAGAGTCAGCCTATAATTTGTAAACAGTCGCCATATCCAATCGGCCAATTAAGATCTATATGTACCTAGAAGCGAGCACAGATAGAAGACTAGTCGAGAGTGTTCGACGAACGTATTCGGAACTTTGCATTAGAGCTTTTTGACAGTCTATTTTTAACATCCCCAAGAGTGCTCGACTTTAATCTCGTAAAGGAGCTTATTATTATATTTATAAATAAATATAAAATTATTTATACATACAGACGCTAGAGTTTCAGGTTTATTGCTCTCATTAGTGCAGGAAAGTAACAATTTCAGACGGTCGGGAGGCGCGAACTCGGTTCAGAGTCAGCCTAGAACTTGCAAGCAGTCGTTATATAAAATCGGTCTGTCACGTGATTTAGGGAAATAAAGATCTATATGTACCTAGAAGCGGGCACAGATAGAAGACTAGTCGAGAGTGTTCAACGAACGTATTAGGAATGTTGCATGGTCTGGTTGAAATGTGGATGGGACGCTTGGCACTGATTGCTTCCGCAAAATACGTTTCAGGATGGGATACTTTATACGCTTTGCCTTAAATCTGTTACAGCCAGTATAGATACATTTGATCCGAACCGATCGCTCCAGGGCCATCCTCTCTCAGTTCTCCACGTTCATATACAATGTTTTTTGGTTGCTTTGTATTATATGTCTCGGACGTTTTTCATGCAACAGTTCCTTATATAACAATTGCTTAGGGAGCCTGTGATCTTCCATGTCAACTAAGTGCCCTGACCAGCACATCTGACTACGTATAATACGCACTTCTATGCTCGACACTCCAGCTTGCTCTAGAACATTGGTGTCTGGTGTAAACGATTGTCACTTAATATTAGGGATCCTTCTGAGACACGTTTGGTTGAATCTATCCAGGATCTTGATGTGTCTGCAACGCGTAGTCCACGTCTCCCAAGAATACAGGAGAACAGACAAGACGCATAACTCGTACACAGAAAGTTTGATTTTGATGATAATGGCTCTGTCTGACCACACGCGCTGTTCAAGTCTACGAAAAGCTTTGCTAGCTTTTTCGAGTTTTAGAAGTATCTCAGAGTTGAGGGATCCATCTCGGGAGAGAATGCTACCAAGATGTACAAATAAGTCAACTACACTTAATCTAGTTCCCTTGGCGTAAATGTTGAGTTCTACATACTGGAGTCCTGTGAGATTAGTGAGAATTACTTTAGTTTTATCCAGATTGTTGGTGAGTTCGAAGGTGGTACACGCTCGAAGGAAGAGGTCCATTATCATCAGCATATCTTCCTCGGTGTGAGCATCAAATACAACATTATCAGCATAGAGGAGCTCCTTTACAAGCGTTTAAAATGTCTTGGGTTTGCATTAAATCGAGCTAGGTTGAGAACACCGACGTTACAGTTCTTAAAGGCGTGGGAGAGTATCATTGCAACATATATAGAAAATAACCTCGGTGCAAGAATGTCACCCTGTTTAATACCGTTGTCAATAGTTATTGATTCAGAGAGTGTATCGCCAAAATTGATGCGTGCTTTCATATCCTGGTTAAGTTGTTTAAGTATTTTTATGAATTCTGGTGGGTATCCAATCTTACCGAGGATTGTCCATAATACTGCTCCATTAGCAGTGTCGAAAGCTTTTGTCAGGTCCACAAAAACTTAATAGAGTTCTACTCGCTGTTCAATGAACATTTCCTGAAGTTGTCGGACAGAGAAGATCATTTCCATCGTGTCATGACCTGATCTAAAGCTGCTTTGGCATTACAGAATAACGGAGAGGCACACCCACATTGTTAGCCGGTTAAGCTAGATCTTTGAAACGGCTTCAATGTGTTAGATATTAAACAGTGGACTTATATGATCTAAAAAATATACGAGTTACTCTTGCCGAGTAGAGAAGCATCACGCCTGGGTGCTATACCAGGTATTTACCCGCTTATATATATATATATATATATATATATATATATATATATATATATATATATATATAGTCATCCACAGAAAGTCTTTTTCGCTAGGTCATTTGGCTGCTGCTGAGATAAACATTGTTAAATGGCGAAGCGTTTTGTTATTTCACTTATCAGTAAGCTCATCCAAAATATAAGAGAGCATATTTTAGTCATCCACCAAGAGAATGTCGACGCTTATAACTCCTGAGCTTATAACTCCTAGGTTGCTGCTGAGATAGGTGAAGTCACAATGATAAACATTGTCAAATGCCGGGAGCTCCATTTGTTTACAGATATATATATATATATATATATATATATATATATATATATATATATATATATACTTGAGCTCAGGCGGTTGAATTTGAGTTAAAACATGACTCGTGTTCCGGGGTTTCGAATCCTGCGACTGGTATGAATAATCATCTCTACACTGATGATTCCCGAAATGATGAAACGTATACGTGCGTAGATAAACAAATATTTATAATTATTTGTCGCCTCCAATCTAGGCTGGGCACTGTAGCGAGTAGTATTAAAACAGCCGTCGTCGTAGTTTTAATGCATGTTCCTTCACTAGTTAAACACTATTGACAATAGCTGCCTTTAATAGGTTAAAACTCTCGATGATTTTTCAGGTTGTTTATAGTGGCCACGTGAGCTAAGGTGTCGGAATTTGAGTTAAAACATGACTTGTGTTCCGACGATTCCCGAAAAAATGAAACGTATACGTTTGTAGATAAACAAATATTTATAATTATATATATATATATATATATATTACAGAAGATCGGAACTAGTTCTTTCGAAAGTACTCGCGAATAATGAAACATAAAGCCTATGGATTCTACATACGAAAATATATATATATATATATAATGCGTGCATTTAGGCAGCATGTTTTCATTCTGTCAAATGTTATTAAATAACACGAAGTTTTTTTTTCTTTGATAGTGCATTTAGCATTCCGTTCAAATTGGTGCATACAAGTTCCGTATATTCCTAGTTCATTTTAACCGGTTTTTCGCGAGTACTTTCGATTTTATTCATCAAATAATAATCGGGCAGGATTAGTCTACTAATCTCTTTTACTGATTAGGTTTTATCAGCAGCAATTTCTCGACAAGTCGAATGAACTAAATGATGTCGTCAATAGTGTGTGGCTTGCGTGCGAAAACCCTATCCTTTAAAAACTTCCCTAAAATAAATTCATTGTGCTTAGATGAGGCAAGCCTGTCGGCAGTCGGCAGTTACTCAACGTCTGATCCATCCGTTGAGTAATTCGTCGTGCAGTAGTGCACGCATAGTCAGTGTAAGATGCCGTAGATCCCCATCTTGCTGAAAGTAGAAGTGATCGTTTTGATATTGTCCTAATACATGTGGTATTATTGCACTTTTTACCATGTTCAGGTTGTAGTTTAATTGATGATTTTGGTATAATAATGGGGCTCTATACTTACTTTTTCACCCCCTCTCTCTTTCTATCTATCTCTCCTTCGCTCGCTCTCTCCCTCTCCTTCTCTCTCTCTCTCTCTCTCTCTCTCTCTCTCTATATATATATATATATATATATATATTGTTTCATTTTACTTCAGTCGAAGTTCTCACTAATTAAGTGCCTCCTTCTCTTGGGCTAACACTTGATCTCTATACAAGATACATAGATATTCGAATATTCCATTAAAGTTCTCCTTTCCCTGTCAAACGTTGAGTAAGTAACAAAGTTAACAACATTAATTTTCCTCCCCCCAATTGACCAGTTTACTATGTTATAGTATATCTTTATTGTGGTCCTTTGGTCTTACCGGATTCCAGGACAAGAATTCATATATTCTAGTGGAGTATGCAGCTAAGTGCTGTTACTTGAGTAAACATTGCTTGGAGAAAGTGTACCATTTTTTGTATTAGCACGTGTATAGCTTTGTCGGGTGGATCTTATTTGGGTTTCGAATATTATGTTATTTTGAATATTTGGTCTGGTTTACTTGTAGGGTGAAGTATTCTCATGTCAGGTTATCCTAACAAACTCTTGCACAGAGAGGTCGAAGACAATCGAGGATGGTGTCTAGTAGGTAATTCAAACTATATGTATATATATATATACATATAGCCTGACGATTCCCCCCGGGGATGAAACACGGGAGCCTCTGTGTAGCTTGATTGCCATATATATTTTCATTGCTTACTACATATATATATATATATATATATATATATATATATCGAGAGAGAGAGAGAGAGAGAGAGAGAGAGAGCGATGCCAATTAGAATTGTGACAGGATGCAAAAAGAAAGGGTATTGCCAAAACAAGTTCAAATTTCAAAGTTTGTTTATTCGCATGTTTCCTGTAAAAAAAAGTTGTCGTTATTTTTTTTTAATATACGATATATGTTTTTTTTTTTTAAATAAGACCCCGCAAGAAAATTATTGACGTATTTTTTAAATCTTTCTTTTTATCATGGAGAATATTTATTGGAAAATAAGATTCGTGAAAAAGAATATTATCGTAAATATGATCAAATTTCAGCTGGTAACTCCAAATTAAACAGTAGACCTATAGATCTACAATTGTCAATGCATATGCATAGATATACACACATACACAAACATATATATATATATATATATATATATATATATATATATATGTGTGTGTGTGTGTGTGAGTGTAAAATATATATTGTGTGTATCTATATATATATAAGTTTTATCTATCTATCTATATATATATATATATATATATATATATATATATATATATATATATAGCCACCATGAAAGTACATGTATAGCCCTGTATGGCGAATGAAGGTGCATCAGGCGATAAGTTTATTGTATATCTTATTCGAAAGAAAAAGGTAATGCCTATGAGTTTTGGAGCCTGAGATCGAACAGATACTACATTTTAATTATTGATTTAACAAAAGAATATGATTATACAATGTTAACAAATTAGGCACAAGGCCCTGAAAATTGTGGGCATCGGGGAGTCTGTGGGCATCTATTGTCTATCCTACTCTCAACTAGACTTAATTAGCAGTCACTACAAAATTAAGGAAAACCCTATCTCAAAGTGCACAGTCATTTAAAACAATTTGAATTTTCTACTATATTTAACTGGGGTTTGATAGATAAATTCATACTCAGACGCGTTAATTAGAAGATTTAATTGGTGTTTACTAAACCTATTAATGTGATACTAAAAAAAAAAAAAAAAATATTTTTCAAAGGTACTATTTCAAGAAATTATAAAATCATAAAATCAATATCTTACCAAACAAAATTCTGTAAAAATAATATATTACTGAATGTAAGTAATATATCATTTTTACAGAATTTTGTTTGGTCAGATATTGATTTTATGATTTTATCAATGAGTATATCCACAAACCATACCACGATTACACAAGTATGCAAATTAACGTTAAAATCAAACAAGCCGTGGTATGTATTGTGGATATTTTTTAAGTAAATCGCTCGAGACAAGGCATGAAGCCACTTCATATAAGGAGCTAAAAAAATACTACTTCATAGTCAATAACTAGCAAACGATAAGTGTTAGATGGATAGATTCTGACCCAGAAAACAGCAATTCTTCCCCTTTGTCAGAAAAATCGCTCATGGAATGTGAGGACTAAAGGACAAAATAAGGGAAGCGAGAGTTACAAGGCTGCCGAATGTAAACTCAAGGGTCACTTCTACTCTCCTTATATGCTGTTTAATGCATGTAAGTTATATTTTATTTTTACATAAGATCTGGTCCACATGCTGTGGAGGTGTTGAGGTTTTTATGATGGTTAGGACATGGGAAAAGGGGCTATGATGACATCATCTAGTGTGGTTTCTGTCCGTGTATGGACTATTTTCCGTTTTCTCGTATATATATATATATATATATATATATATATATATATATATATATATATATATATATATATATATATATATATATATATATATATACGGAAAACGAAAAATAGTCTATACACGGACGAATGGTGGCTTAAGAGAGATATAGGATACTGGCGGATATGAGGATTTTCCTTGTTCGGAAGAACAAAACATATCTTTTTTGCAACAGACTTGGCAACATCTATCTACTCATTCCATTCCATGTTTCGTGAACGTTGGATTCTCGGGAAGGTTTCTATTAAACATTATAATTGGTGGTTGGAAACGTTTCTTATAGTTGTTAAATGCGCTGTATGTACCCGCCGTTTTCCGGGAGTCTTTTATTTTATTTTTTCCTCGTTTATTAAAACCTCTCATCACATTATTATTAAAACTGTTATAGTGTTTGTAAGATAAGTTAATGTAGGAATCTTTGTAATAAAAATCTGTTTGCAATAAAATTACGTTACGTACGCTTTACGAAATGTTAAAATTTCTTTGCAGCAAAATGTAAGCGATTTTCATTTATTTAATTTTAAATATCACGTGTATACCTATATAGACACACAAACACATGATCGTCTAACCTGGCCACCAATGATATAATGTCATCTGTTTTGCGTTTAGATTAATTCTTCCTTTTTGACACACGATTCATCCCTTCCGGATTTGTTCTCCGTTCTATAGTTTGAAATTGTTTTGCGAAGAAAACAATCAGAACATTTTTATTTAATATTCAACTTCACATTCATGTTTGTTTCGCAAATACTGTATTTTCAGAAGGGGAACATTTTCTGCTTTCACCGGTTCAGTCTTCGTCAGTTTTTATAAACAAACTGAGAACGTCCAATCGTGATGTTTATAATTATTAGATAATCATGAATATGTGTACATACTAATTATCTGCCTTTATGTTTCGCTCATTGGTCACCCTCAATATTAAAATAATTATGTGTTACAAAATGCAGACATTTATTTGAAAATAAAATGAAGCGCTGTGTAGTATTTTAATGTAACAAGTAACATGTATTTGTATATATACATAGGGGCAAACGCACAATATTTGTTTTCCAACAAAATGGCCGATAATAGCAGAGAATTTAATAACGTTGCTTTTTATCCTCATTCATATTCTGTGTTTTACTTTAAAAATTGAAGAAAATGAGTAATATCTATATTTATGAAATGATAAGACAACATTAGATTTTTGTAAATCAGAGAATTTAATAACGTTGCTTTTTTATCCTCATTCATATTCTGTGTTTTACTTTAAAAATTGAAGAAAATGAGTAATATCTATATTTATGAAATGATAAGACAACATTAGATTTTTGTAAATCGGAGAATTTAATAACGTTGCTTTTTTATCCTCATTCATATTCTGTGTTTTACTTTAAAAATTGAAGAAAATGAGTAATATCTATATTTATGAAATGATAAGACAACATTACATTTTTGTAAATCAGAGAATTAAATAATGTTGCTTTTTTATCCTCATTCATATTCTGTGTTTTACTTATCCGGAGAATTAGAGCACCATTTTTATTTAGTAATTTTAAGAAACGGCGATTTCATTGGTAATCGTCTCTGTTGATTATCTAATTTACATTAACGATGAATTTCTGGAAATATATGTTACTTAAATAATTAACTGGCTAGATAGAATATGTAATTGATTAAATTGAATGTAATTTCAATTTTTGCAGATAAATTTCAGTAAATAACTGGCTAGTTAGAATCAAATATCGATTTTAGATGCAATATTATCAATGTCAAACACCGAGAATCAGCTGACTTCAGACGGTGTCATAGATTACCCCTTCTTGAGTTAGGTACCGTTGTAAGTGAAAGCACTAATTTGCTACGGATATTTCATGGATAATGTTGAAAATTGGGCGAGTAGACCCACTAGTATATAATTTGGTTAGTCGTTAGTTCGTGTCAACTTATTAAACTCAAAACTCAAACCTCGGCTTGGGAACTGATAGAAACGAATGTGACGTCACATGGCTCAAAGAGAAAGTGAATAAGAAACGTAACCACTTCGTTTGGAAGCCTAGAAGTGCGAACATATTTTTTTTTTTAATTCCCTAAGATATGATTAAACAGAAATTATTGATCTCTCAGTTAAAACTAGTCAGTGATTTGGAACATGAACAAGGCTAATAAACCTCCTGTCTTCAGTTTTGTCTTGTTTCTCTTTCGAGGTATGAAAATAATTATTTGCAAGCGGTGTTTCCTCAGTCTAGTAGGATCACAAGAAGAACGCGTGCAGGAGCGAGCGGCTACCAAAGGTATGTTTATGAACTTTCATTCGTTTATGGCACACGATTTAAACACAACAATAATATACATATCATGGAATTTATATCAAGAAATATATTTGGAAACGCTATTTCAAACCTAGAGTGTGACAGACCGACGGACTAACCCACGGTGGACAGAGCTTTCTATACAGATGCGTGGACGCATCTAAAAATGATATTCCAAATTAAAGCGTGACCGACCGACGTAAATGTAATTTTATATTTAAGCGTGACCTACCGTCAACTGATGACGATTGCGATGGTTGGTTTCACCTAAAGACAAAGAGAAATTACAAACGATTTTTTTTTGTTTTATGTTGTTTTTTAAGGGGAGAGTTTTCATTTTTATAATCTTCCTTTTTTCGTATTAATAAAAATGAATATTAATAACTTCTCTTTTAAATCTGTCTTCGGGCTCGACAGTTAAACGGCTTCTCTAGATTTCAAGGTTATAATGAACAATGGAGTTTCACTGGACGCTAATATTGCTTTTTAAGATGCGAAACTCTCTCTCTATATATATATATGTATATATATATATATATATATATATATATATATATAGAGAGAGAGAGAGAGAGAGAGAGAGAGAGAGAGAGGGAGAGAGAGAGAGAGAGAGATGTTTATGAAGCCTGATAGCAATGCAAATAAACGGAATTGTGAAAGAGCTGAAGAACAAAAGCAAACAAGCGAGGACAATATTTAAGGTATTAATCTTCACAATTATCTATTTATTTTTCGATAGATCTTTCATAAATATCAGTAAATATAAGACTTACTATTAATATTTAAAAAATCTGGGATGATGCAACATCTTTTGATATTTTGGGAGAAATTACTCCCTTCTGAAAAAAGAAAACAATAGTTCAGTCCGTCTAAAAGAAAGAAAATGTCCAAGATGTCTGCCTCTCTGAAAATAAAGACCACAGAAAAGATAACAGGATAACACACAAAAACGTTTAACTATTTTTAAACCTTATTTATGCTATTCAAAATACTTTCAAGTTAATGGGTGATATTATTTATGTTAAATATGTATTATTTTGGCTGTTTTTTTCTCTATGTATTTCTTCATTTAAATTTTTATTTATATATATATATATATATATATATATATATATATATATATATATATATATATATATATATATATATATATTATAGTAGGTCGATTTTACACTTTTTTTTAAATATTAAAAAAAGGCACGTTCCGAAAGTTGTATATAGACCTATTAAATACTCATGCAAAAAATTAGATCAAAAACTTCAGCGGTTTTTTGAGCGTTTGGTATCAAAGATCGTAGACAAGAATATACTGAAAATTCCTCGTTTTTGCAAGATTTGCTTGAATATTGGTGTGAAAACCAAATAATTTTAGCATTTAAAAGCAGGGAATGTCCTTTTATTTTATAAAAATGATATGAATTAAAGAAATCTTCAAATTGAAAATTTGCCCCCCCCCCTCATTTTCAGTATCTGCTTTTGTAAACTACCTTTTAACGTTATGAATTAAACAGTAATATTTGAATACCTAAAAAAATGATTTTTTCTGTTATTAGTGAAAATATAACAAGCAAAGAAATAAGGAAAAACCTAACACTATTTTAATGAAGCTTAATATAGAGAGTCAAATTGCTCCATATAAGACCCCTTAGACAAAAATGCTGGTCTCAATTTCTGACTCAAAACTTTGGCTGTAATGTGTTGATGCCTTGCTTCAAAACCATATACAGTTTGTGAAGCTTCTGTTATTAACTTAACTGCCCGTTCCACACCCTGAGAATGTGAGGGCAAATCTGGCAAGTCAAGCTTGGTTCCATTCATCAACGATTCTCGAAGTTCAGATTCAGTAAAATCTTCCGTCATTGGTGGTTCAAAAATGCCGCATAATTTTAAATCTATTAATTGTGTCCAATGTGTGGCATTAAAATTAATAGGTAGTATTCTTTTTAATCTTTTTCTGGTTGACTCCTCACTCCTGAAAGAACTAATTAATTAATTGAATTATTAAAAAATTCCAATCTGTACTGCTTTAATAATTATGGTGAAATTAGATAAAATCTTTAAAAATCATTCTATAAATTGGAATAAATAATTGAGTCAGAGATATATGAATAAATATTACTTACCCAATGGCCAAAATTCTTTTTAAAGCTTCTTCTCTTACTTCAATCTCCTCAGATTTAACCATGGAATATAGAAAGTTTTCAGGCAGTAAACAAAATGTATTACCTTGTATATTTCTAAATGTGATATCTTGGATTTCCTGAGGCTTCTCCTTAATCCTCTGGGTCATATTAAAAATGTGCACTTACTGATTGTGGAATTTACTATTTCTTTTAATTTCAAACCAAAAAGTGGCATACACATTTACAATAAAATTTACTACATAGTGTAGTTTTGTTGTGTGCCTTTGTGGGTATGCACCACGAGTCCATAAACACATAAGCCTGATGGCCAAAGTTAACCATCTTGCTTGGTTTAAAGGACCAATTTTCCAGGAGGCATATCTAGAGTCAACCTTACCTCTAGAAATACCTACTGTGTAGTCATAAAGGAGTCTTTGGTCAGAACTAAGATCATGTATTTCATCAATTTTAAAAATTGACTCTAGAGGATTGCTAATAGTGGAAAATGATATTTGGGGTAAATCATATCAATCATTTGAGCATAATTTCCCCAGAGGGCTACTGAATGTTGTAGGGCCCTTTGCGCAACCATCTATGTTTTTAAAAAGGGCTCTGAAAGGTAGTTCATTATGATGCAAAGAGCAACCAATTGTGTGAAGAGTTTTAAAAAGTTTTTTTTCTAAAATTGCAACCATTCCACCATCGCAACTTGTGTTGGTATTAGTGTTGTCAACAAGTATAGCCTTGATACTGTTCTCACTGTGGAATTCATGCAAAACATCCACCACTTGATCTGCATGAACAGCACCTGTTGCACCACTATTCGGAAGAACTCTATGTGTCAGATATTTACTTTCACATGGTGTTTCTTTTGTAAAAGTTAAATGGTGTTCTGGTCCCTTAGTTTTTTTCATAATTCTCTGTCTATTTTCATCCACAATTTCCTTATACATAAATGTGTCCTTATCCATTCTCCCATCAACTCCAATACATATATTTTAGGTGGGGTAAAAACTCCTGGCTGAAATAGTTTTATTTATCTACCTCCAACAAGGTAAGATGTGACACAAGGTCAGGAAAGTGGGATTAGATAACCCTGCGCTATAGAGGTGAGCACTCTGGCCATTAAAAAATTGACTGGGCAGCCCCGTCGGCATTCCCCTGTAGGGGCGCCTCAGACAGTTAGCAATAAACTTACTCCTCCCCAAAGAGGAAAGGCAAAGCCTGGGAGGATGCACCTCCTAGAATTGCACAGGACGGACAAGCCCCAATAGACGGACGTAAATCCAGACCCAAAGGCCCGGACGATACCGGTTTATTTGGTGGGGTAAAAACCCCTGGCTGAACTAGATTTTATTTATCTACCCCCAACAAGGTAAGATTGACAAAAGGTCAGGAAAGTGGAATGAGAAAGCCAGTGCTCGAGAGGTGAGCACTCTGGCCATTTAAAAATTGCCTGGGCAGCTTCGTCGGCATTCCCCGGTAGGGCCGCCTCAGACAGTAAGCAATAAACTTACTCCTCCCCAAAGAGGGAAGGCAAAACCTGGGAGATGCACCTCCTAGAACTGCACAGGACGGACAAGCCCCAATAGACGGGCGTGAATCCAGACCCAAAGGCCCGGACGATACCGGTTTATTTGGTGGGGTAAAACCCCCTGGCTGAACTAGTTTTTATTTATCTAACTCCCACAAGGTAAGGTGTGACAAAAGGTCGGGAAAGTGGGATTAGATAAGCCAGCGCTCGACAATTCAATATATATGTGTGATAATTAAACAGAGAATCAACACGGGAAGTCAAATTCGCCCGATGAATTTTCAACCGGTGAATACCATAAAAAATATCCAATAAATAAAACGCCTATGTAAACAAATAATTATTTATATATAACATTAAATATCATAGTGTTTTATTCCTTTTTAATTTGAATATGTACATTTAATTTCTTAAGAAAAATAATAATAAACTTTAAAATATTTATTATTAAGTAATGTATTACTTTTTTTTGTTAAAACCCGGGTTTAATTTAAGGCGACACATCTGCCGGTGAAATCTCGGCAGTGAGAAAAAATCTCGATTTATTTGATCTTAAAGTTGCAATGCTCAAATAAATACAAAATTTTGAAGAAAAATATTTCTTGTGGTAACTTTTGACATTATTTGGCAACTTTCTTCGAGTGCGATAATTTACAGTTTCAAAATCGACCTCCCCTAATATATATATATATATGGCCGAGGGGTTAACGCTCTTGACTATATATATATATATATATCCGAGGGGTTAACGCTCTTGACTGCGAATCAGTGGCGATTTGTGATCGAGTTCGAGCCCGCCGACCGTTGAGAATTAACTTTCTGCACTGAAGATTGCGATGTCTGTAGGTAATTAATAATTAATATATATATATATATATATATATATATATATATATATATATATATATATATATATATATATATATATATGACAAATAATATTTGTAAATAAAAATAATAATCAATTATATATACTAGAAGATTACTTGTCCCAGGACTGGTAAAATTTATTCCCTGAACAGAATTGTTTTGCACCACTTTTATGTCCCCTTGCGAAGATTAAAATAAATATATAATAATTCTAAACCTTCAATTTCAATCAGAATACATTACATGATTTTGATTCTAGAAAATGTCGCAAATTTAAGATTTAAGCTTAAGGATCTTAAGAAGAAATTGAAATTCAGGGAATCTTGCCTAATTGGTGATATATTTGAATTTTGAAATAAATTTTTTGTTCAAATTATGTCCCTAAAATAATTAACAGAAAACTTTACAAAAATTAGAAGCATCTCAATTTTAGCTCATTTTCATAAAACTGAATTAAACTAAATATAACCCACATTACCACCCTTAATGCTTAGCAGTTGTGCTCCAAACTTCATAATGATAGGTTATTTAGTTTAGGAGTGAATTCTGTACATACAAATATATAAACATATTCACATTCCCAAACCATATCGTCGACCAGCAGATTAAACATTCTTTAGGTACCATAACTAAAAACACTAACAAAAACGCTAACAACAACAACAAAAACGCTAACAAAAACGCTAACAACAACAACAACAAAAACAACAATATTATTATTATTAAAAATTTAAATTTATTTTATTGTGACTAGATGCGTCCTCAATTATAAAGTAGAGAAAAAAATAATACTAATATATATATAAACCTATCTCCCCTATTGACACAACCGCTAAACTCCGATTTACCATATATTATAAAACATCTAAAACATCTAACTTATTACTACGAAATAACCCTGCGTCCAATAATAGTTTACTAAAAACTAGTAATGCTGTATATGTGTTCAAATTCTAAATGGGCGAATGCGTCCTTACAAATAATACAGGATTAGAACAAGTATCTCTCGCCGCCTAACATGTCACCTTACCTCTCCTCACACCTCCATCTACCAACATCAAACCGCACACGACATTTAAAAAAAAATTCGAAAATATATTAACAAAAAACACTACCACCATCGCCGTTTTAAATTGCAACCTCCGCCTCCCCATAACCGAAGCACGTAAACCCACCGTTAACTAAGATCGATACGAGGGGGAGAGGGTATATTTAAATATTTTTAAACCGTTTTTAATCGACTTTCGTAATAAATTCACCAGTTTTAATTTTGTAACCTTATCACGTGTCTGACGACGACTCATCAGAATCGAAACCGTTTTCAAATATGTCGAATTCTTATTCACACTAGAGCACAACATTACATCGTCGACCTGCTAACTCAAAAAATTGGATCAGAAACGGAACAAACAGGAAATTTCAGTTCTGTTTAATCAAACATGTATCAAAGGAAAAAATGCTGCCCAAATATATATATGTGTGTGTGTGCAAAGCTTTTTGCATAACTAAAATAGAGAACTCTTCAGTAATTGACAGTGTTTATATAAACATTGAGATTTCGATCACTCGCGGCAGGTGACCGACAGTCGAATGGTAAAAGGCATCTTAGGCCTAGCAGCTTTGTTCCAAAATTCATAATGATCGGTTTATTAGTTTAGGAATGAATTTTGCGCATACAAATATATAAACATACCTAACTTATATATATATATATATATATATATATATATATATATATATATATATATATATATATATGAACTGACTTATATTTTGCTCTGTTATCAATAATTGACAAGCATTGAACTGAATCTTTTAAGGAGTAAAAGGAACTGATGGTATATGCTACCACATATATTGTCATTAATAATTATATATATATATATATATATATATATATATATATATATATATATATATATATAAACTCTGGATATTGTTTGTTTGGTGTTGTTATTGTTTGTTATCTTGTCATTTTGTTTGTTCCCATTCACACTTGATCACGTTCTCAATCGAAACAGAAATGGGGGATAACCGTGCACAGTTGATATGGTCATGAAATGATCCTTTATCTAGACGACTCGCACCTAAAACCACGGTGAACTTACATATGCGATATTGACGACCGCCAACTGCTTTTCGTTTCAATGTTTCAAGTCATTTATCTCGTTATAACTGCAACGTTCGGTTTGATTGGTTTAGAATGAAATTACTTCATTTAATGTTATTTAATTACACCATGTGTTCTAGCAAATGATAAGTTCACTAAATATAAAATTGTGAGTTTCTTTCTATTTTAGTATGCGTCCAATCATCTCTATAAGTGGATGCGTCTGTCTGTCTGTTTGTCTGTCTGTCTGTCTGTCACGTTTATTTTGAACTAGCATAGTCCTTTGTCTGTTCGGCTTAAATTTCAAATATAATTCTTAAATTCGTCCACACATGTTCTGTGTGTTTGTCGATTTATTCATCTTAACTTGTAAATAGCATTTTCGTCATAAAACACACAGAATGAATTGGTGCGTGGTGAAGAATATCCGTCCTTATCTAAAACCAAAAATATTTCGTCAAAAAAGCAGGTAAGAATAGAAAATTATTTTTCTAAATTTGTTTTCAAATCAAATGGAAGATTTTTTTATGTCAAAATATTCAGCGCGAAATAATTATCGTTTGCAAAGGCCAAAGGAATCTTAGATTCATCTGATTCCAATGGCAGAAATAAAAACGTTTAAAAAGGAATCAAAAAGTTCAGATCAAAAGATAACTCTACCCAAGCAAAATACAAAATGGCTTCTTTTGACTTGTTATTACGATTTCTTGAAGTCAGATGCAGGATTGGTTGCTTCCGCTCCATTCTTTAAAACTAGCGTCGTTTCCACATCAAACTAATACTGAAACTATGGTGATCGATAACAAACAAAACAACTGCCCATCATATTCAAAATCTGTCTTTTATTATACTAAAGCTGGGTAAATCAATGTTTGTTTCCCTCAGGCTTTTTTCCTATGTATTTTAATCACACAAAATGCACGCTGAAATATTCCTTGGAGTTGGGATTATGTTATATTTGAAAAAAATCCATTTTAACGGTTGTAATTAGTAGTTTGTAATTCATTCACCCATCTCCTGCTACGTTTCTGTCTATTACTCCCACCCTCTCTTAGTTTATAAAGGCTTTTATCACTCTCGCTTCCGTATTTCTGTCTCTCTCACCCACCCACCCCTTCCCACCCCTCTCTCTCTCTCTCTCTCTCTCTCTCTCTCTCTCTCTCTCAGTCAAAGATAATAACACTAGCTATAAAACAGAAGATAGGAATACTCCATTATAAACAATAGGAATATCACAATAAATATTAATACTATTTGATCAATAGCTGCGGGGGGGGGGGGGAGAGATAAAGAGGGGTGAGGAGAGATAATCTTGGAGTTTACCTTGTTATTTATTATTTTAATGTAATTATCTTTAAAAAAATCACTTTTTGGTCATACCAGCCGGGGAAACTTTATTATCTCTTGGCAGATCTTTCTTTGTCAGAATGAGGTATGGTTCGATTTGGATCTAGGAGGTCATCTTCTCGGACAGTACCTCCTCTTTCAGGAGGGAGATTAGTGTATTGCCTATCCCCTGAGGCACCTCAAGTGGGTCCATTTACGACCAATTTTGTACTCTTCCAGAAGTCGCCCTCGGGCTGGGTTTTTTTTTTTCAACACTAAATTGACTTTGATTTTTTTTTTCGACTCTACTTTTCACACCAGCCGGTGAATTCGTGACTCATTCTGATTCTAGGCATTGCAAGTAGTCCGATTCTTTTGTCTGGATTAGGTACGGTTATCCTCTAAGACATTATATTCTCTTGCAGGTGCAAACTTCATTATCTCCAAGTCTAATGTTAACAAATACTTGTCGAGCAGTTCTCTGAAATAATCACATTTTTATATTTCAATTTTTTTTTAAATAAGAAGTGATAATTTTTATAATTTCGATTGAATAATGTTCTCATCTTCGATGTTATTATTACAACGTTTCGGTCGAAGTAACTTCCGGCCTTCTTCGGGTGGATCTTGTCGAACTCGATAATCTTTCTATCAAACTCGGGAATCTGTACGGAATTTCGAACGGAACCATTTATTTAATCCACGGGGGGACTAACTTGCTGTCGTTGCGTCAGCCATGACCGGGTAGGAGTAATTCCTAATTGTGTTCTTAGCTTCACCCATACTGAGGATTGAACCTTCAACCTCCAGAAAACTGTCATTTAGAACTGATTATCACTTAGCACTTATATCCGTTGCGACACGGGTCCTAATAAAGTAGAGAGGGACTAGCAAAGTCTCTTCTGAGCGAAATTGAGTGTAAGGAAGAGAAGAGACCATTCCCCACCAAATTGTGAAGTCGATTTTGTTCTCTGTTAAGGCAAGAAAGTGTGTTTTGAGCGGCACCCCCAGATGTGACAACAGCATTCCATCTTAGGACATATCGTACTCTTATACATGTTTTTAAATTAAAAACAAAAATTACACGTAATAAAAACAATATGTGTTGAATTTGTAGAGCTGTGTTTGATTGTCATTTTCAAATATTTTTTCTACAATTGTTTTAATTAATATCTTTATTAGCTAAAAATTCTCTAATTAAGTTTGGGGAAAGCAGTTGTCGTCTGCTTCTTTTTAACCTCTATAAAGAAAGTTGTATAAATACTCTTATTGTACCGAGGTTGAATAGATTATATAACTTTGATTTAAAGCATGCTGTACTAACTGAGGAAGGGACAAACAAGATTATTGAATAGATTGGGAATAATTATTATCAATATTTTTTTAAGCATCTAATTGAAATTTAATAAGGAATAAGGTAAAATGAATACCTTTGAAGCATTTAAAGATGCGATATCAATTTTAAAAGAAAAATAAATGGGTTTCGATTTATTTTTCTTTTAAAATTGATATCGCATCTTTAAATGCTTCAAAGGTATTTATTTTACCTTATTCCTTATTATTATCAATATGTTTTTGATTGCTTTGAATTCTTTTGGGGTTTGGTCTCTCGCACTTAATTACGATTCTCTTGACACTATTTGGAAAAACCTCATATATTGGCTTATAATTGATGTATTCTCAAAATTCAAATACATCTCTTAAAGGAATACAGTTCATTATATGAACATGTATGAATGCGTTCACTGTACTGGACACGATCGTCCCACTCGTTGTGCCTGGTGCAAAGTTGTTGTTCGATTTAGTCAGTGCCGCAACAAAGAATTTTCGTTCCAAGCAAAACCACAAGTCTAGTTTATAAACAAGTAACAGGTTTATTTGTTGAAGGGTACAAATGAAACTCGTGTTCCCAGGTTGAATAGCAGACTTGCAAAATGAGACTGTTGATTGACCAAATCAAACATAAGTCCATTGACCTCAATCCTTTAACGAAGAACCCTAAATAACCCGGAGAGGGCGATCAAGCCAACTGACCGCTAGCCCTCTGAAAAACAACTGCTTCTGGCACGCCCAGAGGGTCAGGTTTAACTCACTTCTCACCTCCCTATAGGCTGGAATATATGTACTTTTGACTAGAAATCCGAGATGTCAGCCCCCCTCATCTCCATTCGACCACCCTGAAATCGACCATCCAGGATAATGGCTACTGGAGATATCCACTGAAGGTAACTGCCAGACGGTGCCCACCAAAGCGGTTCTATCACAGAGCCCCAAAACATTACTTTTCTCAAGCAGGTCGGTCTTAACATGATTCCCTGTTTTAGGAGGCACTTATTTTATTTCAAAGATAAATAAGATTCTGGATGGCCTATATAAAATCAAAAATATTAGCAATTGCTTCTGTGCCCCCCTTTCCCTTGGTCGAACATCTATCACTTGCAACGTCTGACATTCGAATGCGCCACTAAAACATGCAGCTTAGTGCATATTTACAACTAGACGAAGGCATCCTAAGCCTCCAGCTTTCCACCCATTGCTTGACAACAGTGTACAGCAACTCAATATAGTCATCTGATTCAAGTTTGAATTCCTATTGATTTGGAGCGACATGATGGGGTCTTCATTGGAAACACATCCAAAGATCATTACAGTTTAGGAACTTAGTATTCATGAAGTGCAGACTGTGGGCTAGCAACCACTTGGGCTGCACATTGTGAACCTAGTCCTTATAATAATCAGAGAATCCCAGGCTCGACTGGGTGTTTTAATTTGATTTCGTTGGGCGGTTCTCTTGGTCCTTGGCAGTTAGTAGTTAGTCTTTGCAACTCTTGTATGAGGAGTAGCGAAAATCCTCGTTCAAGGGTTTTTTTCTCATAGTCGCCCTTCTAACGCCAAGGTCCACATTGTCTTGCCTGGATCTTACCATAGGTTCTAGCAGATTCTCGACAAATTTCATTGTGCGGAGACAGTCAAAACGCCTGATATTATCCTTCATGCTAGCCACTGCTTGCACATCTCCGTCGTAATTCTCCAGCGTGTATCTCACGGCATTCAAGCTATGCAACAAGTACTGAGCTGCAGCTAAGATTTCCGAATTTTTAATCCGGTGCACATCATCATGATGTAGGTCTCAACCCCTCAAATATACACAGAAATAGCTATCCGATGCACTTGACTGTTGTTAAATACTTTAAATTGTTATGAAATGAAAGAATATCAAAAGATTGTCAAATTTGTCCTGGCCAACTTGTAACTGTATTTAATACTTATAGACCCATCGTGCGGCGTGTATCTCAACTCGTAACAAATAGAAGGACACGAGAGAAAAATAGATGATAAAATATTTTGTTTTTGGATGACATTCTTTTCTTGAAAGATTTATTGCCAAACACTTGATGCTTAAAAGAGGGATATTTTGAAAAGGGAGCAAATCTTTAAGGTTTCTCTTCTTTCCTTAGGTTTGTGTTCTGCATATGAAAGATACAGCGGTTAGAAAGATATGCATTGGTTTCATATGCGATCGGAGTTTATGAAACTAAAAGCAAACGATACACTGATATTTTTTTTTATTTTATCTTAAATCAGTATTATTTCTTTTGATTTTATGATTATTTAGAAAAAATAAACCTGCTCTGAGGTCATATCGGTGATTACTTGTAAAGAAATCGGATCCTAATTAGGCATTCGGAAGTCTTTTTTATTCCCTTGTTCAGGAGAAGGAGGAGGCATTGCGAGCCAATCAGAGGAAAGGATAATGAATAAACGTCACGTTTTCTTTTTATCTGTTTTTCCGCACATAAAAGACCCATTCTTAATATCGAAATTTGAATTTTTAAAAAAATAAACAGAATAATAAAACAAAATTAAAGTTTTTGTAATCTTTGAAATCTTCTTCTTCATTTGCTAAAAATGGCTTCTCAGAAAATTCTTGAATCTTATTAAATAAGATTCAAGAAAGACAAAAACAAAAGAAAAATTCGGCTTCATATCGATACCCTCCAATAACATTAACATCATTTTAAAGACTATTGTTTGCGAATATTTCCATCTTCACCAAAAATCAGAAATATCACATTCGTTATGTTTGTAAATCAAATCAAACGAAGACCATAAGTCACTCGTCATTAAAAACAATAAATAAAAGAAAAGCACGTGAAGAGCGTAGACCTCCAATAAAGCTCGACAATCAGGTTTCGATTTGTAACATTTTAAATCTGTTCTCCAAATGTTTAATAATGAAAGCGCGTGTGTACAATACTTAGTTTTAGATTGTGCAACTCTTTATGTACGATACACAGCCCATTCATTGCACAGGCACCCTTTCAAAGGTGTCAAGACAGGACATGGATGAAAAACAGCCACATTTAGTTAATAACGAGGCTGCGTTCCACCCTTGGGTCTTCAATACTTTTAACATAACACCATTAAAACTAGACAAACACAAAGAGATATATAGGTCAACGTAAGTAAAGTCAAAGCATACATGCATGATAAAAGAGTACCACCACCACCACTACAATCATCATCATCATCATCATCATCATCATCATCATCATCATCATCATCATCATGGTTTTTGATAACTCCTGGAGGAGGAACCCCTCCCTGGTTTCTTTCCAGATTTTCTCCCTGGCTCGGCGTGGCCACGTAGGACACAGTTGGTTGTCGAGGTCTTCTCTCCAATAGGGTTTTAGACTATTCTGTCGCTCTAGATGTCTACCTGTTGTCTGTAGATCTTGAAAGGTGACCTGCCCATCGATGTTTATCCGTTCGTATGTTGGGGATGATGTCGTTTCACTACCGTTTGTTGTCTGATCCAGATGTTCCTTTTTTTTTCAAGTAGACTGATGCCGAGCTTAATGCGTTCCATTTAATAAGAGTACTATATGAGTGACAAAATACACAAACAAATGATTGCTTTTTTTTACTTTTCGAGAGACAGTGAATACACCATTTAAGAGTTCTTGCACGTGGAGTTAGTACTGAAGCAAAAGTTGGACAATCCCAAAACAAAACGAATCTTCCCTGGATCAGCATATCTTGAATCCTGTGGCAAGAGGTCCAGTACGATTGGAAACAGTGCCGAGATAAGCAGAGATAGAATGCCGTTATTTCGGAGTTTCCCTTCTCCTAGACTAGTTGCACAACCAAGGCTTGAGAGTTTAGTCTACCTTACTATTTAATCAATAGCTGTACAGAGGGTATATGGGTTCATACCTTTCCCAAGAGAATTAGTGAAAGTTATGTAGTAGCCCCGACAGAACTCCGAACTCACAGTCCACGCCTGCAACCACTACACCACGCCACACATCGACATACAATGTTTCATGAAATTAACTAAATCGGCTCTTGATCTTATAGTATTGTTGCGAACACATGTATGTATAGATTGTTTGGTTATTTTATTTTTATGGCATATCAACTCTTTCGTCACCAACAGATGTACTTTCAAATCATCCCCAGGACCCGTGTAAGTACAGTCGCTAGATTTAACCGCCTTTTTAAGCTACGGTGTTACGAATTTTGCTAAGATCAAAGTGTAGTATCTGTTCCGATGGATACTGCACCCCATAGACTGGTATTGTCTTGACCTTCAGGGCTTGATTTACGCCGGTCTATGGGTCGCCTCCCCTCTTTGGGGAGGAGTAAGTTTATTGCTTACTGCCTGAGGCGCCCCTACCGGGAATGCCGACGGGGCTGCCCAGGCAATTTTTAAACCCCACTTTCCCGACCCGACCTTGGGTCACATTTTACTTGTGTGAGTAAGATAAAAACTGGCCTTGTGCCTAACTCCTGGAGAGGAGTAAATCAATACTCATTGATTGCGCTCGATGAAATCCTAATAGCTAACATAGGTAGGTGTTACATAGTAAAGGGATGCTAAGAGATGGACAGACAGCATTCATTGAACGCGATCATGTATTAAATTAGAGAGGGCTTTTTTAGATAGTAGGTTAAGTTAATTCAGTTAGTGAGGTGTAAAGCTAGCATACAGGTGGCCGTGTGACACGTTCTGGGAAAGTCCTACAAATAATATGCTATGACGTTTGTAGTTATTAATTCATGCCAAGACAGGTTTCGGCTACGAAGAATGAAAGTCCAGATGAAGCCACTTTGATGATCATGGAGAAAGAATTTTGAAAACGAGTTAGCGACAAATGTATCAATACATGGATAAAATTTTAAACGTTTTCTCTCTTCGATCTTCCATCTATTTTCTTCTTGTTTCTTCTCTTAATTTTTGTCCTTCTGTCTCTATCTTCTTTGTCTTCTTCCTCTTCCTCTTCCTCTTCCTCTTCCTTTTCTTCTTCTTCTTCTTCTTCTTTTTCTCATTATTATTATTATTATTATTATGATTATTATTATTCATTTCTTCTTCATCTTCTATCTTTCCTTTCCCATCTCTTTTTCTCCACCTTCTGTCTTTTTCCTTCTATTTCTTCCACTTTTATTTTCTTCGTCTTCTCTTTTTTCTTCTTTGGATGTCTCTGTCTTTCTACCATTTCTTTAAGTTTTATCTTCGTTTTTCTTTTTTCCTCCTCTTCTTCTTTCCTTCCTTTGCTTCCTTCTTCTGTCTCTTCTTTTTGTGTGACTTTATCTTCTTTCCCTCCTTATTCTTCTCCTCCTTCTAAATTATTCCCCTTCTTTCCTTTACTCTTCTTCTGTTTCCTCTTTTTCTTCACCCTCTCCTTTCCGTACTCCCTTTCGTCTGTTTCTTTCCTTCTTTTCTTCCACTTTTATCTTCTTCTTCATCATCATCTTTTTCTTTTCTTTCTTATTCGCATCCTCCTTCTGCTTTTACTGTTTCTTTTGTTCTATTTCTACAAGTTTTATATCCTTTTTCTCCTTTTTTTCTTCCTATGTTTTCTTCTTTTTCTTTTCTCCTTCCTATGTTTTCTTCTGTCTTTTTCTTCTTTTCTTCCACTTTTATCTTCTTCTCCTTATTATTCTCAATCTTCTTCTTTTTCTTCACTTTCTTCTTCTTCTTCTTCTTCTTCTTCTTCTTAATCATTGTATACCTTACTCCATTCCCTACCTTCTTTTTGATATGTCTTCTAACGTGATTCAATTTCTTATCCCTTTTATTTCTCATATTAAAAAGCCCCCTAACTCATTGCCATCTTAAAACAATAAAAACGAATTCGATAAACAAAAAAGAAACCCAGAAAGAAATCAACGAAACAAAAACAAAAAAAGTGCCGATACTATCGGCCATTTTTCTCATCATTGAATAAACAAGAGTAATCGTAACCACATCAAAGATGGTGACGAAAAGGAAAGAAGAAAAACGCGTTTCCTGTTGCTTTCGGCTGAAGACAGCAATAACGACAAAAACGACAAAAAAGACCCCCAAAATCAGCCGACGGTCGCTGTCTCATTAACATTCGCCATTTCGTAAACGGATTATTGACCGCAGTCTACACCCTCTCCTCTCTCACATCCGGAGGAGCGAGGGTACGAGGTAATGCGTTCGGTCTTCTAATAATAATTTCATTTCTTCCAGCATTTGTGATGCGGTTTTACTGCTCGCTAAACACACAGTTCAGACAAGATTTTACGCATCGCTAGCGCCGCGTATGGTTGAACGATCTAAAACTAAGGGGAGGTTAGTCGCACATACGTCTGCTCTCCCTATTTAACGTTTGTTTTATCGGTTTACAAAAGGAAATAAAGAGACATGGCAGCGTTCGTGGATCATGTCCCATATAATTTATTGAATAAATGCAGACAATGTCATTAAATTTGAATCAATCTCTGATTTTTGGTGATGAAATAAATTAGCTCGTTTGTTGACAATAAGTAGCCTCCGATCCCCCGCCACTAGACGGCTACTCTTTGTAGACAAGCTAATGAAGTGCTCAACTTTCATGCAACAAATTATACATTTTATAAGGATATTTCTATATCTATACCTATATCTATATCTATATCTATATCTATATCAACGTTCGTTGAATACTCTCCAGACAGTCTTTCTATATGTGCCTCCCTTCGCATAAATCGAACTTAAATTCCTTTTCTTGACGTGGCCATTTTGGTTATAACGCTTGCTTGCGGAGTTTAGGCTGATTCTGTAACCGGGTTCGAACCTTACGACCGTCTAAGATTATAATTCCCTACACTGATGAGAGCGAAAGCTTAAAACGCTGGCGTATGTAGGTAAAATAATCGAATATTATTTACTTAAAATTAATATTGGTATAAGCCCCTTTAATGAGATTGAAGTTGAGCCCTGTTCGAGGAAATTAAAAATAGAATGTCACGTATCTATATGACATATTCCGACAACATTCGTTGAATACTCAACTCAGTCTTTCTATATGTGCCTCCCTTCGCATAAATAGAGCTTAAATACCCTTCTGGACGTGGTAATGTATCGTGGCCATTTTGGTTATGACGCTTGCTTACGGAGTCCAGGGTGATTATGTAACCGGGTTCGAACCATACGACCGTCTGAGATTATCATTCCCTACACTGATGAGAGTGAAAGCTTGAAACGCTGGCGTATGTAGGTAAAAATAATTTAATATTATTTACATAAAATTAATATTGTATATATATATATATATATATATATATATATATATATATATATATATACATGCTACTAAATCTCTGAGAGAGTTGTTTTCTATCTTGTTATCATCTTGTTATCGTGGACATTAAATCTGAGACAGCAGAGAGAGAGAAACAGGGGAGGAGGGCAAAAAAGAGAAAGGATGTATTATGACATCATAATGTATTTTAAAATCCTCCGAATCTGTATATGTTTTAGATGGTGGGAGGGAGAGGGTGAATAACGTAGATAAACGTCGATTGCTAAGAGAAGCGGTGAGAGAAATTGAATGATGTAAATAATTAAAAGAGAGGAAGAAGAAAGAGAGTGGAGAAGAGAGAGAAGGGTAAGAGAGAGATTGAGGAAAAGGAGAACGAAAGAAAGCGATGGTCTATTTTGACGTCATAAAAAATCGTCTGACCTGGAGGAAGAGAGAAGGGGAAAAAGACGAGAGGCGAAGGTAATATAACGGGAGAGGGGAGAAAAAAAGAAAGGGAGAATGAAGAGAGAGGGAGACTATATGTGTGTCTATTATGACATCACAGTGTATTCTGAAATCCTTTGACGTTAAACCTGTCGAAAACTGGCAGTTTTGTATATTGATTCTATTATACCTCTTTAAAACATTGATATTGTTGAAATTGTCAAACATTTCAGTTTTTATTAATCTATATGTTTACTTATCTAATGTACAATGTACCAACGTTGGTCCAATGGGGTCAAGTGTTGTTTAGCAATTTCTTAAATAATAGAAGTCTGACTGGATTTTGATGATAATAATAATAATAATAATAATAATAATAATAATAATAATAATAATAATAATAATAATAATAATAATAATAATAATAATAATAATAATAATAATAATAATAATAATAGTAGTAGTAATAATAATACGTGGTAACATTATTTATAATGTTTTTACTGTCAAAAAAAGCGCTATAGAATTTGCTCGGTGGCATCTTAACAAGGAGGAAATAAATAAAACTAAGGAGGCCTTCAGAGCGCTGTTGAAACAAGAACAAACCGCAATCTGATTGAGGGGTTCCAGAGTAGGTAGTGCCGGCTTTCAACGAGACAAATTCGGAGAATAATTTCTTCGTCCTTTGTCTTAGTCACTACATTATAGCCGACCGAGTCTCCCACCGTCTCGAAAGTTCTGCAATTAAATATGGCATTTGATAGTTGTTGTTTTCTTTTAAACTCGAAATGTGTCTCTGTAAGGTCCACATTTAATGAATCAAACGGTATTTATTTGGTTAAGTATAAAGACTGTTCATAGCGTCTGAACTCATAGGATAATTGAATATCACTTCAATCGACTACTACCTTCAATCGTGTTTCAAGAAAAATAAAATTATGTTTAAAACCTTAACAAAATACATTACTTTTAGTCCCCCCTCTAAGCTTCTCTTAAATAAGTACACCAAAGAGATGGTAGCAAATTATATTCCCGCTAACAATTAAGTCCTCCCACAAAACTCAATACACCACCTAGCGTAGTCGACCTATTATTTTACAAAATACGGAAACACTCGGTTTCAGAATTCGCAAACCAGCCAATCATCGATCACAAAACAACATTCATAATAACGCGAAATGGTTTGATATTTTCATAACTTTGACTTTATTTAATAAAATATACATTAGCCGTAAGTACATATTTTCTTCAAACCTCATTTATAAACATAAATAACATTACGTTTACAACGCGAAGTAAAATAAACACTGATTGGATGTTTCCGCCAGTAAGCCAAATCCTCCCACTACTCTTCCTACGCCTCTCGCGCCCATAATGATTACAAGATAGGTTTATTTTATGGTTTCATTTTTATTTAAATAAACCTTATAATCATTTGTTAATTAATTATATATAGTTTTTACTGTGTATCTTAATTATTTCTTTGACGGTATAAATGATGTTCTTTTAAGAAATATTCTATTTAATTATTCAATTATGTATCTATTTTATATTGAAGAGAGTAGAGTTCCTAAATTTGGTTACTGATTGTGGTTTGTAAATTGTTGTTAGTTGTAGACGGAATGTGGTCTATGCCTGGTATATATGTTAATGCTATAATTTGTGTAAATATTATGTGTATAACTTTCTTTTTATCCTAATTTTAATTTTTTTTATTTAAACTGTATGTATCAGACTAAAGATGATTACCCTAATTCTAGTCGATGTGTGTTTACTGAATTTGGGGGAAAAAAATAAAATTTAATTTTGAAATAAATGAAACAAAAATGTAAAAATACACATAATACAAATTTAAAAAGATAAAAATAGTAATGTTAACAGTGACACACATATTTAAAAACGAACAATGGATCTGAGGCAAATTTAATACAAAAAATAATATATTTATTATATATTTTTTATTTTAATTTCAAGTTAATTGAAAATCCTGCCGAACAGTAACACAATTTAGGAACGTACTCAATAAATAAATAGATAATAATTGAATAATTATTGGAATAGTTTAAAACAGAACACCATTTATACCGCTAAAGAAATAATTAAGATAAACAGAAACAGTATAACTAATCAACAAATGATTATAAAACTTTCGCCTTCGTGCACATTTAACTAAAAAAATAAAACATATCTTTGTTAGCAAGAGTTGCCTCACTGTCTAGGAGATACAATGTAATTAACTAAATTAAACGCGTGAACGGGCGAAAATAAACAAAATTAAATTTTAAAATAAATGAAACAAAAATGTATAAATATACATGAAATCTGACACAAAGATTTAAAGATGAAGCAAAATTTGAAGCAAAATTTAATTTAAAAAGTTTTTTAATTTAATTTCAGAGCCATTTCAATTTCTGCTGCATAGCTCTTATTTGCAACGAACTTCATATGAACGTTTGAATTAAGGTTGAACACACATCTGACGAAGTGAAATTTTCCTGAAGTATCATATTATACGGAACTTCCATCAGACCCCCTTGACATTAGTAGGATTATAATATAAGGAATATATATATATATATATATATATATATATATATATATATATATATATATATATATATATATATATATATATATATATATTGTATTAATAAAAAGGGTGAAACTGCTTAACTAATTCCACCATTATATGTCTTAATTCGCTTCATTTTGTGTCTATCTGTCACACCGCTGCATTGTATTTCCTTCTAATTTTCCTTTTTATACACATTAAACAATGCCTCAAGCAAAGTACATTAATCTCTTATAACTTAGTCTGAGCCAGACAGAATTTCCCACAACCAAAATATTGTTTCAACTTTCGGAAAAAAACATGCAAGGGTCGGCTGCCAAATTAACTTCTTCAAATGCTGCCTTAAACACAACGTCATACCCAACACCATCAGAAACACAGAT
>OY744520.1:146739428-146759428 GCA_963556195.1 Sepiola atlantica | reverse complement strand
TTAATATTGACACCAACACATAAGTTTCAAAACGAATTGAAAAAAAAAAATTTTTATTTTAATTTAAAATTCATTGCAATTTCTGCCGAACAGTTACACAATTTAGGAACCTTTTCAACAAATAAAGAGATAATAATTAAATAATTAAGTGAATACTTTACAAACACAACATCATTTATACCGTCAAAGAAATAATTAAGGTAAACAGAACAAATGATTATAAGGTTTTTGCTTTTGTGCACATTTATATAAAAACTAAAACAGATATTTGTTAGCTAGAGTTGACTCCCTGTCTAGAAGATAAAAAATTAATTAAATAAATTGAACGCGAAAATAAATAAAATTAAATGTTTAAATAAATAGAACAAAAATGTATAAATATACATAATATTTTTTTAATGAATGAATTGCTCTCATTGGAAGCGACCTACATATTTACGTTTGAATTAATGATGAACACACATCTGATGAAGTTAAATTCGTCCGAAATATCATATTATACGGAATTTGAATCAGACCACCCTGACGATAGTAGTATCATAATATATATATATATATATATATATATATATATATATATATATATATATATATATATATATATATATATATATATATATATATATATATATTACTTATTACCTACAGACATCGATGTTTCATGTTTATGCAATTTTCAGTGCAGGAAGCTAATTCCCGACTACAAATCGACACTGATTCGCAAGTCAGGCGAGTTACCGACTGGTAACTCTCCAGGAAAGGCCACCAAAAATCAGCTCAGAATTTTAGGAGGAATTTAACTTTGTAAATACCAAGTCGGCGAGTATTAACAGCAAGCGGCGAAGAGTGATCTAACAACAACAAATCGTGTTGGATCTCGCAATGAAGCTAGTAGTACTGCTTGTTATTAAATTCACTCAGAGTGCCCAGCCTTAGTAAAGGGGCTATACAATAATATTTATAAATAAATATTAATTATTTATTACTTACAGACATCGATGTTTCATGCTTACGCAATCTTCAGTGCAGGAAGCCTATTCCCGACGGTCGATGGGCGCGAACTCCGACTACAAATTGCCACTGTATATATATATACATGTATTATATTAATAAATTGGTGGAAACATCTTAACTCATTCCACCATTATATGTCTTTGTTTAAAATGAAGAGAACAATGTTGATGTTAACGGTTCTGTTTTTTCCTGGGTTTAATCTAATGGGAGATAAAAAAAATACTGAGGAAGTCTTTTGAAAACATCTTGAAATTATTATCAAGAAAATATGTATTTTGAAATAGGCGGAAACAATTGTATGGATATTTTTAAAACAAATTCGGAACATTTATTATATATGTACATATACAACAATAAGATATAGATAGATATGTTGTATTTTATGGTCTTTAAGCCACAACCCTAACCTTCTAGACGACCGAACTATTACAGATTGTTTCCATTACGTCATCCACAACCGAGTAAACGTATTAATTAATTAGTATGTTTGTATTCAACTTTTATCTTCGTTATTATCGCCTGTAGTAATGATTGAACCTTCAACCTCCAGAAAACTTTCACTTTGAACTGATTGTTAATCAACGCTATTTCCGTTGTGCCATGTGTTCATATGGCTGACAGAACGAGAACAATGTACGCCTGTGGATTAAATATAGAGTTTCAGTTCGACATTCTGCATAGGTTCACGAGTCCAACATAAAGATTTCAAAGTTCAGAAGGATGCACCGGTTGAAGGTTACATCGGCCGAAACGTTGTGAAAATAAAAACCAAGATGAGAATAGTAGTCCTCATAATCCGAATAATCAAAAATATTAATCATCATGTAAAAAATTCCGAAATATTTAAATTGTTTTTGTTTTTTTAAGGAAACTTAATCAGTAATTATAATTAATTGTATCTGCGTTAAACTATAAAACTGTTGAGCTCCAGTTCGTCGTTATTTGGTGGAGGTTTGTTGCTATCTACTTTTAATTCTTTTTGTTTAACTAACGAAAATGTCTCATAACATTGTAACCTGTTCTAAGTACAAAACATCTCACTTGCTTTCGTCATCGAACTAAAATGGCTTCTATCAAGTTTTCATCAAATATTGAATGCATATTTTTTCATCGTTTGCCATAATATTTTCATTAACAGGATCTATTATCGTGTCTTTCCGATCTCTACAGTCCCTTGTCCCTGGCAAATGCAGATTGCCACAGAGACACAACCATAATAGTGTGTACGCGCAGACGGTAGACCCATTGTCCCTTTGTAAGGTATCCTCTACGCCATTTCATTACCTCGTTTCCATTTTTCTCAGCCTCGTTTTCATTTTTCTCAACCTCGTTTTCATTTTTCTCAGCCTCGTTTTCATTTACTGCCTGGAAATAAAAACAGAGTTATTAACAATGTCATCACTAATTAATGATCTGCTATTTGGCTTTATCGTCCGGTTTTCAAAAAGAAACACGCCATTGTTGCATATCGGCATATACACGCGATTCGTTCCTCTAATGTTGTTTTGCTTTAGGGTAGGAAGAATAAAAAAACAAAACAATTATAACAAAATAATAAAATTATATTCTTGTTTTTCTTTATTTTATTAATTGTTAAGTCCATTTTTTTTACCTTTCCTTTTCACATTGTATCCTTCTCCGAATTTAACATTCTACCTTTCTTCTGCTTTTCACTTTGTCCCCTTCCTCTCCTTTTCATATTGCCTCCTTCTTCTTCTTCTTTGTCTTTTCACTTTGTCGCCATCCTCTTCTTTTCGCGTTGTTTACTTTCCTTTTTTTCACTTTGTCGTAAACCTCTCCTTTTCAAATTGTCCTCTTCCTCTCTTTTTCACATTGTCGCCATTTTTCACTGTCGCCATTTTTCACTGTCGCCATTCTTTCACTTTGTTATCTTCCTATTCTTAAAACATTGTCTCCTTCATTTACTTTTCACATTGTCTACTTCTTCTTAATGTTACTTTGTCGCCTTTCTCCTCTTTTTACTTGCTATCATTTTCATTTTGTCTCCTCCTACTTATCTTTGTCCTCTTTCTATCGTTTCACTTAGTTTTTTCCTTCCTTGTTGATTTTTTCTTATTTTAAGATTGTCTCTTTACTATCACTTTTACTTTATTGACCTCTTCTCATTTAAAATTTGTCTCCTTTCTTTTACAACTTTGTTTTGTCGCTATGCTTCATATCATCGCCTTCCTCTCTATTTTACTTTGTCACCTTTCGCTTCTTTTAGTATTGTCGTCTTACTTTAGCAGACGCATTGTCGTCTCCTTCTCATTGTCAATGTGTCGCCTTCTCGAACACATAATCATCTTCCTCTTCTTTTTAGTTTGCTTTTCTCATCATTTCACTTTATCCCCCTTTTTTTTCATATTTACTTTTTCATATCTTTGTCTCCTCACTCTTCTTTACACATTTTTCCATTCGTCTCTTTCTCCTCTTTTTGACTTTGCCCTCTCTTTGTAATTATTTAGGTTTCTTTTCTTCTCAGTTTAACTTTGTCTTCTTTTCTTTTCAACTTTCTCTTTTTCCTTCTCGTTTCATATGGTCTCCCTCCCCTCAATTTCTACTCTGTCGCCTTCCTCTCCATTTCGTCTTGTGGTTGTCCTCCTCTTTCCATTGCCTTTCTTTATTATCTTTTTCATATCATCTACTTACCTCCCTTTTCACTTTGTCGACCGACTCTCCTTTTCATTCTGCTTTATTCCTCCTTTTCAGTTTGTCGCCTTCCTCTCCGTTTCACCTTCTCGCCTTCTCCTTTTTACATACGCCATTTCCTCTTTTTCCCACTTTGTAACCTTTTACATCATCCTTGTTATCTGCTTTTCACATAGTCTCCTTACATTCCTTTTTATTATGTCGCCGTACATTCGTCTCCTCCTCCGTTTCACATTAACTCTTTCCTTTCCATTTTACTTTGTCACCTTTGTCTTTTTTTCTTTACGTTGTCCCCTACTTCCTCCTTTTAACATTGTCTCCTCCTCTCTTTTCCCTGTTTTCTACATCCTCCCCACCTCACTTTCTCCTTTCTCTATTCCATTACCTAATTCACCATTTAGCCTCAAAATTTCAAGCAAAATTACCCCCAACCCAATCTACGCAATGCTGCAAACTGCGTCCAACCACAGGTGGTCCTTCAACAACTACCCCGTACAGACGCCCTTCCTTTTCGAATAACGACAATAAATTCATGAAATTAAAAAAATTAAAAAGATAAAAGAAGAAAAATTAATTATCACCCAAATTCTACCTCAGGCGACACAGACACAAGAAAGAAAGCACGATGCCGTCTTTTTGACATTAAAACCTTTTCTTTCATTTCGATATTATTTATTTTTCCTCTTTTCTTCAATCTTCAAGTTTTTATCAGGAATATCATTAATTATCTTCCCTTTTCTCAGCGAGAATTCTTTTTAAACATAGCTCTAACCAACAAAGACTCGTCTTCTTGTTCATTCCTTTATTAGACTCTTATATTTAGCTCTAATTCTTCAAAGTTTTCCCCATCTAACATCTTATCTATCTACACACACACACACACACACACACACACACATATATATATATACATATATATATATATATATATATATATATCGTATGCCTTTCCTTCTTTGATTGAGCACTGTGTTAAGTGATATCGCCAACTACCATTAGCAATTAATGCAAAGTTCTTTGTCAACACGCTGTCCGCTAGGTGTAAATTTTTATATAAGCATTTAGATTTCACTTTCTAAATGCCCCTGCCTGACATTCAAATGGTTTGAATCGCTAACTGCCAACTAGACGATCGTAGGTTCGATCCCGGCTTAAAGCAGTTGCCGGTGTAGCCACACTGAATAGCTGTAATACAGCGAAACAGTCTGTCTATGGATGCCTATATATGCCGCTTTCTTGTGTTGAGCACTGTGGTAAGTGATATCGCCAACTAACTTCATCTCCTCGTCTTATTCTCTTCTTCTTCTCCTCCTCCTCCTTCTCCTTTCTTTCGTTTTCTTCTTTCCCCTCATCTCTTCGTTCCTCTTCTTTTTCTCCTCCTATTACACTTTTTATAATAATAATTCGCCATCATTCTTTCTCCCCAATCTGACTATTATACACAATTTTTCCTTTGGGCAATATTATTTTCATTTAAATTTTTTTTCTGAAAACGAATCTTTCTCAAATCTTCAACGACAAATTCTTTATTCGATTTTTCTTCTCCTCAAACCCTCTCGCCTATTTTGCGCTGCAATTTCTCGAATATCGTTTTTCCTGTGGAGTTTGTTTGTACGCCACCCGTTCTCCAACACCGGCTACACCCCATCATAACGTTTCAACAGCTGATGTTTTGTATTTATAGATTTGTGTTTCTCATTCCTTTTTTTTGATTTATTAAAATAATTTATTTCTTTTCTTTTAATTTTATGGAGTTACTTTCAACTCTAATATGTTTTTCTTTTTTTCGTTTCTATTTTTCGTTTCTTTTCTCCATTTTTACTTTTAACAGTTTCCATTTCAGCGTGGTCTTTTTCGCTAATTAAGAAAGCTGACAATTTGTCGTAAACAATAATCACAACGTGAATAACAATGATTGGGATTATTTACCAATGAAAACAAGACACCATAAAATAATAAAACATACGATAAGAATAAATACTATACAACGCACGATTCTGAAAACAGAGGATTGACACCATACAAAGCACAGCACCGATGAACACAGCTGAAATATTAAGGAAAATCCTCGACTGCGGAAGCCAACTCACATAACCAGTTAACGCCGACCAACCACGGGTAAATAGAAATACAAATCGAACAAAAATATAAAAATAACATTACACGAATCCGAGGGAACTGAAACTGCCTGAAATCTCATAATCTACCCCCCCCCCAAAAAAAAAATAAAACACCCACACATCGGCTGACACCACACACAATAATCAAGGAGGATAGAGGAGAGAGGACCAACCAAACCCCCATTAGAAGGAGGTGGAGAGTACTTAATTTTTGGAATGGCTATTGCCACTTAAATTCCAGAGAAGGTCGTTGTTAGCGAGAAACCAATCGTAAACGGCTGTTGCGATAAGACAAAATGGTTTGCAACTGTTATCGAAAGAGACAGAGAGCTGGAAATCTGGGGAGGCTTGTTGTCACTTAGACTGCAGGGAACACCACTTGCTATCGTCAGTGAGCAATCCCTCGTGTCAGAACTCTCAGTAAATAATAATAAAAATAATAAAAATAATAAAAATAATAAAAATAATAAAAATGATGATGATGATGATGATGATGATGATGATGATGATGATGATGATGATGATGATGATGATGATGATGATGATGATGCCAGAAATCCCATAACTTGACCTCCTTCTTGAAAAAATTAGTGGAAGCTTCGGTTGGTATCAAACAAAATGGTAGTGAATGTAAAAATAGATTGAAAGACTGAGGAAGGAGGGCACCATCCAGACCTCCACTGGAAGGACAGGGAAAGTACTGGAATCCTGAGGAGACTTATTGCCACTCAAATTCTAGAGAAAACCTATGGCCATTGTCAGCAAGAAAATGGTAAACGATTGTTGCAAGAACACAGAGATTTGCCACGAATATGAAAATAAGCGGAGAGCACTGGAAATCTGGGAAACATATCGACAACCAGACTCGAGGGAACATCACTTGTTTTTAGCAGTGAGCGATCATTGATATAGCAACAGAATTATAAGAGTTAAATAGTTTCGTGCAGCAATATTTTGATTTGTATTGTAGCAAGGAAAACAGACACAGGAATTTATGCTTAAACAAATTGTATTCATTATAAATGGACACAAGACATACGGATGTGTGGGTCTTCATCTGTGATAGGGATTCCTCGGAATAGATGGTCCCTGAGCATCGACGTGGGGTCGTCGTTGGCTCTGGACTGCTCGTCAGTCCGATATCAGGTGTGGTAGATATGTGAGCAAGGGAATTAGTGGTGTGCGGACGACCAATGGAAACGGTAGTAGTTAAAAGAACAGGTTTGCTGTTGAAAGGATCGGTTTTCAAGATAACAAGGATAGGTCGTCTTTATGCAATGAAATCGGGTCGACACAATATGACCTCCCGCTTGCTGGCTTCTGGTGGGTGATACTGAGCGTGACTGTGTCAAGTAACGGGGTCCCGGTGTGACTGCTGTCTGTTACTTAAAAGCAGTGTGCGGATAGTGTTTTTATGGAAATCGCTCCAGACGAGGCATGAAGCCACTTGATGTAAGGAGATAAAAGAAAATACTACCTCAAGGTAAAAAAACTCGACAACGGTAAGTGTTAGATGGATAGATCCCGACCCAGAAAACAGCCATTCTTCCCCCTTTGTCAGAAACATCGCTGATGGAATGTGAAGATTAAGTTGTAAACATCCGACTCTCGAGAAGCAGGAACGAAAAATGGCTGTTTGATTCAGAAAACTGTATTTCTTTTAAATGTTATTTATGCCATCGTGAGCGCGGCACATGAGTATTCAGTACATAATTGTGGTTACTTGTGTCAGTATGTTCTCCAACTTTGGTCTGATCATGGCGATTAGAGAACAAATCCTAGTGTACCCAATTCCACTTTTTAACAGTTTGTAACCACAGGAATAAGGCACACTTGAACCGCAGTCGTCATAATAACAACAAGGAGAGGACCCACCGGGTGTCACCAAACAAAATGAGATCTAAAAATCATAACACAACTTAACGTAAATCAACGATTATAGAAACTTATAGTCAAGGAATTCTCTTAGAGTTTGTTAAAGAAACTGCCTGAATCATTGAAGTCAAATCTAGGTGCATCCTTGTGGGAAGGACGAGTTGAAGTTGGATAGATAATTTAAGTATTAAGTTAGCCTGGCCGGTGATATTCGGAATTTTAATAATTCTAGTAATGCGATTATCAGCTCTATTCGTGCTGAGAAAGCATAGAATGATGATAAGTAAACAAAATACACTGGTAAGCACATGCGCAAAAACGGACACCATTTAGTGTTTTTACCAAGGCCGATCCAATATTTTTACTAATGAGTCACCACTTATCAATGCTAAAAGCCACTCACATATAAGGGTCAATGAGATGGATAGATTATCAGTATGAATGATGAAGAATAATATGAAAGGATTGAAAATGATGCATGTAATGAACAAAATTTGATTAACCATGAGGTTAGGTTTATGACAAATATTTGTTGCCATTGGATTTGAAGTTTTAGGTAATGGAAGAAAAAAAATCATTTACAGTCGTTGACGCTAGACGAGTTTTTTTTCTCTGAATGTTTTACAGGGACAAACAGAAATTGGAGCTCAGATGATCACCTACATGAAAATAACGATAGAGTATGTAAAGGCTAGCAACATCTCTTCTGTGTAAAGGGGAAAGCAGGGAAGAGAAAACTAGATTTCGAAGCTGATTATGTATCCTGTCAAGGCAGGAGAGAGTGCTCGGGGCAGCACCTCCTAAGATGGGGCAATAATACTCTATCTTAGGACGCATCTGGCTCTTGTACAGGTAGAGGATTGCGTCAGGAGTGAGATACTTTCTGGGGCGGTAGAAAGATCTGACCATTTTTCCTGCGACATTAGCAATGGATTTGATGTAAATCTTCCATTTCAGGTCTGGGTTGAAGGTTAGATCTATGAACTTATCTAAGCAGGGGCTTTATCAAGGATATTTAAAACTTTTGAAATTGTTAAGTCGTTAAATGTTTATGTTTATTTTACTTGCTAGAAAAATATCCGGCTCAGAACGGGTAACATAATTTCTCCGAACAGAATAGCTTTGAACCACTTTTATGTCTCTTTAAGAAGATTGAAATCAAACTATAATGCTACCGGAGCTTATGTCTAGAATCCTTATTCCACTTTTTTATCAAAATCAATTAGATGATTTTGATTCTAGAAAATGTTTAAAATTTAAGAATGAATTGAAATTCAGGGAATCTTGCTCACTTAGTGTCTAATGACTATGGATCACATTGAATGCAAATCTGAAATATTTCAAATTTCAAATAGATGCTTGTGCCCATATTATGCCCCTAAAGTATCTTTAAATACTCCAAAGAAACTGACATTTGGAAAATATTTATTAATTAATGTTTAATACTTAGTGTAACTTTTTTTCCCCTTTTCTGGTTCTCGTTTTATATTCGTTTGTCTTCTCTTTCACTTTGTTATTTAATTCTGTTTCCTTCTTACACTTTTTTCAATTTCTTCACCCTCTTCACTTATAGTTTCTTCTTCTTCTTCTTCTTCTTCTTCTTCTTGTTCCTCTTCTTCTTCTTCTTCTTCTTCTTCTGGGCATTTCTAGGCTTTCTTTTTTTCTTTTCCTCTTCTTCTTTTTCTTCTTCTGTTTTCTTTTAATCTCTTTTTTCTCTTCTCCGTCTCATTTTCTTCTTCTTGTTCATCTCATTACTCTTTTTTTATCATTTCTTTTTCGTCTTATGCATTTTACATCTTTTTATTCTTCCATTTTTATCCCTCTCCTTCTTCTTCCATTCCTCAGCTAATCCCTCCCCTCTTCTATACTTGCTCTTTTATCTCTACCCCTGTTGTCCTCTATTGAAATATGTCTTCCTCAAGCAGGCACACATACAATCTGTCGATGTCACGCTCCAGTGCGCACCAATATCGATGCCATTCACCCCGCTCAACATGAACGCTTCATTGGAAGAATCATGACACTAAACAGCCAAACACGCGCCACCGACAGTTACAATTGTCGGAACGACCCCGCCCTTCCACTCCGCGGCCTGTCGGCAAGTGGTTAGTCGTCGTCATCGTCGTTGAATTGGACCCCACTACTGCCGTGTCCCCACTGGCTCCAGAATCTCTTTTATTTTATTCACAGATAATATCGGTTCTCATGAGCCGAGAAGGCAAATAATTTTGATATTCAGCCAACGTTTAGAGAGAAAAGCATTTGTAAGAACAGAAGACAAACAAGAGGTTTGCGAGCGCAGACGGAAAGAACCTGTATAGAGCGAAAGTGAAGTGACCGCATAGGATACATGTCTGTATAATTTCTCCTCCTCTCTCTCTTTATTTCTTTCATTCTCTCTCTCTTCATCTCAATCTCCACCTCTCTCTCTTTCACTCTCCATAACTGTCTCTCCACTCTCCCTATCCACTCTCCCTCTCTTCATCTCTTCATCTCTCTCCTCCACCCTCTCTCTCTCCATCTTACTCTCCATCTATCCCCCTCTCTCTCTCACTCTCCACCTTACTCTACACACTCTCTCTTCATCTCACTCTCTACCTCTCTCTCTCTCTTTCACTCGCAATCTTTTTCTATTTAGTCTCCATAACTGTCTTTTCACCCCCACCTCTCTCTCTCCCTTCATCTCTCTCTTCATCTCTCTCTCCATCTTACTCTCCATATATCTCCCCTTTCTCTCTCTTTCACTCTCCGCCTTACTATACACACTTTCTCTTCATCTCATTCTCCCATCCCTTCTCTCTCCCTCTCTCTTGTACAAACATCGTAATGGCGGAAAATGGAAAATGATAAGAGACAATAACCTCTCAGATAAAATTATTCATGGTTCGCTTATTTAATAAGAGACCAGAGTTGGTGACAGTTCATTTACAGGCGCGTCTAATGAGACAACTATCTTTCTTTTCTTAGTGACACACAGACATCCGTTCTAGATTTTGTCATCCATTCTTTAGACTCATCATTAGTGTGATAAGAAAATAATGTCCGATTCTATATTTATTAAGGACAATAGACATTTTGTCATTTTAGTGTGATATTTTCAGGCATGACATTGTTGCATGAATCCTGGCTTTGATAGGATATAGATGACGGTCGCGTACTTGTCAATGTACTAAGACCAACGTAGCGAATGAGAAACATGGATAAACATTATTGTTGTGAAGAAAAGGATCACCATTTCGCAAGTGCTAAATTCACCAAGCGTGTTGTGAATGAAAGAGAGAAACACATAGTTAACGAACAAAAAATATTTATATATTTACAATGGTGTGAAAGATATTTTGAGTGAGTACATTGTTCGTTTTGAAAAGTTAAAAGTTCGCGTGTTTGTAGATTGTTCGCAGTGTAAAAGAAGATACGAGTGTTAGAAGTATATATATATATATATATATATATATATATATATATATATATATATATATATATATATATATTATGAAAATCACTCTAGACACGACATGAAACCACTTGATGTAAGGAGCTAAAAATAAATTTTAAAAACTGAACAGTTCTAAAAAACACAACTAAAACCCCACAGGCGCGACGCACGTACAACGAATTCTACGAAAACAAACGGGAAAAGACGAAAGAAGGTACGCCGTTCCGAATATTACCAAAATTTAATTTCATTAAAGTCGTCTGATTCTAAAAATAACATGAAAAAAAAATTGAAAAATTGATCTTTTTTACGTTCTAATTACGTAAAAGGGCCGTCGTTTCTAGTGTTAGTTCACAATTGTATATCATTATGTGTGCGTGTTTGTTTCCTGTCAGTTTGAATATGCGGTCGTTTGTTCAGGAGACATTGTGCGCATACCGTTTTTTTGTTGTTTTTTGTTTTCATTTGCTGGGGACAGGGCATTCTTCCAAATGCCATACGATCACCCGCTATTTACAGACTCCAACCGAGAGCTCTTTTCAGAATTCTGGCTGTTCCCTTAAGTGCAGTTGTTTGGATCTCTTTTGCACTTGGTTAACCAGGTATACTTGCCAAATACTTGTTCAAGTTCTTCTTCATGAGTCCAGTGGCTCCTATGATAACTGGAATGATGGCGATCTCTTTGAGGTTCCAGTTTCTTTTCATATATATTAGACCTTGATATTCTGTTATTTCTCTTTCTCAGCTCTGTTTAGGGACACCGACCTCAACCAAAGTTGGCATCACCTCTCTCCCTTGTTCCATATGACAATGTCAGGTTTGAGAGCAGCGTTTTCCAGATAGGTAGCTGTGGGGATTTCATGGTCATAATGGATGGTGTATGTCTCATTCCCCACAGTTCTCTCAAGTAGATGTTCCCAGGACCTGCTGCTATGCCTGATATTCAGTTTCTTACAGATGGTCCAGTGGAATGTACCTGCACACTCCATTATGTCGTGCTGTATAGGGGCCATCCGCTAACATAATTTTGCAACTTGATATCAGGTTTCAAAACCTGCACTTGTCGTTCTGACTAAGACCAACCATCTTTTAAAACGCATTTGTCATCAGACCCTGGTCTTGGGCGGCCATTATAAGCCCCTCCTGGTCATAGTGGAGGGCTCCCCTTTTGAGCCAGCCCAAGGACCCTTCCTTATCAATATAGTCCTTGGATAGTTCATCGAGGAAGTATGTTGCACGTTTTTGTCCTCACTACTCATCAATGCACCTGTTCTTAAAAGTCTGGGTGTATCTCTTCCGGCTCTTTTGAGCCATCTCTGTGGCAGGATTGTTTGATGTTTCTGCCTCATCTATATGACAGTCCTGTCCAAAATGCTTGGCCAACTTTGTGATGGAGTTTGTTTTGCTGGCTCTTGACTTTGATGTTCATGTACCATTGCTAGGATGGGGTTTAAGGAGCTTTTTATGTACTGGCCAATGTGACAATAGTGGCTCTATGCTGGTGGTTAATCTCTGATAGCCCCAATCCTCCCTCTATTTTGGGCAAGTACAATCTTGGAAGACACTGATTTCTATAGATGACCCTACGGAGTGTTAACATTTTTCGTGTCTTTACATCTAGTTTGTTGATGGTTTGTTGAAGCCAATCAATGATGCCAAAGCTGTACGTAATTACTGGCATGGCAAGTTGGTTAATGGCAGTTATCTTATTTCTATTTGTAAGCTGTGTTTTGCAGATCTTTCTCACGCAGCGTACATACTCTCTGTCAATGTTCTCTCTCATTCTGGCATGTTGGATGGTGTCGTTTTCCTCAATGCCAAGGTATTTATATGATTCCTGCTCTTCGAGATCTCGTATGTTATTTTCCTCATCTAGATGTATATTGTCTGTATGAATCTTCTTTCCTAGCCCTGAGGGAGAACTTGGCACATTTGTCCAAGCCAAATCTCATTCCGATGTCTTTGGAGAAGGTGTGCACAACCTGAAGGAGCTGCTGCAATTCAGTGTCAGAGCTTGCATAAAGCTTAAGATCATCCTTCATTCTCTTGGATGGATCTCTCTGGTGTCCCTGACCAAGGTTGTAGGCCTCTCGGCTGTTGTTGAGAAGCTTACTAAATGTGTCTATTGTCATGCACAAGAGCAACGGAGATAGGCTGTCACCTTGGAATATTCCCCTTCTGATGTTGATGTTAGAGATGGTAATCTTTCCATGGTTGTGGCTTAGTGAGATGGTGGTTTGCCACATTTGTATGTGGGCAGCCATTGTTTGTTTAATTACTGGGTTTATATTATACAGATCAAGGCACCGCAGTAGCCATGAGTGGAGCACGTTGTCAGTGTGTGAATAAGTGGGTGAGTCCAGGAGACATTGTCGCCTTGTGTATAATAAAAGGAAAGTGGTCGATCATATTCGAAAGTTATCCGAAGACTCCGTTTTTATTAGCTGCTACACTGAGGTGTAGAGGAGGGTGTTACTCCTTTTATCAGGATTATTCCACTTACACTTGATTGTCACCTTATAATTCTGAGTGTTTAAGCAAGGTACATCAAGTACCATTTATTGAGTCTTTGATATGGCTCCTCTGAAGATTGAACCCTAGTCTCCCGGCGAATCAGCGAACACGCTAACCATTATGACAAATGTGCCTTGTGTGTATATTTGCTTAATCATTGTGATTAGTCAATGCGTATATATGCCGCCCTTTGTTAGTGCGTGAATATGTGTATGTCTAAGTGGGGTGAATTTCTTGTTTCTGGCTTACTCGACTCTCCTCTTTGTGTTTTTGATTGCACAGTTACTGTTCTTATTAGAAAATGATAAATCACACCGGCTCACGAAGTTTATCATTTTGAACAAGCGGGAATCATTGTTATTATTTGAAAAATGTCGAGTTCACACCTTTATGCTAAATAATCTTTTTAGTATTATTATTTCGGGAACAGCGGGCGTAGCACAACGCTATCGATTTTACTGCCTCGCATTTCCACTCAATACAGAAAGGAAGAAATGAAAATGAAAAGAATAGGCTAAACGAACAGAGAACGGGATAAAGTACCTTATACAAGTTAATAACTGTTTACGTTCGTTCGAATCGTATCTTTACCCCCACCATATCCTCTTTTTGTTGTTTTTTTTGCTTAGCAGACATTTTTTAAATTCAGAATTCTAATTTTTTTAATTTTAAAAATAATTTACCAGTATTAAAACATTTTGAAACTCCTGTTTAATGGACTTACATTTTTTATTAATATTTTAAAACTCTAAAACTTTTTTTTTTAGTTTTTTCTTTTTTGTTGCATTGGATCATTCGTTCATGTACGAAGTAAGCGGTTTTATTAAAATAACGTTTGATCTGCGTTCGCGCTGGATACTCTAACTCACCAAAGACGATTCCTCATCTTAATTCTGTTTTAGTTAGAGAAATAAACCGATTGGTTAGTAACTATCTGTAACTACCCGACATTGTCCGGGAATCTTTTTTACTTTTATTTCTATTTTGCTTTTCTTTTTCTTTTCTTTAACTATTTTTTTACGAAATTAGTTTTTAAAGTTAAATTTAATTATTACGGTATCGTTTCGTTATTAAATCATAAACTGAACCAAATTGTTATAAAAATATAATCAATTTTGTCAAGGTATTAATATCTATAGAAGTATTGCATTTAAATAGTTTCCCAAACCTCCAATCTTTTCAAATTTCGAAGGGTTACGAAGTAATTCGTTATTTTTTTCAACTATTAACAATCATTAAAATCGCCGAATTGTTTACGAATAAATAAAAATGCATTCTTGTGGATTTAATTTCGTAATTAATTTCAAAAGATTTTAAATAATATTTTTAAAATTTCGTTTCATGTTACACTATTGGCTTTTAAAATTTCAACAAATAAGCGAGTGATATTAAATTTAAAAAATGATGTATACGTCACTTAGGAGCGAGATAAACACACACATACCTAGACACAAGAGAAACTGTAACATAATGTTATTAATATACATTAATTAAACTTTATGTTGGTAAAAATAGTTGGAAAATAATTATATATAAAAAGACAAAAAAGAAAAAAACAAGATATTAACATTAAAAAATCACAATGCTGAATTATAATTAATAAAGTTATTAAAATTATAAAAAATAAAATATATACATTTAAAAATCTAAGTTAAAAAAATAACAGTTTCATATTCGGCCAACGTTTAGAGAAAGACTGAAAGAAGCATTCGTTATAATAGCATTTTAACGATGACAAACGAGAGGTTAGTGAACGAAAGCGAAGATATCTAACTTGGAAGAGGGGGGGGGGCTTCCTAGAGAGAGAGAGAAAGAGAGAGAGAGAGAGAGAGAGAGAGAAGAGACACCATAAGATACATGTTTGTATAATCTCTCTCTCCATGTCCACATCTCACTGTCCACCTCACCCCTCCCCATTCCACCCCTTATACCTCTCTCTTCATCTCTCTCTCTTCACCTCTCTCTCTCTCCATCTTACTCTTCATCTCCCCCTTTCTCTCTCTTTCACTCTCCACCGTACTATACACACTTTGTCTTCATCTCATTCTCCCCCTCCCTTCTCTCTCCCTCTCTCTTGTACACACATCGTAATGGCGGAAAATGGAAAATGATAAGAGACAATAACCTCTCAGATAAAATTATTCATGGTTCGCTTATTTAATAAGAGACCAGAGTTGGTGACAGTTCATTTACAGGCGCGTCTAATGAGCCAAATCTGTTGAATATCACACTAACTCTCAATTGTGCGAACGGGGATTTGCGATTTATAGGTTGGGCTTATATATATTGTAAATGACAAGTGCCTGTCTGTATGTCTCTCTATCTGTCTATTAGTAACTTACAGGCTCAAAAACTATTCGTTAGAATGACACCAAATTTATTATGAAGCGTTCGTGAGAGCCAGAGAGTGGGTTATTGGGGTAAAAATGTTAATACGATCACTAAAAGCAATAACACCAGGATTCAAAACTATTGGACAGAATTGCACACAATTTGAGATTAAGCACTTTTTGGCATGCCGGTTATGTCATTGGTAGTTAAAATGATAATATTACTAAGGTTACCATCACTAACACTACTAGTGACATATAAAATACATCAATAATAAAGAACAAAAAGAAATGTTGTTTATCTTTACACGTTAGTGCAACTGCATGGATCGCGTAATCATCAGAAATGTATTACTAAAATCGCTAACTCCTCTTTATGTCTGACAAAAAAATTCAAACTGAGCTACGAGGCAATTTCTATTGTACTTTTCTGTGCAGATATACCATTGTATTATTAGACAGCCGTCAGGCCTATCCCCAACCCCTCTCTCTCTCTCTCTCTCTCTCTCTCTCTCTCTCTCTCTCTCTCTCTTGGCGACGATCGGGCTCGTGTAGGAAGTGACGTCAGTAGCAAAAATGGGTGATCGCCTTCTCTCTTTTTCTCAGTGATTTTGTCTTTGGCAGACGTGCTTTGACAGCCCAGAGGATGTGGATTAAGTAAAGAGGAAATATAGATAGATAGAGAGAGAGAGAGAAAGTGTGTATGAAAGCTAGAAAGTGTGTATGAGAGCTAGAAAGAGATAGTATTGTGTCAGATGGAGATATAGTATGATATGAGAGATACAGAGAGAGAAAGAGAGAGAGAGAGAAGGGACAGAGAGAGACAGAGAGAGAGAGCGAGACAGAGAGAGAGAGACCGAGACAGAGAGACCGAGAAAGATAAAAATATAGTATTAGAAACATATGGATAGCGACAGAGAGGGGGAGAAACAGATAATATGTGCATGAGAACTATAGTGAGGGAGAGCAAGAGAAAGATAGAGAGAGAGAGAGAGATGGGGGGGGGGGTAAACAAAAAAGAGTCTATGTATGAAAAATAGTGGGAAAGAGAGAGATGGTGGATGTGTGATCGAGATAGCCAGTGAATGAAAAAAAAATATATATGGAAGAGAGCCGAACAGAAGAGAGAGTATATGCATGAGATTGTATATATAATATTGTTTTTTTGTATACGAGAAATTATCAAAGTGCTCAATTACGTATGTAAGAGGATAATGTTTTTATTACAAATAACGTCATACATTAGTTCGATCGTCCATCGATACGTGTGGTTTCACGGAAACACTGAGAATTTAGGCCGCTAAAGAACACTAAGCGTGACCACTCTTCAGCTGATGACCGGAAAGTTGTTGTTAAACACGTGTATTCTTTACCCTGGCGTTTCCGTGAAACAGCAAGTATCGATGCACGATCGAACTAATATATAGCGTTATTTAAAAAAACATAAGACGAGAGAGAGAAGGATAAGGTACACGCGAGAGAGGTTCTTAGCGAGATAGGATATGTATATGAAATAAAATTAGGGGCTGAAGAAAGAGAGAGAAATAGTGAGGGAGAGGGTATGAGTGTGTATGTTTAAGCTCATATCTGTACATAATATATATATATATATATATATATATATATATATATATATATATATAGTTGTATATGTGTGTATATATATATATATATATATATATATGTGTGTGTGTATATATATATATGTGTGTATATATATATATATATATATATATATATATATATATATAGATAGATAGAGAGAGAGAGAGAGAGAGAGAGAGAGAGAGAGAGAAATAAAGGCTAATTTTATTGCTTAAATGTAAAAATTCTTTTAGCTTTTGTTGTGTGAATGGCTTGTGTTTTTTTTTACTTCTTGTGCACGATAAAATATAACTCTCCAAGACATCGCATCCCCAACCTACCATCAACCGGAAAGTGCTACAAACAAGAATCATTTCAAAAATGCTTTTCCTGGAAATTGTCTGCGACGTAGAATTCCAATAACTCGTTGCTTTCATTGGAGGATTCCAAATTTGGATTTTTCACTATTCTCATTTGGAAATTCCATCCAGCGGAAACAAAAAAATCGTATTATTTCCTTCTGAATATATATATATATATATATATATATATATATATATATATATATATATATATATATATATATATATATATATATATACTTCTAATCCAGAATATTTTTTTCTTCTCAAAAAGAAAATATTCTTTTGAAGAATTCTGATCTTTGGCAATTGTCTTACAAACACACTCAGGCACCAATGGAAGTGGCTCGAAAAGCTTTTAAAGAATCTTCCTTTCGTCGAATTTCATAAAAGCTAGGACATTTTTTGGCGGTAGAATTCATTTTCTGAAAAATCACCTTTTACTCATATTTGATAGGCATTTGAAATTTCTCATTTACCGTAAAAGGTTAGTTTCGGTTTGGTGGGGCCCAGTCGCATAAAAGAAGTCACTACATGAAACAAATTTCTAAATCTGTGATGTACATCTTAACGTAGCAGATCTTAATACGAAGATCTTTTTGCATTCTTTTTCCTCTTTGTATGTTTTTTTTTATTCTCATGGAATGCTTCATATTTTGCCATGTCGACCTGACAAAATTATCGAGGAGTGGTTTCCCCGGATATGGCGAGAGAAATCTTCTGATAATACAGTAAGACAGTCTGTCTGTCTGTCTTTCGTTTTTTTTTCTTTCTCTGTCTGTCTGTTTTTATTTTTCTTTCTTTCTTTCTTTCTTTCTTTCGTTCTCTCTCTCCCTCTCTCTGTCCTGTCTGTTTCTCTCTCTTTCTCTCTCTATCTCTCACACACACACTCACTCTTCATCTCTCTCATCATCACTTCTGGTCTTTGCAGCTGGGCCCATCCGGTTCAATTAAACGACTGTTTTCGAACCGAGTGTTTTTGACGTCTCCACCGTGATGACTCGTAGATATGTATGTATAATTGTTGTGAATTTGAAAGGGGTCCGGAAAGAAGACACACACTCGGGATTAAGTGAAACAGAGTATATTGAAGAAAGTATAAATACAGCATATAAAGAGAGTGTTTAAACGTCTGTCTGACTGACAGTATTAGACTAAGGTAGTTCCAACACCGAGAGGCATGTGCTACCGGTATTTATTTATAGTGAAACGAAAGAGTACATGAAGTCCGTAAAGATAGAGGCCATAACATCCCCTGACAAACATTACCTCTTGTTCATTAAATCTTTTAGCACTAACCATAACCACACGTAATCGCTTAAAAAAGTAAATAAAACGTACAGAATTTTTCTTCATCAGCAATGGTTAACGTCCTTAAAACGCTAGAATAGCCCGTGATCGTATTTCAACGTCTCTCGCAGAGAGATGCTGATATAAGTTCATGTTTATTATCGAAACTAGGACAAGATTCTGAATTAACATAATAAAATATAGCGGAAGAATGTCAACGAATAATAAATCTACGCTAAAAGTTGAGGAAAAAGATATTTCACACATATATTTAGCCGGACAAAACGAACAAAGTAAAAAACTCCTTTGAAAATAAATTCTTTTTAGGTATGTGGCTAAATATATTTATATAAACAAATTTCCATTAAAAAATAAGGAGTGCCATAATTGTGGCAATAAAGGATAAATGTTCTACCATTATATAAAAAAAATCCAGAAAGTAAACCTCTGCAAAACAAAAAAAAACATTTTACTCTGTAAAACAAAAAAGGCATCTACTGCGATAACAAGAACATTTGTAACTGTGAATTTTACATTTTAAAATGTTATTTTTATTGCAGTAAAAATTAATTAATATATATATATATATATACATATACATACATATACGTACATATATATATACATATACATACATATACGTACATATATATATACATATACGTACATATATATACATATACATACATATATATACATATAATACATATATACATATACATACATATACGTACATATATATATACATACATATATAAATATACATACATATATATATACATATAGATACATATATATATACATATAGATACATATATATATC
>OY744520.1:146681928-146734428 GCA_963556195.1 Sepiola atlantica | reverse complement strand
CTCATCTTCAAGTGATTGTACAGCAGGCCCCCCCTTTTGCATGATCCCCCTTTAAGGGATTATGCAACATATACATACATATATATACATACACATATATATATACATACATATATATATACAGATATATACATACATTATATATATATACATACATATATACATACATTATATATATATACATATATACATATATACATACATTATATATATATACATACATATATACATACATTATATATATATACATACATATATACATACATTATATATACTAGCAAATATATGCTCCCTCCGGTCGCATATTTTTGCTAGGCTGCCGCATCAGAAATGAAGGCTCACGCGTAAGCCAATGGAGCCCCAGTCATATTTCTGTGGTGGTTAGACATTGATTTTCTGTGTTTATGACAAAGAATATTTTTAGTTGAAAATAAAGAAAAAAAAAATTCGACCCTACCCCGATTTTTGTTGTACCCTCGCCCATAAATAGAAAGACTTGTAGTTTAAAAAGAAAGAACATTTTTTTTTGTACCCCCGCTTAATTTTTTTATATTACCAGTCATTGAAATATTTTTTAGTTAAGAAAAAAAAAAAAAATTTTTTGACCGCCTTCCCCCAATTTTTTTATCTTCCTCCCCCCTATACATGTAAATATTTTTAATTAAAAAGGAAAAAAAAAAAACCTAACCCTAACTGTAACGACGGGGTCAAAGTTAGCATGGGTCCTAAAATGAAAAGGCACCAAAAAATCAAATACAGTGAACGCGCGCGCGTGTGTGCGTGTGTGTGTACCTTTTTTTAATTAAACAATTAGATTCTACAATCAGTTGTATAGTTTTCCAGTACAATGTGTTATTTTATTTTGTTGACATTTCTGATTAAACAGCCAATCGGCTGCTTGATCAGATCGCCATATTTAATTACCGGAGGGAGGGAGGACACCACTGATTAAACAGCCAATCGGCTGCTTAATCAGATCGCCATATTTAATTACCGGAGGGAGGGAGGGCACTACTGATTAAACAGCCAATCGGCTGCTTAATCAGATCGCCATAGTTAATTACCGGAGGGAGGGAGGACACCACTGATTAAACAGCCAATCGACTGCTTAATCAGATCGCCATATTTAATTACCGGAGGGAGGGAGGACATCACTTAAACAGCCAATGACAGCAATTTTAACAGTACTCGAGTTGAAATGGTTTAGAAAACACGCCAGTTATGATGAAAATGGCTTTAATTAATTGTATGAATAATGTTTATTAATATAACCTTATCGGAAAATATTGTAAATACATATGTAAATTTGATAATAGCAGTTATAAGTGTATATTTGTAAATATTAATTTAATTGAAGGTTTAAAGGAATGACTTATGTAAATGGCAAAACCCATCTGGTGTCTAAGCGACTTTTAGTGACAGTATATAAAGAATTTCAAAAAGATTAGTTTCAGTTAAATAGTCATACTGGAGTTTCGGCTTCAGATAGACAGACAGACAGATACATAAACTCCATTATTAATAGATATACATACATATATACAAATATATATACATATATATATATATACATACATATATCTATGCACTATAAAAAAGTAAATTGTTAATAAATTTTTCATTTAAACTAATTCATTTCCAAGTCTACAAATAAACTATATATACTTACATATATACTTACACATACACATACATATACATATACAATATATATATATTTATATACATATACTAATACATACATACACACAAATCATATATATATACATATACATATACTAATACATACACACAAATCATATATATATACATATACATATACTAATACATACACACAAATCATATATATATACATATACATATACTAATACATACACACAAATCATATATATATACATATACATATACTAATACATACACACAAATCATATATATATACATATACATATACTAATACATACACACAAATCATATATATATACATATACATATATATATATATATATATATATATATATATATACATATTATATATCTTCAATGTTAGTAAACCACAGCATCTTCTTTTTAAAGCCGTTTCATTGTTCCAGCTCTATTGTATAAATGAATGCAATGAAAGCAACATAGAAGCAATTCAAGAGAAATAAATCTGATTCAAACTCTCTTTTTTCTTATTTTTGATTTGTTTTCTTTGAAATAAATTGTTTTGATCTCCTGCAACTCTGACTGCTGCAAAAAACGACTGACCACTCAAATGACGATTCACCAATTGTTTTGTTCTGTGTTTTTTGGACCACAAGAGCCTGGCCAATAGTCGGCTCTTTTGTTTGGGCTCTAATTACAAGGGAACTTGTTTACTGATTCTTTTCAATGTAAAACTCACTCTCGCCAAACTCAGATTGGAGAAAACCTTGATAAAAGGTCTGCAGGGTTTCCAGAAAACACAAAAAAGAATTCAGGGGAGAGGCAAGAGTATAAAAGAAATTCACTTTTATCTGATCGAGTAAATAAGAAGGGGTATATCTTTCATCTCAAGAATATATAAATACATTATATATATATATATATATATATATATATATATATACTAGTGGACTGAACAATCGTTGCCTTGGTGTATGGTTGGCACGTCCTAACCTCAAAATCCCCGACTGGAGGAGTGCATTTTATTGGGGGGGGGGGGGGCATGGCGTGGTGTGGCTTATGTTATGTTTTTAAGCATTTTTTTATCTAAAATTTTTTGTTTATTAATTTTAAACTGACGTTACATTTTCAGTAATGAACAAATAATATACAGCACAGTGAATATTATGAAGGAAAACCAAACAAGTTTGAAGCCTCAAAAGAGTTTCAGCAGCATTCTTGGAGCTTTGTAATAATGCTAATAAGTTGTACTTTCAGAAAATGTATTTATCTATGGTTATTTTGAAGGTGAAATGCTGGAATTAGTGGTAGAAACTCTTAAATTAAGGTAAAATTAGCGTTTTAAGGGGATAGAAATTTTAGATGAAGCCCTTATAAGTGCTCAATTTTCAATTTAGCCTTAAAACCGTTTCCATAGCGTCAAGTAACATCACATGAGAAATAATCAATTTGGTTTTAAGTAAGAATCAAATAAATTAAGCTGAAACAGTGAAAAATGCAAAGAAAATTGGAGCAGTAAAAATGCTGTCTAAATTCCCATTTTAAGTAAGCAATTCTTGTCCTTATGTGCTTCTGTAAGAATAATAAAAGCATATAACATGGTTTTAATGGTCCATTTCCATTGAAGATATGATGTTGTTAAATAAAATTCATAGTTTAGTGGGATTTAATTGAACAAATTCTTCAAATTTACTATTTTTTCATAAAAAAATGGATTGCATGTAAAAATTTAAATTTTGCGTAAAAAAGTCACTACATGCTCACAAATTAATTTTTTTAAGAAATCCACCTGACAAAATCTTCAAAATTATATATAGAAACTTTTTTCAGTTGGAATTTTGCTAAATGTCACTAAAAAATCCATGATATTTTTGACAGGCTGATATTTTGGGGGTCGTTTTTTTTTTTCATTTCATAAAGACCTATAGCCTAGTTGTGAATGGTGATGAAGTCATTGTCAGACAATTAATTTGCAAGAAATATTCTGTAGGTGTTTTGTGTGAGGATTGTAAGGAGGCCAGCTGCAGTGTTACCTTATCTAATGTTGTCCTGGGAGATGATGATTACAATTTGTTCAATGGGCGTATTGAAGATGAAGATAATGAAGGTCAAACTTATGCTGAATCTTCTGATAGTGAAGATGAAGATATCATTGGGTCAAGTGATGTCATTTGGGGTTTGTGTGAAAGAATATGGCATCCAGCTAAAGTAGGTTCCCTCATAGATCTTCCAGAAAACCTTTTACACCGCTTCAAGAACCACCAACAAAAATTGATCTTGAAATGGTATGCTGAAGATAGTTATTCCTTATTGCATCTTCTAAAGTTCAACAATTGACTGAGAAAAATGTTGACGTCCAAAGAGCTAGCAATTCTGCTGCATTCAAGTTTTCTATAACAATACTTTTGTAGATTTGTTAGAGTAGATCCTTATCTATTTTATTGTGGATGATTGATTTCTAAAAGTAATTTGAATTTGAAGTGATTTGAAGTCAATCACAATAGCATCAATTCCTTGTTCATGTAATGTTTTAATATTTTCTACAATCAAAAATAAATAGGTCTTTTGAGTTTTGGACACATATGTTTTGGTATTGATCGATATTTGACATTAAGTCTAAATAAATGTTGTTTAATTTTGTTCTGTTGAGTTGAATCAGTTTATGTTGAGTATTTTTATCATTTCAGTACAAGATGATAATGAATAATTCTATAACCTCACACATTGGTAATTAATATATTTACTTCTTAGTTAAATTAAAGATTATCACAGTCAATCTATAACTATATATGATTTTACATCTGGTGTCAGAAACTCCCTAATATTACCCATATAAGTGAAAATAAGTCATTAAATTCTACATAAAAATGATGTATGGCATCTTATGAAAAAGGGGTTTGAGCAATTTTTGCAGTAAACTGTATGATATTGTAATAAACATTATATATATATATATATATATATATATATATATATATATAATATTAGTATTTCATGTATCCACATGAAATTTTATAGATATAATTTTTTATGTATCAATTTTCAGTATTTACTTCAACAGTGCTCGATACGTAAGTAGAGCTAGGTAGTAAGCTATGAAAATATATTTATGGTAATTAAACTACACAGAGGCTCCCGCATTTCATCCCCGAGGGGAATCTTTAGGCTAAAATGCATGGAGTTATTTTTGCCAGGTGTTTTTATATACACGGCTAGCTAGTTAACCAATCAGATTCTTTGTTGTTCTCTCAGCCAATATATATATATATATATATATATTTATAAGCAAAATTACTGCAAATTGTAGAATAAACTTTACTTTGGGATAGCTACTATATAAAACACTAGGTAGGGCTGTAGGTAGGCTAGTCAGATCGTCATTATGCAAAAATCTCAGTTGAAAGTTTTGATTCCAATTGCTTCCGAATTAGTTCATGGAATGTTGGTACCATGTGAGATAGATCGGGTCAAGTTGTTCAGGACATTTCTAGAATGGGGATTGACCTCTGCTGTGTTCAAGAGGTTAGGTGAAGAGGAGCATCAGTAAGATTGATTTTTGGAAAGGACTCTAGATACAAGTTCTTTTGGGTGGGTAACAAAGGAGGTGATGGAGTACTTGTAGTAGAAGGTTGAGTTGATAAAGTTATTGATATTAAATGTGTTTCCGACAGGATCCTGGTTATCAAGCTTATGGTGAGTGAGAATATCCTAACTGTATTATCAGTTTAAGCACCACAGGCAGGTCTTGATGTTAGGGTATTTGAGATCAGCTCAAGAGTGTACTGCTTGGTGCAACAGAGAAGGTTTGAGGTGTTATCTGAAGAGAGTGACTTGGTGGTGGGATAAAGCTGTAAGCTCTGCTGTGTCTGAAAAGAGACGATGTTGGAAGATGCGAAGGCAGGATGACAGCAAGTATGAGTACCTTCAGGCAAAACGTTTAGCTAAGAGAAATGTTTACACTGTCAAGCAGAAAGATGAAATGGTAACGTTTGCTTACATGTTTTCACTGCTGCAAATAAAATGGGATCCCTCTACCATGCTAGAAAACTTCTTACAAGGCCACCATCTTCCCATGCATGGAGTATTGTTGTCACATCTAGACTGGTGCACTATCAACTAGTCTCTCCCTCTTAAGACAGAGTCCAGAATAGAGTCTGTAATCTAATAAGTCCCACACTATCTACCAAGCTCCAGCCTCTGTTGCATCGCCGCAATGTTGCGTCCCTGTGCTTGTTTTAAAAGTACTTCAATTGAAATGTGCTCTGACGAACTTGCTGCTCTGGTGCCCCCTCAACGCAAATACACCCGACAATCAGCTAAATCCCAACCACTCATTGTGGAAGTCTTCAGATGCCGGAGGGCTTTCTACTCTAATAGCTTTGTTCCTCGAACTGCTAGGCTTTGGAATTCCCTCTCTGCTCCCTGTGTCTTTGCCTGTACCGACATGCAGAAATTTAAATGTAATATAATGTGTCAGAGCTGATACTAGAAATCTTTTGTTTAACCACTCTGCAAAGCAAGTAGCTTGGAAACAGCATCCGGAACACCACCTCAATGAGTTTTCTTGGGATGCTGACAAACTATCTGGTGCTGATCCTATAGCTGTCCGCCCATTCATATGTTCATATATTCAGTAGCAGGGTCCATCGCTAAAACAATAATGGCAAGGCAGCTGGGGATTCCTGTATTTTCTCGGAAATGTTGAAAGCATTCGGAATGGCTGGTGCTACTTTAGCGGCTGATCTTGCAAACATGCTGATTAAAACTGTCAATATTTCATCGGATTGAGAACAACATATATAAGGGAAAGGGTGACACATTAGAAAAGGGCAATTATCAATGACATGCCATTTAGCTTTATTCTTGATCAAGGGACAACAGATCCTATTTTTTATTCTGAGGCAGTTGTAAGAAAAATATCTAAGCGGGAACCAGAAGTTATATTTTGCTTTTGTCGACCTGGAAAAGGCATTGGCTTGTATTCCTCGCACTCTGCTTTGGTGGGCAATAAAAAGACTTGCCGTTGAGGATTGGATTGTGTGTCTTGTTTATGTACAGCATTGTTAGGAGCAGAGTCTGTGTCAACAACTCCTTCAGTGATCAGTTTGAAGTAAAGTTTCATATCTATCAGAGTTTGGTATTGAGTCCTTTGCTATTCATCATTGCACGTAAGACATTCTCCAGGGAATTATGTAAAGGATGCTCAGGAATGGTTGTATGCTAATGATTTGGTAATCATGTCTTAATTGGAGGAAGAACTGTGTGGAAAGTTCAACTTGTGGAAAATCAACATGGAGTTGAAGGTCTTTCGGGTCAACATGAAGAAGATGAAAGTCATCATCAGTGCTCCTTCTGGAAAGTTTCCTTGTCGTGTTTACAGATCTGCTGCTGGCAGTCACTCTATTCTGCACAGGTTGTCATCATTGGGTTCAAAAAAGGTTCAGTGAGATGTGAGGAAGATTTATCCCTAGCGAAGACCATCTCTGTTGTACAGAGTTCTCTGTGGATTGTCTGCAGAATTTGTGGATTCTTGGTGATACGACCTATCCTGGTGGGGGTTTGTGAATTAACTGTAATTTGAATAACCACCCTCACTTTTCTTCTCTGCATCCTCTCTCTCACAGACGTGATCTTGCTAGTCTCAGTCTTTTCTATAAATACTATTATGGCATGTGTTTTTCAGAATTGTGTGATCTATTCCCTGCTTCTTTTGTTACAGCTCGTTTGACTCGTTGGTCTAGTGATTTTCATCAATTCGCTGTTTTGATACCCTATTGTAATGCAGCTTCCTATTCTAGTAGATTCTTTCAAAGAACTGCAGGCTTTTGGAACTCTTTCTGCTGACTGTTTTCTTCCTACCTATAGCCTTGGTCTTTTCAAGACTAAGGCCAATAGGCATCTCTTTTCTTTGTGATAATTATCTTTCGTTCTTGTTAGCTCCTTACATCAAGTGGCTTCATGCCCTGTCTGGAGCTATTTCTATAAAAAAAGAAAGTTTGATCTCATGAGTATGAAATGCATGAGGTAACTTTTGTGAGCTTCTTCTCATTCTACTTTGCCGTTTACTTTCACTTGTTACGGTTGCGTTTGTAATTATTATTTATGTAGTACAATGTAACATGCAAGTGAATGCTGGGCTTCCACTAATTCAATCTTTCTGAGGATGCGGCAGAATAACAGGGTTATAACTTGGTGAATTTGTAGTATACATGTTGACAACAGAGTTAGCCCTGACTTCCTGCTGTTGAAGCTAAAGGTGCCCAGACTAAAGTCGGCTGTGTATTGCAACTGCCTGCGCTAGCATGGACATGTTGAATGAAGCTCTGATTGGATAAATAAATGTACACACATCCCTGTTGAGGGTAACTGAGGAAAAGGCAGGCCGAAGAAAAATTGGAGTGACTCAGTCAAAGATGACTTCAAGCAATAGCATATCAAAATGATAGAATTTTATGGAGAAAATCACATTGTACCACCATGTGCAGCTCACATCTGATATGGAAAAGACACTCTAAACGAAGAAGATCTATACCACAAATGCAGGTATTACAGAAGCTTTCGTACCATGCAGTAAAGTAAATAATATAGGCGACATCAATTAAGTATTGAGTGCAAAACTTGATATGAGAGCATAGAATTGTTTTTGTAATTTGTATGACTATTAGTTTTAGAATGCTGGAATTTAAATAATACTTTTACAATTTTGTGCTCTTTCAATTTTTTTATATTAAAGAACTCAATTTTTTTATTTATAATCTTTGATATTATATTCAAGTTTTGAATTAAATGAATCAGTAATTACCTCCCTTCGAAGGAAAACTGAACTACTACTTTTTTATATGTATGTATACAACTTTTTTTTTTCTTGAAATTTCATACACAATTTTATTTTTATTTAAAGTTTGCTTTCTTGTGTTTTTGTTTTGTTAGTGCAAATACATTGGATCCCAACCGATTTGGTGGTTTCCATACAATACTTTACAAAGAATAGCAATTATAAAACAGTTTCTGGGATAAAATGTAGATGATACTAAAAGAGACGCTGCACTACTTGAAATATAAAATACAAATTAATGCTTTGTTTCTATAGAATGTGTAATTGAAATTAAATATAAACATAATTGCTTAATGGTGTGTTTGGCTTTTACAGACACAATAACTGATTATTTCTGAATAATTTGAAATACTTTCAATGCAGGGACACTTCAAAGTAACTATTTAAATTTAAAGTTTAATTTGATCCCATTATTATTACACCTAAATAATAAATAGTGCATTGACACATTGAATTAAAGCTTTGTATTAAACAAATCAGTTAAATATACTAGATAATGTTTACTTACACATGTTTTTAAAAAATATTTTTACTGTTTTGTTATGTAAAAAAAAATAAACAAATCAGTTAAATATACTCGATAATGTTTACTTACGCATTCTTTTTAAAAAATATTTTTACTGTTTTGTTATGTAAAAAAATAAACAAATCAGTTAAATATACTCGATAATGTTTACTTACGCATTCTTTTTAAAAAATATTTTTACTGTTTTGTTATGTAAAAAAATAATAAACAAATCAGTTAAATATACTAGATAATGTTTACTTACGCACTCTTTTAAAAATATTTTTACTGTTTTGTTATGTAAAAAATAAACAAATCAGTTAAATATACTAATGTTTACTTACGCATTCTTTTTTAAAAATATTTTTACTGTTTTGTTATGTAAAAAAATCAGTTAAATATACTAATGTTTACTTACGCATTCTTTTTTAAAAATATTTTTACTGTTTTGTTATGTAAAAAAAATAAACAAATCAGTTAAATATACTAGATAATGTTTACTTACGCACTCTTTTAAAAATATTTTTACTGTTTTGTTATGTAAAAAAATAAACAAATCAGTTAAATATACTAATGTTTACTTACGCATTCTTTTAAAAAAATATTTTTACTGTTTTGTTATGTAAAAAAATAAACAAATCAGTTAAATATACTAGATAATGTTTACTTACGCATTCTTTCTAAAAAATATTTTTACTGTTTTGTTATGTAAAAAATAAACAAATCAGTTAAATATACTCGATAATGTTTACTCACGCATTCTTTTTAAAAAATATTTTTACTGTTTTGTTATGTAAAAAAATAATAAACAAATCAGTTAAATATACTAGATAATGTTTACTTACGCACTCTTTAAAAAATATTTTTACTGTTTTGTCATGTAAAAAAATAAACAAATCAGTTAAATATACTAATGTTTACTTACGCATTCTTTTTTAAAAATATTTTTACTGTTTTGTTATGTAAAAAAATCAGTTAAATATACTAATGTTTACTTACGCATTCTTTTTTAAAAATATTTTTACTGTTTTGTTATGTAAAAAAAATAAACAAATCAGTTAAATATACTAGATAATGTTTACTTACACATGTTTTTAAAAAATATTTTTACTGTTTTGTTATGTAAAAAAAAATAAACAAATCAGTTAAATATACTCGATAATGTTTACTTACGCATTCTTTTTAAAAAATATTTTTACTGTTTTGTTATGTAAAAAAATAAACAAATCAGTTAAATATACTCGATAATGTTTACTTACGCATTCTTTTTAAAAAATATTTTTACTGTTTTGTTATGTAAAAAAATAATAAACAAATCAGTTAAATATACTAGATAATGTTTACTTACGCACTCTTTTAAAAATATTTTTACTGTTTTGTTATGTAAAAAATAAACAAATCAGTTAAATATACTAATGTTTACTTACGCATTCTTTTTTAAAAATATTTTTACTGTTTTGTTATGTAAAAAAATCAGTTAAATATACTAATGTTTACTTACGCATTCTTTTTTAAAAATATTTTTACTGTTTTGTTATGTAAAAAAAATAAACAAATCAGTTAAATATACTAGATAATGTTTACTTACGCACTCTTTTAAAAATATTTTTACTGTTTTGTTATGTAAAAAAATAAACAAATCAGTTAAATATACTAATGTTTACTTACGCATTCTTTTAAAAAAATATTTTTACTGTTTTGTTATGTAAAAAAATAAACAAATCAGTTAAATATACTAGATAATGTTTACTTACGCATTCTTTCTAAAAAATATTTTTACTGTTTTGTTATGTAAAAAATAAACAAATCAGTTAAATATACTCGATAATGTTTACTCACGCATTCTTTTTAAAAAATATTTTTACTGTTTTGTTATGTAAAAAAATAATAAACAAATCAGTTAAATATACTAGATAATGTTTACTTACGCACTCTTTAAAAAATATTTTTACTGTTTTGTCATGTAAAAAAATAAACAAATCAGTTAAATATACTAATGTTTACTTACGCATTCTTTTTTAAAAATATTTTTACTGTTTTGTTATGTAAAAAAATCAGTTAAATATACTAATGTTTACTTACGCATTCTTTTTTAAAAATATTTTTACTGTTTTGTTATGTAAAAAAAATAAACAAATCAGTTAAATATACTAGATAATGTTTACTTACGCACTCTTTTTTAAAAATATTTTTACTGTTTTGTTATTTAAAAAAAATAATAATTGGAATTAAAGAAAAAAGAAAATATTTATTTAAACTATTCAATTTTTTTATATAATTGTTCAACTAAAAAAAATCATTTTATTCTTATCTACAATCAAACAATGAAAACAAAGAAACACGTATACTGTAGTAGTACTATGTATGTATGTATGCATATAAATTTATGTTAATTGGGAGAGTAACATTTCATTTTTATATTCCATTTTAAAATTTAATATATTTACTTAAAGATATTCTAATTTCTAAAACAAAATGCATTTATTTGTATAAATGAATCTTAAAATAAGTCAACAAGTGCATGCATACAATTTAGTTGTCTGAACGTAAATTTTTTGTTTGTTCAATCTTAAACTTTTTTTAACGTTTTCGCTCTATAATTAGTTAATTTAATATTTATTGCATGTTATGTTTATTGAACATTAGAAACGATTATTATTGAGTTAAACTAAAAGTATGGCCACTAAAATATTTATTTTTTTAGACATAAAAATCGAAAAATCTGTTTACCATCATTGTAAAAGACAAACCCAAAATACACATTACATTTATAGCGTGAATATTCAAATTCTGTAGATATTTAAAAAATAATGTCTATTAAAATCTTCCTTATAATAAATTTGAATAATTCAATAATCAATATTCGTGGACAAATTCATAAATATATTGAGTATTTCAGAGATTATCATAGCTTTAAAGTCGTATATAAAAAGGCTGTGTATTCTTGCAGATTCATCCTGTGTCCTTCAAGTAATAAAAAACAAAGTCTTGAAAAATGAATAAGAAAAAATCATTTATTCATTATTTCTTCCCCCCCCCACCAATGAGAAGTAAATTTATTGCAAGTCAACAATTTGCTAAAAAAACAAACATCCTCATCTTTGTTGTTTTTTTTCTCTTAATTTATTTTAAACAATCAGCTCTTCAATTATCATCAGGTCACCTGGTGTATTTGTTGGGACAATATAGAGTGTACCATTGATAGTTCGGCCATTAGTTGGTTATCTGTTAACTATGGATATATATTAGCAATAACATGAAAAAAATCAATATCTTGGAATCAGAAGAGAGCCGAACCAAAACAGCAGATCTTACACATACAAAGAGCGTTGTATCCTTTTTGATAGAGCTTTATAACAATAATAAATAATGAAAAAGGGTTTATCTTAACACTTTACTGCAGTTTCATGGTAGACCTGATCATTAGACGTGTATTCTTGTATATTTGCATACAAACTAAAATATATGGACACATGAGACAAGAATACACTTCTGACAATCTAGGCTATCATAAAATTGCAGTAAAATGTTAAGATGAACATTTTTTAATTATTTATTATTGTTATATATTCATACAAGTTTTATTATACAAAACAGACTTTTTTGCAGATTGATCTGGTTATTTAATTATATTTTGTATTTTTAATTATTAATTTGAAAAAAACATTTACAAACTTAATACTTTCAATTCTGCCAAGAATCATCTTCCACGTATTTCTTTCATTTCATATGAATACAGCGAAGCTAATCCAGATTTTACTAATAGAATTAGAATGGCAATCTTAATAATAAGGAGACGAAGTGTAAGTCGTAGAGCATCAGAATCAAATATTATGACTATGAAACATTTACTGTCACATGAAACAATGAAAATACTCTCGGAGAAGTCAATCCAAATTGATAAAGAGCTTACATCCAGCTGATCTGATAGAATGATGAAAGATAAAAGAGAGAAGTTGTCTCGCTTCATCAAAAGAAACAACTTACTAAAAACCAGAGAAAAATAGATCTTCTAATATGTCCTTTACACATCCAGTACTTATCATCCTCAATCTATTAACTGAAAATCAAGTAAAAATTTTGAAGGCAAAACCCACAAACAGTTCAGCTGGCGTTTATTTATTTACGATTTTGCTTTAATAAATGAAAGTACTTAAGTGTGTAAATACTTTTGCTTTTTTCCTTAACGTCCATTAAAAAAATCGAATAAAAAGTTCAATAGGAAAAAAGGGTAATCATTACTATTACCAACTTAAATTATTTTAAAGGAAATACGTTTTGGGAAATTAGTAAAAAACGATATATTTTGCTTTACCCACTCATTTGTGACCTATCTGCGTTAAAACAGCTTAATATTAATAGAAGTTTGCGTAAATACAAATTCTGAGCAAAGCAGTCAACTTTGTTTAGTCAATAACCTAAACAAAATGGCCGCTTGGCTCAGAATTAGTATTTATGAAAACTTCTAATTTCTTATGTAATATTAATTTTTAACATAAATAAGTCACAAATGAATAGCAAAATCAATTGTTTTTGAATAATTTTCCGAAAGTATTTCCTTTAAAATAATTTATGTCAGTAATAGTAATGAGTACCGGAAACAAAAATTGTTGATTTTGTTTAATCAAACTTGTTTGATTGAAAAAGTGCTGCAGGAATATATATATATATATATATAATATATATATATTCCTGCAGCACTTTTTCAATCAAACAAGTTTGATTAAACAAAATCAACAATTTTTGTTTCCGGTACTCATTACTATTACTGACATAAATTATTTAGGAATATAGGAATATATATATATATATATATATATATATATATATTTATATATATATATATATATATATATATATATATATATATATTATAACAGTATCATATATAAACACTTATAATATATTACGTATATATTTATTTTTGTTTCAGTATTTCCTTCAACAGCTTTGTCTTAGTATAACATATACTTATGACAAGGGAGCTAGCTACACAGAAACGTTTATGTTTCATTCCATCAAAGGAATTTGTCAGGCTAACTGTTAGCCTGACAAATTTCTTCAATGAAGTGAAACAAAGTTTTTGTGTAGCTCATCTGCCATAAGTATGTTTTATACTAATTTATGGTATAAAATCAAATGCATGTATGTGTCATTAAAATTGACTGACAAGTGCTGTTGGTTCAAGTTTTAAGAATTTTTTTCCAAAAGATCCATTGTTCTCCTTGTTTCCAGAAGATTCGACAGGATTCAAACTCGGCTAACTGATTCCATAGTCTGTGAAAGTATGCATTGGATCAATCACCCCTCTACCCCAATTTTACATAGGATCCACTAAACACTTCATTCAAAAAAACAAAAACATTACAAACACAAGACAATTCATTTATGATAATACAAATATAATTTGTAATAATGTCTGCACATTTTTTTTTAAAGTTCTGTATAAAACTAAAATAACCTCCAGGTAACAGTGTAAGACGGATTTGGATCAGATGCCTCGGATCTATTCATTATATTATTGTATCCCTTAGATAATGTCCCAAATTCTTCATCAGTAAAATTTGGATTTTAGGTTTTGCATTTATTATTGAAAAAATGATTCAGGCTGATTGGAAGCTCAAATCCATCAACATAAATTTTCGACAATGATGTTTATATACTGGAAACAAAAGAGAAAATGTCAACTTAGAAATTTTTATTAAAAAAGGGAACCGACAGAAGATGTCTTGGTTTTAATACACATTTAAATGACACATTAAAGAATATATCTTACATATATATTTAGGAAAAGTTTAAGTTACTTAAGTAAAACACTTCAAGAGTTAGCCTGGCAGAGATAAATTCTATATACGTTCTTTAAAAAAAATGTTTAAAACACGTATTATCAAGCCTCCAGGATATGCTTACAAGCTGAAAGTAAAAATAAGCTCAATGGTAAATAGTTTATATCAATCAGAGCTTTCATATATTAAGTGAACCTCTGCTATTCGCATTTTCACAAATTCACAGATTTTCAGCATAATTATTGACTTAACATTTTCTTCATAAATTAGGTAGAACTTACAAATATGATAATCATTTAAGTCTAAGGCCAAATGACAAAATAACAATTAAAAACGCTAATTATTCCGTAGGATTCATATTAAATGCAGCTCATACAAAAGCATTGGTATTCCAAATTTTCGAACTTTATACAGAACTGAAATATTAAAAAAATATTTTTAAAAAATCAACCAACTTGCAAGCAGAAAGAGCTAATTTACGTTGCTTTGTTGAGGTTAGTGCAAAAACACATGCTAATGTACAAAAACCTGATTTTTAGTGAACTTTGAAGTATCAAAATCTATTCGCAGATTTTCTGCTATTCACGGCTGTGTCTGCAACGTTACATCCGCGAATAGCTGTGGCCTACTGTATTGCAAAAGTTCAAAACATTAATTATGATTTTAAATATTTGAACTATATAAAAGGTGCTTATCCAGATGAAGGTAGACATTTGAAAAAAATAAAAATATAAAACAAACTTAGGCATATCTGTTTGATGTACGTACCTGTCATAGACTGAATATATCCTATACAAAAAATCACGTAAATTAATCAAGTAGTTTTTATTTTATAAATAAAAATTAAATTTTACCGATAAATGAATGACGAGAAAATACGGCCACCATTACCACATATTCAGGAGATATTCAAAGGAGATAACCCTAATTATTGCATACGGGGTTGATTTGGGCATCGTTTCTGGCGGTGTGGGGGGCAAAGGCATGACCAGAGCACATACATTCATTTATTCATTTATCAGTGAAATTTAATTTTCATTTATAAAATAAAAACTACTTGATTAATTCAGGTGATTTTTGGTATAGGATATATTCAGCCCGTGACAGGTACATACATCAAACAGATATTCCTCAGTTTTTTTGTTTTTTTCGAATGTCTCCCTTCATCTGGATAAGCACCATATAATATAGTTCAAATATTTGAACTATATAATCTAGTTCAAATATTTGAAATCATAATTGTTTTAAATTTTTAAAATATACACTATTAATATTACACAGATATATATTAAGCACACACACACACACACACACATATTTGAGGTAAGGAATACAGAAGAAAATGTGAATAGATTAGAGCACATGATAGCACAAAAACAGGATGATATTACAGCAAAAACAGGACATGACGTAAAGCAAAAGAGGAAAAAAGAAAGATATCCTCATTAAAGTTATTTTAGAACTTTAACATAAACAACAATCCTGGAAAGTAATTCATCTAATGATTGACCAGACACAGAATATAATTTCACTGGAGGAATTAAATCTTGACACATGAAGAAAATATAAATTTACCCACCAAATGTAAATATACTTAATTTAAATAATCCTGATTGATTATGCATTTTAAGCTAAAACAAAAAAAGGGGAAGGGGGATAACTGCTATTACAAAACAACAGGGGAGATTACTCAGATTGACTTAGCAAAAATGAAAATTACAGGTAAAACAGGACAACATAGGTGAAAATGCAAAATGACAGGTGTTTACAACTCTGTGTGTAATTATATATATATATATATATATATATATATATATATGTGTGTGTATTAGAATTGATGCCAGTCGGATACATTTCTGATTATTGGTGATACCACGAAACTGCAGTAAGTACACTACAAGTTAGGTACAGCTAGTGTATATAACTAGCATAACATTTATTTATCTTTTCAGAATTTTCTCTGTCAGTGGCCTGAAGAAGCTAGACTTCGAATAAGGTCGTAGCTGTAACATGTATGCACATATATAGCCAAAAGTGTTTGTATGAATAAAAATTTATACTAATATATATATATATATATAAATTATGATTATTGCTACCCTCTATAGAATGAGGATCTGAAAGTTTGTCAACATATTAATTTGAGCACTTTTCATAGAACCGATTTAGCTAAGAATGTAAATGCATTTGAACTTGTAAAATAAAGTTGTTTACAGTCTAGTATTGATTTGTAAGGTGATTTTTATAAAACTCTCAGAGATAAAAATTCAGTTCTATTTTTACTTACAGACTATTCACCGCTTTTATACAACAGAGGCACATTCAGAAATTAATGCTTTCTCTTGGTTGAGAAACACTACAAAACATAATACTTAAATTTTGCTTTTGAACTTTTATTTAAGTCAACATTACTTTCTAACTTACAGTTTAAAGGCTTCAAAATCACAAAGTAATCGCTTTGCCAATATTTAATCAATTATTAATACACAAAATAATGGCTGACATATGTTTAATTCGTGACTTTTTAAAATTTAAAATTTATTTTAAAATAACCTTTAAACTGTAGATTAGGACATAAATTCTGTCCTGAATTAAAGTTAAAAGGGAAAAGTCAAGTATTTATGGTTAATTTGTGCTTCTAAAAAAGGCAAAAATGAATTTTAGAATGTGAATCTGTCAGATCAAAGAACCGACTATTTTTTTAATGGAAATCGCTCAAGACAAGACATGTAGCCACTTGATTTAAGGAGCTAAAAAAATACTACTTGGTCAAAAACTAGCCAACGATAAGTGTTAGATGGATAGATTCCGACCCAGAAAACATTAATTCTTCCCCCTTTGTCAGAAACATCGCTCATGGAATGTGAGGACTAAAGAACAAAATAAGGGAATCAAGAATCACCACGCTGCCGAAAGTAAACCAAAAGTTCACTTTCTACTCTTCTTATTTCATTCAAATCCAAAACTAATGCGACGGTTTGAAACAAAAAAGGTCATTTTTGTTTGTTTTTTCCTCTCTGCATCAGCAGGATAGAAATAACATTTGAATTTCTTCAATTTAGAGATCTGTCATTTTTTAAAAATTTTCTTGACTGAACCGTTGACATCAAAAATGAAATCTACTCTGAAACTATAAATTAGTGGGAGTGATTCAAACGGGGGGGGGGGGGAGAGAATGTTTTCCTTTTGGGGAGGAATTGATAAAAAATCCTAAAAAAAGCTTTAAATATGAATTTTATTGTGGAAATTCTTCAGTTTGATAAGTTGAGATATAATTGTTGAAACGAATTTTGGATATAATTGAAAAGTCTATGAGAGCTGATTACTAATTAGTATGGTGCCCCCCCCCCCCATTCTTATATAAATAGAAAGGTCAGAAGTAATATAGATCCAGAGAACCTTCTGATTCTTGTCTTGTAAGAGTGTCAGTGGGGAAATGTTCAAAATTAGAAACTGGGGTAGAAAATGTAAGGATTAAGTCGGGAGAGAGGGGGGGGGTGTAATAAATGTAGGAGTAGTGAGAGGAGACTGAAAGGAATAGTAGGAGTGTAAGATCAGAAAATAGAAGAGTTTGGGGTAATTAATGGAGAGGGGGGGGGCTAAAAATAATTATGTAAGTGAGAAATAAGTATAGGTGTTATCGGAGAAGAGAGGAGTCGGAAATTGAAAGAGGTTTTGTTAAGATCATATCAACCCCTTTTGGGTGGTTTAATGCTGAAACACTAACTGCTGTTAACAATAAATTGTATACGATTAGGTGAATACAAGTCAGTAGTTTACCCAGAACCAGTGATAAATTGTGGGTTCATACCTTTTGCAAGTGCATTAGTGTGCAAATAGAACACAACATATCTGACAGGATTTGAACCCAGCATAGCAGATCTCATAGTCAGCATTTGTATATGTAAGCCTATCACACACCCTCCTTAAAAAAAAAAAACATCGAAAAACAAAAACATCAATAAAAATACCGAAATCTAATCAAGAATCTGCAGAGTGAGTGTGAAAAGAACGGAAGGAATAAAATGCAAAAAAGTGTTTTCTTTTAATTAATGAAATAATTTGTTTTTTAATTGAAATGAGGACTCGTTCCAAAATTCCGGAAGAGAAATTATTCATTATATAATCTGAACAGATTACATAATGAACAAGAAGAAATGCCATCTCGCTGAAAGCACCGTCTCATCATTTCAGAAGATGACAACGTTAATGGCAACATTCTAAATGCCAACATGGAAGATACAGAGGTCGCATAATTGTGTATCAGCAGGTTTACGAGATGAAAAAACATTCGGAAAAAAGATGAGGATGTCAGTCAATGCAAATCTATGAAAGGCAAAATAAAAACAAAAAAAAACAAAAAAAAAACAAAAAACAAAATTCATTTTTTTCTTTTTGTAATCCAAAGTTTATGAGTTCACTATTAAATTTCATTTTGAATCAATATTTACATAACCTCTCGGCTAATAATTAAGACATTTTTTAAGAGAGTGGTTGTAGGTTGGCAATTGTTAGAAAACAAAATGGGTGGGAGTGGATTTGTCCATTGATTTCAAATTGCAATCAGTTGAGAACAAATACAAATTAACATTTTACAAATCAGATACAAAGATTTTCGGTCAGAAAGAACGAAGCAACACGATTGGTTTGATTGCGAAAGAAAGCAGCAATCTTATTGGCTGCTTAGAATTGAGCTATCATTATATATAAAAAATCAGACTTTTTTTACTCAAAAATGCCATCCTAAAAGGTTCTTTGATATGAGATAGGCACTTTCAAACATGTTTTCCTTTGGTTTAGAAGCACAAATGAACAATAATACTTAAATTCTGCCCAGAAATTACTCTCTAGATAACAGTTTAAAGTCTTAATTAAAACCCTTTCAATCTTGCATGGTTATGACGTAACCAGATGCCTTCTATTATTAATAATAGAAATAGATTAAAATGGCTGGTAGAGTGATTATTTTGCAGCCATGCAATAGTCTAAAATGTATAGCTTTAAAATATTGACTAGAAAGTCATTTTTGCATGAATTAAAGTTTAAAGGCAAAAGTCAAATATTATGGTTTGTTTGTGCTCTGAAAGTAACGAAAATATGAATTTTTGAATATGCCTCTGTCGTATCAAAGAATAATGATAAAAAAAAGAAATCCATCATTAGCCTCAGAATTAGATGAGGAGGTGAAATCAAGTGTTGTATGCATTTCTGCAAATATTGACATGAAGGGTCCATTTCATATTTTTCATTCTTTTCCAAAGTCTGAAATAAATCTCAGACCAAAGCGGCCATCTTGTCTATCAAACCCCATACCAAACCACCACCAAAATGGTAATTTTATTTTATTTTTTTTATTTAAAAAAAAAAAAGATTTTTTGAAGTCCAGTTTGTTTTGTACAAAAGAGGAAGAATCAAGAAGAATGAGAAATGGACGATGGCTATTTTTTATGGATTTGTCAAAACCATTGGTTAACTGGTTGGTGTTGTTCACAGCAGGTAATTGGGCTTGGGGATTTTATCTGGTCTTTGGACAAGAGAAAAATTACCGTTGTTTGGTATAAAACGTCCTCCAAAATAACTTTTTTAGTACACTAAAACTGATGTTGTTATAATTCAGTTTTCTCTTTGGATTCTTTCTCTGGAAAAAAAAAAAAAAACATCTATTAGTAAAAAAATAAACTTTATTCAATGAATGCACAGATCAAAAGAAAAACATGATGATCATGATCATCATATTCGGTTTAATGTCTGTTTTACATGCTACCATTGACTTCCAAACTAACCTATCTCTGGCCAGATATTTATTTATCCCTCTTAATTCCATTCTTATCACTTACACCCATGTTTTTCTTGGCTATAACCTGTGAACTGAACCTGCTACCTAAACTGTCTTACCAACCCAATAACTTTCATCTATTAATTCAATGTGGTCATACCACAGAGAAATGAAAGTCAGACACGAAAAAAGAGGTGTACATACATATGTTGTGTTGTTCATGGTGGTGCAAACTAAAATAAAATAATAAAATTCTTAATTTTCAAAATTTCCTTAATTGCTTCTTTTTTTCTTTGCCTTTTCCCCACACAATTTAGAAGATTCAAAACACTTTGTAACCTAGCTTCATTATGTGTTAAACGTATTGCTTTCATTTTCGTCTCTACCAATTCCATTTTATATATCAAATTATCTGTGCATCCCCCATGTTCAGTAGCAATAATTCCCAGGCCCCAGCTGGTTTGTTAGTTTCTTAGATAATTAAAGAAATATTTTATAAAATAGACTAACCAAAAATTTCCTTAGAAAATCGACAACCAACATTACTTTTTTTAAAATATAAAAACTCTTGCTTTTAATTTTGTTTGTGTCCATGAGAAAAAATATTTGTAAATTAATTTTTACAAAATAAATATATTGTTTTTTCGATTGATTGTTAAAACAGACTTGATCAGTAACAATACTAAACTGGTACCAAAAGAAAATAAAATCAAGTTGACTGACCACAGTCGAGGGCAGGCATGTGAAATCGGGAGTACAAATCCTCAACTCTGATCTAAAAAATCTTCCACAAGTACTAACTATTTGTCTATCATCCCATGTCCACTTTAGCAATGATTCCCATTAATGGCGTTTTGATTTTAAAGAGGATGACCCTGTTTTTCTAGGCTCTTTACTCTGTGAATTCAACGTTTTTGTTGATTTGATTTTAATGAACAAAATCTAAAGAATTCGATTTTTTTTTTAATCAGGGTGAGTGAGCCTAAATGTTTGACCTAAAATTCTGAAAATTTTAAAGTTTGACTCCAGCTCAGACTCCTAAAGCAATACATTTTTTTTGACTCCACAACCGAGGTCAAAGGTTGTTAAATATTAAGGTGGTTATCTTTACTAGTAGATATTAGCTTAGATATATATGTTGTATATTCAGACAGTTGTCAGGAAGGGATCAGTATTATTATAATAAGCTGATGAAGCAGGCAGACATCACCTGTTTGAGGCTGATGGATTCTGGGATAAGATATTCAGTCTCAGTGGAAGCATCAATAAGTCATGTAATAATCATACTATAACAAAACAGTAATATACTTAGTGATGGATTTAAAATGTGATTAACCCTCATCCTCTCTCATTTTTTGCCTTTCAGCCACAAGATGATCATTTGGTTGAATAAATCCTTCGTTTTCTCAGCAGTACTTGAATAATTATATTAAGTAAGCATTTCAGCAACCCTTTGTTTCAGCTAAAAAAAAAAGCAACAGATGAATAGACAAAAAATATCCTCAGTCAGGAAGGTAGCAACAAATGGATAGACACATACATTGTGCTGATGACCTAACAAAGGTTTTAATTTGATGAATAATTAATATCAAATGATTGCATAACAAAGTGACCTGAAAGTTCTCTTTTTCAAAGAAGCTTCTCCCTGTAGACAAGAGAGGGCCAAACTCCTTTCTATGTGTATACATAACTTGAGCCAAGTAACTGATAAACATTATCAACCATTAAAAGATAAGATGCTGGTTGTGATCGAACCAGTAATCAGAACATTCCACCCTAACCACTTGCTCAGCTTATACCACTATGGTACTAAATCAAAAAATTAAATTCTTCACTTGCAATATCTAAAATGCATGCAGATGAATTGCCTTGATGCAGCAGATATACATGTAAACTTGTACTTCCTCCAAAATACATGTTTCTACATTCAGTAGGGAGAATCTAAATTGGTATTTTTTTCAATTACATTCAAAACAGTCTCATCATCCATCATCATCATCATCCATCATTATATTCGGTTTAACATCTGTTTTACATGCTGGCATGCATTGGACGGCTTTAAAAAACTGACTTCCAAACTAACCTATCTATGGCCAGGTCTTTATTTATCCCTCTTTCTTTTAAGTCTATTCTTCTAACTTCCTCCCATATTTTCCTTGGCTTTCTCCTGCCAACTGACACTGATACCATAACTGTTCTACATTTACTAACCCAAGAACTTTCATTTATTATTTCTATTATAATTATATATTATTAACATGAAATAATTAGTTCTTCAATCCATTAACAAATTTTACAATTACATATTTTTAAAGGAAACACCACGACATATACACACACTTTTACCTTCATATATTACAGGCATCCCGGCATTGTTCGGAAATCAATGAGAACCACGGTGTACTTGTGCCTTCAACCCTGAACCCCATAGTACCATTTTTTAAATATAGTTTTGAAGTTTTAAGTTATACATGAAATGAAATAAAGTTAGACATCATCTTTGCTGTTTATGGGTGTCCAGCGCAAACGCTGACCCCACTATATTATTGTAAAAACAAAACAAAAAAGCAACACCTTTAATACAAGATCATCTGACTCCTGATGCAATCCTCTACCTATATAAGAGTCAAACAACTATATAAGAGAAGAGTCAGATACGTTCTAAGATGGAGTACTGTTGCCACATCTGGAGAGGTGTCATTAAGACACTTTCTTGCTTTAACAACATACAAGATCGACTTAGAAATCTAGTGGGAGATGTTTTCTTCATTTCTTTACAGCTCCTTTCTCAGAGAAGAGACATTGCTAGTCTCTCTCTACTCTATCGTTATTTCCATGGAAGGTGCTCGACTGAGCTTCAGTCTCTGATTCTTCCTTATAAGACATTCAAATCAAGAACACCTCTACCAAAACTGCAAAGAATTTTCCTTTCTTCCTCAGTGTGCCTAACATCAAATGTAAATTTCCATGAACAGAGATTCTTACCAAGGACTTTCCATCTGTGGAACACGTTACCACGAGAGTGCTTCCCTGCATACTACAATATAGTTGTCTTCAAATCCTTGTCAAACTCATTAAGTAATTCAATTTATTTTCATTTCACTCAACATTTTCAATCTTATATTCTTCATCATTTCAACTGACAATGCATTCTATCTCTTTAACCCGTATTCTCGAGTGGCTTTTGGCCTTGATAGTGGTGACTCCTCAGTAAAATAAAAATAAAATAACCATTTGATTCCTCAGAAAATGTTATTCGAAAAAAGTTGAGTTTGATTTTGGTATAGAGCCAGGTTTTTAATTGAACAACTGAGTAGAGAGACAAAAAACAGGTTTTTATAAATAATTAACCAGTGTTATTGACTTCTAACATTTAATTTCCATAAATATAAGCAACATCTTTGTTAATAGATTTTTCACAGAAACAGTAATCAGAATATATGTGTCCAGGTGATGTAGATATTTGCTTAGCGTATAATCTTGTCACAATACCAAACATGATACTATCGTGCCATTCTGCATGCTATCGATGTCTCCTGAAGTTGAATGTTATTATCTTGGCACGGCGCCACAAGATACTGGATGCTGATAGTCACATTCCCCTTTTGGAATAGCGTTTGTCCATTGTCTTGAGCCCATGCTGTGTTTAACATCCTCAAGAACTTGTGATTTGCTGCAGCTACGTCCGAACTGGGGGATAAACTGCCTGCATTAATTCTTGAGTCTTGACTTTGAGGATGAGGAATCATTACAGAAAAAAAATGGATGCTTTATAGAAAAATGAACAAGACACATCTTGTCTGTTTTAATAGAAAATAGAATTTATTTTTTATTGCATTTTCACAAATCGCTGACGCTGGCAAAATATATCTCTTTCCTGTGATGATTGTAAAAAGAAACAAAAAAGCTGTTTTAGGCTGCAGAAACCATGATAATATCACTGGGGCATAATATTGTTTTATAATAATATGCAATAAATGTCTAGAGTGGTGGACGTTGGTTAAGAAAAAGACCGACTAGAAAGTATGTGTGTGTAGGAGGGTGGTTGAAAGGTTCAAAACCGCTCGCTTGACAAGTATTTATTACAGAGGGTGGTCCAATGGTTCAGAGTTTGTCTTTTAGGGTAGGATTAGTAGTCTCAGAATTTTTGTATCGACAAGAAAGCATTGGAACATTTTTATACTTTTTAGTTCTGTTTTCTTTGTTGTGAAAGGAAATCACCTTTCATTAAATGACTCGACTGAACATTAGGTTCTTTTGTGATCTACTGGAAAAAAAGTTAAGGAAACGACAAGTTGCTTGAAAAAAATTGTCGGAAATTAGAATAAAAGGAAACCTGTCGCTAGACTTTCATGACCCGCATATGTATGCATCAAGGTCGGGAAAAGGGAGGGCCTGGTTGTTCGGTCTTCCAAGGCGTACGATGTAGAGATGCTTAATTCTCAAACAATAACTTCAAAACTTTTTTTCTTTTGTCATGCCCTTTTTTATATTTTTTTGTAACCAGCAACAAATAACAAGGACCCCTCCTTCACGAAAGGAAAAGAATTGAAAATGCGATGAATAAAATATACATCAATAATTGATGCACAAGTACGCAACACAAAAAGGCATTCATTGCTGCTATTGTTGTTATAACAACATCCATCCCTTTTACCTGCATGAAAACTATGTGGGGGTGGGAAAACAAAAATCCGGTACCCCTAATAATAGGCAAAGTTCCCTTCTTCTCTGTCTCTGTCCATTCCAGGTAGCAACAGCCGGGCCGGAAAACTAATAGGCACATTTCCGTGAGCTGGCCTTTAAGTAATATCCTTTGTTGGCATGCACAAAGATAGCACGCAATAAAGATCATGAATGGAAATACCCGAGGGTGGGGGCGTTTGGTGGGTGAAATAGGCTTTTCTTTTTTTACTTAGGGGGTAGGGTTGAGGTGATATGCCAGCTGCAAGGGTTACAGCCAAGTGAGAAACAAAAACAAAAAAGGGGAGGGGGGGGAGGTTAAACAATAACAAACAAATGGGTGTAACCCCCACATGCACACCATTTCGCAGGATGAATGTGTTGGTGGGGGGATTCTTTCCTTTATTTCCAATCAGGACTTGAAAAGAAAATGAAAAGCAAAAAAGGCTTTACAAGAAAGACCAGAAAATCAGAATAGCATCTTGTATTTAGTAAAAGAGGAAAAACAAAAGCAGTAGCTATGAGAGAAATTATGAAAGAGAAGGAGGGAAACAGAGAGAGAAAAGGAGTAAAGATGAAGTAAGGGGAAGAGTATTGGTAAAGTGTAAGAAAACGGCTCGGAAACATAGAGGTCGAAAGAGAAAGAGAAAGAAAGATAACTTGTAAACAGAAAAAGAGAGGTGTAAGAAGCCGACTCTGTAAACAGGGAGATCAAGAAAGAGAAAACACGGAAACAGAAAGATCAGTAGAGAGAGAAGACGACACTGAAACAGGAGGATCAAGTGAGAAGGAAGACGACCAAGATAGAGAAAGAGAAGACGACCAGGAAAAAGGTAGAGAGAGAAAAAGACAGAGAGAGAGAGAGAGAGAGAGAGAGAGAGAGAGAGAAGCCTACCAAGAAAACGGGACGAGAGAGAAAGAAAACGACCAGGAAAACGGGCGGGGGGGGGGGACAAAGAAAGAGTAACAAGATGACCAGAAAACAGAGGGAGAGAGAATACGAGAGACAAGACAACCAGGAAACAGAACAAAAAGAAAAAGAGAGACGATGACATAGAGAAATAGAGAGAAAGGGGTTGACGTGGAAAAAAAGTGAGAGAGAGGATGACGTGGAAAAATATATAGAGAGAGGATGACGTGGAAAAATATATAGAGAGAGGATGACGTGGAAAAATATATATAGAGAGGATGACGTGGAAAAATATATATAGAGAGGATGACGTGGAAAAATATGAGGATGACGTGGAAAAATAGAGTGAGAGAGGATGACGTGGAAAAATAGAGTGAGAGAGGATGACGTGGAAAAATAGAGAGAGAGAGGATGACGTGGAAAAATAGAGAATGAGAGGATGACGTGAAAAAATAAAAAGAGAAAGGATGACCTAGAAATATAGAGAGACAGAAGATGACGTAGAAAAATAGAGTGAGAGAGGATGACGTGGAAAAATAGAGTGAGAGAGGATGACGTGGAAAAATAGAGAGAGAAAGAGGACAACGTGAAAAAATAAAACGAGAGAGGATGACCTAGAAATATAGAGAGACAGAAGATGACGTGGAAAAATAGTGAGAGAGAGAGGATGACATGAAAAAATAGAGAGAGAGAAGGGATGACATGGAAGAATAGAGATAGATATGATGACATGGAAGAATAGGGAGAGATAGGATGACGTAGAAAAACAGAGAGAGAGGTTAACATGGAAAAATATATATAGAGAGAGGATGACGTAGAAAAAGAGAGAGAGAGAGAGAGAGAAAGATTACGTAGAAAAAAGAGAGAGAGAGAAAGATGACATGGAAAAATAGAGAGAGAGAGAGAGAGAAAGATGACGTGGAAAAATAGAGAGAGAGAGAGAGAGATGGATGACATGAAAAATAGAGAGAGAGAGAGAGAGAAAGATGACATGAAAAATAGAGAGAGAGAGAGAGAGAGAGAGAAAGATGACATGGAAAAATAGAGAGAGAGAGAGAGAGAGAGAGAAAGATGACATGGAAAAGAGAGAGAGAGAGAGAGAGAGAGAGAGAAAGATGACATGGAAAAGAGAGAGAGAGAGAGGAGGATGACTTGGAACAATAGAGAGAGAGAGAGGATGATTTGGAACAATAGAGAGAGAGAGGATGACTTGGAACAATAGAGAGAGAGAGGATGACTTGGAACAATAGAGAGAGAGAGGATGACTTGGAACAATAGAGAGAGAGAGGATGACTTGGAACAATAGAGAGAGAGAGGATGACTTGGAACAATAGAGAGAGAGAGGATGACTTGGAACAATAGAGAGAGAGAGGATGACTTGGAACAATAGAGAGAGAGAGGATGACTTGGAACAATAGAGAGAGAGAGGATGACTTGGAACAATAGAGAGAGAGAGAGGATGACTTGGAACAATAGAGAGAGAGAGAGGATGACTTGGAACAATAGAGAGAGAGAGGATGACTTGGAACAATAGAGAGAGAGAGAGGATGACTTGGAACAATAGAGAGAGAGAGAGGATGACTTGGAACAATAGAGAGAGAGAGAGGATGACTTGGAACAATAGAGAGAGAGAGGATGACTTGGAACAATAGAGAGAGAGAGGATGACTTGGAACAATAGAGAGAGAGAGGATGACTTGGAACAATAGAGAGAGAGAGGATGACTTGGAACAATAGAGAGAGAGAGGATGACTTGGAACAATAGAGAGAGAGAGGATGACTTGGAACAATAGAGAGAGAGAGGATGACTTGGAACAATAGAGAGAGAGAGGATGACTTGGAACAATAGAGAGAGAGAGGATGACTTGGAACAATAGAGAGAGAGAGGATGACTTGGAACAATAGAGAGAGAGAGGATGACTTGGAACAATAGAGAGAGAGAGGATGACTTGGAACAATAGAGAGAGAGAGGATGACTTGGAACAATAGAGAGAGAGAGGATGACTTGGAACAATAGAGAGAGAGAGGATGACTTGGAACAATAGAGAGAGAGAGGATGACTTGGAACAATAGAGAGAGAGAGGATGACTTGGAACAATAGAGAGAGAGAGGATGACTTGGAACAATAGAGAGAGAGAGGATGACTTGGAACAATAGAGAGAGAGGATGACTTGGAACAATAGAGAGAGAGAGAGGATGACTTGGAACAATAGAGAGAGAGAGAGGATGACTTGGAACAATAGAGAGAGAGAGGATGACTTGGAACAATAGAGAGAGAGAGGATGACTTGGAACAATAGAGAGAGAGAGAGGATGACTTGGAACAATAGAGAGAGAGAGAGGATGACTTGGAACAATAGAGAGAGAGAGAGAGGATGACTTGGAACAATAGAGAGAGAGAGAGAGGATGACTTGGAACGAGGAAGAGAGAGAAGGAGAGAGAGGATTATTTGGAACGAGAGAGAGAGGATGACTTGGAACGAAAGAGAGAGGGGGGATTACTTGGAACAATAGAGAAAGAGAGAGAAGATGACTTGGAAGAATAGCATTTAAAAAATTATTTTCTTAAAAACAAAAAAAAAATTAAGAAAAGATTCATTTTCCTTACCTTCAGGTTTAATTGAAGCATTATCTTCGTTAGTTTTATATTTTAATGGTTTTTCATATTCTATTTGAAATCTAGTATTTGTCCCATAAATTTTATCCCAAAGAACTTTTAATTCATAATCGTAGTCCTTCCATTCAGGGACGATTCGTATGGCTGCCTGTAGCTTGGGTTCTTTTGTCAGGGGATTGTTACACTGAAAAAGACAAAATAAACAAAAATGTTTTAATCATCATTTATATAGAAATAAATAAAATGAAAAGCTTTTTTTTTCTTCAGAGAAAATCAAATTTATATTAAACAATGTGATAATAATTAAAATCAGTTTTTTTTTTCTAAGGAATGCAACCATTTTTTGCATTATTGTAAATGAGGAACCTCAGCTAAATTACTCCCTAAAAAAAATTAAAATGTGATTTTTCTTTTACAAAAAGAAAAGGGGAGGGACAAAATAAAATTCCAATTATTTTAGAATTTAGACTGGAGGATCAGTTTGTTTTCATATAAATTTAATGTAAAATGATCACCCACTTTATGACTAGATTGCGTTTAAATGACATCTAACTGTTTTAGTTAAATCTTAGATGTAACAATCGGAGCTTAGGTTTGGTTTGTTTTATGGCATAGCAACCATCTATGTGTTATGTAATGCCGAATAAAGTTGTCAAATGAAATCCCAAGTTGGGGTAATTATTTCATATTGTCTTGAAAGGCAATGAAAAGTGAAATAAAGCATTTGAAATTAAATTTTTTTGAACAGTCCAGTTTCTTTGATGAAGTCTAAGATTTTCGTCGGATCTGTTTTCTTTAAAAAGATCCTTTAGGTTTCCGAGTTGTAGTATTTCTTCTGGCTTTGTTGCAGATCTCGACAGTTTATTAATATATGTTTGACTGTATAATATTCTTGACATGATATGCACATTGGAGACTCCTCTCCTTCCAATAAATGCTTGTGAGTAATATATGTGTGTCCTATATGGAGTCTGGCTATCATAATTTCTTCTCTTCTTGTTTTTCTATAGCCCAGGAGCCACTCATCAGTAATTGGGCAAATCTTGTATAATTTATTATTTTGGCACTCATTCTAATATTTTTGCCATTTTTCTTTGATTATCCTGTTTATAAAAGGTCAAAGATCAGTGTATGGGATCCTAGTATTGGTAGGTATCATGTTCAGTGATTCTTTTGCGGGTTTATCTGCTTTTTCGTTTCCACGAATGCCGATAGTGACTCGGTATCCAGCATACTTTAATTTTACATTTTTTCTTGTTATAGTTGTGGTAACCTTGTTTAAAATTTTCACTACTAAAGGGCTATCCATATTTTTGCTCCATTAGTGCTGTGAACACCAATAGGGAGTCAGAGAAGATGATGAATCTGTCAGTGCTACTATCTTCTATTACCATTAAAGCCAAGTATATGGCTGCAGCTTCTGCACTGAAAATTGATGCCCTGTCAGGTATCCTATACTGCATTTTCGTCTTATTTAAGACGGCAGCACGCAGAGTCCAATTGAAGTTGGGAATTTACCAGGGGGAATAATCCAAACGCTCTGGTTGAGATGGGGATACTTTAACCATTATACTCGCATTGAGTGGGAATAAATTAGCCCCTGCTAATTCTTTTCCAGTACCCATAAACTGAAAGTATAGAACTCTGCAGTGGTAATCTTCTTTGTTCTCAATCCGATTGACCCTCAGTCACCGACTTCTAGTATCTATTTGGGAGGAAAAATAAAAGAAGAAATAAGGTTTTGATTTTTAGAAGAATCAAATTGAATAATACGGTCGGGGATGAACTTATAGATACTAGGGCATGATGTGACCAGCCGATTGAACGGATCGGGCCTCTCCGACCTCCCGTCTAGCCGAAATAATGGCCAAAGTAGAGTGCTGCAAAGCACGTGATCATTTAGGCAACAAAACCAAAGACCGCTCAGCCACTGAGATCCCGTCTTAAGACATCATGGGTCGCCACCCATGGTCCCTCTGCATGGGGTTGCAGTCGGCGAATTCGTGGCCCCGCCGACAGGGCAGACCAAAGCTTAGGATTTGTAGCAGGGTTAAAGGAGTTTTTGGGGTGGGTGGGTATGGTTGTTGCCAGCTGAATTTAGGATAGGTGGGTTTTTTTTGGGGGGGGGGGGAGTCTTGCCACCCAGTTTAGGGTTAGTGGTAGGGCTAGAGAGGGTTTTTTTCTGCCAATATCTTTTTAATGTTCATTTTAAATGTTTTTAAATTGTTTTTTTATAATTTTTTCTTTTCTACTTTTTGATAAAATAATATTTTGTCAATAATAACTAATTTGTTAAATGATGAAAAGTAGTTATTTCATTAGTCAGTTTTCAGCTTTAAAAAATACCCCCTCATCCTGAAAAAAAAACATACACAATTTATATCCATTAACAAAACAAAAACTTTTGGTCATATGCTCTTAAAACACTATCCAGTTAGACAATGACCCGAAAATGTTTGTTAAATTTATAAATACTAAAATAATTGGACTCATCCTTCAAGTTTTTCAGGGTGTTCAAACGTAATCACATACAAAAAGTAGAATGTCATTTTTTTTTTGGGGGGGGGGGGGTATTTAGCCGAAAGTTCACATGTAAAAATTTACATCATTTTTAATTATTTTCATGTTATAAATTTCGAAAAATCTATGAATTTTGACTTTTCTCTAGTTAAATTTTTCAAGCTAAAAAGTTCTAAATGCTGTCGAGATTTAAGATAGGGAATATATATACACTTTAAGAGAGGGGAGAGAATAAGAAAGGTGTTGCAAATAGCAGGTTTTAGCTTAAAGAAATTAAGAAAAAACAGACATCTTTCTTATCTATGTCTATTAACCTGACACCTGACACCTCCCTCTCTCTTTCTCCCTCTCTCTCTCTCTCTCTCATGAAGTCTCTCTTATGAAGTCTCCTTGTGCTAAGATTTATCTGAGGTTAACAATGAACGAATGAATGTATGCATAAACTGAACGAATGAAAAAAGCATGCGATGAACGAATGAAAATTGCATAGAACGAAGGAATGAACAAAAAAATGCGTGGAATGAATGAACGAACGAAAAATGCATAGAATGAATGAACGAAAGAAAAATGCATAGAATGAACGAACGAAAAATGCATAGAATGAACGAACGAACGAAAAATGCATAGAATGAATGAACGAATGAAAAATGCATAGAATGAACGAACGAAAAATGCATAGAATGAACGAACGAACCAATGAAAAATGCATAGAATGAACGAACGAATGAAAAATGCATAGAATGAACGAACGAATGAAAAATGCATAGAATGAACGAACGAATGAAAAATGCATAGAATGAACGAACGAATGAAAAATGCATAGAATCAACGAACGAACGAAAAATGCATAGAATCAACGAATGAACGAAAATTGCATAGAATGAACGAACGAACGAAAAATGCATAGAATCAACGAACGAACGAAAAATGCATAGAATCAACGAACGAACGAAAAATGCATAGAATCAACGAACGAACGAAAAATGCATAGAATCAACGAACGAACGAAAAATGCATAGAATCAACGAACGAACGAAAAATGCATAGAATCAACGAACGAACGAAAAATGCATAGAATCAACGAACGAACGAAAAATGCATAGAATCAACGAACGAACGAAAAATGCATAGAATCAACGAACGAATGAAAAATGCATAGAATCAACGAACGAATGAAAAATGCATAGAATGAACGAACGAACGAAAAATGCATAGAACGAACGAACGAAAAATGCATAGAATGAACGAACGAACGAATGCATAGAATGAACGAACGAAAAATGCATAGAACGAACGAAAAATGCATAGAATGAACGAACGAACGAAAAATGCATAGAATGAACGAACGAATGAAAAATGCATAGAATGAACGAACGAACGAAAAATGCATAGAATCAACGAACAAACGAAAAATGCATAGAATCAACGAACGAATGAAAAATGCATAGAATGAACGAACGAATGAAAAATGCATAGAACGAACGAATGCATAGAATGAACGAACGAAAAATGCATAGAATGAACGAACCAACGAAAAATGCATAGAATGAACGAACCAATGAAAAATGCATAGAATGAACGAACGAATAAAAAATGCATAGAATGAACGAACGAACGAAAAATGCATAGAATGAACGAACCAATGAAAAATGCATAGAATGAACGAACGAATAAAAAATGCATAGAATGAACGAACGAACGAAAAATGCATAGAATGAACGAACCAATGAAAAATGCATAGAATGAACGAACGAATAAAAAATGCATAGAATGAACGAACGAACGAAAAATGCATAGAATGAACGAACCAATGAAAAATGCATAGAATGAACGAACGAACGAAAAATGCATAGAATCAACGAACAAACGAAAAATGCATAGAATCAACGAACGAATGAAAAATGCATAGAATGAACGAACGAATGAAAAATGCATAGAATGAACGAATGAACGAACGAATGCATAGAATGAACGAACGAAAAATGCATAGAATGAACGAACCAACGAAAAATGCATAGAATGAACGAACCAATGAAAAATGCATAGAATGAACGAACGAATAAAAAATGCATAGAATGAACGAACGAATAAAAAATGCATAGAATGAACAAACGAATGAAAAATGCATAGAATGAACGAACGAACGAAAAATGCATAGAATCAACGAACGAACGAAAAATGCATAGAATCAACGAACGAACGAAAAATGCATAGAATCAACGAACGAACGAAAAATGCATAGAATCAACGAATGAATGAAAAATGCATAGAATGAACGAACGAACGAAAAATGCATAGAATGAACGAACGAACGAAAAATGCATAGAATGAACGAACGAATGAAAAATGCATAGAATGAACGAACGAATAAAAAATGCATAGAATGAACGAACGAATAAAAAATGCATAGAATGAATGAACGAATGAAAAATGCATAGAATGAACGAACGAATGAAAAATGCATAGAATGAACGAACGAATGAAAAATGCATAGAATGAACGAACGAATGAAAAATGCATAGAATGAATGAAGCAGAGAATGATCGAATTAATGAAAAAAGCAAGCATAGAATGAGTTAATAAATGAGTAAATAAAAAACAAAAATAGATCAAAAATCAAATAACCAGACGAATTAAGAAAAAACAATGAAAATGGCAAAAAAAAATGATACAAGTCAATGTTTTTTGCTTTTCTTACAATTCAGGAAAATCGTCTCCAGTTTTGCATAAGTGTTTTTTTTTCCTTTTTTCCTGGTTGGTCAGATTATTTGGCAAATAATCTGAAAGAGTCGACTGATTTGCTTCCATTCTTTCTACACGCTAACTTCTTAAAAGGCATTGCCGTTATTGTTTGCCTGTAGAAATTGAGAGGTGCAATACAACGAAGAAGAAAAAAAATGACAACGCTCACAATCTGAAAATGTGTGTGATTTACACTGCAAACATGGTTGTGTGTCCATTTTGCAACAAATGGACACAAAATAATAAAGACACAGACAAGAAGTGAAAAGAGGTTCCTGGAGGAGATGGGATGACGACGACGACGACAACAACAATTTATAAACAGTCTTTACAAGTTTGATAAACTGACTGAAGAATTAAAATAATGCTTTATTTATTTCAAATAAACTCATTGCTCGAAAAAAAAATGTTATTTCTGTTTAAAATGAAGAAATATTAAAAATGTGTTTGAAAAAGAAAGACATTGCGATCGGCAGACATTTAGCCAATGGCTTCTGGCGGATTTCAATGATGGAAAGAAAGGGAAGAAAAGAACCATTTCCAATCCAACACCACCTCCCCACCTTTCGGCTCGCACATGAGGGTAGTATTTATTTCATAAATTCTAAAAGATTATCTTCCTCATTGAACAACGATAGAAAAACAGAATCAAAAACAATAAAATAAATACAAAATGAAATTTTTAAAAAATGAAAAGCAAAAATAATTTTGAGAGAAAGTTTGGGAAAATAAACTGAAAAATGAACGATGCGTAGAATTAAAAGAAATGCATTTTAAGCACTCACGAAAAAGCATAGAGTTCTTTGGCACAAAGATGACACATGAAGAGCAGAAACACAAATTTTCATCTTGAAAAGGTTTTAATGAAATAGAAATTTAAAAAACTACAAACTGTGAAGTTTGTATAATTGAAGTATTGACACTGCATTGTCAAAGACTAAAGTAACGAGAGAGAGAGAGGGGTCTGCGTGATGAGAGGCAGAGAGAGAGAATGGCTTTCCTGCAAATTCTACACCCTACAAGATTCTTGTGAATTCTGTTTGAAATTGGATAAGATAAATGAGTGTTAGAATGAAAGCAGAAAATGCTTTTGGCTATTGAATTAAGAGAATGAAAAGATGCTTTTTTGAAAGACAAGAAGAAAAAAAACGTCCGCAGAGGAAATTAAATAAACTTGTGTTCAATAAAGACATTTTTATGACAATCAAAAAATGGTGAAGTGAAGAATATTTTGGCACTTCTAAAGTTTAAATCATTTTTGTTACTGGCATTCTGCTTACACAACTTTTAATTTTTTGCTGGGTTTTTCCATCAAAGACAGGCACGTCGGTAAATGATTCTTAATCATATTATTGAAGAGATGGCAATGCGATGGCTGAAGGAGACGATGCGGATTACAGAAAGGGTTACGATAAAAGATCTCTAACATTAAGGAAAACAACAACAATACATTCATTCTCAAGATGAATACATTCAATCTGTACTCTTAGCAAATAAAATACTCTTTTAAACTAAAGTGTGACAGACCAACGGACAATGACCCTTATAGATATATGTGGACGCATCCAAAAACAACCCATTCTCTCACCCACTTGATAAAAACAATGCAACCATCTTGAAAACAAAAAGCAATTTTAAATAAGGAAAAAAATTTACAAAACAAGGTGAAATTTTTATGATAATACTTTGTTGCTATATTTGAATGTGCTGGAAGTGATATGCAGGTGCGATTGTCTATAGCAGGATATAATTGTACCTATCTATAGTAGGATGCATGTAAATGTGAAAGGATTATTAGTAGTCGCTGTGAGAAGTGATCAAAAGGGAAGATAAAGAAGGATATTTAGATGTTCTTTGAAAAGAGCCACCTGGTGAGGTAGGGTGAAGAGGTGAAAGTGGGTGGCTGAACGATGCATTTGAATTAAGGCACCTGAAATACTGGAACCGACTGACCTCGAAATCTTTGATTTGGGGATTTTGTCCGTTTTTATAATCTTGGTAGAATCTCACAGGCTTGCCAAACATAACTTTGTATTTAAGAGACATTTTCGATTAGGTTAAAAATAAACATTTTTGTGTTTATGAATTTTCCAGGCAATGCTGTGTAGAGCCACCTTTATACGAACGATTTTAAACCATTTTTTATTTAGACGTTGCAGAGTGAACATTCAGTTCTCTGTACGTTACTACACCTGTTTTGTCAGAAAGTCATCAAATCTACCTTTTTATCCAAATAGTAGAGTTGGGCGGTATTTAAAGTTTGGTTTTGCTTCTTCTTTTTTTAAATTGATACCTTGGTTTCCATATTAATAAACACACTAAACTGACTGCCATGTTCAATTAGTGATTCTTGTGTAATTTTGTTTTCAAGTTAATTTGATAAAATTGGCCTATAAATAAAAAAAAAAGTCATCTCTTTTTTCTTTCAAAAGAAACAAATTCACTTGTGTAATGGGGAGTTACTATTCCACGTCTTCTTGAATCATGTTACTATTTCAATAAGGAAGTGGTCAACTTTGCGAGCAGCATTTTTTATATAAACGAAAAATAAGAAAAAAGCATGTTTGAAGCATAGTTGTTTTGTATTCTTTATTTTCTTTAATCAACTGGATATATTTATTTTTATTAGCGATACCAAACTGGCATTGCACAAGAGATTTTAGTTTCATTTTGTATTTGCATTTTTTATTCCAGATTATTATTTTTTTTAACTCGGACTTAGAAAGTTAAATTTGATTAAAATGGTTGACTGTTTATGAAGATACGGAAATGCATTCTGATGGATTTCATTTCCTTATTAAATTATTTATTTTTAAATAGGACTTCAAAAGTTTGGTCTTGCATTGTTGATTTTAATCAATTTACTCGCCCTGCTGACGGGCCCACAAATCTGCCAACTGCAACCTCATGCAGATGGGTAAAAAAACGAAAATAGGGACACCTATTTTTCTAATTGATTATTTTCAATTATTGATTTGGTCTGAGAATGACATTTTTTCCAATTAATCATTAATTTGGTCTGAAAATGAAATGTTTTCCATTAAATATTTTCAATTGTTGATTTGGTCTGACAATGATTATTTTTCCAATTGATTATTTTAAATTATTTATTTGCTCTGAGAAAGAAATTTTTTCCAATCGAGATGACTTTACGTGCTTTATGTTCTAGAAGAGTCTGACCAGATGACTTTACGTGCCATATTATATATTTCTCTGATATTTAAAGAATTACTGACATTTTTCCTTTTTATGTTTTAATGCGATTTTCTGATAACATCAAAATCACAATTGCGTTAATAATTCTCCACTTTCTGTTCATTTTCCCCAATTCATTTCTAAGAGTAATGTTTTCTAGGAGAATAAAATAATTATCCTACCTATAGGATTCCATTTGAAAACTTTATTTTCCATTAAATAACTCATAGTTGGTTGATGGGCCATAAAACGAACCAAACCAAACTAATAAATATTCGATTCACCTTGTAATTTTGAGCGGATACAAAGTAAAAGATATGTCAACCATTGATTATTATGTTCAAAATCCAGAGATGTCTTTGAAAACTTTCAAGTGTTTATACAGGCTGGTAATTTCTGGCTTGAATTAAAATTTGAAAAGACATGTATTTATTCATTTGCATCCCTAAATCAAAGGAAAATGTGAAATCTTGCATGTGCCCCTGTTGTCTAAGAAACCTCAGATATTTTTTTTGTTTCATTTCGTAGTAAAACAAAATAACGTTTAAATTAGAAGCAGTCGGAGATAGAAATTATTTTTATCAACAGTTGCACAATATGCTTTTGGAAAAAAATTCATTTTGTAGTAAAAATCTTAACTTGTTTTGCTTTATCTGTTTTTTTTTTTTGTACATTTTTATAATAAAACAAATGTTTTTATTCTGACTATGTTACTGTATCATCCATAAAATAAAATAAAATCTGATTTAAAGTTTTTCGTATTTAATTTTAGATATTGAAATAACAAATGTTTGAATAGTTTTGCATTTTTAATCCCCCTGTTTCTCTCTTCCACACCGTCTATCTTTCTGTGTATCTGTTCAATATGATACAAAGAAACTTTTCAGATATGAGAGAATTCTTTTTATGCCTGTTATGGAAAATGTGTTACATCAACTAAGTGACATTAATTTTTCAAAGCTTCTAGAGATTTCCTAGTTTCTTGCACTTATCTTAATATTATATTATTTAACTATTATTTATCTAGATGAATAAATGAGAAAGGTTTTTCCATCTATCTTATGCTTATTTAATCCTATGATACAACATATAGGATTTTGAAATACTGTATATATAGTAATCTGAAAACACCCACAAACATCTTTGTGTATTCTTAATTTGCATATTTATTTTATAAACAGTTTCTAATAAATTAATATTCTATAATATAAATTTTTAATTTTCCTTGTCATATTTTCTTACAGTATACGCAATAATTTTGTCGATAGTAAAATGTTTGATGTTGCTGGCATGCTGAGAACTGATACTACACTTTGATCTTAGACAAAAGGCCAAAGAACCATAAAAATAATGTTATTATGATGAGACATTTATAAATGAATGCAAGAAAAAACTGATTTAATTTATTATTGTATTATCTTTTAATGGGGGTGGGTAGTGTATCATCGGTTCTGTTGTCATAAAATAGTCCTTCCAGGAATTTCCTCCTCCGTTTTTAAGAAGATGGGGATAATCATCCCAGGTATTAGATCTTTTTTGGGGGGAGAAAGTGGTAATTTAGTATCTGTTCTGTTGTTATGAGACCATCTTTCTAGGGACTATCTTCTCCTTCTGGGGGCGGGGGTTGAGTTTAGTATCTTTTCTGTTGCCATGATACCATACTCATAGGCATTACCTTTTACTTTTATGGAGGAATCCTCCTAGATATTACCTCATCCTTGGGGGGGTGCAGTATATTTTCATTCGTTATGATACATTCCATCCAGGTATTACCTCCTCTTTGTGAGGGGGGGGGGGGCAGTATAATATATGTTTATTCCTCATTATACCATCCTGTCAGGATAACCGTCAGCTTTTTTTTTTGGGGGGGGGGGTACTCTTCTATCTATTCTGTTGTTATGATATCCTCTCAGTCATTACCTCCTTTTTTGGAGGTCAGTATAGTATATGTTCATTCACCATATCTTCCCAAGCTAGCAAACAATATGAGACCGGAAGGAGCATATATTTGCTCGTTAATTATAAATGCAATAATGTATTATTAGTAGTAATTGCTACTAATAGCTAAATTTGCTGCATATAACAAAAATGGCATCTATTTGAAAAATATTCCTATTCAAATAAAGTATTTTCTGAAAGGAATTAGACCAAATTACATTTTATTGTTCTGAAGAATATGGTACCATGATCTACAAAATCTAGCTATTCAGAATTAAATATTGATTTTGTACAAAGAAATGTATCGATGACAAAAACTGAGAATCATACTGACTTTATGTATACAAAACATCTACATAATAAATTTTGTCCATAAAAATTAAGAGAGCAAAAAATAATGCAAAAAATTAAATATGAATAATCAATTTAATTGTAGTGAATGTCACTCTTAATTTAAACACTTGTGTACCCGTGTAGTAAAAAAAAAATGGCAAAATATTTATATCAATATGCCATCTAAAATGTCCGCAAAATATATGAGTACCTTATTAAATTAAGATGGATATCAAACAGATAGAATAGGAAGATGTATATTCACACTTATTTATATAATTTCATTAAAACAGCAAACCTTGAAGACGATATGTCAAGAGCTATTGCCCTAGAAACAAAGCCTCTATCGAAAGATTCACTGATCCGATGCAATATTATAGTCAGCACATTAGCAATTTACTTTGCAAGATGAAATCCATATTGCTTGTCACTAAGTAGATTGCTTTTGCTGAGGTGATTAACATTTTTTGATTTATCACAAACAACTAACTCATGATGCACAGGAGACTGTGATGCAAAAGAGTGATCAGTATTTTTAAATACTGGACACACCAATTAAATTTTCTAAGAAGATAGAAAACATTTTTCCTATAAGCAACGATCGAATAGCTTTGTAATGATAGGAGCCAATTCTGGGAGCAGATTCTTAAGCACAATGACTGGAATGTTGTCAGTAAATTTTGCCTTGCTGGCATCAAGTTCTTGATAACTTTGGCCACATCAGAGACAGATATATGTATATCACTTTTAGGATTTTCAGTCCTAGGGAGAAATTGAAGTAGGTGGCCTTGATCGTAAAGGGTGGAATTTGAAGCAAAGTTCTTTGCAAAAAGTTCATTTTTGTTAAATTCTGAGGAAATCACCTCCGGTCCATTAACGATGGTTGAAATAGAAGTCTTACATCTGTTTGTTATGAATCAATTTAATTTTTATTTATTCAATTCATGTTTTCCACTTTATACAATTCACATCATTATCTTTGACCTATCAGTTTGATGGTGATGGCATTTTTTTATGCAGGTCAAAAATATTATACTATTAACCATAAGACATGATATGCCTCAGTAGAGGTACAAACATTTAGATTAAAATAGACGGAATACTCTCTAAGATTCTTTCAACTAACATCTAGTCAGGAGAAAATCATTAGTTTTCAATGTATGAAAAATATCATGGCAAAATGAAAGAACAGAAAAGGGAAGTTGAACATGCCAGGAAATTGACGTTAAACTAATTATAAAGGATAAATATAAATTTAATATTTGTCTAAAAACGAGTAAACGGCACAGTGGAGATAAAAAAAACTAAAAAGATTTAACAATCTAATGAATTCCTTCTGCTGGCCAAAAGAAGTGTTACAGATTACAATACAGAAGATTCCCAAATTTTTGAATGGTTTTTGGAATCTGCTCTATGCAGGACCTCAAAATATTATTTCATAGTTTTAGGCGCAACAATGATTTTCAACCAAATGCTGGCCAATAGCAGGGTCTAGGTCGAAGAGGAATGGGAACACAAAGACTCTGCCCTTCCATGTCTGATTTTAGATGGGACCTGCTGGTTTCGTTTCGTTACTATAATATTTTTCCATTCATTTAAAATTAACGATTTTCTCCTGACGAGATTTTAGTTCAAAGAGCTTTTGAGATTATTCCTTCCATTTTATATATATATATATATATATATATATATATATATATATATATATATATATAGTGTATAACACTAAGGGAAATGATGCAGTATATATCAAAAGTAGCTGACTTTAAGTATTATATAAAAGTGAGAATTGTTTGTGGTCGCTTGATGTGAAGTAGCAAATAATGATCATTGGGATGAAGCTAATTTGAATGAGTACAATACAAATAGTTCATTGTTCAAAAAGTACCCCGCCTAATAGACCGGTATTGTCCGGGCCTTTGGGTCTGGATTTACGCCGGTGCACCCTCCCAGGCTTTGCCTCCCCTCTTTGGGGAGGAGTAAGTTTATTGCTTACTGTCTGAGGCGCCTCTACCGGGGAATGCCGACGGGGCTGCCCAGGCAATTTTTAAATGGCCAGAGTGCTCACCTCTCGAGCGCTGGCTTATCTAATCCCACTTTCCCGACCTTGTGTCACATCTTACCTTGTGGGAGGTAGATAAATAATAGGAAATATTGTGATCTTTTTAGTTTGCTTATTTGTAACATTTCTTTCTGTAATTTTTACAAAATGGGTACTTTCTCTACCCAAACATGGTCCTGGTTATAACCTTAAACAACATAAAATGCGATGCTCCAATTTGGGAAGTGTAGAGTCACCCATTACTTGCCATTACTCACAGGTCCATTCTGACCCGGACGAATGGTAGTACCTGTCAGTGTTTCATCTATCGGCTAAATAGAATCTACTACTACACACTATTTACAAAATATATGCCTACAAAACAAATTAATCAATGAATATTTAAAGATATTAAAGTACTTGAAGCATAAATCGTTCACAAAAATTATTGGATTTGGCATTAAATGACACAAAACCGGTTGACTTTTTGATATTTTGAGTGTAGCATCTGTTCTGATACTTCACTTTGCCTTTTCGGTCCTTGGTCAGTGAAGAAGAAATCCTTCTAGACTGAGGTCATTTTAATTTTTGTTCTCTTCCAGCGTGCTCCTTTTTGAAGGACTTGAGTTTCCCCACATTAAAAAACATGGGAAAGCAAGTAAATAGGGAATAAAACAAACGATTGATATGATGTAAAATAAAATGTTATAAACCAATTTTTCAAAAATACCATTGGAATTGCATTAAAAATCAATATAAAAACGTACTGGGTAAAACAGAATAAAAATTACCCACAGTCGAGTGGAATATACCATTCGATATTAATATTATTTGTTTTCTTGTCTAGGGTATTACGTATTAATGGTATTTTTGTATTTTTTGGAACAGAGTTTTCTATGTCATAGAGAGATTTTGAATTTACAAATTAATTTTGCTTTTGAATAAAAAATTCTAAAAAGAAAAGAACAGATTTTTTAAACATCACTTGATAAAAAAATTTCTCAAGCCAGGCAATTTGTTGGTGATGATTGGCTTCAAGTAAAAACTTAGCGAGTGGGTTTACGATTTGTTTTGGCTTTTAATGTTATTATCTATCTCATAGTTGTTTGTTTTCCATCAGCAACTCAAAATGGGTTTGGATTAGGGTTAGACGAGAAAACGAAAAGAAAAAAGACAAAAACTCTACAATTGCTGACAATTGAATTATTGGCGAAAAACGAACGACTAAGATAAGGAGAATAATAACGCTAAAAAAGAAAAATTCTAATGATACCCCAATACACTGGACCCTCTTTTTACGTGCTTGGTCTGCACAACTCGGCAGTAGATTCTGAGCAGCGCTATAGATGGCAGAGTGCATCAATTCTAACATAGGATGGCCTTGCACGTCAACAACAATTTCCCCTTATTAATGCAGAAGGCATTATCAGAGAAATTATGAAAAAAATAATGGAACAAAGATTTTTTTTAAAAAAAGGTAAAAAAAAGTAATAAGATCCTCTCCTAAATCTCTCTTTCCGGAAAGTCCCCCTCCCTTCAGGATTCCGTATGATTCTGTTGCAAAGACCGTTTTCTAAATGGTGTTGTGGCTGCATTATGTCCATCTTGTCTTGTTCTATAGAATACAATCACTGTGTGCAAGTCAGCTATACTTTTTGCGACTAATTCTATCTGCATTAGCACGTACATTGCCCCCCCCCCCCCCCCTGCCATCTTGTCATGGGAAGGAGAAGAAAATAGAAGGCAAAAATGGGGGGGGGGTATATTAAAGAAAAATCCATTCATCTCTGATAGGTGACTGGTAAGATGACACTTCAAATAAACATCCTCAAATAAATGATACATTTAGCTTTATGGATTTTATTTTATTTCCTTCTTTTTTTTTTATCCCACCCCCCTCCTCTATTTTCTTCCCCCCCCCCCCCATTTAGACATCTTCAAAACTTAACGTTGTTTATTAATTTCTTTTTTTCTATTTTGAATCTTGCATTGCCCTTTTTACCGGCTCTCTTTCATTTATTCCCCTTTTTTAGATGCGTCCTCACATAACAATGAGAGGCTTTGTCTGTCTGTCGGTCTGTATGTCCTTCTTCCGTTTGAAATTCATTTTCATGGTTAAACATGCAGATTGAATGGATGCATGTTATTTTAGGTGTTCAAGTAGCTCTATAAGGGGCTCTCTTCATCGGTCAGACTTGAATCTGAAATAGCATTCTCCTTGTTCCAAAATCACATTTTTGTCCATCTCTCATGTTTGAAATAGTAGTTTTACTTTTCAGTCATGCTCAAGTTTAAAATAGCATTTTCATTGCCTTAATCAAGCATTTTTCTTGATTGGTCATGCTTAAGCTTCAAAATAGCATTTTCTTTGGTCGGTCACGCTTAGGTTCAAAATAGCATTTTCCTGGGACTGTCATGCTTAGGCTTCAAAATAGCATTTTTCTAGGACTGCCATGCTTAGGCTTGAAATAGCACTTTGCTTGGTCTGTAATGCTTAAGTTTCAAATAAAACTTTTATTGCTAAAGACACACATTAAATGGACACATCTCAGGAATATCCTTTCTTGCTGCTTCTGTTTTTTTCTTTCCTTTCTTTCATTCCATGGTGATTGTGCAGAAACGTTCTGCTGCTTTCTCTCCATTTTTGCTATTATCAAAAAATCAATGTGCTGCAGAAAAAAAGAGCTTTTCTTTCTCCCGTGTGAAACGTTTCACGGCACATGAAATAGTTGGAATAGAATTGGATAGAGAAATATCCGGGTTTTTTTTTTCTTCCTAAGACAAAATTAAAAGCTATGAAGAAAAAAAAAAACGGAAAAAGAAGAGTTGGACGATGGTTGGTGATGTGAGTGGGTGTTTAGGTGGTTGTTTATGGTTGAAGGGGGAGGGGGGAGGTGTGAAAAATAAACAAAAGAAAAGATGACAGTTTTCAGGAAAAAAATGGAAAGACGATGACGATGGAAGACAAAATAAAAGAAAGAAAAAAATGTTCCAGATTTTTGGATGAATTACAAATGTGAAATAATTTTTGAAAAACTTTGCACTGTTGAGAAGATGAGCATCTCCGATCAGATTACCGCAAAATAAAAATGGAGCAGGAGACTGGCATCGGCTTGGTGTGTGCAGGGGAGACGGGGTGCAGTTGATATAGAAGCTTCCGGAAAACCTAATAGCAAGTTTGTTTTTTTTTCATTTTTCTTTCTTTACAGATATTTTTTTTGCTATACATATCTAATTCTACCCCCTCTCTCCAACCGATTCACATAAACAGTTTCTACAAAACCATTTTTCCTCGTTATTTCTTTTTTCTTTCTTTTGTAATATTATTTTAACTTTTCCGCAAAATCTTTTTGTTTGTTTTTTAGATTTTTGTTTATTAATCTCGACATCATATTTACATTTAGATTTTATATATTTTTTCTCTTTTTCTTCTTATTGATAGTAAGAGGAAGCAGGAGGAAAGACGAAGAAAAATAAACGAAGAAAGAAAAAGGGACAAATGATGGAGAAAGAAAGCAAATAAGAAGCAGGTTGGAATCGACAATATTGAATAGCTCATGGATATTATTATTATTATTATTATTACTATGAACTTATTTTGTTGTTTGAAGTAGAAGCAGTTGGAATGTTTGTAGTGTCCGATTCACTTACTGAAACTTTGCCGCACAACCACACACACAGTGATTTCATTAAAAGCAAAGAAACGACAAAGGTTGTTTGGAGTCTCTGAAGAAGAACTTTGGTATTGAAAACTTGTTAACAATTATTGAGATGGTGGGGGAATGGGAGAAAACGGACACAATATAGGTAAATGAATGGGAGTGTGTGGGAGTGAGAAAGTTTATATAATGCACTCACACATATTCAATGCATAGTTATATAACAGCATCTTACACTAATATATATATATATATATATATATATATATATACACTTTATGCATACACATATGCATGCATTTCCTAATGTATCTATACTGAGTGAATATTATAGATGCACACGTGAATGAGTATTACACACACACACATATATATATATATACACACACACACATACATATATACTGTATGCGTGTGTATGTACACACACCCACATTTATATATATGTATGTATACTAGTAAGAAGAGCTGGCACCGCGCGAGGAAACCAATGATTTTTTGCACGCGGCCCATAACCCCATATCACCTTTTTAAATCCTATTTTTTACATTTGATAAAGTTCAATTTTTGAAGCAGGACTCCAGGATGTACTCAGCATTGATACGGTGGCAGGAAGTGTAAGTGAAGTGACATTAATTGAAATACATTTCAGTCAGTATACAGTCTTTAACCCCTTTGAGGCACACCCGGCGTTTTCTGGTAATTGATAAGAACCTCCGTACACCCTTACTCTAAGACCTGAATCTCTTACAAACATTTCTATTCTGATTTCTTTTATTTCATGTTATAAATAAAACAAAATTTCATTTTTATGAATGTCAAGTGCGAACACACACGCCACAATAATGTTTTACTCCTCTTTATCGAAATGAAATCCAAGTAATCGAGGTAATATAGTTTCAGAATATATATGATAATGACTATTATGAATAGAATGACTATTATGAATAGAATATTATGGTCCAAGTAAGAGCCCAAGTGGAATGGGTCAAATCATGTAAGAAAACCAAGACACAGATTACTCAGTCACTAGAATCCTGTCCTTAGATATCATGGGTCGCCATCCATAGCCAACATATGGTCCTGTTTGGGAAGGGGGCACCTCTCTACAGAGATACAGGCAGAATATTCTACAACAATATGAAAATGCTTGAGTTATTAGATGTAAAATAGTTGAGGTAGCAGAGTCAGGGCAAGGCTACGGAAAACATGGGAGGAAGTGATAAATAAACACCTGGCAAAAGATAGGTTAGTTTGGAACAATTTCTAAAAGCCGTCCAACACATGCCGGTATGAACCATGGACGTTAAACTGAATATGATGATGGGGGTCTATCTCCAAAACCTTAGGAGCAGTTTGTGAAGAAAAAGACAGATAAGAACTGTAATTATATATATATATATATATATTTTAACCCCAGACTGATTTTGACATGTCCCATCGCATGTGTCTTCCTTCCCCACTTCTGACTCAATTCTAAACGACCTCATTTTATCTCTATCTTTTTATTCATCTATCTACCTTTTTTAGTATTTCTCTCTATTTCCATTTTATTTTATCTTTTATATTAATATTTTGTTTTTTTGACATCATTATTATTTATTATTTTTATTTTCATATTTTCTTTTTTGATTTTTTATATTTTGATTTTGATTCTTAACGGTCCTACCCACGTGACTTTCCAAATTTAAATTTTAAATTTCATTTCTTTTTTCTCCATTTCATTCTTTCCAAATATGATCTAAGGTTAAGATCAGATTCTAACTCTACCTGATGAGATCTCAGTTTATAATAGCTGTTGATCGATAACATCGACATGCCAGTGTCGCAGATTTTGTACATGTCTGTGTAAATAAAAATAATCATATATATATATATTATACACACACACACACACACATAGATATTTTATTTATCTCCTCTCCAGGAGATTACACACAAGGTCAGGTGTGGATTTTGATGAAAGTGTTTCCGTGGAACAAACTGGATTCAAACCAGGTACACACAGGTCCTCAGTCCGCGTTGTTAACAACTGAGCAACCGTGCCATCCCTAACACATACATATAGATATACCGGCATATACATTAAGATAATATTCTATCAACTATAAATACATCCTGTAGTAGTTGCACGAGTGCATTATTCATATATATATATATATATATATAATTTCGTGTTAAAAGAGAAAAAAACAAAGTGCTCATTTACTTGTGCAAGAACATGTATATATTTTTTAATTTTAATTGAAACTATACATTAGTTGTATCTTCCATTGATAGCTTCGGTTTCACAGAATCACTGGACGGAGAATATCATAGTCTGTTACATGTGGGCTCAGTCTCCAGGGTTTAAGTGAAACCGAAGGTATCAATGGAAGATCAAACTAATGTATAGTGTCAATTGAAATAAAACATACATATATATACACACACACACATACAGAGTAAAAGTGTCATAAAATGTGCATGATGAAAATTTATACATAGATATAGAGATTTGTATACAGATTAAATAATTGTTATATACATATATGTGTGTGTGAGTGTACTCATAGGAAGAGTGCAATATGGATTCGGTTCTAAGAGGATCCAAAGTGATTTGTAATTACCTACATTTATTTACAGCATGATAAAAAGGCAAAATTCCTTTTTGTCAATTAACCAACTAAAAAAAGAAAAAATAACAAAAATCCTCAACATTTTTCGATAAAATTTTTGTCACAAATAAAATCCAGGTTTCCTTTTTGTTTTTTTATTTTTATTTCAGGGAATAAAAAAAAAGAAAAAAACCTTTTTTATCCGTATCCGATATATTTTACAAGAAAGCAATGGATTAGTTTTTCTTTTCTTCTTTTCAATTGGACGTCGAACAATTTACACTTTGTCATTTTTCGATACAATGAAACAAATATCAAAATAATGGGTTAGTTTGCTGCGGATTTATTCCCCTCTTTTCATTGTTTACTCTTCAAATTTTGAAGCTGATAACATTTTCAATATTAGAACGAAAAAAAAAATAGTAATAAAATTTAGAATTTTTAAATTGTAAAACTGAATCCTTTTTCAACATTCAATGGATTTTGACAACTATTTGCCATCTTAACTATAAAATTGAAAATAATTGACATACTTTCATTCATAAGATTTAATTTTATGGGGATTTTTCAAATTCATTCTTTAAAAAAAAAGAAATCAGAGGCTTTAACTATAAAACTGAAAATAATTCACATAATTTTATCTATAAGATTTACTTATTGGGATTTTCCAAATTCATTTTTGAATTAAAAGAAAATAAATAAAAAGAAACGAAAGAACAATAACAAGAAATAAAAAAAAGAAAGAAAAGAAAAAAAGATAATAGGAAAAAAATAAAAAAATCTGATTCCAAAGAGAAATATTTATTTCAAACTTTAGTGTGACAGATTAACAAAGATTAACTTCCATCAGTGGAACACGTTACCACAGGATAGCTTTCCTGCTAGCTACAATCTTCTAATCCAATGTCATAAGTAATCAGATTTTGTTCATGTCATTCATCATTTTCAATACTCTCTTAATCTTCATCATTCAACTGACAATCTATCCATCTCATTAACTCTTATCCTCGAGTAGCTTTTAACCTTGATAAGTGGTGAGTCATTAGTAAAAAAATTAAAAAAAACGTGACAGACTGACTGACGGACACAGCCTTTTATCAGGATGCGTCCATTCAATCTGCACGTTAAGAAACGAAAATGATGCTTCAAATTGAAGCCTGACACACAAAACATTCCATAGTAATCCATGGACGCATCAAAAACAAATGTAAGCAAAACCCAACCACTGCAAAAATTCATCTTTACCAAAACAGACCGTACTAATGGGAATCTATGACAGCATATGGAGGAGTATGTCTTCACATAATCATTATCATATTCTTGGCAGGGCTATTATTTTTAAGCAGTGGGTGTGTATATATATATATATATATATATATATATATATGTAAGTGTAGTATTAACACAGCATGACGTCACGAGCTTTAAATGCATCGTTTCTTTCATTAAAAAAAGTCGAACGCTCTAGACGTTAAGCCGTCGTACAAAGTGCTAAAATTATCACCGTTTATTCGCTGTACAAAATTGGCCGAGTGATTAAGGCGTCGGATTTGAGTTGCAAAATACTTGTGGTCCGGGGTTTCGAGTCACATGACCGGTAGTGAATAGTCATATCTCTATGCTGATGAGTCCCGATTATTAAGGACAAAACGTATACGTACATAGATAATAAACAATAACAAATATTTATTATTTGTAGCTCCTAGAAAAACCCGTCTAGTAGAGCATGACGTCACGACCCCCCCCCCCCCCCCCTCGTTATTTTGCCGGGACCGGCAAAATAACGAGGGTGGTTGTTATTTTGCCGGTTCCGGCAGAATAACGAGGGCTCGTTATTCTGCCGGCTTATGTTTTTTTAACCTAACTGTTATGTGAAAGAAAGGGTAATGAAATAAATAAGGACAAATATTTAATAACAATTTATTTTCATCGTCATCATCAGTTGTTATTCTGTCAGTTATTTTAATCTTTTGAATATAAAAGAAATATCTGCTTTTAATACAAAAAACATTAAAAGTAAAAATTAATTGAATGAACGAAAATATTACAGACAATTAGATTCTTTAGTTGGATTTAGAAGTAATTTGCGTCGGATAAAAAATGTTTTAGTTATTTATGAAAAAAAATAGTTTTCATTCATTGATAAAAAAAATAAATAACTCTTGTTAAGAAATCTGATTATTAAAAATAATTAAAGATAAGTCCCTAAAGAAATTAAATCAGATAGACTTTTTTCAACAGTATGTGTACGTTTTTATAAACAGTCTAAACAGCAATTTTAAAACTGATTTTTCACTATCTTTTAAGATAAATGTTAGGACTATTTCTCATTATTTCACTAAAGTAACCATTAAATTGAATGTTTTTCTTGTGATAAAATAACAACAGTAGTAATTGTCAATAATTTTAACTGCTTCAGGACCGGCGGAACAGTTATAAAAGTGGGGGGGCTCTCCTAAAAAGTGTGGGGGGGCGGTTAAACACATGCATATATAACTTCATCATTGATGACCGTAAAGTGTGTGTGGAGGGGTCAAAAAGTGTGTGTGTGTGGGGGGGGGGGGGCTTGAGACTCCCCCCTCCTTGCTCCCCCCCCCCACGTGCCGCCGTCCATGCATGTAACGACGAATTTTAATGCAAAGTGGAATTGTTTTACAAACAAACATTGTGAGGTAATCCGGTAGAGAGTTATATTAAAAAAGTAGACATAAACTGGGTTCAAAGCGAATTATTTGTACTTAAAAAACATAATTTGTATTTTTTTTTTACAATAAAAACAATATGTAAATGCATTTAAATGGACATAGAAATTCATCGTAGTTACTTAGTCTATGGTGAAATAAAACTTATTTTTTTCGTAAGTCGTGGCGAAAATCGCCGTATGAATTATTTATTTAATCTAAAAAAATAGTCAGAAGTTTTAATTATTTCTTTTTTTATTGGAAAAATGTTGAAATAAAAATATATCGACAGTTAAGTTGACTCGTGAAATCTTCACTGTAACTGTAACAGTTAGGTTAAATAAACATGAACCGGCAAAATAACAGCCCCATCGTTATTCTGCCGGGACAGTCAAAATAACGAGGGGGTCGTTATTCTGCCGATCCCGGCAAAATAGCCTATTCGGATATAAAAATTATTTTATTTCAATACTATACATTATAGTTTTTGTCATGGGATACCCGGGTTGCATCAATCTAGTCATCCTGGATTTTAGATAAAATCTGGCAGGTCATCGCAGACAAATTCGTCACTCTCCTTTTGCTATAGAAGATTCCGAAAACAGGATGAAGAACGATTGATTCATCGATTGGATTTTGACGGTGTTCATTTTTTTGCCTTCCCCCCTCTCTATGGTAAAGGAATTTTTTTTCAACTAACTTGTGATACATGCTATATATATCAAGAATACTCGTCACAGGATAGGTAAAATTAATTCTCTGAACGTAAAAGTTTTGCACCACTTTTATATCTCCTTATGAAGATTGAAATCAAGATATAATAATACTAAACCTTATGTCTAGAATCTTTATTCTAATTTTGATCAAAATCCATTACATGACTTTGAATCTCTAAAATGTATAATGTTTAAGACTTAAGTTATCTTCAGAAGAAATTAAAATTAAAAGAATCTTCTTTAATTGGTGTCTAATTGACTATGGATCAAATTTAATGCAAATCTGAAATATTTGAATTTTCAAATAGGTGATTATTCTCATATTTTGCCTCCTAAAAGTCCTTTAAAATACTCTGAATAAACTGAAATTTGAGGTATATTTATTAATTGCCATTTGAGACCTGTTGTTAAAATTTCACAAAAATCGGAATTATCTGAATTTTCACAAAGGGTGTCTACTCCCTTTTTACAAAACAAAAGTAAACTAAATATAGCACACATTACGACCCCTTAAACCTGTGTTCCAAGATTAATACTGGTCGATTAATTAGTTTAGAAGTGAATGTTGTACATACAAATACATAAACATAGCTAACTTTATGAAGATAGAGATAAAACACGAAAGGAAGTGTTAAGAATGGACATGAGAAAAAGAGGTGCATAGAGATAGGTTAGTTTGGAAGTCACTTTCTACAAACCGTCCAACACATGCCAACATGTAAAACAGATATTAAACTGAATATGATGATGATGATGATGATTTTCTATCGAACTATTATTGTAGCATTAATTCCTCTTGAAATTACACAGATTTTTACCATTCTTTGAGAGATTCTCCATCATCTAGTAATACTTATTTTGGTCTGCAGAGTACCACATTAAAACTACTATTGTTTTATGCACGCTTGAACTTGAGTTGAGCACAGTTCTGAAGAAAGGAAGAGTTCCCGAAATATTATATCATATGGAGTTTCCACTAGACCATCTTCATACAGGTATTACATAACATTGTAACATTGTGTAGATAGACAGATATATGTGCGTGTGTTTGTGAAAATATAAAATAAATAAATAAATAAAAATATAAATATATATATATTTATATGTATATATATATGTATACATATATATGTATACATTACTATTGTTTTGACAAAGAGGGCGATTTAGAAGCTAAGAAAATAAGAGCAGCAATTCAATGTCCAGTTCCCCAACCAAGAAAAACCTCAGCCAATCCTTTGGATTGGACTTATCTTTTATGACACATCAACCATTATAGGGGTCATTTCCTACCAAATAGTGTTTTGCACAAGAAGAAATGTTA
>OY744520.1:146611928-146676928 GCA_963556195.1 Sepiola atlantica | reverse complement strand
GAAAAAGTTTTTGCTACCACCTATATGGTGTATGTTTTGAGAAGAGTCGAAGATGGTGAGCCAAAAGTAATATTTAGTGTTAGCTGGAGAAAAATAATAACAAATTTACTAAAACACGTTCGAGTGAATAAGCGTAATATAGTGGTGAGTTTAGTAGCCTGTTATGTATGTGGTTATTTTCCTATTTTTTCAAGAAGGTAATGAGGAAAAATTGTCTTAACTTTATATATTAGATATATATATACAGTATACTAGGAAAACTTACCCATCCTCCTGGCAGCAATTAATCGGAAGGAGGGGGGTATAGCAAAAAAAATATGTTTTTACTCAGAGATTTCCACAATTTTAACAACCAACTTAGGTAAATTTGTAGATTCACCCACCTCTAAAAAATGAGATTCTGCTTGTGAACACACAGAAAAACTTGGCCGTAAGAAGAAAAAAAATTAAAAAAAGAACAATTATTTTCAAATTTAGAGAGGGGGGGGTCAGTTTCGTAGATAGATTTAATGTAAAATGATCTATTTTAACTTATTAGGGCAGTTTAACTAATTTTTGTTTTTTACCACTAACCCTAAGTCTGACTGGCAAGGTAGTAAAACCACATGTGATCGCCTAAAAAAAGTAGACTCCCCCCCCCCTCCCTGCAAAAAAATAATGATCACCCTGGAAAATTGAAAGGAAAAAAAACATTTAGAATTTAGAGTGGGGAATCAGTTCCATATATAAATTTAACGTAAAAAAAAAGCAAATTGATAATAAAAAAAATAAAAGAAATAATTTCTTTCATTTGTAATAGACACCAATTTTCCTTGTTCTTAATATTTTTGTGACTAAAATAGAAATTAATCAGATGTTTTATTTACAGATTAGATAAAGAGATAACAGATTAGTTTATTTTTCTTGTAAAATTTTACTTGTGTATTTGTTATTGTTAATTTATTTTGTCAGTGTTAACTCAATTAGTTGTTTTGTTTTTTACAGAAAGGTTTACCTCACGTATAACAATAGTAGGAAATCAATTGTTATTGATAAAAGTAAATTACTATTCTCCCGGGCAACACCGCATGGCTTTGCTAATTTAAAATAATAAACTTTTCATTCATAACTTTTTTGTAAATACGAAAGATTAACATTTTGGTAATACAGAAACAGATATATTTATCTTTTAAATGTGATCTAAAGAAAGGAAAAGAAAGAAATCAATTTGGTTTTTCAATTGAAACTTGTAAAAAAATCAAGTCGGTCCCTATAGGAACATTTGGACGCAAATGTTAAATATTTGTTCAGGAAATAAGACAATAGTGCGAAGCATAACAATTTGTTATATGAAAATCAAAACCATCTTGGAATTTTTTAATTCAATAACAAATAATAATTAATCAATAAAATTAACTTTTTCAAAACCAATATGCAAATTAGTTAATCTTACAGCTCTGATATCGCATAAACAAAAACGGTATATAAAATAGATGGTGCGTATATTAAATAAGTTTAATTAACTTGAAATAGGGTGTTTTGATTTTACCAATAGTGTGAGAAATTGGCTCAACTTTTGCATTTATTAATTTATATTATAGACCCGCTATTTTAACTTAGATCGATAAAAAAACAAAAAAACCCAAATACACAATGTTAATAAATCTACTCTAAATAACTTGATAAGCAGAACACGGAATAAACAAATGAATAATTACAACAAAAAATCAAAATCTCTTTATTTAACCTAAGAGTGATTGTCAGCACAAAGGTCAGTAGTGATTGAGGATATGAAGTGTTTTTTTTTAGATCAGAAATGTCACACCATAACAAATAACCACATTCCATAAAAGAAAAGATTATATGAGCATAACAATTGTTGACAAGTTGACATGACCTATAACTGATTGTTACCAAACACATGAGATAGACAGTGACTCTTGAAGCCAGCAAGAGACTTTAATTATATATACATGTATTACAGTAATTCAGGATGGATAAACTATTCTAACTTTTTAAAGAAAAAACCTTTTTTTTTTTAATTCTTTATTTGAACTTCGTACAATCCAAAAATAATTTACAATTTCTAAAATAATTGTTTTATATTTTTTACAGTTAAAATCTAATGATTTTTTTCTGATATATTTTGTATTTAAAATCTAATGTTTTTTCCTTCAAGAAATTGTCACCTTGATATCTATAGAAAAGGCCACAAAAATCTTCTTTTTTTTTTTTTAGTTATTTATCTCTCTTCCATGGCGGGAAGATTAGACACAAGGTCGGAAAGTAGCATTTGAAACCAGCACCCTACAGGAAGATCACTCTAGCCAAACAAAAATTGCCTGGGCAGCCCCATCGGTATTCCCCGGTAGGTGCACCTGAGGCGATTAGCAATAAACTAACTCTTTCTCAAAGGGTGAGAAGGAAAAGCCTGCGAAGGTGGACTTCCTAGAACTGCTCAGACCGACAGCAAACGTCATCCTCACAAATGGCAGAGCCTCTGCCGGTTTGATTTTGGTATGAACGAAGCCCGAAGAGTTTCCTTTGATTTTACATCCATTCGATACAGCTTTTGAAACATATTTTCTTTCCTTTTTTCTCTGAAAGACATGGGTAGACATTCATAAATAAACTGCTTTTTTCTGTTTCGATTAATCGATCAGAGAAGAAAATGTAAGTCGGTTTTCAAATTCCACACTCCATCCATCTCTCGATTAAATAATACAACTGGAAAAAAGAATACCCCCCCCCCACAAAAAAGCCGGAAAATTTGAAAATACAATTGTTTTTATAGATAACATGTCGTTGATTCCTCATTATTTAATTGGATTACAAGATCAAGCAAACAAGGTTGAACATTCCAAGACAAAATTTGCTTCTTTAAAAATTCCTGTTTCCAGAAATTGTGGGAAGAATTTTCTTAAAGTCATTTTTTTTTTCTTTTATTAGTCTGTTTATACAAAAAGCATTTGAAGAGTGCAGGCACTTACCAATATGACCCCCCCCCCCAAACACACCTGACTAGATATGTCAATTTTCAAACCTTTCTCGGACAAATTTTAATATCATTGGTGGCACCGCATATTAAGTGTACATGAAATATTTTGATATCGTGAAACTTTTTTGCAAAAGTTCAGTCTACAAGTTTTGTAGGAATTGGGTTTTTACAATTCAACTCCAAAGTCATACTTTTTCTTTTCAGCATACTCCACATTTCTGCTTCAGTTCCTGAAAAGTCTGCCCTATGTTGAAGAATCTTAGAGAAATGTGTAAATGAAAATGTTACAAAATAATTTCCAAAATGAACAAGGATTTATCACGTAATAAAATGAGACTCCTAAGTTACATAGAACGTTACCTTGTAACGCTACTGATACGTTCGCTTGTAATGTTAAAATAACATTCATTTTTTGAACTCTTCACAACATAAGGAGAATTAAAAGAACTGAAACACAAGTAACAAAAAGGGGGAACCATGAAAGTAATCCCATAAAACATAATAATTATTAGCCCTATAAAAAAAATAAAAATTAGTTAACACTTGAATTTTCGGTCCAAAAGATCAGACTTTAAAAATGCTGTGATTTGAGCCACAGAAAAAGGATAATAATTTCAAGAATACTTTAGAAAGTGTATTCATTATCTAGCTTAGTGATGTTCAATTTAAAAAATAGTAGACGACCCGTGATCTGTTTGTCAATGTTGGTACAGTGATTAGTGATGTTCAATTTAAAAATTACAATAGGACATGTTTCATAAATTGTGAAGTAAAAGAATACTGATGATAGTAAAAAATGTTAATCCTATTAAGGATAATCAACATAAATTTGTAGGCTTTCTGAAATTCTACAAATACAAAGTGATCCATGCTGAATAAGGCAAGGTGACCATTAAGCGAATATCTTAAAATTCAGAACAAAAAAATAAAGATTCTTTTCTTTCTCTTACAAAAACAAAGAAAGAAACAAAGACAAAAAAAGAAAAGTAAAAGAAAAAAAAAGAAAAAAAAGGAACCCAAATTCTTTTTGGCTTTTATTAGTTATTTAAAGACTAAAGAACTGGCGACAGAGAAGAAAAATGATTAACACAAACATGAAATAAATAAGGAAAGAAAGATCCAACCAAAACTTATTTACAAACTAATATTGAAAGTCGTTAAGGAGTATTACGTTATTTTTAAGCACAATCATATCATATTTATTTTTGTAGGTTATGTAAAAAAAAATATAGAAAAATTATTACTTTTAAAAATTACATTATCTTATTAATGTCTTCCACAGAAATGATCAAATATGTGTGTTTATATTTGATAGTATATATTCAAACATACTTGTATGTGTACACACACACATATGTGAGTATATGCAAATCGGTGATAAATTTTCAAGTTAACTGTAGCTATATTTGCTTTCAAGTTTTCTATGTATATATGAGTAAAAACAATTTGCCTCTGAATGTGCTAACAGGCATAGAAATTATTCATGTTTAATTTGTGTGTGTGTGTGTATATATATATATAACCCGAACAAAATAGGAACCAGGAGGAACAGTGGCAAACAAATTTTTCTTTTTTCAAGTTTCTTCATATTTTTTTTCTTTAAAAGAAATAAAATAAAAAATCATAATTTACTTTGGCAATCAAGAAAAAAAAATAAAAATAAAAAGGAAAAAAAAAGAAAAGAGAAAGTTGTGCCAAATTTTAAATCGGATCAGCTTTCGGCAAAGTTACAGACCCAACATAAGACTCTTGCAAGACTTTCTTGCTTGCTTAAAAAAAGTCCCAGAGTAACAGGCGGTAGGGGATGGGGGGGGGGGGTCAGCAAAGAGAGGATGGTGGCAGATTGAAGAGGTGGTGGGGGATAAGAAGGGAGAGAGACAAAGATCAGTGGGAGAAAAGTTGTGAAGAAACGGTGCCAGCCTGGAAGAAGAATTTCTGATCTGCAGGCAAAAGATGTTTTGCTTTATCACCACTTTCGGAAACATCCGGAATGGAAAGGTAGAAACTCTTCCAGTGAAACGTGGGATGGGGAGAAAGGGAAGGGTAGGTCTCATATTCAATTTTTACCCTTTTTTTCCATTTCTCTCCTCATGCAACACCGACTCTTGCCCATACCACTTTAATCACAAGTAGCTGACCTTTGGTCAACAAGGCAAATTAATCTCTCAGGGGCTGGTGCACCCCACCCTACTGCCCACATATTTATAAAACCCATTTTCAAAAATTCATCTTTGTATAAGCCCCCCCCCCCTTAAAATGGCTGACATTTACATTAAGATCAAATGATGAAGATTTTGAATAAGGGTGTATGAGAGTGGGAAGAGAAGGAAAAAGTCATAGAAATTAAAAAGAGGGAGAAAAGATATAGAAGTAGGGAGAAAGAAACAGAAAGACAAACATTTTGAAAATATAATTCAGAGGCTTTTATTTTTGTTCCCTTAGTTTTTGTTAAATTTCACAAGATTTGAGATGTTTTAGATTTCTTTGTTAAAAACTCATGCAACTTTTAAATTTAATTTAAAATGTTTTAAGGAATTCATTCGTAAAATATTTTGTTGAGAGAAAATAAGAAAGAGGGTGGCAAGTGTGAAAATGAAAAAAAAAGGAGATATGGATGGAAATGAAGGAATAAAAAGAGAGCAAAAGGGAATTGGAAGAAAGAAAGTTTTGAAGAGAAAAATAATTAAAAGTTAGAAAAATAAGAGAGAAAGAAAAAGAATATGAAAAGGAAAGAACTAGAAAGAAAAGGAAAAAGAAAATTTGAGAAAAAAAGATGAAAACAAAAAGAGAAAGGAAAACATAAGAAAAAAACTCAAAAGAAAGAGGAAAAGAAATAAAATTCATACTGGAAAAAGATGTGAAAAAAAGAAAGAAGAAAAAAAAAGAAGAAATACTGAGTCAAAGAATCCTTGAAAAGTGTATGCGTTTATTAAGCTGTCCTCCTCAATCATCTATATTGGAGGAAGATAGATTCACACTTGGTGTTCAAATATAATGATCTTGTACCAGATAAAGCTATGTTCTGCATTTGAAAAGTAAAAGCAAGAAAATACAGTTTTTCTTTTTCCTCTTTTAAATTTCAACAAGAAAAGCTTGAAAACTCCAAAAGAATAGAATTATTTATTTTTTATTTTTTTCTTTGCAGTAAAAGAAAAAATTACCTATTTTGCGATGAAAATGCTATTTCAAACTGAAGTGTGACAGACCAACCGACAGACACAGAGCCTCTTATAGAGATGCTTGAATACATTACAAAATAAAATGCGTCCACTCAATCTACACGTTTCACGATGGAAATAATATTTCAAACTTAAGCTTGACAGACAGAGAGAGTGTTTCACAAAGACCTGAAGACGCATCTAAAATTGCAAAGAAAGTTGGAAAAACTTTAAATTTGTAGAGAAAAGAAAAAACAAACAAAAAAAACAGTTTTGCGTGTTTACTTTTAAAATCTTTACCGGTTTTTCGTTTTCCCCCCTAATTATTTGAAGAAGGGCTTGCGGGGAGGGGGGGGAGGGAGGGCAGGTCGGTTCACAATCTTCATTTTGATTAGCAAATCACGGAAATGACGAATTTGCAATTAGATCGTTTCAGGCGACGGCCAACTTGCGCATCTCGTCTCTTTACATACCAATTATAGCTTTGTGTCTATTTGATAAATAAAAAATCAACGAGAAGAAGCAGAAGCCGATGAAGTAGAAGACGGATTTTGTCAGTTTTATTATTATTATTATTATTAAAGAGACTCTTTTAAATCTCCACCCTGTCCCATCCTGCTTTAAATGGAGAATAACAATTTAAAAAAATGTTTTAAATTGTCCCACCACTTGACAAAGGTCAACAAATCTTCCAGCAAATATTTCATAAGCATTTGTAACTCCAGACCCCCACCCAGAACAACATCCAAATTTGAGGGAGATTTTAATTATCAACAGAAGGAACTTTTAATGCAACCCGATTTAAACTATTCATTTCTTCACAATTTTTCTTTTTGTATATAAGAGAACATATATATATATATATATATATAGTGAGTGCATTTTTCGATTATGCACAAATATATTTCAGTAAGAATATTAATTTTTGAAGACAGCTGAAATGTGCTGATTTCTTCAAACTCATTTTGACATGGAAAGAAAATCAATTGACCCCAAATGAGATTTAAATGCTGACCAGGAAATAATGGACAAGAGGGAGGAGGAGGTTCACAGAAGACAACCAAAATGCAACACTGTAAAATGTTTATCTGCTACTAGAAGAGCTACCCGACGTTGCCTGTCTATTATATTTTTAAGAAATACCGGTGACAACACATGCTAGCATGTAAAACATGTTAAAACGACAATGACGGTAATAACTTAAAAAATTATCCAATTGCTAATATTAGAAAGCTTAGCGAAACAAATATAAACCATTCTTATCTTTCCAGTAATAGAAAGATTCAAGATAAAGTCTTGTTCAATTTCTTTACTATTAAATATATTTCACATGTAAAATATTAAAAATGGCATCAACAATTTACAAGTTTGGAATTAAGACATCTAAAATAGTTTCTTTTTGTCTATTTGTTAAATGCCGAAAAGATGTCGCTTTATTTCTAATACTAACTGTATGTACCAGCCCGGATAGGGACATATTGCCCGGGTTGAGTACTTAGAGAAAAATAATAAAAAATACGGTCATATTTACAATCTTTTCTTTTTTTTTTTAAATAGGATCTTTTTAAATTCGTTTTAATTTTCTCTTATTTTATTTTTGATTTCAATAAATATAGGATTAATAGTAAAAAAAAAAAAATTCTATGTGCATTTATCAAAGTTACGTATAGGCAAGAAATACACACACTACTTCTGATAGTTTGATTAATTTAGAGATTATTACATTTTAAAAAAAAATATTTTTATTAATATAGAAATTATTATTAAATGTTTTTTGTTTTTTTAATTTAAAAACATCTTCACTCATATAAGATTTACAGATATAAGTATTTGCAAAGATTTGTTATGAAGAAGCTGAATTGAAATCTTAAAATGTATCTGTCTGCGATTATCATTATCATACAATAAAACAAATATTTATTAAGTTTTTAAAATAAACATGTCTATCTAATTATTTAAAAGAAAAGCTTTGCTAGTCACTGTGTTGAGTGCAGAATTTTGGTCACATTTTTAGCTGCACCAAGACTTAAACGAATGTACTCATTTTGTGAATTGTTCTCCCTATCTTTTATATAAAGGAAAGTTGTAATTCTTTTTTTGCATGTGTGTGTGTCTGGCTAAAATTCAGAAACTACATAAGATACACTTAAAAACCTTACATCATCGGATTTATTGTGACCTGACCTGTTTATTGTAAAAGAAAATACTGTAGAATTTATTCCTTTGGATTCGGCAGAGACCAAATTAGTGTGATTGGGTGGGCTAATTTATTTTTTTCATTCTTACTGGTAGTTGTTTAAAAAACAACACTGAAACTAGGTACTACTACAAGTATAATACTAGTTAAAGAAAAAATTGTTAAATTAATGCATGCAAGATTTCACAGCTCTAACATCACTTATTTCTATAACCACGTAGCACTTTTTTATATTCAAATTCAAAATCTCTATAAAAGGCCCCCTGGACAAGTGAAATCAGCCATTATTCTTGGCAAAAAGTAAAATTGATTTCATTTTTCCATTAAATTATCTGAAAAATCTGCAAACAGCAATCGTTTTTGATCATTTTAAAAAAGGGTGGGGATGGGTGCACACACAAAAAAAAAGAAACCAAATACAGAAAAACTATTCAAAATTGCCATTAAATACGCATAGAAAAAATAATTAACATCAAAAGATTTGTTTATTTTTAGTCAAAGTTTTATGTCAGAGGAATTTAAAAGTAATTCTTATCTAATAAACTATGACAAAAATTAGCTGCGTTTATGTTTTCAGTTTTTGCTTTTACAAACTTTCCAATTAAAAATACAGTTTATTCAATAACTTTTTAAATTAGATTTTAATCAGTATGATGAAATCAGCAAACATTACATTTTCTTCATATAAAGTGCAATTTGACAAAATTTACCTATATCAAAACTTCATATATACACACTAGCATAGATTGATTTTACACTTTCTTATTCCTCCCCCAACCAACTTTTGTCAAGATAGTTGGCACTTGAGATAAAAACGAAAAAAAAAATGAAATCATAAATTCTTAGTTTTTACCAACATTTGAGGAAATGTCATCAATATTGTCATCATAAAGTTTTTTCTTTCAATCGTTGGTGAAACATTGTGCTACTTCAATAATACATCCAGAAACATGTGTTGTGATCTTATATTTAATTCACTACAAACAAGGCACATTGCCACTGAGACATAAAGGACTACTGTGAATTAAGGGCCAGATTTATAGGGGCATCCTAAGTGAGGAGTCGTGCAGCAAGATGTTTGTTTACATTACATTTAAATTTCTGCATGTTGGTACAGTTAGGGAAACAAGTAGCAGGGAGGGAATTCCAAAGGCTAGCAGTTCGAGAAAAGAAGCTATTAGAGTAGAAAGCCCTCTGTCATCTGGAGACCCCTACAGTGAATGGATGGGATTTAGCTGACTGTCGGGTTGGTCAGGTGTATTTACGTTGAGGGGGGGCGCCAGAGCAAAAACTTCATCGGAGCACATTCCATTATTTGTAGTACTTGTAAAACAAGCACAGTGATGCAACATTGCGGCAATAGGACAGGTGCTGGGGTTTGGTGAATAGTGTGAAACCTATTAAATTCGATACTCTTTTTTGGACCTTGTTTAAGAGGGTGCACCAGCCCAGATGTTAAAACAATACTCCATGCATGGGCAGATGGTGGCTTTGTAGAGATATATGATACTGGCAGGTGTGAGAAGTTTTCTAGCATGGTAGGGGGAGCCCACTTTCCTTGCAGCAGCCTTGGCAGTATCTTCTATGTATTTGTTCCAATTCATGTTACATATGAATGTTAGGTCGAGGAGTTTGAATGTTGGACTCTCGGGTGGATGCCATTGAAGAGGTTGAACAGATTTCTTATAATTGTTAAAGGAAAGGAGCTTTAAATGTTACCATCGATTTGTCCCCATTCAACTACAGACTGGAGATCATTTTCTAAGGATTCAGCCATTGCCTTGGATATGTGTCTGTTTGTTTTGCCCGTATGTTAAGAGTAGAGCCTTTGTATCATCAGCAAATATACCCATTGTTAAAATTTCACAAAAATCAAAGATATCTGAATTTTAACGAAAGGCTTCCTGTCTCTCTTTGTATAAAACTAAATATGTCTATGTAATCCACCCTTACGCCTAGTAGATGTGTTGCAAATCCATAATGATCGGTTAATTAGTTTAGGAGTGAATTCTATACATACACTAATATAAACATATACACATACCTAACTTTTATATATATAGATATAGATAGATAGATAGATTATACTTTAACACCATGCATTATGATATGGAAGAAGTGAAAATTTTCCAATTTTAAATTAATTTTCTTAAATAACGGTAGAAGTTAGGAATAAAATATTTTGTGCAAGTCTCTCATACACCATATGCCAACGATGAGGTCTTGTCTAGGCAAGTGAACCCCCTAAAATAACCTCCCAATATACACAGTCAATGGTGAGTATTAATAAAATGGACAAAATCTTACAATATGAAAAATTCCACATTCAAAATTTTAGCCAATCACTTAGTGTCAGGCGACCGTCTCACAAACACACTTGCGAATAAGTGTGGATGCAAAAAAAAGTGCAAAACAAACAAGAAAGAAGACAATGTTGAAAACTAAATGTGGTAGAAAGCAAATATTGGACTTATTGATGTATGTATGTATATATATATATATATATATATCTACACATAAGTAAAAACACATACATATAGATAGATATACATCTATGTATACATGTCAAAATTTGGTTTTGAATGGAATGTTACTTAATGGAACTTTGACAAATGATATGCAAGACCACAGAAAAACTAAGAAATCTCTCAATAGTAAAATACTAAACACCAATTGCCAAACAAAACAAAAACAATACCAGATTCATTCTTAAGATGCGTTCAATCTATGCGTCTAGTGAGGAAAATTCTATTTCAAACATCAGCGAGACAGACCGCAGATAGACAAAGCCTCTTATAGAGATGTATAAAGAAGACATCTAAAACAGGTATTCCCCACTTACGTGTGGCAGACCGATGAAAATGCAATTTCAAACTTCAGCGAATGATATGAGAATGATACAATGGATGTGGATGACCTCAGAGGAAGATTAAATCTGGATAGTATATGGAGATGTGTGCAGAAGAGTAGACTTCAATGGTATGGCCACGTTGAAAGAATGAATGAGAGTTTTTGGGTTAGTAGATGTAAAACCGTTGAAGTCGCAGGTTCACAGGGGAAGGTCAAGGAAAACATGGGAGAAAGTGATAAAAATGGATCCGAGGGAAAGAGCAATAAATAAAGACCTGGTCAGAGATAGGTTACTGTGGAAGTCAATTTCTTAAAGCCATTTAACGCATGCCAGCATGTAAAATGGATGCTAAACCGAATATTATGATGAGCATCAGGAGTAGCAGAGAAAGACTTTTCTTTCTTAAGCTAGTTGCATATAACCAAGGCTTAAGAGTCCAGTCTATCCTACTATTTAATCTATAGCTGGAGGGAGGATATATGGATTCATACTTTTTCAAAGGTATTAGTGAAAGTGATGCAATATCCAAGACAGACCTGGCGCTGAGCCCACAGTACACATCTGTAACTATCACACTACATAAAGAGATGTATGACTACATCTAAAAATGGTATTTCCAGCTTAGGTGTGACAGACAAAAGAAAATGCTATTGTTTCAAACTTTAGCATGACAGACCAACCAACAGATGGGCAAAGCCTTACATAAAGATACAAGGATACATCTAAAAAATATCTCTATAAAACTACAAACTTTTTAAAACTGCCTTTATGTGGGGAGGGGGTACAGTTGTTAAGAGGATTGCAGTTTCAGCGTTTTGTATTCACTAAGATATGTTTTATTCTATGTCAAGTTAAAACATTTTTTAGACAAAAATACTTTGACTGACACAGATTTTCTCCAAATGTGCTTCTCAAGTTATGACATTTTGACGATCCAAATACTTTACAATTGTACATAAATAAGCTTTTGGGGTGCAAAAACACTGGAGACATTACATTTTAAACTTTGTCAGTATCATCGAAAATTCACATTTTTGTCAAAGGTCAAAACTTAAGCGCTCAACCGTAAGAGGTAAAACTGGTACCATTCAATTCATATCTATAAGTGTAGCAAATTTTGTAAAAATCTGTGGCGGTCATTGATGGCAATTTCCACATTGTGTGAGTACCTCTGAGTTCATTCATACAAGAGTTTTTTTTTATTTTTAATTAAAATAAGAAACTTCTACAAATTGGCACCGGCATTCTTAAAAACCTTTGATCTTTTTTATTAATACCTATACTTATCTAGAAAACGTGTGTGTGTGTGTGTGTGTCTGTCTGAACATGAATACAAAGAAAATTATTCAATTGTCTTCTGTTTGAGAAAATGTAAACAAATGGATATTTAAATTAACATAACATGAACCAGGCCAGTGATGGATGGATGATACAAGAGGAAAGACTGTCGCCTTTAACCAAACTTGCTTCAATAATGATTTACTATAAAGTGTTCATTACATAAATCAATTTCAATCCTCTCATCATATTCTTCATCATTAAACCGACGATCCATCCATCTCATTAACCCTTATCGAGTGGCTTTTGGCCTTGATAAGTGGCGACTCATTAGTAAAAAAAAAACATAGATAAATATATATACATCTATTAATAATGGAGATTATGTATCTGTCTGAAGCCGAACCTCCATCAGTGTAATATTACTATTTAATTAGTCTGCCAGCTTCCTTATATACTACTACAAAAACCGCCGTAAACACTATGCACATTTCTCAATTTACATAATCAATTGCTTTTAAACTTCTAATAAATTAGTAGTCGCAAATATACACTCATGATTGTTTTCTTCAGATTTCCACATGTATTTACGCTATTTTGCTCGCTAATAATCTTACTCATAAGTTATAATTATTTCTTTTATTATTTATATATATATACATACATAAAATGAGTTACGTAGTTAATATATCTATGATGAACAGCCAGCGTTAATCCATTGAATTGGTTCCCTCCCTCCGAGTATTCAGTATGGACGCAAGACGGCACATTATTTAAAATGTAAACAAAACGCTGGCATTTACCATGCTACTTTTATTCTGATTTTTTTTATTAGAACGTTCTGAGTTTGTTTATTTTCTTAATCTTATTAGCCATTATGTTTTAAAACACAAATCCACTGAATCAAATTGTTTAATTAAAATAATAATTGATTTAAAAATTACTATTTAAAAACACACACACATTATAACGAATTTAGTTCAGGTAAACTTTTTCTTTTCGAGAATTAAAAAACTATTCGTGTTTACTGTATTTGATTTTTTAATACTTTCATATCCAATATTATCATTTTTTCACGACCTCAACTGAATTTATGATTTCAATTTCACCTTATACGCTGTTAAGCTTTTATTTACAAACTGTTTTTATTATTCCATGTTTTATTTATTAAAATAAAAGATGTGATTTTTTTCCTTTTCTGTCAACAAAAAACTAACACATTGTACTGGAAAACTATATAACTGATTTTAGAATCAAATTGTTTAATTAAAAAAAGGTCATTAAACAAACACACACAAACATTCTAATGAATTTAATTTAGGTAAACTTTCTTTCCGAGAGCATTTACATAACTAATCATGTTCACTGTATTTGATTTTTTGGTGCTTTTTCACTTTAGGACCCGCGCCAACTTTTACCCCGTCGTTAGGATTAGGGTCATGGTCAAAGTGGGGGTTAGAATTAGGGTTTAGAGTTAGGGTTAGGTTTTTCTTTTTTTTTTCCTTTTTAATTAAAAATATTAATATGTATGGGGGAGGATAAAAAAAATGGGGGGGGGGGCGGTCAAAAAAAAAGTTTTTTCTTAACTAAAAATATTTCCATGTATGGGGAGGGTAAAATAAAAAATTTGAGGGGGGGGGTCCCAAAAATTCTTTTTCTTTCTTTTTAAACTAAAAATATTTCTATTTATGGGGGAGGGTAAAACAAAAATCAGGGTAGGGTCGAATTCTTTTTTTCTTTATTTTCAACTAAAAATATTCTTGGTCGGAAACAAAGAAAATCAATGTCTAACCACCCAAGAAATATGACTGGGGCTTTATCGGTTTATGGGTGAGCGTTCATTTCTGACGCGGCAGCCTAGCAAAAATATGCGACCGGAGGGAGCATATATTTGCTAGTATATCTAAATGAATAAACGCAAAAGTTTTTTTTTCATTTATTCGAATTATATTCATATCAAAACACCTGAGAGTTATTTAATTCAGTTATACAACAAAATAGTTTCAAATACGCTATATATACTGATCTGAACATTCCAAAAACATATATTGCTATGCTTCATTTGCATACTTATTTTATAAACAATTTCTAATAAATAAATATATATCCTGTATGATTCATTTGTAATTTTATTCTATTTTCATATATATACACGATATTTTTGTTGATATTAATATTATCATAACTAGTAGTAAAATTAATTAAAGCGATTTAATGAAAAAAGTTTAACGTTAAAAATAATAACGTTCGGTTAGATTATTTTGAAATTCAGATGACAAGTTCCAGTTAAGTTTATGCACAAGTACATTTATTCACAACAACTTAGATTAGTTTGGAATAATTTCTTTTTTAAAACTATAATTTGTTATTGTTGTTGGTGATGATAATAATAATAATAATAATAACCATTCCCTGAACATTGAAATATATTAAATAACACCATGACAATCATCTTTTTGTTGTTTTTCTCCAAATTACCAAAATTTTAAATGAAAATTGTTATTTTTATTTTTCTGTAAAGAAGGCTACAGCTAGATTAATTGCTGTCCAGAGGGTGGGTGATTTTTTGTTATATATATAATTACTAGCAGGGCTACATGGCGATGTCCAGGATTGAATAAAGAATCTTATTTCCTTTTGTACCCAACCCATAATGTCATATTACATTTTTTTTATTCTTACTTTTTATAAATTCAATTTTATAGGTTAGGGCCCAAGTATGTACTCAGCATTTATTGGATGGAAAGGGGTGTAAATAGAGTAGAAATTTTTTTTTTTAAATGTGTACTTTTTCTTATAAAGAGCAAAATTAGAAGTGGTTTTGAAAATAATTCTGATGAATTTCTCTAAAAAGGTTTTCCATTTCTTTAATAAACCAAAATGACATTTCAAAAAGATTCTGTATCAAATAGAAAGAGAGAGAGAGAGAGAGTAAGAGAGAGAGAGAGAGAGAGTAAGAGAGAGAGAGAGAGTGAGAGAGAGAGAGTAAGAGAGAGTGAGAGAGTAAGAGAGAGTGAGAGAGAGAGTGAGAGAGAGAATAAGAGAGAGAGTGAGAGAGAGAGAGAGTAAGAGAAAGAGAGAGTAAGAGAAAGAGAGAGTAAGAGAAAGAGAGTAAGAGAAAGAGAGAGTGAGAGTAAGAGAAAGAAAGGTGGGGAATGCAGGTTGTGATGCAAGGAGAGAGAAATAAGAAACAATTTATATTTAAAATGGAAGTAACTCTTTGCCCTCGGTTACCTTCCTTGCCACAAAGAGATTGTGAGACTGAGCTATGTCCCTTGTATTCCAGACAGCAGATATTTTGAATTAGGACGTGTCGCATTTTCACAGCTCTCTTAAAGTAATATGTCTAAACTAAGAAGCAAGCAATTCCTTTTTCAGTTGTAAATGGAGAATAAATGTTAATTGTTTTTTGTTTTTTTTATTGTAGTTCACCCCAAACAAGGCAAGTTGACACTGTAGATGTAAGGGGCTACTGAGAATTAGAGTGAAAGTTTAGGGGTCATACTAAATTGGGAGCTGTGCAGCGAGATGCTTGTTCACATTAGTTTTACATTTCTGCATGTTGGTACAGTCAGTGAGACAAGGAGAAGGGAGTGAGTTCCAAAGTATTCTTTCTTTATTTTTATCCAATATCTCACAATAGCCACCACTTTACATCAACTGGTGACGATGAGATAAATAAATAAAAACAAACCACTTTTTCACCGGACGAATGTTGAAAAAACAAAAAGATTTTTTTTAAGAAAAAACATGAAAAAAAGAATGGCCATTTCTCAAGACTTATTAGAAAAGTTTAAACAGTAGTTGTTTGAGGAATCACAACTCAAGATTTTAACTGCTTTGAATCAATAATTTACACAGCAACTGTAAATGCAAAGCATTCACACCAACATAATTGATTTTGCAGATAAGATATCTGCAAACATTAAAGAATTTGTCTATGATAAACCACGAAGAATTACCATTATTGCATGGTTTTCACGTTGGAAAGATGCATTCTCAACTTATTTTTCCCATAAGGACGATGTTTGGAAGACACGTTTATTAATAAGAAAATTATGACCACAAGCATACTCGTTACATTAATTTTATTTTTCCGAATGAAGCAAAAGATTTAAGCTTCACTGAAACGGTGGAACTGCTTACAGACATATTTAGCATTCACCAATCGCTATTCAACGTCTGTTATAATTGCCTAAAACTGAAAAAAAAACGATGCTAACGACTATATTATTTTTGCTGATTATACAAACCGTGAATACGAGAAATTGTAAATTAAATCCTTCATAGACGATCAGTTTAGATGTTCGATATTCATTGCAGGACTACAATCTCCATAGGATTCGGACATTCATACACGTTTCTTTTCAAGACTCGACCAGGATAAAAATGTCAGAGTCAAACGTCTCACTACAGAATGCCAACATTTATCAAGCTTTAAATGCAACACTATGATGGTACAACAGTTCAATAATCCATCTATTAGAAACTATGTCTGAGCAAAGGCTAATAAACTTCTTACAAGGAAAACCTCTTCAAGTTCTTGCTGGAATTGTGGTGAGATGCATTTTTCGCACTTTTGTCCAATTAAGAAGCATGTGTCAGAAATGCTTCAATTTTGTAATCCTAACAAAGACAAAACGTCCAACACATGCAGGTATTCAAATTTTCAGTTTGATACGGCTTTGGATATTACCCTTATCTCACGCTCCATGTAGGAACATATTGAGAAGCAGTGTTAACAGAAACATATCATGTAGCTCGAAGTTTGTCAGGCAGTACAATTCAGATGACGGGTGAGTTAAATTGCAATGTATCTTTTAAAGAAAACATTTTCTTCTACATGCCATCTTTCTGATAATTATGATTTAAATTTACTTAGTTTAGATTAGATAGAGGAATTGAATCTTTTTGATATTCCTCTCAAGCATGATTTTAACACTTTAAATCTTTCTTCTATTTCTTATATTGAAAAATCATTCACAGAAATACTCAAGGCTAAATTTAGTAATGTTTTTCAGAAGAATCTAAGAGTTTGCACTAAATGAAAAGCATCTCTTAAAGTCTAATGCAAAACTGATTTTCAGACAAACATCCGATATACTATGTTGTATTTGACATAGTGAACATAGTCTCCAACAACAAATAGTACTACAACCAATCAATTACTCTGCATGGACAGCTCCCATTGTTGTTGTTGTTAAAAAAGCGAATGGAACAGTAAGAATATATGTGTATTATTCCACTGGATTAAACAATTCCTTAGAAGCACATCAATATCTGTTATCTTTGCCAGAAGATCTTTTCTGAAAATTAAATGGTGGAAATTGTTTTGCAAAAATTGATTTTTCGGATGCTTTCCTGCGGTTGGAGGTTAATAAGGAGTCAAAAGAGCTTCTGATAATCAACACACACAAAGGACTGTTTAGATTCGACTGCCTTTCTTTTGGAGTCAAAGCAGCTCCAGCCATATTTCAGCAAACAATGGATGCAATGTTAATTGGATTAGCAATCAATGATATCATTGTTGCTACACAACATGAACTTTTACAGCATTTGATTTCTACATTTGAGCATATTCATCAGTATGGATTCCATGTAAAAGCTGACAAATAGGAATTTCTTTGAAAAAAAATTAAATAATTAAGATTTATATTTGATAACAATGGTCGCTGGCCAGACCCCAAAAAATATTTCAGCCATTAAAAAAATATAACTTTATGCTCTTTCCTTGGCATGGTTAGCCACTATAATGCATTTTTGCCAGAATTTCATAGAGTACATGCATCGCTCAACAATCTTTTAAAAAAGGATGTACCATGGAAAGGGTTTACTAAGTGTCGTCTGTCTTCAATAAGGTAAAATCATTACTTTCTTCAGATATATTGCTTACACACTACAACCAATCCATGGATATTATTGTTGTTTCTGATGCATCTCATTATGATGTTGGAGCTGTCATTTCACATAGCTTTCAGCATTATCTGTGGAACCAGAAATTATTTCAGTACTCGCATCAACTGTCAGAACACTGCCAATTACTTCACAAATGATTCACAAGGCTACAGCTTTCGACCCCTTACTCAAGCCAGTGTTGCACTTCCACCAAACAAAATGGCTTGAGGTATGTAAAGACAAAAACTTTCAACCCTTTATTTCAGCATCAATCATCATTGTCTGAGGTAGACAGGTGTATTCTTTTTTAAGAACATGTGATTGTTCCATTAAAATTGCAAAATTGTGTATTAAAACAATTTCCTTTTGACCCTCAAGGTATTAGTCAGATAGAAGCTTTAGCACGTAGATATGTCTATTGGACGAACAATTAGAAAATCTGAGCCATAACTGTTCAAAGTATCAGTTAGCAGCAAAAGCTCCAAAGAAAGCAAAACTTTTTTCTTAGACTATTCCAAATTAACCCTGGTGATGTCATCATATTGACTTTGCAGGACCCATTGATCGAAAATGTTTTTTAATACTAGTAGATGCTTACAGTAAATCGCCTTAAATTTTTCCAATGACTCACATTACCTTGGAGAAAACTATTTCAAAATTACAACACATTCTCAGCTGATTTCGAGTCCAAGAGACCATAGTCACTGACGATGGTACTGCTGTTACTACAGTAACATTTTCAGAATAGTTTTTATTTTATTCTTTCTTTATATTCGTCCCATATCTTACAATAACAACCATTTCTCTTTAGGGAGTATTAAGTATCACATTCCATCTCTCTATCCCTATTTTCCATTAAACCCATCCCTCTGTATTTCTCAATTAACAATGCTCTCTTTCTCCACAATTCACTTATTTTCTCTCTCCTTCCCTACATTTCTCACTCCCTCTCCCTCTCTCTTCATTTCTAACTTCTTTAGTAAAGAAGTGTAAGGAGATAGTGAGAGACGTCAAAGTGAGAAATGCAGTGGAAGATGGGGTGAAGCAAGAGAAATGCAGTGGGAGAGTGAGGGGGGAGGGAGAGAGAAATGCAGAGAAGGGAGAAGAGAGACAAATGCAGAGGACAGAAAAGAGAGAGAAATGCTGAGGGGAAGAAGAGAGTTAAATGCAGAGGGGGGGGGGGGGAAGAGTTAAATGCAGGGGGAGAAGAGAGTTAAATGCAGAGGGGGGAGAAATGCAGAGAGGGATAAAAATAGAGAAATGCAGTGGAAGAGGGAGGAAGAAGTGAGAAATGCAGTGGGAAAGGGAGGAAGAAGTGAGAAATGCAGCAGGAGAAGGGGGAAGAAGTGAGAAATGCAGTAGGAGAGGGAGGAAGAAGTGAGAAATGCAGTAGGAGAGGGAGGAAGAAGTGAGAAATGCAGTAGGAGAGGGAGGAAGAAGTGAGAAATGCAGTAGGAGAGGGGGAAGAAGTGAGAAATGCAGTGAATGAGAGAGGAAGAAGTGAGAAATGAAGTGAATCAGGGAGGAAGAAGTGAGAAATGAAGTGAATGAGGGAGGAAGAAGTGAGAAATGCAGTGGGGGAGGGGGGAAAAAGTGAGAAATGCAGTGGGGGAGGGGGGAACAAGTGAGAAATGCAGTGGGGGAGGGGGGAACAAGTGAGAAATGCAGTGGGGGAGGGGGGAAGAAGTGAGAAATGCAGTTGGAAAGGGAGGAAGAAGTGAGAAATGCAGTGGGGGGGGGGGGAGAAGTGAGAAATGCAGTTGGGGGGTAGAAGGGAGAAATGCAGTGAGAGAGGGAGGAAGAAGTGAGAAATGAAGTGAATGAGGGAGGAAGAAGTGAGAAATGAAGTGAATGAAGGAGGAAGAAGTGAGAAATAAAGTGAATGAGGGGAAAAAGAAGTGAGAAATGCAGTGGGGGAGGGGGGAAGAAGTGAGAAATGCAGTGGGGGAGGGGGAAAAAGTGAGAAATGCAGTGGGGGAGGGGGAAAAAGTGAGAAATGCAGTTGGAGAGGGAGGAAGAAGTGAGAAATGCAGTGGGGAGGGGGAAGAAGTGAGAAATGCAGTGGGGGAGGAGGGAAGAAGTGAGAAATGCAGTTGGAGAAGGAGAAAGAAGTTAGAAATGCAGAGAGGGGGAAGAAGAAGAAGGGATTGCAGAGATGGAGAGAAAGAAGTGAAGAATGCAGAGAGGGGGAGATAGAAGTGATGAATGCAGAGAGGGGGAGAAAGAAGTGATGAATGCAGAGAGGGGGAGAAAGAAGTGATGAATGCAGAGAGGGGCAGAAATAAGTGATGAATGTAGAGAGGGGCAGGAATAAGTGATGAATGCAGAGAGGGGCAGGAATAAGTTATGAATGCAGAGAGGGGCAGGAATAAGTGATGAATGCAGAGAGGGGGAGAAAGAAGTGAGGAATGCAAAGAGGGTGGGGAGGGAAGAAGTGAGGAATGCAGAGAGGGGGAAGAAGTGAGGAATGCAGAGAGGGGCATGAAGAAGTGAGGAATGCAGAGAGGGGCAGGAAGAAGTGAGGAATGCAGGGAGGGGCAGGAAAAAGTGAGGAATGCAGAGAGGGGCAGGAAAAAATCCGGAATGCAGAGAGGGGGAAGAAGAAGTGAGGAATGTAGAGAGGGGGAGGAAGAAGTGAGGAATGCAGAGAGGGGGGGGGAAGAAGTGAGGAATGCAGAGAGGGGGAGGAAGAAGTGAGGAATGCAGAGAGGGGGAGTAAGTAGTCCGGAATGCAGAGAGGGGTAGGAAGAAGTCCAGAATGCAGAGAGGGGTAGGAAGAAGTCCGGAATGCAGAGAGGGGTAGGAAGAAGTCCGGAATGCCGAGAGGGGGAGGAAGAAGTCCGGAATGCAGAGAGGGGGAGGAAGAAGTGAGGAATGCAGAGAGGGGGAGGAAGAAGTGAGGAATGCAGAGAGGGGGAGTAAGATGTGAGGAATGCAGAGAGGGGGAGGAAGAAGTCCGGAATGCAGAGAAGGGGAGGAAGAAGTCCGGAATGCAGAGAGGGGGCGGTAGAAGTCCGGAATGCTGAGAGGGGGAGGAAGAAGTCCGGAATGCAGATAGGGTGGGGGGGGGAAGAAGTGAGGAATGCAGAGAGGGGGAGGAAGAAGTGAGGAATGCAGGGAGGGGGAGGAAGAAGTGAGGAATTCAAGGAGGGGCGGGAAGAAGTGAGGAATGAAGAGAGGGGGGGAAGAAGTGAGGAATGCAGAGAGATGGAGGAAGAGAAGAAGGAAGGGAGGAATGCAGAGATTGGGAGGAAGAAGTTAGGAATGCAGAGAGGGGGGGGGAGAGGTGAGGAATTCAGAGAGGGGAGGAAGAAGTGAGGAATTCATATGGGGGGGGGGAAGAAGTGAGGAATGCAGAGAGGGGGAGGAAGAAGTGAGGAATGCAGGGAGGGGGAGGAAGAAGTGAGGAATTCAAGGAGGGGCGGGAAGAAGTGAGGAATGAAGAGAGGGGGGAAGAAGTGAGGAATGCAGAGAGATGGAGGAAGAGAAGAAGGAAGGGAGGAATGCAGAGATTGGGAGGAAGAAGTTAGGAATGCAGAGAGGGGGGGAGAGGTGAGGAATTCAGAGAGGGGAGGAAGAAGTGAGGAATTCAGAGAGGGGAGGAAGAAGTGAGGAATTCAGAAAGGGGAGGAAGAAGTGAGGAATGCAGAGAGGGGAGAGGGAAGAAGTGAGGAATGCAGAGAGGGGAGGGGGAAGAAGTGAGGAATGCAGAGAGGGGGGGGAAGAAGTGAGGAATGCAGAGAGGGGGAAGAAGAAGTGAGGAATGCAGAGAGGGGGAAGAAGAAGTGAGGAATGCAGAGAGGGACAGGAAGAAGTGAGGAATGCAGAGAGGGGCAGGAAGAAGTGAGGAATGCAGAGAGGGGCAGGAAGAAGTGAGGAATGCAGAGAGGGGCAGGAAGAAGTGAGGAATGCAGAGAGGGGCAGGAAGAAGTGAGGAATGATTAGAGATTGGAAGAAGAAGAGGAATTCAGAGAGGGGGGCAGAGGAATGCAGAGAGGGGATTGGGTACAAGCAAGAATTGTTTATAGAGTAATTTAGAAATGAGAAATGCATATGCAGAGAGAGAGGGGGGGAGTAGGTAAAAATTAGTTTATCTTAAAATTTAGTCTATCCAATTTACAAGGTTAACACGATTTTTGAAATAGAGAGTCATAAGGAGGAAACTGTTTAGTCAAGATGATAGATTCATTTGTGAAATGTCGTTTGTTATAGCAAAACGTTAAGAAGAACGGTAAGTGTAATCAAACAGTGTATTCAACACGTATACAGATGATATCACAAATAAATAAATCCTTTATTTAATCAACGAGTAGAAGTTTAAAAATAATGAACACATAAAATGTATAAAATAAAAAGAATCAGTCTGCCCCATATTCGGTTTAAAATTCTCAGAAGATTACCGTTCTACAACAAAACGTACCTAAAGAAGCCGGAGAGCAAAACGAATAAAATGTTGTGAGAATAACAACAACGAAGATGATGATAATAGTCTGAAACATGTAATCAAGGTAAGAAAAACCCATTTGTGTTGGGCAATTGCAAGTTGCCTTGCTTATTATTTTTAAAACATTTCAAAGTTCTCATCTCAAAAGACTGATTCACCTCGAATCTCCCTACCCCAACCATTCATCCGTTCCTTCTACAATTCAATCCGATTCCAACATTTTTGAAACGCTTCAAAATGGCGCTTCTTTGTAAGTTCAAAATTTCCCAATTACCGCAGACAAAATTTGTGAAGTCGGATTTAACCTGAATTTTTCCAATTGGTTTCTGTTCGGCTCTTTCAAAAATGGCCGCCAAAAATAAGTGGAAAGAAATTTGCAAGACGCGATAAACAATTTGGACAAAACCAATTCCGCTTGATTTTCCCAATAAAGCAGAAATTAAATCTCAGCATTGAACATTTCAATAAAAAAGAAAAAGGAAAGGAAAATAGAAAAGATACAAAAGTTATTCAGGATTAACTTCATTCAAGTTTTCCGAAGAAGAAAGGAGGAAGACAAGATGAGGAGGAAGAAGTAAAATGGTAGAGACAGAGAGAAAGGTGCGTATATTAATATAAAGTGGATAATTTTGGGTGCATATATAAATTATTTTATTCTGATTTATATCAATGAAACTATATAGAATTAGATATACTAGAAGAGGAACCCAATGTTGCCCAGGAATTAAAATGGTTTTATATATGAAAAAATAAAAGCAAAACATATATGAATTTGTTATTTTAAATAGTTAAAATTGCAAAAGTTAATTCCATTATTCTTAGAGTAGATTTTATTGCAAATTCTCGAAAATCAAGCATTTGGATTGAATAATAAATGCCATCTTTTGATTCTTTATACAAAATTGATTAATTTTGTTACAAACGTGAAATAAATTTTGGTAAATGCCTAATCTTAAACTTCATTGAGGTACACCCAGTATTTTTCTGAATGCTGTGAGAACACCTGTGCATTCCTGTTCCAAGCACTGAACTTCTTATCAACATTTCTATTCTTATTTTTTTAATTCCTCTAATTTTTAAGTTATAAATAAAATAAAGTAACAGTTTTTTATAGATGTCAAGCAAGAACGCAAACCCCACAATCATCTTGTACCCCCTTTGATGAAAATGAACTATACTTATACAAGTATCTTGGGTAATGTTGTTTAAGAATATATACGGTTATGGGAGTCTTTCTCCAAAATCCTAGGAGGAGTCTATGAACAAAAAGGAAGTACAACTTTATTATATAAAAGAAACACACACACACATACAGACATTTGCACGTGTTTCCACCTAAATCAAAGAGTTTGTGCCAGTTTAATTAGAGAGAGACCCCCCTTCCCCCACGCACCACCACCACCATCGTTTTAGACTAAGTTTGCATCAACGGTTATTCAGTTGCTGTTGTGTGTCTCTTATAAAAAAAAAGATTCGATTGATTGATGGCTGCAAGGAAAATTGAATTTCTTTTAATTCCTTTCAAGAATTCAAGTCAAAAATGAAAACAGACAAAAAAATAAAAAAGAGCAGCGCCGCCATCTTATAAAAGGTCTAATCAAAATATTGGCCTTTTCAAAATCAAGAAATTAATGGGGGGGGGGGGGCATATTTACTTGAATGTTTCATCAAAGATGGTGATTGGAGTGTGGAGGGAGGAGGGTGTTTTGGTAGAGAGGAAATCAACTTGTTCCTACCCCCCCCCCTCCATCAATATGGACACATCCCTCTCCAAACACAACCTCTCATCCAAGCAGACGTTCCTCATATTTAAAAATGATACAACAAATAGCTTTGTCATATTAATTTACGTTCAGGATTAGTTGTCGGAAACGGAAGAAGAGTGGTACTTCGAGATCCTTGGAGAAATGCAATCAGCAGTTTTCATAAAATTCTCTAATAAGAATCTTTGACAATCATTCTGTATTAGTTACATAATTCAGACTGCTATTCTCATCTTGGTTTCACAAGGTTTCAGCCAATGTAACTACAACATGAGAATGGGTGTCCAAATAATCCAAATTATCAATCCTCATCTCAAAAATTCCAATACATAATCATTGTGTTTTGTCTGTTTTATCGCATATCAACCATCTTTGGATTATTTAATGCTGAAAAAATTTTTTCATTTGAATTTATTTTTAACAAAAGTCAACAAACATTGAAATAATAATAACAACAACAACCACAGATTATTATTAAGCCTGGCGAGTTTTACACGTGTGGATTTCTTTTATATTCAGACCAACCTAGTCTGCCACAAAGCCATTTAAAATTTTACAGATTTTTTTTCTTAAGACACCAAAGTTTTACGTACTTCATTAAGACTGACAAGAGGAATGCCAAGAGATGGATTTTCTTTAAGCATCATCAATAAGAATTTGATTTACTTCTTTTGGGGTCATTTAATGCTGAATTCAATTATTTTGGTAAAGTTTTCATGTTCAAGTGACTAATATCTCAATCTTTATAAAGTTAGGTATGTTTATATATTTGTATGTACGCAATTCACTCTTAAACTAATTAATCATTATGAATTTTATAACACAGTTGCTAGGCATAAGGGGTCCAAGTGTGGGCTATATTTAGTTTAATTTAATTTTATGTCCTTTGTGAAAATTCAGATACCTCCAATTTTTGTGAAATTTTCACAATAGGTTGCCTTGCTTATAATTTTTGGAAACAAGTGATTGAACAAGACCGCACAAAATGGAATTTGGAGACTGCTGACCCGCTGAACCGGGAGAGGTGGAGAGTGAGCTTGCGTGATATCATTGAACATCTAACCCCTGAACAAGGGAAAAGTGATGTTAAATAGAAGAAAAAGGTATTAGACATCAATTAATAAGCATTCTCCAAATTACAGTTTAGTTTTGTTGGAGTATTTTAAAGGGTTTTTAGGAAACATTTTTTTATGGAAATCGCTCCAGACAAGGCATGAAGCCACTTAATGTAAGGAGCTAAAAAAAAAATACTACTTTAAGGTTAAAAACTAGCCAACGATAAGTGTTAGATTGATAGATACCGACACAGAAAACAGCAATTCTTCCCCCTTTGTCAGAAACATTGCTCATGAAATGTGAGGATGAAAGGACAAAATAAGGGAAGCAAGAGTTACGGGGCTGCCAAGCACAACATCCTATTTGAAAATGCAAAATAATCAGATTTGCACTGAATTTGATTCATAGTCATTAGACACTAATGAAGTAAAATTCCATGAATTTTAATTTCTTAAGACCCCTTAAACTTAAGCCTTAAATTTGAAACATTTTCTAGAATCAAAACCATGTAATGGATTTTGATCAAAATTAGAATAAGAATTCTAGACATAAGATTTAGTACTATAATATCTTGATTTTTACTCTTCGTAAGTGGACATAAAAGTGGTTCGAAACTGTTCTATTAGGAGAATTATTTTACTCGTCCTGTTCTTATATATAAAGTACAGCCAGCCTGTAACTTGTGTTTTTGTGATTAATAGCTTACTTCCTGTAACATCAATATTTGTTTTAACTCTAATATTTAATTCTGTTTCGACTATGTATTTATGAACAGAAATTGTATTTCAAATCAATTATTTTTTTTAATGGAAATTGTTCCAGACAAGGCATGAAGGCACTGGATGTAAGGAGCCTAACATTTTTTTGAAAATATCACTTCAAGGTCAAAAACTAGCCAACAATAAGTGTTAGATGGATAGATTCCGACCCAGAAAACAGAAATATTTCCCCACTTTGTTAGAAACATTGCTCATTAAATGTGAGGACTAAAAGACAAAATAAGGGAAGCGAGAGTAACGAGGCTGTCGAAAGTAAACCCAAGCTCCACTTTCTACTCTCCTACAATCCCAACATTCTACTCTCCTTTTATCTCCTTTAATCCTAACATTTTTTGTTTGATTAGTGATTTTAAAGAAGGTGTCTGAAATAGATGTTCTGCTATGGTCACAGAGTCGGGGATAATTAAAAAAAAAGTTATTTGGTTATGATCGAATTCCCCATTTTACACCTCCCTCGTGAAAAAAATTCTTAAATCTTTTTGAAGATTATGAAAGAAAAATCCACTCATTATTAAAGATTTATTTAGAATTAAAAATATCTTATTTGGTTTTTAAGCATCACCATTCTATGTTGCTAATAAATGGTATATCTTCACTCCTCCTTAATTAATCTGTATTAATAAAACTATAAGTCTGCGTGTTTCTCGCCCAAGTGTAACTTACATTGAATTGTGACATAAAATTATCATGTAAAATTGAATGCACACTTTTTATTCCTTTCGGCTGTTATTGTTGAACCTGACTTATAAAAAAACATTTCAGAATCTCTGTATTAAAAAAACTATCAGACAAGATATTACGTGTGTGTGTGCGTGTGTGTTTCTCACAGATAAGTAACTTTGATGAATACACATTAACTATCTATTTATTTACTATTATCAAATATTTATTTAAAAGCTTAAACAAATTTTATAATTTCTATTTTGAAAAAAATAATTGTAAACACAGCTATATTTTTAATTATTTTTATCCAAGCCCTCCACCTGACAATATGGCTCCACCCGGCCAATGCCGAGGAAATACAGCTAGTGAGAAATATTTATGGATTGATTTGTTTTGTGAGCATATATTTTTAAATAGTCTGCAAACAATAGATTATATTTAACCCATAGAAGAGAGAGAGAGAGAGGTACTACCACTTCTCCGGGTCAGAGCAGACATGATGCGTAAGTGTGTTTGTGACACACAAATGAATGTGAGAGTCAATCATGCTCGTAGGCGGAAATGAGATATTTCAACTGACTGATCGTCTCGTTCGAAAACTTACTTTATATAGTTTAGGACTGGCTCCAGGCAGCCTTTTGCTCCTTTTCTCAACGGTTATTTTTATTTGATGAAAGAAATCCTGGCTCTCTGATTGGTTGAATAATATTTTAAGAAATATTTAAATCTGAAGTCTATTTTTGTACGAAAAATCTTTACGGAATTGAGTGCTACACATACGATTAGTTGAACACGATTTACTATCTACTCAAAGCTAGGAGAAAATTGGGTTCATACCTTTCCCAACAGTATTAGTGCATAAATATCCAAAATATATTTGATTAGATTTTAACCAAGCATAATTGATTTGTATTTTGTGATCATATTGATTAAGCCAGTTGAAGGTTGAAAGTTGGGTATTTCAGCTTGTGTAATATTATATGTAGTAATTATCAGTTTCCATGTGAATGTCCTTAAACGCATTCAATGATGGCAGGACAGAAGATTGTCTGGTGTGGTCTAAAAGGTCAGATGTGACAAGGCATGTGAACGGAAATACAGGAGGTGTGATTCAAGAAGAGTGATGTCATCAAAAAAGTTAGAAAGGTTTTTGTAAGTAAGAAAGCATCTAGAAGCGAGCCAAAGTAGACGTATGAAAATGAGGTCTTATGAAAGAATTAAAACAAACTCTTTTTCTCCACAAACTGTGCTGACTTATGAGAATGTGAATAAAGGACAGTTCATCAACTTAAAATTGATCTCAAATTAATTTCGTTTAGCATGAAAAAGCTTTTATTTTTCAGGCAAGAAAAAGCCTTCTTGATATAGCAGAGTCCAGCTTTGAGAGTTCAACCAGACTCACTAGATGATCATTCAAGTAGCCATAATGATGACAATGTAGATATGCAATATACAACATCTTCGATTTGATGCTGACAACCTGTCTATATAACATGTATGAAACGAGCTTCTCATTCAGTTTCAATGAACAACAAATGCTTTTCTTTTTTCTTCCCCATGAAAATGATTTTTGAGTCAAAACAAACGATCTTTATGGCAATGTTAGAGGGAATTGTTGGCAAATAATTCACTTTAATTGTGAACAAAATATAATTGAATTAAATAACATTTAGTAAATTCCTCAAAAAGAGATAACAATAAGAATTAATATATGTTGTCTATATATAAATAAGTAGCATTGGTCTGTATGTGTGTCCAGTTAAAACTTCAAAATTAGAATATTTAGATCGAGAAATTCAGCATTTTCATAGCAAGGTTTTGTCCAAAAAATAACACCTGTAAACTTTAAAATCCTTTTATCTTTATAGATTTTCTTTTTTTAACTATGTCTTTGGGTATTTTTACAATTTTGTTTTAAAACTATGACTTTCTATATAAAATATTCTAAAAAAACATTTAAAAAATTTTTTTCTTAATAATTTTGAAAGTTACATTTAACTGATAATTCTATTTTAATGTCTATTTATAAAATTATTGGAAGCAAATAGCTTTCAAAATGTTCAATCTACATACATGAAAATTTATTAAAATTTTAAAGCCAGAAATGACTTTCTATTCAGCAAGTTCAGATGCTTTCAAATTATTTGTATACTGTATACAACACCGTAATAATTAAATATAACTTTGAAAATCCTGCTTAAAAAAATAATTTATTAAAAAGAACAAACTGCATAGTTTTAAAAAATCGAAACAAAAATAAAAGTCAAGATTCCCAGGTAATGACAGGTAGATGTAGCTTGTTTTACATAATCTCATTTTGTTTCATATAAATAATTAAAAACAAAGCAACTTTTTTTTCTGTTTTAGCAAAAATGATGACCATAATAAGGATGAAAGTAAATTGATTTTTGTAGCAAGACATCTTAACTGCCCCCCCCCCTCTGCATCTTTACAATGGCAGAGAGTGAAAAAATTTAGTAAAGTGAGATAGTTACTTACCAGATCAATAGTTTTGGCTTTTGCCAATTCTTGTGTGCTGCACCACGTCTCGCACCACAGCCATTCTTGAGGTAACGACTTGATTGCCACCTGGTGGATCATATTATTAGGCAGATCCTGGTCCAAATTGGCTAAACTATTGGGGTCCTGGCTCAGGCCTTGGTACTGCCCACGCAGACGATCTCCAGCTGCAATGCGGCGGAACTTTTTCAAGTCAACAACGTACAGTGCACTGAAAGAAAGAATACATTACTGGGGGTCAATTGGCACAACAAGTTAACGCAGTGCAAAATGGTAGATTAAAGGAAACACCCCCACCTCAACCTCAGTTTGTTACAAATTTCGCTGTTCAGGCAATTCTATTTTCTAAATGAAATACAATATCTTTAATGTGAAAAAGGAATATACTGAAGTTTCTTTGTTGTTTAAAGAAATTTGTATTATTCGAATTACAATTCTCATCTTTGATGTTATTCTCACGTTTCAGCCGATATACCTATAACCTTCTTCCGCTGTTTTAAAAAATATATATTCCGTAGCATGTCTATTTCGTTGTTAAAAGAAAAGAAAAAATCAAGAATATGAGATTTGAATTTCAGCATTTTGTAAAATGCCCAACTGATTTTATTACAAAACTGATTTTTTTTATGACATTATTCTTTGATTGATTTATGTTTTCAAAAATGTAAATATTTTCTTACAAGAAATTAGGAGAAAAAGTAAAGGGTGGGAGCAATCAGTGAAACAAAAATGAAAGTAAAAAGACTCCCGGGCAATGCTGAGTAAATACAGCTTATAACTAATAAAAGTGGATTCATCTGATTTAAAATCTTTCTTCAATTAACATTTTTGGGAGGAATAAGATGAAGATTTAAGGGAAATTGAACGTAACAAACATTATACATTCAATGAAATTCTTATAATGTTCATAGCAGATTCAGAAAATAAACAAATTTCTTTTATTTACACAACAAAGATTGCCGACAGGAAATGTAAATCGCCTCCCAAACTTTCAAATGGAAAGCAGATCAAGCATACTCTAGATTTTAAAACATCTAAAGATGTTGACTAATATTTTAATCCATAAAACTATTCACAAAGAATTAAAATTACTGTGTTAACAAACATTTGATGAAGCATGTATACATTTTATTCTTTTGGCCTTCTTTTCAGTCTCAAGAGACAATGGATACCCCTTGTAAGAGTGTCTGCCTGAGATTGCGCAATCCCTAATGACCTGTCTTAACAAGTCCAGGACAACTGGAAACAATGTTTGGATAAGCAGAGAAAGACTAGTTGCACAAACCAAGTCTTGAGAACCCCGTCTATCCTACGATTTAATTCATAAATAAAGGGAGGATATATGGATTCATACCTTTCCCAAGGGTATTAGTAAAAGTGATGCAGTAGCCACAACTGAATTTGAACCTGGCACGCTGAGGCCACATATATGTGTATTTTTTTTTAATTATTTGCCATGCTCTGCGTAAGCTCTCATTGGTCATTGAGATTTTGTGTATTCTCGGTCACATTACTGAATTACCTATCTAGCTCAAAACCAATGACTTCACATGGCTTTATTGCTACAAATATATATATATATATATATATATATATATATACACACACACAAACTGGACTCTTCTGTTGATTTCAACTTAAGAGTGTCTAATAGCTCATTAGTGAGTTGATGGATGTTTATACCTGACATGACATTAAAATCTTGCCAGTGGCTCGCAAACAGAGGCACAATTATTATTTACCTACCTCCCCAAGAGGTCTGAATGTGATACAGGGTTGGGCTTATTGGTTGGTGTAGCCATTACTAAATGCCATGAGTGTGTTCATGGCTGGAAATAATTATCCATAATAATTGCCTCCTGGTAACAATTTATTGACCAAACATTACCATAATAAAATTTAACTTTTAAAATACATTTTTTTTAAAGAAAAAAATAAGTTGGCAAAAAAAAAAAAATCAGACAAGAATTAGCATACTAAAAGAAAAAAAATGTAACACTGTTTAGGTACAGCTAGTTTTACAATGATTCCACGTTGGGAACGAACATACTTATCAAAGTATTTCTTCTGTATTCTAAGAACAATCTGCAACAAAAGACTTTGGGGATCAACATAAGCTCCCCATCATGACAATTTTGTCTAGGTCAGTTTAATATCAATTGACATTTTTAAGTGTTAAGAAATAGGACTATTTGTACATACAGCTTCTATAGTGTTATAGCTTAGAAAAGCACCTGGATGGAAATGCAGATGCGTTTTCTATGCAAATTTTCCGTGGTTTTATTGAGTGGCCTTAGCAGTTCCAGTGGTATGTTGTGAAATAAATTAAAAGCATAACAAAAATGTAGTCACAGATTTATTGCCCTATATAGAAAAAATGATTGGAGAGGCGAGTGAAAGCTAAGGTTTGCGTGTCTGATAGATAAGGTCTCTTTGGCATGCTCTGTAGAAATCTTCCTAGAAGCCAGGAAAAGCATTCATTATATAAACACAAATCCTTCGTATGGCAGCCCGAAAGATAAATATAGATAAATTAAGTTCAATCAACTGTGCTTGATCGGGTTATTCACTCTGTGACCAGCAATAAATTACAATCAGACACCCACGCTTAGTGCTTAAAGACTCCAGACGGTTGTGCAATATGGATGGTGCCAGCTGATATTGCTGTACTTTCGTTTTATTTTTATTTTTCTCCTGGTTTCTAGAAAAGTATGGGTTCTTTTGTTTAGTTTAGCCTGTTTTATGACATCAAAACTACTGTAATTTTTTCGCTGAAGAAACATTAAATTGTATACAATTTATTTAATACAAGTTGCTCAAAGTTGGGTGAAAATTGTGTGTTTATAGTTTTTCCAATGGTATACATGCAGAACTGAAGAGAATATATCTGATCTGAACTCAGCATTTCTTATTCTCCAAAGAAATGTCTTATTCATTTTTTTTGCATTTCAATAAAAAAAAAAAACAGAATTTCAGCAAATACAGACCTGATGTGATATTTACGGCCTCCCAAATGACTGGCCCAGTAACCAGACTTCCAGAATCTGGAAGAAAAAAAAAGGAAATTTAATTAAAATAATAATAAAAAAGGAAATTTAATTAAAATAATAATAAAAAAGGGAACAGTAATCACCAAAAGAAATACTTATAATAAGAGGTTGGTAAAAAAACAAAAACAATAAACTTGATTTGAGATGCTAGCTTTGTGTGTTGACATTGGTGTAGTTATTTCAGAAATGGGTTACAATTATAAAGTGTTTTGGCTGGTATCAGGATAGTTTTATTAAAAATTTCATTAAAAAACAAAACAACAAATGAACAGAAGAAATTTTCACAAATATCAATATCATTATTTATTGTTTTTTGATCCGTACATTCAGTTTGGGTTCTCTAACCATCAGATCAAAGGGCTTTTGTCTAAAGTTTGTAGACAAAAAGTAGTGCACCTATTCTATCAATTTGTCAGTCTCATATCTTTAATTGTATTCATTTTTTCATAAAACAATTCTTTGATCTTCATGGCTACTAACAAAAGCTAAACTTCTTAATTCCATTGGTTTTCTTATTTGGTTTGAACTTATATTTTCAGAAAGATAAAAAAAAAAACAATTTTAATAAATGTTAGCATTCATTTATGAAAATCAAACATTTGAAAGTTATTAACTTAAACAGCGTGTGCACGTGTATGTATGCACATTTGTTTTGTGTTTTCTGTCTACACATTGAGTTCTCTCTTCTGCCATTACACTGAAGCAAGGGTTGCGGATACGTGTTGAATGGAGAGAAATGATAACAGAATGATACGATGAATGTATAATGTGAGTGTTAAAGACATGCATAGATCTGATGATCTCAAAGGAAGATTAAATCTGAACAGTATAGGGAGAGGAGACTTGGTTTGGTCACATGAAAAAATGGATGAGAGTTCTTGGGTTAGTAGATGAACAACAGTTGAGGTAACAGGGTCAGTTGGCAGGGGAAGGTTAAGAAAACAATCGGCAGAAATGATAAGGATGCATTTTAAAGAAAAAAGGATAAAAATCCTGGTCAGAGACAGATTAGTTTGGAAGTCAATTTTTAAATGTCGTCTCATACATGCAAGCATGTAAAACAGACGTTAAACCAGATATGATGGTTAATGGAAGGTCCTATTAAACCATATTTTTTGTACATTTATCCAGCTCTACTGAATACTAACATACTAACACCAAACCATAAGTTACAATGGCATACACTTAATGTCCTAATCTTTTCACTTGTTTCTTTTCAGACTGCTTTACTATTCGTTCCTTCTGCTGCTGTATTATTCTTGACACTTATTTTTTTTTTATCTAATGCATACATGTCTTAGTTAGTGATGGAATGATTCCAAAGTTTTCCTCGATTCTGATACAATTACCAATTCCGATACAATTACCAATTTCGATACTTTTTCAATTTCTAAATTAGAGATTTGTTGCCTTTTTAAAATTACTGTAAAACCCCCATGTATTTTCGCAAACGTAAAAAATACACTTACGGTGTGTGTGGGGGGGGGGGTATATTACACAAGTAAATCTTTCTAAATATTTTTTTTCAAATTGATTAAAAATTGTGAGACAACTAAAGATTTATTTCTCTTTTTAAAAAAAACGATTAGTATTAGTTCGTCAAAATTTGACAAAATGCTATTTGAATTTTTTTCATAAAAAATTGAAAATAGTCGACGATTAGTATGCAAAATAAGAAGACTCTGTAGGAAAAGAGTGGTTAACAAAGCCCCCTCCCCATGTTAAGAATGAGTTTCTAAATAATAATGTTACTACTTAGAAAACCATTCTTAACATGGGGGAGGAGTTTTTAACTATCCTGTGCCTTTCCTCTATCAATGAATGTTCATATTTTTATCCATAATAATAAAGATTTGGTCGGTTATTGATACTGTTAATATAACAGATATGTTAATTTAATAGATTGATTTGCTTTACTGTAAAAAGAAAAACAAGATACAGATAATAATAAAAGTACTACTACTACTAATAATAATGGTAAAATTGTAAATTATCACCCTCAGCTAAATACCCCCCAAATGAGATTTTACTTCTTTTTTTTTTAGGTGATTACATGTGAACATCTTGAAAAACTTGATTTTTATCTATATTTTTCTCTTGTGCCATTTGTTTCCTATTTATCCATTTGTGCCATTATTGCCGGTGCCATTTTTACCTAAATTTAGTGAAAATAGCTATTTTAGAGATAGTTTAGCAGTCATACGTATAAATGTGTAGATTATATATATATATATATATATATAATAGACAATATTAGGCTACATTCCAGTGGAAAATAGTACGACAGGCCAATACATGTAGAAATTTAGACGACACGTGTAGACTATGTCTGAATGAGAAATTTGAAATTCAAAACTTTAAAGAAGTCTAAAACCTATTAAACTGCAGAAGTGAAATGACAAGCAACTGTATATACAAAATAAACTTTACTTTAGGATAACAATATATGGGAAAAATAAATAAATAAAATAATTAAATAGAAAACTGAACTAGGCCAACACCTGAAATGGAAAAGCTATCTCAAGCATACACGTGTTAAAATAAGTTCACCTATTAATGCGAAACATTCACAAAAACAGAACAAAAGAAGAGGAAATAAAAGTCAGCTGAACCTTTGTTTGAAAGAACCCCTGCCATTAGCTAATGAAAGCATTAATTCGAGGGAGGGAATAACAATGAATCTGATGGGTTAGCTAGCTATATAGCTATATATAAAAACACACAGTAACACGAATTCCATGCATTTTAGCCTGACGATTCCGTACGGTGATGAAATGCGAAAGCCTACGCTTAGCTTATAGCCATCCAAAGACAGACTCTTCAATGCAGCTAGATACCGCAGAGTTTGAGGGGTGTGCTCCGATGGACTTGCTGCTTTAGTGCTCCTCAACCAACCCGACAATCAGTTAAATCCCATCCCTTCAGTATGGAGATCCCTAAATGCCGGAGAGCCTTCTACTCCAATAGCTTCTTTCCTCAAGATGCCAGCCTTTGGAACTACCTCCCTGCTCCCCCGACTGTACCGACATGCAGAAATTAAAAACTGATGTGAACAAGCACCTAGCTGCACAGCTCCCAATTTAAAATGATCCCCTAAAATTTCACCCTAATTCTCAGTAGCCGCTTATGTCTACAGTGGCAACTTGCCTTTTTTGGAGTAAACTCAGTTAAAAAAAAAGAAAAAAAAGGACATTGGTTACTCCTCCTACCAAAAATCTCACCACGAATGCCTCCAAGGAGTCGAGGAAGCTCAAGCACAGGTCCGCAAGGGGATGCTGAGGGTCTTCTCGAATGTCAATAACCAGCAACCCCTTCTTCAATCCTAAACTGCAGAATTTAATAAAAAGGTGGTTGTGTACTCACCTAAAACCATCCATTTCTGTTCGGCTGCTACAAAATGGTGTGTACCCATATGGAGCTCCACCAAGATCAAAGTCATAAAGCTCCTGTAGATCCGTGCGGACAATCTGAATAAAAAAGAAAGTCAACCTCCTAAAATTCAGAAATGGGTAAAAAGTACTAATAAAACAAATCAGGCATTTTAAGGTGGAGAGAAAAATGGCTGCTGTTTTGTTTTAATAAAATGTATCAGAAATGTTGCAATGATAAAATAACTTGAATGGCGAAGATTAGAAATCACACACTTTAAACATTTCAGATCAAAATTCAATTCTTCAATCCAAGAACACCAACACCAAAATCCTCCTAAACTCTAACTATCCCTCACCGTGGTGGCAGCAACGTGATAGTGTCAAAGCAACCTGTCTAACAGAACTATGGTAAAAATCCAGGAGGAGTCGGCATCAGGATACGTCATCCTCTGATCGTCTCTGTTTCTGCATGTGGCAATCTAAGACAAGTCAGGCGTAGAACCGCAAATCAATGGAGTGAAAATGACAACTGCACCATTCCTTTTTTGTTTTGGGCAAAACCTTTAAACTTCACATGCAACTGTTGGTGTTGCTATTCGTTAAACTGCAGATTAACAAATAGCTGCAACCAACAAGGAGAACTTCATGCAGACCAGACAATCCTGAGGCACAATCATCGTGAGCTGAAGTCCGACTTGCCTAACAAACAACAACAATTGCACTTCCACACCCTGCTGATGATTTCAGTTGGAATCAAAAGCTAGTAATGCTTGTTGATGTCAATGTTTGCATGGATGATATCACTAAACTAAAGATTTATTTAGTTTGCAGAGCTGTGGATAAACAAAGTATACCACAAAATGAAACATTTTTCACTTTGTGGTATTCTTTGCTTATCTCCAGCCCTGCAAACTAAATAAATCTTTCGGTTAGTGATATTACTCACACAAACATTAGCATCAACAAAAAAAAATCAGCATAATATATATATATATATATATTAACTTCTTTGTAATATAGCAGGAAAAATCCCAACAGAGCGCTCGCTTAATCGAGAATTAAAATTAAAAAATTAAGAGCGTAATATTTATTTATTTTCGTACAGAAAAATTAGTACAACATTCGTACCGTCGGTTTCAAGCACAGAAGGACTTAGCCATCTGGCTCTCTTCAGCTTCTGTTGTCATCTGATGACAACAGAAGCTGAAGAGAGCCAGATGGCTAAGTCCTTCTGTGCTTGAAACCGATGATACGAATGTTGTACTAATTTTTCTGTACCAATATATATATATATATATATATATATATATTATGCTGATTTTTTTTTGTTGATGCTAATGTTTGTGTGAGTAATATCACTAACCAAAAGATTTATTTAGTTTGCAGGGCTGGAGATAAGCAAAGAATATATATAACATAGCTCATTTATTTGCACTGCAAGAATTCAGCATAACAGTCTGTGTACGATCGTTTCTTAGACAATATATCTTTATTAATATCAGTTCTCTTCATCAGCACAGGGTATAGACACCAATTTAGAAGCCAACAGTCAGCATAAAGTTTAACACTCCCAATCATACAGCAAATTAGTAAGTATGACAGGAGTAGGGATATGGATACATCAGATCTGTATAGACAGGGCACAAAACAATATCTAGGGATGTACAGTGGGACTCATAGCGGAAAAACCGGATGTTAGATTTAATGCAAGGAGAGACACTGTACAAGGAAGAAAAACATTTATTTATTTTCATAACATAAAAAAAACATTAGAATGAAGATTCACTCCCCATGGAGAATCATGCACATAAATAATCATACAATGTGATAAAGGTTATTAATGGTACAAATTGCTATTTATTAATGATAGATAAATTCAGTTATTGTAGCATTAATAAGAAGCCTTATCAAAAACTAGTTCTAATAGAAATTAGAAGTTATAGAAAAAGAAAATTGGAAAGTTTTTTTAAAGGTTAAAGTAGTTAGGAAGAAATTTACTACTTACAGAATATATTAAGATTGGGGCTCAAAAATTGAAAATTACAATTAAGATTTAAAGTTGAAGTTTTAAGGAACTATGGAAATTTTAAGCTTAAACATCTAAAATAGTTTGCAGATCTATTAATAGCCTGGATAGAAATTGGACTAGTTATGAATTATCAAGTGACAACATTTAACCATAATAGTGATAATATGAGAAGTAATAATATTAAAATAATAACTAAGATAAACAGGCTTAAAAATCAGAGGTCGAGAAAAAAACTTTTACAATTATCCATTCAGTAGCATTCAGGGCCCTGATTACGGGGACAGTTGAGTTCTTGGGCCTTGTTGATTTTAGTGGCATTTGAGCCTATTATTTGCTGGGCTAAGCTGGGTACAGTGGAGTATGATATTCTGATAGTGTTCCTATTGAATAGTTTGCTATATATGTGTTGGGCTTGAAGTTGTCTTTTAATATTTTGAAGAATTCTTTAGGTATATTAGTTAGGACATTTTTACTGTAAGGCAGATGAAAATTAAAACTTTTTAGGAGTAAAGTCTTCTTTGTTTTCACAGGAAAATATATATCGACTTCTATTAGTTACAGGGAGTAAAAGCATTGACCTTGGAGATATTATTCAGAGAAGAAGATGAACTCCCTCAAACTAACAATCAGCAAACCATTCTCAAAACTAAACAGTCAACGTTATATCTTGATTTCATCTTGGTCCCAGAGTAATATAAAGAATATAACTATATTCTTTAAAGCTAAATATTATACACCTTGGCCTTCCCCTGTGAACTGAACCTGCTACCTCAACTGTTCTACATCTACTAACCCAAGAACTCTCATCCATTCTTTCAACATGGCCATACCATCGAAGTCTCCTGTTCTGCACACATCTTTCTATACTGTCTGGATTTAATCTTCCTCTAAACTCATCAGACTTAAGCCTGCTTTTTAAGACTCACATTACACAACCATTATTCTCATATCATTTCTCTCCATGCAACGCATGTCCTCAACCCTCACTAGTCAGGTTTGACTTCCATATATCAAACTGTTACACATGCCTGATAGACTCTTCCTTTGGTCGACAGTGGTAATGCTCTGCTGGTTAGTAATGGCAGAGGTTCCCTGAACTTATTCTATCCAATCCTAACTTTTGCAATTACCCTAGCACCTGCTCCACCCTGTGCTCCAATGGTATCAGCAAGGTAACAAAACTTCTGGACAACCTCAATAGATTCACCATCCAGATATACTTCTACATTAGAGTTCTCATCCGTTTCCATTGGCTTACACTTCGTGCACACAAACTAGTTATCCTCTCTCAACCTACCAGTAATTCTACTGCACTTTTTGTGTACTCAATGCTTACAGATACCACAAAAACAATTGAATTGCACCTGACTCCCTTTCTACAAACTTAGCAGGGAAACTTTCCTCTTTTAGGGAGCTTTCCGACACTACAACCACTGATCATCACTTTGATCTTGGTAACATGCACTCTCAGGTATTATAGTAGTCCTGCAGCCAGGCTTCCAAGATACCACCACGCACTTGCAGCCTGGCTTCCAAAATACCACCATGCACTTGCAGCCGGGCTTCCAAGATACCACCACGCACTTGCAGTCGGGCTTCCAAGATACCATCCCGCACTTGCAGCCGGGCTTCCAAAATCCTATCTATTGATTCTTTTCTAAAAGTGTCATTCTTCTAAACATTACAAAATGTACTTTTAGATTGCTTCTAAAATCCTTAATAGTTCCCTTTTTTTAAGTCCTTTTTTCCATATCTAAATGGGTCATGCAGTTACCCACTTATGTTCAGGTTTAAACATTCAATAATCCAAGCAGACAACAACTATTAAGAATATTTTTTTGAAAGAAGAATGTTTTTCTTTACTCCTTCTCCCCCTCCATTGAAAGAGGCCCATATAATCAATTGGTACAAGATGAACAACGATAAAAGATGCTGAATTAAAATTGCTTTTTCATTATTTCCTTAAGACTGCAACACAGTTTCCATAAAAAGATACATTTTCTATACGCAGTAATACATCTTTTTAATAAAACGCTATTCTTATCACACCCCTCTTTTTTTCTTTTTTTAAAGAATAGTCAAAAGGTGAGATAATCTTCTTCCAGTGCTGAGGGGCAGCGGTGCTATGAGAGAGAAACAAAACATTGCCAACCAAGTACTTGAACCCCCTCGTAAAAACATGGAAACACATTATCTCCGCAAGTAGAGGTTGTGACTTCAAAGATGTTTATTTCTGACAATATATTTCTAAGAATCCATTAGCCGCTCGGAAGAAAAAAATAAGTAAAGAATAGCTTACAAAATGGAAAATACAGACTTGGTGCCTAATAAAAAGCCAAAATAAAGAATGTGGAGAAGAGAGAGAGGAAGGTGTGAGGATACAGAGAGAAGGGGAGGGGGAGGAACGAGGGTATCTATTAACACTTTTCTTATTGAAATTTAGAAGATATTTTTGCGAGCAAACACTAACAAAGAGAAAAGAACGCGATTTTGTTACGAGTGTAAAAAGCAAATTGATTCACAAGTTGAGAAGTTCAGGTATGAAAGACAGTTCAACCTTTTTTGTAAGGAAGAACACAAGAGGAATCTTCTTTGGACAATGTTCCGAAATGGTTACTCATTCAAACACTAACCAAATGAAATATTGCTTCAATTCCTCGTATTGAACAAGTATAGATATTTGATACTAAGCTTAGTAAACACGTTTTGGATTTAAAACGGTTAGACTAACAAGTCTTAGACGGTTTGGTGTGACTTTTTTACTGCACATCAACCCTTTTAGGGTTTATATCATGCCAAAACAATACTTATTGTAAATGCACTCACTACCAGTTTACCCCCACCCACCACATAAAATTTAACATAGAATGATTCCCCATTTGCTAGCCATTTCAACTTTTAGGGCAGTTAACTAAAAAGTGCTTTGCTATAAGTAATAAATTGTGTTCAGATTGGGGGGGGGGTCATGTTGAAAAGTTATTAACAAATATTTTTTAAATTACCCTACCACAAAGCTTAGGTCCGAGTGGTAAGACTCTTTAAGAAAAAAAACTTTTCTTAATCCCAGCACTAACCCTTAGTCTGAGTGGCAAGCTCAACTCCCAAACAAAAGACCTTGTAAAACCACATGTAATCATCTAAAAAAGTAGATCCCCCTCACAAAAAAATACAGAGTATCTTCCATAGCAAAAGTAATGGGTTACTGCCCTAAAATGCTAGAATGGTCTGAAAATGGGGGATCATTTTACATTAAATTCATATGCGACACTGATCCCCCACTCTAAATTATAAATAATTGTTTGTTTTCTTGAAGTTTTTCAGGGTGTTCACACATAATCGCCTAAAAAAAGTAGAATCTCATTTTAGGAAGAGGGGTAGTATCAACTAATATATTTTAACTTCATTTTTACTTCATCTTTACTTTTAAATTTGTTAAATTTTGTTAAAATTAGTTGTTAGTCTAAAAAGAATGTTAGAGAAATGAGAAAGACCCAAAGTGCATATGTAAAGTCATTTTTTGGTAAATCAAAACTCTTCTACCTCCTCATTGTGAATTATTTGAAGTTTGGCAAAATTAACATTTCCAGAGAGAGGGGGAAAGTAAGCCAAAAGACGAGAGGAAGAGAAAGAGAAAAACAGGAAACGAGAAAGAAAGAGAAATAAAATCGAGTCAAGACAGAAATCAGATTTCTTTTTATAAAAAAAAAAACAGATTTAAGCAGAAATCTTGCTTATTCAGAGTTTTCAAAAAGTGTAGATCTCACATTCTTGTTAATTCAATAAATAATGTGTAAGTCTTGTAAATGTTGGGTTTGATTCAAAAAATGGTAATAAAACAAACATCACTGTGGTTTGATTCGAACCTGTAACCTTTTGATTAAGAGATTCGAATATTTACAATTGCACATTGAAAGATATTTGAAGTTCAATGAAATAGCTGTGTTAACAAAGTCTTTATTTTTGTGTACCTGTGTGCGTTTATGAAGAAGTTATAGTTGTTAATGCAGGTGCACTGAAGAAGTCAGACGATTATTTGTGTAAGGTTGTATCAAAGTATCAAACCCATCTACAATCTAATTATTTTGAAATAAAACAAAGAAATACAAATTGAGGAACCCAAGAAACTCCTACTCCATCACTTAACTACATCTACATATTTTTAATGGAATATTTAATTTTCTATAAGCATGATAAATAAAAATTATATATATTTTGAACAGTATATACATTGGGTTTGCAGGCAGAATTAAAATTGAATTAAGCATACTGTAAGGATATGCGAATAATCAGGAATTCTGAAGGCTCCTTTCCACATTTCATTAAGACAACATTGTAAATAGATGTTAGAAATCAAAATATTCTACATATTAATATGATATGCAAGTAATTATTTATATAATACACTAAAGTTGATTTTTCCCTATGCTATTTGCTATTATAGCTTTAGAACCAAAAGCTTTATATGTTAATCTGTTCCATAGGCCCCATATTTCAATTCCTTATACATGATTCCAGAAAATATGCGTTTGTTTAATTTTCTTTACAAATATCCTACAATTTTTCTGGGAAAGCTGCCAAATAAGTCTTTTACAGAGGAGATCGCAGCCATTTTTACTGTCATCAGAATATCTATTTCTACCATCCCCAGTATCACTGAGGAACTATTCTTCATAGGATTATGTTTCGCCATCAACACCATTTGTATTTTATTTTTCATGCTATTCCTTTTCTTTGTAACCTACTATAGATTTTCAGTCAAAATAATGACCGCTTCCTGGCATCCCGATTTCTATTCAGAATGCCTTCTCTCACACTCCAGTTTCATTATAAGAATAGCAGTTTTGTAATACTAGCATACTCACTTCATTATTAATACTTATAGATGTTAACTTCTTTTTATTTATGTTCATTTCGCATCTTTAACATCATGAGATTTATGTAACAACAAAAACTAACATTAGCGGGTCACTCCGGGGAAATTAAGCTAATCTAGATTACTTCTTTAGAACTCAAATTTTATTCGAGAATAGCAGCCTAGGTTTCAGATTCTATTTCTAAATGGTTAATATTCTCTCCCTTGAATGACAAAAAATGTCTAAGATTTTTTCTAAACTCATTTCTTACTTTACTTTACTTGATTTATTTATTTAGTTTTTTTTATTTTTTATTACTAGTCTGCTTCGATTATAGACATTAACCAGACGTCTGTTTCGGTAAGTTTTTGTTATTTTTTTTCCTTTAACAAATTAGAGAATCACTCCCATAGTATCATGTTGGCACCCAGAATTTCTTGATTAAATATATTTTCCTAGGCAACACCGGGACATGGGTCCCACTAGTACGAAATAAACAGGTTAATATTTATAGGGGGAGAGAAAATAAAGAGAAAGGGAAGGAAGAAATAATTCTAGCTAAAACAGTAGCAGCTGCCTGTTCTGGTTTATGTAGTTAATAGTGTAGTGATGGCTCAATCGCTTAGTGTGCTGTACTGAAGACAGAGGTTGTGAGTTCTAACACCACCCATATTTTGACTGATTTTGTCCCAAAATGAACAAATTTCATATGAAAATATTAAGCAGATTTTTTAGTTTTGCTTTTAGTTTTTTCTGTAATCTACATCATTTAAAGAAATTAAGACCCTTCGCGATGGCTGATACCCCTTTAAGTATATAATATTTAGTAGATTTTAGTGTGGACTATGTAAGAGTATTATAAGGTAAAATATTTATATGTATTAAAAATACCCAAGTCACAGTTCAGACCTGATAAATGTTGATTTTATTTTATTATTCATTTTGTTTGTGTGCAAATGTGGAGGGAATTTAGTGTCGATATTATCTAATGTTTGATCTGATTGATTAAAATGTCTAGGGTGATTTTGGTCAGATACTACGTTCATTGGTATTGAATCTAAGAAATAGAGACAACTATCTTGTATTCAGTCTGGCAAAAGAGAGAATTCCTGTATTAATCATTGACTCATTCTGTTCACACTAGTTTGTTTGGATGCAACAAGGTTTCTTATTCTGATCATGCTCTCACTTGTCTAGGCCGTGTCCTTCGGAGAGACAACCCACCTAATGCAGAAAACCATTCTCCTAATGAGAGAAGCAGGACATTACTCCCCCACCCGCACCTTCCATCCTTGACATTATCCCCAACCAACCTCAGCATCTGTCCCATTCCGCGCATCTTGTGGCGTCTGCCTTGAAAACAAATTTCAGAACAAGTGAACCAAGAATTGTAGGAAGGGTCAGTGGCATGTAGTAGCATCAACAAATTTACCGCTATCCGCACAATTAGGATCCTCTTTGGAACTGGGGTGGGTGGGGTATACCAGAAGAGCATAAAAAGAGAAAGTAGACTGGGATTCAGGTTTGATTGATTAAAGCGGTTTGCATCATTTGTCAAACGTCAACAATTACATCTTGGGAGAGGGAAGAGGAGAAAAGTGAAGCTGGAGACAACATTTTTTTTTATTCCATCAAGTTTTGACAACTATTTCTAAAGAGAAGCACTTTCTTAACTGCATGCCCGGCAGTGTCATTTTTTCTATTTGAGATTTTCAAATAATGACTTGATGAAAATTGCTTAAAGATCAAGGATTGAAGAATTAAGAACTTTTATTCGTTTTAATTTTTTATTTGCTTTCATAAACAGAAACAAGGAAATTAGGATGTTTTTTTTAAGACCAACAAAGATCACTTTTCTTTGATAACAAAGACATAAATTGGAATCGAGTGGATTTATGAAATCAGAATCAAGCTGATTGGGTAAAACTAACTCTTCTCAAAGTCACTTACCTCACGACATTTGGGCCACCAAAGAATAAAGCAGTTTTAATGGCAAGAAAAATCAACCAATTAAAGCGTTTAGCAATTTTACACTCAATGTGTTTAATGTTATATAACAGAAGATGAGCTTTTGGCAAATTTTCTACTACTGCACAAAAACTTTATATTAGAATGAAAACAAAAAAAAGATTCTTTAATTAGTAAACGTTTTATTCAAAAACAATTATAATTTAGATGTTATATTCTATCTTGAAAAGTCAATATACAAGATAGACCAGTAATATAAAGAAAATGAGTGATGAGAATAAAAATTGAAAATAGTACATAAAATAGTTCAAACAAGGAATATATAAATAAACTTTTTTTCTTTCTTTAACCCATGGATTTTCAAAAATGTATGCTTTTATCAGAGAACATAAAAATACAAATAATATATATATATATATATAATATATATATATATATATATATATATATATATATAACAAGTAAAAGATGAGAATAAAGATTGTATAAAGTACAATTATCTATTAAGTCATCAGTAGTTCAAAACAAGGGGTTTTAAATGCAAGAAATTTATTTTTCTTTCCTTAAACCATAACTTTTCAAAGAATGAAATGTTATCGTCAGAGGAGTACAAATAGATAAGTTGGTAAGGGAAATTATCAAAAGTCATAATTTGAAAAGATATAAAGATAATATAAATAAAAATAAAAAATGCTCAACGCAAAAAGAAAAGGTTGAAAATATAGCAAAAAGTTAACCGTTGAAGACGTATTGAAAATTTCTAGCAGGGTAATTCCATGTCAAATCATCCAGAAATTTTGGATTTTGAAACCCATATCCTCAGATTTTGTTGCAACTTGCACCACAGATGGACATCATAAAAACTAAGAAATCCTGAAAATTTGAGCATGCAACTCCAAGCGGTTTCCGATTTAGAGCAGTTTCCGTGTCGCGTAAATCGCGCAAGATGTCGTCTGGGCGACATTTTAATAATTACATTTTCTTTAATATTTTCAGTTTGGAACATGATGTGACGCTGAAAATTCACACAGGTATGTTTTTCAACCCAAGGAACCTAAAAATGGCATCAGCTTTGCTCAGAAATGAAGCCTTCAAGGAGAGTTTATCAAATTTTGAAATTTTTTACATGTGCACCAATATGGGGCAAAAAAATGATGTAGCTGATATGGTAACGGGTTTTTTCTTTTGGACATTCATTTAGACACTATGAAGTACCTCTGGACCAAAAACGGTAAATAATACTTTTTTTGTTCACTCACAGTGTCTATTCAAAGTTAGGCCTTTTTCCGAGGGTTCAGAAATACCCTATTGGGGGAAGCAACTAGTTTGGATATGCGAGATCAAAATTTATATAAAATTCACATTAAAATAAGTTTTAGAAAGTAAAAGTTAAAAGAGTCTCACAGTGATCAGATATTTATAATAAAAGCTGACTTCACGACAAAAACCAGCACACGACAACATTATCAACATGGGTTATTCTCATCAATTTTAACTGAGAATAAACGTTGAATGGTTTTACTTATGACTTATAAGATAGATGAAGTTAGCACTGTTTGTGTTTATTTAATAACTGCATAGCAGTTTTTACTAAGGTAAAAAGTTTCGGGTTGTTAACACCATCCATTGTAAAATGACTGCGCGAAAAATCGTCAAAATGTCCCATGCGTAACGGCGCTTTGGTCCAATGTCACTAGAATCTAATGATTATGCCAATTTTGGCTACTGAACCACAATAGCTGCTTAAATATTGATCATATTTCTTGTATAAGAAAATTTTTCTTTTGCCTGCATTAGTTGGTGGTTAATTTTTTCAGTAAAACGTGTCCCATATGCAACGGAGCTGGATTAGTTCACCATAATGTACTGCAACAATCCTAAAATAATTTTAAATGAAAAACATTATCTATACCTAATTAAAATATATAATAGTGGTTGGTGCAATTGGTTTGTTCCATTATGCAGGCAAGAAAGTTAGGCAGCACTTGATTCTTATACGAAGAAATTAGCTGTAGAAAATATAGAAGAATTTGAGGTAGGCACAAATTTATGAATATTTTAAATGTTGATTTTCCTTTCAATTCACTGGAAAAATGTATATAAATCTCTTCACTAACTGCTTACTCATCCCCTGTTACCAAACTTAAGTTACCTGATTATCTCTATATATTCTATTTTATTGTTTTGTCAACAGTAAACAAAAGAAAACAAAATGACTGATGTCGAACTCAATTTGGAATGTCATAAATTAGATTATGATCATTCCAAAGGAATTGAGAATCTGTCAGACTTGAACAAAGACGTTGTTGTGGAGAGCTGGGCTCAAGGAACATAAAGGCGAGTTATCAACCATCTGCTTTCATCACAAAAGGCCTCAAAGGCCGCGGTGGATTGTTACAACATAAAAGTAAAGTCAAAGATGTATAGCTGATATCGTTGGTGATGGCAAAAGAGCTGGAGGTGAGAAGGTACACTGTAACACCAGGACACATTCTTTGTCCTCAGTGTATGATGAAATATGAGACTGATCGATGATACAGACAGGATAGATGCAGACTACACCTGTGAACTTTTGCAAACCCCACAAAAAAACTTGAATATTAGTCTGAAATACATGGACATTTCTCCTGTCGCTTTACATGGTGTTGCTCCTCATAGTCGTGTTCATAGTGCCAAAAGGAAATTAGAACAAGTGATTGGAACACTCAAAAGCGACCTGTCGACTGTATACAAAGTCGACGCTGAAGAATTGACTGTGTCAGAATCAGTGCATATTGAAAAAGAAATCAAAGAGAAAGCATTAGAATTGGATAGATTACATGATCTGATGAAGGAGAAATTTCTTAAATTTCTCCTTCATCAGATCATGTAATCTATCCAATTCTAAGTCTCGACTCCAAATCATGACAGTTGCTCCTGATTCGTGGTCTCGTGAATACTGTTCCAAATTCTTCAAGGTGTCAGAGTGTGTTGTTTAAACTGCCAGAGAACTGAAGAATGTGAGTGGTATTCTGTCAAAGTCTGCCCCTAAAAAAGGGAAAAAACTCTCCCCCAGAGACAGCAGAACTCGTAGTACACATGTATAAAAATGATGAATACAGCCGTCAAATGCCAGGCAAAAAGGACTATGTTAGTATTGCAAAGGATGTTCACAAACAAAATCATTTAATACTATATAACATGCATGAATTGTATGCTGCTTTTAAACAGAAGTATCCCAATGTGAAGGTGGGGTTTTTCAAATTTTCTCAGTTGCGTCCAAAATGGTGTGTATTAGCTGGATCTAAAGGTACCCATTCTGTTTGTGTGTAGCATACATCAGAATGCGAAACTTCTTGTAAACGCCATTGGTTGGGACGTCATTTACAAGGATTTGATCTCAAAACTAGTTTGTGATTCTTCCAACAAGGAATGCATGATGCACCGTTGTGAGGCATGTCCTGGCAGAGAAGCATTGCAGAAGTTCTTGGATGAAAAGCTGGTTGATGTGGATCCAGATGATGAATTTCATTTTAGTCAATGGGACACAACTGACCGTGCCACATTAAGTACTCGTACAAAAATGTATGAAGAATACAAAGATTTCTTGATTGACAAAATCGACAATCTCACACAACACTCATATATAACAAAATGTCAAACTAGATACTTGACTAAAAAGAAAGAGAATCTTTGTTCGAATGAGGTTCTTGTCCTTGTAGACTTTGCAGAAAATTATCAATTTCTCATACAAGATGAAATTCAAAGTTTTTATTGGAGCAAGGAATATTGCACCCTGCACTGCTTTACTACTGAGATTTCGATGGAACACTGAAGCATCTTTCATTGTGTTTTATTTCAACATCCACAACACTGCATTCGTGTATCAAACCCAGGCAATGACAGTTCACTACATTCGTGCATTATTGCCCCATGTTACTTCAGTGATGGCTGTGAGGGTCAATATAAAAATTATAAAAACTTCATGAATTTATGTCTGCATAAACAGGACTTTGGGATTGATGCAGAGTGGGTTTTCTTTGCTACAAACCATGGAAAATCCCTTTGTGATGGAATCGGTGGTTCAGTAATACGGCATGTGGCTAAACGGTCGCTTCAACGTCCTCTGAATAATCAAATCCTGGATTATAAAGCCATGCTAGAAGTCTGCCTGGAGATGTCTGCAATCAAGTTCTTTGATATTAGTATGGAAACTATGGAGGAGGTGAGAAAGTTTCTTGAGGCAAGATTTGCCAGGGGAAACACAGTACCAGGAAGCAGGAGCAGCCACCATTTTGCCCCGTTGTCAACATCGAACATTGATCATAAGCTGACCAGCAAGGATGAATCATATACAGAAAACCATGATTTCAACTTGCCATCAATTCTTGAAATCTGACATTTCACCAATGCAATATATAACCTGTGTTTATAATTCTTTCTGGTGGATTGGCATTGTGAATGAAATTAATGTAGAGGAAGGTGATGTAACCGTCAAGTTCATGCACCCTCATGGACCACGCAAGACATTCAATTGGTCGCAGATTGATGATACATGGTTTGTTCCAATCAAGAAAATTTTTTGTGTTGTCTCCCCAACAATCTATACAGGAAGAACATACAAGATAACTGATGAGGAGTATGAAAAAACGATTTCTGCATTTCAGTGGCATAAAGAAAATAACAGCATGTAGATAATGTTGTCGTATGCTGGTTTTTGTTGTGAAGTCCACTTTTATGGTAAATATCTGATCACTGTGAGACTGTATTACCTTTTACTATTTAACTTTTACTTTCTAAAACTTATTTCAATTTTATATAAATTTAGATGAACGGTCCCTCCAAATTCATCTCACATACCCAAACTAGTTGCTTCCCCCAATAGGGTATTTCTGAACCCTCGGAAAAAGGCCTAACTTTGAATAGACACTGAGTGAACAAAAAAGTATTATTTACCATTTTTGGTCCATAGGTACTTCATAGTGTCTAAATGAATGTCCAAAAGAAAAAACCCGGTACCATATCAGCTACATCATTTTTTTGCCCCATATTGGTGCACATGTAAAAAATGGGGAACTTGTACAAAGATGATGCCCTTTTTGTTTCCAAAAAAAGACCCAGAATTTACAACAAAACTATTGACCAATTACGCACCTTCTTCAATAATTTTGGCCTCTCAATAACCATTGACCCAGGGAAGAAAACATCCAATTTCCTTGACATTGCACTAAACCTTAACTCTGGATCCTACTCCCCCTACCACACACCTAACCTGACTATTCTATGTGCATAAATATTCCAACTACCCTAAATCCATCATAAAGTCAATAATCCCATCCGTCTCAAATAAAATATCTAAGCTATCAGCAAACAAATTAATATTTGACCAAAACTCTAACTTTTTTAATAATGCCCCGCTGAACTCAGGCTACTCTGATAACATAAGCAGGAACACCATACACATCAGAAATGACCCCTCAATATCATTACACACAATATGACACAAAAGCATAGAAATCCCAGAAATAGAACTAATACCAATACCACTAATAATATAAATAATACAAATAACACTCAATATAACGAACCTAGTACTTCTAGAGAAGCGGACACACTTGTTGAACCTCAAATTAAAACTCAACAATAAACCTTTAAGGTGGAAAAAAAAGCATTTGGTTTAATCCTCCATATAAGAATAATGTTCAAACTAATATACCTAAGGAATTCTTCAAAATAATTGAAAACTCATTTAAATATCCCCAGATATAGTATTATCCTAAATAAAAACACCATTAAGATCTCATACTACACAATGTCGAACTCAGCCAAAACTACTAACAATGAGAAAATCAATCAGTAACCCTTCTATCCCTAACAATTGTAATTGCCATAACCCACCACTATGCCCACTCAATAATAATTGCATACATAAAGATGTGGTCTATGCATGCACTGTAACCATATTATCCCAATAAACCTCTGATCTCAACAATACCACTGAATCTCCATCACTCCAACTAATGCCACCATCTTACACCAGAAACATGCACCCAAACAATCCACACAACACCATAACACCCACCGACAGAAACAACTTAATTACTGATAGAACTAGACCAGCTAAATACACGTACATAGGCTCTACCTCCCAATCAATAAAGAGCTGCATTTCCTCCCACATGTATTCATTCAACAACACCAATAACAAAACCTCCCTAACAAACACAGTGAAATATTTTAAATCAAATAGTATCCCATTCTCTCTAAAACGGTCGATCCTAAAAAAAATCAAGATCTTACACTCCAGGCACAAAAAATTGCCATCTTTGTACTTCTGAAGCACTAATGATAATCACCGTGGCAAGATAGAAGAATATCGTTAACTCAAGAAATGAGATAATTTCATACTGCCGCCATAAAAGAAAATTTAATACGCCCAATTTATAACCCGAATAGACACCCCCTAACCACAAAGCCCATAATTCGACCGATTCTGATACTATAGGCCTCTCGTGATGTATAGTCCAAAACATCTCTCTTACCCCCATGTAATCATAAAAAACGAAATTTGTAGAATCTTTTATTCCAAATTATTTAACCTTTAACTTTACACTTACCCTATCTTAAACTATTATATAATCCCATTATTGATATTAATTCGGATCGTCTATCTGCCTATGCGTATTTATCACCTCCAAACTTTTACTTGGATATACGCCCAATAGGGGGAGCATATTTGTACATATATATACATGCGTGGATATTGTCCGGTATCTATATATATATATACATATATATATCTATATATATATATGTGTATATAGATGTGTATATGTTGTGTATGTGTGTATCTGTGTGTATGTGCGTATGTATGTACCTGCATGTGTCAGAGAATCTCCGAAATGACACGCCCATATGTATGTGTCCACGTGCATGCGTGTGTGATGTATATACCAAATTCCACCTATTAATCACTTCAAAAATATTTAACTATCTTTTACATCTTTGATACATAAATGCACTATTAATTGCGACCATAATCTGACTTTATTACCCCGCAGAAAATACAATTAGTAAACCTACCTAAATTATGAACAAGAATTAACAGACTCCAAATACTAACTACTTTTTTTAAATAGATTTTTTTTTAAAATAAATTTTTTAAAAATAAATTTTTTCAAAATAATCTTTAAAATAATAATTTTAGCTTGTGCCCTCTACAATGCTGACCACAACACAAGCACTCATTTTCATCAAATTCCCTTCATATCACACCACCACCCGCTATCTAAACTTATTCATCTCAGTAAAATATAAATAACTTCTTTCCTCACCCATTAATACCTTACAGCTAATACTCTAACCCCCTTCCCTTAGGTACTTAAAAAAAATGTAAGAAGATATGTTTATACAGTTGTGTATATGCGTATATTTTATGAGTATATTTTATATGCGTATGTATATGTATGTGTATATATATATGTATGTATGTATGTATGTATGTATACATACCAGTCTACCTCTCTTTGATTCCTTACACCCCTGTCACATCTTGTGCCCCCTCCCCCCACCACCACTACCAACAGCTAATCTTCCTCTCCCAGCAGACAAAAATAGCCATTTTCACCATCGCCTACAAGCAATACCTTCACTCGACACTGGTTTGAAAATATGGGTTTGAAATCCATTTTTGTAACCTATCGAAACACTGATCAACCAGAGAGTTAGAGGTTGTCGTAATGCACACTTTGCTATACATCAAACTCTTACTGATAAACTTCATTCTGAATCCTGTGAAATGGATAATTCCACTCTTGGACTACTGCGTACACAGGATGAATTGAACTCTACTAACAACCGTCGAGTAATCAGCTTCTTAAGATCAACATTTGGACTCCTAAACACTTTGAGTATTCTTTTTCAAACATTTATTTCCAACAGCTAATTTTATGTGCACTGTATTTCTCTGAAACTTTTGTCATAAAAAACTTGTAATGTGTACCTATATTGTGTAAAAATTTCATCAAAATCGGTTCAGAAGTGACTGAGTTATTACTATTTGAAACCCACCCACGAAAAATAGGACACCCGGTATATATATATATATATATATATATATATATATATATATATATGTGTGTACAGGGTAATCTCCTAAACTAATGAATGGATCATTATAAATTTTGGAATATATATTCTAGGTAACACGGTGAGTAACATGAGCACATTTTCTTTTTGTAAACTTTACCATATAGAGGGGTGCCACCAAAACTATCATACCCTCTAAAGAAAGAAAAAAAAAACATTAAAATTTAAAACAAATGCTATATATTTATTTCTTATACTCGTTCTGGAACGGGTATTCTACTAGTAAATATATAAAGCGAACTTGTTTGCATGTGTGTTGTGGCATCACAGTAAAATGGTTGATCTAAGAGCTAAACTAACTGCAGATTTAGAATCATCACCTTTAATCCGATCTTATCGATGTCAGAAATTCTTGAACTATTTTAAAACTCATTATTCGAAATTAAAAGTAAAAATAACATTAGAAACAAATGTTCTGACATTTTTAGCGTTTCCTTTTCTATTATTAGTCAACTGAACAACATTCTTATAACAATCTGAACCTTTTTACTACCAGTAAAAATATAAATAAGTCAAGGTAAAGTATAAAAATGAGTAAAAACCTTTTTATTGGTGTTTAACCATTTACATATAAATTGTTTATACTTTTCACATCAAATCATCATACGTATTTAACATATTGTTTATTTTGAAAAGAAAACATTTATTCTTTGGTTTTTAATTCAAAATGGATAAAGAATATTTGATAACTTTTCATTAATATTTTTATTTTAATAAGAATTTTTTATTTCATATTTATTTAATTATTTTAGACAAGCGAACTATTTAAGATCTATGCAGAGAAGTAAAGCAGATGTTGAATATTTTATATCCCTATACCAAACTCATAAACACATAAGTAATTAAAAAAGACAAAATATTTTAGTTTGATCGGTGGCCGTGTGGATACAGCATTCACCTTCAATTCCAGTATTTTATGCCATCGTTCAGGATATAAATCTCACACTAGACAATTTTGTTGTTGCTATAATGTTCCAATTATTTTTTAGCCGATATCGATCATCATACTGAATCATTTTTTTTTCTTTCTTAAAAATGGATGAAAAATATTTAATAAATGTTCTTGATTTCTAATCCACTCATAATATAAGGGGCATTTTCTCGGTATGTGTGCCCATCAGTCACATTTTTAAAACAAATATCTCAACTTCTTTTAGAAATATTGCATGAATACTAAATAATAAATTCCGAACAAATAAAGGGATGCCATGACCGGAAATTGAAACCGAAACCTTGAGATCTGCAGTCTGATGTTATATGAACTGAGCTATTTAGATTTTCATATAAATAGATCTTAAAATATTACCTGAGAAAATAATTATAGCTTTGACATGACGAAATAAATTTATGATTTACTTCATGTTTCAAAACATGAATTCAAACATAAGCGATAATAAAAATAAATAAATGAATGAATGGTTAACATTCTCAATAGCGTTTGAAATTCTTTTAATAGTCCAAAACAATTTATTTTGCGTTAAAAACTATTTAATATATAATCTCAATATATATAAGGCAAAAATCTGTGATATGTATGTAACGCTAAGGCTTTTAAAATACTACACAAACACCTCCGACTTAGGTATTATTTTAACCGGCATAACCCCGAGAAAATAATATCGAAAAATTAAAAAAAAAGATTCATTTTTAAGGGGTAAAATAGCCATTTTTTCGTTTAATGTGATCACGATTTTTAATGTTATCTTGTGCACATGACGTCACATAGATAGGTGCATGACGTCATAGTGATAGGTTCAGATATTATTTTATGCTATACGCACGTTATTATTGTTTTTTTTTGCATTTTTGTTCGAATTATTGCCCTGATAAAAAGGAAGGGGAATAGCTAGAGTTATTTTAGTATAGCTCTAGAGGCCTCCTTGTATTTGGCGATTGAAAATGAGGAAAAATATCATGATAGGGTTTGAAAATAATGAAGAATACCATGAGAGGATTGAAAATGCTGAAGAATACCATGTGAGGATTGAAAACGATTAATAATAGGGTGAGAGGTTTGAAAATGATGAAGAATATGATGAGAGGATTGAAAATGATGACGAATATCATGAGTGGATTGAAAATGATAAAGAATATCATGAGAGGAAAAATGATGAAGAATACTATGAGAGGATTGAAAATGATGAAGAATATGATGAAAGGATTAAAAATGATGAAGAATATCATGAGAGGATTAAAAATGATTAAGAACATCATGAGAGGATGTAAAATGATTAAGAATATCATGAGGGGGTTGAAAATGATGAAGAGTGCAATGAGAGGATGATAATCCTGAAGAATACGATGAAAGGATTGAATAAGATAAAGAATATTATGAGAGGATTGAAAATGCTGAAGAATACCATGAGGGGATTTAAAATGATGAAGAACATCGTGAGAGGAGGATTAAAAATGATGAAGAATATTATGACAGGATTGAAAATGATGAAGAATATTATGAGAGTATTGAAAATAATGAAGAATATTATGAGAGGATAAACAATGATGAAGAATATCATGACGATGAGAGGATTGAATAAGATGAAGAATATTATGAGAGGATTGAAAATGCTGAAGAATACCATGAGGGGATTTACAATGATGAAGAACATCGTGAGAGGATTGAAAATGATGAAGAATATTATGAGAGGATTAAAAATGATGAAGAATATTATGAGAGGATTGAAAATGATGAAGAATATCATGAGAGGATTGAAAATGATGAAGAATACCATGAGAATATTGAAAATGATGAAGAATATCATGCAGGGATTGAAAATGATGAAGAATATCATAAGGGGGTTGAAAATGATGAAGAATAAAATGAGGGGGTTGAAAATGATGAAGAATACAATGAGAGGATTGAAAATGCTGAAGAATACCATGAGAGGATTGAATATGATTAAGAACATCATGAGACGATTGAAAATGATAAAGAATACAATGAGAGGATTGAAAATGATGAAGAATACAATGAGAGGATTAAAAATCATGAAGAATATTATGAGAGGATTGACAATGATGAAGAATATTATGAGAGGATTAAAAATGATGAAGAATATTATGAGAGGATTAAAAATAATGAAGAATATCATTAGAGAGTTGAAAATGATGAAGAATATTATGAGAGGATTAAAAATGATGAAGAATATTATGAGAGGATTGAAAATGATGAAGAATATCATTAGAGGATTGAAAATGATGAAGAATATTATGAGAGGATTGAAAATGATGAAGCATATTATGAGAGGATTGAAAATGATGAAGAATACCACGAGAGGATTGAAAATGATGAAGAATACCATGAGAAGATTGAAAATGATGAAGAATGTTATGAGAGGATTAAAAATGATGAAGAATATCATGAGAGGATTAAAAATGATGAAGAATATCATAAGAAGATTTAAAATGATGAAGAATATGATGAGAGGATTGAAAATGATGAAGAATATTATGAGAGGATTGAAAATGATGAAGAATACCATGAGAGGATTGAAAATGATAGAGAATGTTATGAGAGGATTGAAAATTATGAAGAATATCATAAGAGGATTGAAAATCATGAAGAATATCATGAGAGGATTGAAAATGAAGAATATTATGAGAGGATTGAAAATGATGAAGAATATTATGAGAGGATTAAAAATAATGGAGAATATTATGAGAGGATTAAAAATGATGAAGAATATTATGAGAGGATTAAAAATGATGAAGAATATTATAAGAGGATTAAAAATGATGAAGAATATCATGAGAGGATTAAAAATGATGAAGAATATCATGAGAGGACTAAAAATGATGAAGAATATTATGAGGGGATTAAAAATGATGAAGAATATCATGAGGATTTACAATGATGAAGAATATTATGAGAGGATTAAAAAAGATGAAGAATACCATGAGAGGATTGAAAATGATGATTAATATAAGAGGATTAAAAATGATGAAGAATATCATGAGAGGATTGAAAATGATGAAGGATATCATGAGAGGATTGAAAATGATGAAGAATGTTATGAGAGGATTGAAAATGATGAAGAATATCATGAGAGGATTAAAAATGTGCAAGAATATCATGAGAGGATTGAAAATGATGAAGAATACCATGAGAGGATTGAAAATGATGAAGAATACCATGAGAAGATTGAAAATGATGAAGAATATCATGAAAGGATTGAAAATGATGACGAATACAATGAGAGGATTGAAAATGATGAAGAATATCATGAGACGATTGAAAATGATGAAGAATATCATGAGAGGATTGAAAATGATGAAGAATATTATGAGAGGATTGAAAATGATGAAGACTATCATGAGAGGATTTAAAATGATGAAGAATACCATGGGAGGATTGAAAATGATGAAGAATATCATGAGACGATTGAAAATGATGAATAATATCATAGGAGGATTGAAAATGATGAAGAATATCATGAGGAGGTTGAAAATGATTAAGAATACAATGAGAGGATTGAAAATGATGAAAGAAAATCATGAGGGCATTTAAAATGATTAAGAATATCTATGATACATGATACATGATACATATCTATGAGACATAAAACATATCTATGAGACATATACATGACACATATCTATGATACATGATACATATCGATGATACATGATACATATCTATGATACATGATATGTATCTATGACACATGATACATGATACATATCCATGATACATATCCATGATACATGATACATATCCATGATACATGATACGTATCCATTATACATATCCATGATACATTATACATATCCATGATACATTAAACATATCCATGATATATATCATAATACATATCCATAGTACATAATACATATACATGATTATATCCATAATAAATATCAATGACAAATGATACATATCTATGATACATATCAGTTATACATGATACATATCGATGATATATATACATGATACATATCCATGATACATGATACGTATCCATTATACATATCTATGATACATTATACATATCCATGATATATATCATAATACATATCCATGATACATAATACATATACATGATACATATCCATAATAAATATCAATGACAAATGATACATATCCATGATACATATCCGTTATACATGATACATATCGATGATATATATATACATGATACATATCTAGGATACATGATACATATCCATGATACATGATATATATCCATGATACATGGTACATATCCATGATACATATCCATGATACATATCAATGATACATGATACATATCCATGATACATATCCATGATACATGATACATATCCTTGATACATTATACATATCCATGATACATATCCTTGATACATGATACATATCCATGATACCTATCCATGGTACATGATACATATCAATGATACATATACATATATGTGATACATGATACATATCCATGATACATATCCATGATACATATCCATGATACATATCCATGATAAATGATACGTGATAATATCTATGGTACATAACACATATCTATGATACATGATACAGATACATGATAGATATCCTTGATGCATATCCATGATCTGTGATCCATGATACATATCTATGATACATGATACATGATACATATTAATGATACATGATACACATCAATGATACATGATACATATGTATAATATGTGTTACATGATAGATATACATGATACATATCAATGATACATATCCATGATACATCATACATATCCAAGATACATGATACACATACAAGATACATATCCATGATACATATCCATGATACATATACATATCCATATCGATTATACATATACATGATACATGATACATATCTGTGATACATAACACATATCTATAATACATGATACATATGTATGATACATGATACATATATATGATACATATCCATGAAGCATATATATATCCGTGATACATATACATATCCATTATAAATATACATATACATAATACATATCCATGATACATATGAAAGATAGATGATACACATCCATGATATATATCCATGATACATACCCATGATACATATACATGATACATGATTCATATCTATGATACATTACACATATTAATGATACATTACACATATCTATGATACAGTATACATGATACATACCTATGATACATGATACATATCCATGATACACATCCATAATACATGATACATATCCATGATACATATCCATGATACATGATACATATCCATGATACATATCCATGATACATATCCATGATACATGATACATATCCATGATACATATCCATGATACATATCCATGATACATTATACATGATAATATCTATGATACATAACACATATCTATGATACATGATAAAGATACACGATAGATATCCATGATGCATATACATGATCCATGATACATATCTATGATACATGATACATGATACATATTAATGACACATGATACATATCTATGATACATGATACATATATATGATATGTGTTACATGATACATATATGATTCATGATACATATACATGATACATATCCATGATACATATCCATGATACATCATACATATCCAAGATACATGATACACATACAAGATACATATCTATGATACATATCCATGATACATATACATATCCATATCCATGATACATATCCATGATACATGATACACATTTGTGATACATAACACATATCTATAATACATGATACATATGTATGATACATGATAGGTATACATGATACATATCCATTAAGCATATATATATCCATGATACATATACATATCCATGATAAATATACATATACATAATACATATCCATGATACATATCAAGGATAGATGATACATATCCATGATACATATCCATGATACATATACATACCAATGATACATATACATGATACATGATTCATATCTATTATACATTACACATATATATGATACAGTATACATGATACATACCTATGATACATGATACATATCCATGATATACATCCATTATACATGATACATATCCATGATACATATCCATGATACATATCCATGATACATCATACATATCCATGATACATATCCATGATACATGATACATATCCATGATTCATATCCATTGTACATTATACATATCCATGATACATGATAAATATCCATGATACATATCCATGATACATATCCATTATACATGATACATATCCATGATACATGTCCATTATACATACATATACATATCCATGATACATGATACATGATACATGATACAAGATACATATCCATGATACAAATACATATACATGATACATACACATGATACATGGTACATATACATTATACATATACATGATACATATCCATAATACATACCCATGATACATGATACATATCCATGATACATGTCCATGATACATGATAAATATCCATGATACATATACATATCCATGATACATATCCATGATACATGATACATATCAATGATACCTTATGCATATACATATCCACGATACATGATACATATACATATCCACGATACATGATATATATATATATACCTATACATGATACATATCCATGATACATATACGTATATATGATACATACACATGATACATATACATGATACATATACATGATACATATACATGATACACGATATATATACATGATCCATATACATATACATGATACATATACATGATACATGATACATATCCATGATACATATCTATTTTTTCAACGTTAATCAGTAGTAATTTGGAAATTATCCAATGTATTTATGTAATAACTTTATAAAAATGCTGACTCACTAAACATGCTTCATAATCCCTTGCCGAATGTACCCGTTTTGCCCTAAATTGTGTCCGGTTGTATCAGGTCATCCCATAACTTCTGTCTGGATGCATCAATAACAACATAGGAAGGAAACCGGTAAGAGTGATGTCAGTAGTTCTCAGGAGGCCTACTTGATTGGCAAAGTAATGTCGGTGCTTCTGAAGTATAACGGTCCCTAGAAATATTGGTGCTTCTAAAGTATAACGGTCCCACAGGAATGTTGCTTCTAAAGTATAATGGTCCCCAGGAATGTTGATGCTTCTAAAGTATTATGGTCAACAGGAATGTTGGTGCTTCTAAAGTATAACGGTCCCTAGAAATAGTGGTGCTTCTTAAGTATAACGGCCCCTCCCCAGGAACGTTGGTGCTTCTAAAGTATAACGATCCCTAGAAATATTGGTGCTTCTATAGTATAACGGTCCCAACAAATGTTGATGCTTCTAAAGTATGACGGTCCCCCCCAGGATCTTGGTGCTTCTAAAGTATAACGGTCCCTAGAAATATAAGTGCTTCTCCAGTATAGGGACCAGGGGTGCTTCTACAGTATATGACCCAGCACCAGGAGTGCTTCTAAATTTAGGACCCGGAGGCTTCTGCAGAATAGGGACAATGGGTGCTTCTCCAGTATAAGGACTAGGGGTGCTTCTCCAGTATGGGGACCAGGGGTTTTTCTACAATATAGGACCCAGTACCGGGGATGCGTCTACAATATAGGACCCGGAGGCTTATGAAAAATAGGGACCCTTGGTGCTCTGCAGTATAGCGGCCAGGGGTTCTTCTACAGTATAGGACCCAGCACCAGGGGTGCTTCTACAATATAGGACCCGGAGGCTTCTGCAGTATGGTTCTTTGATATGACCGAGGCACCTCGGAAATTTTTTTTTCTTTCTTTAACTGAAAATATTTCTATGTATGGGGAAGGGTAAAAAAAAAATTTTTCTTTCGAGGGGGGTTAAATTTTTTTTTTCTTTTAAATTAAAAATATTTCTAAGTATGTGGGAGGATGAAAAAAAAAGTTTTCTTGGGTGGTGGCAAAAAAATATAGTATGCGCACTATGGCAGCGATAGGTACGAATATAGTATGCGCACCGGGCCGGCGATAGGTATATACATAGTATTTGCACTGGAGTGGCAATAGGTACGTATATAGCAGTTCATAGGGGTGCCGATAGGTATGTATTTAGCATTCACACCGTGGTGGTGATAGGTACGTATTTAGCATTCGCACCGGGGCGGCGATATGTACATATTTAGTATTCGCACTGAGGCAGCGATATGTACATATGTAGTATGCACACTGGGTCGTCGATAGGTACGTATATAGCAAGTGCACATGGACAGCAATAAGTACGTATACAGCATGTGCACCAGGCCGGTGATAGGTATGTATTTAGAATGCGCTCAGGGGCGGCGATCGGTACGTATATAGCATGCACAGTGGGGCGGGGATAGGTACTATATAGCATGCGCAACGGGGCGGCGATAGGTACGTATATAGCACGCGCAACGGGGCGGCGATAGGTACGTATTCAGCATTCGCACCGGGTGGGCAATAGGTATGTATTTAGCATTCGCACTGGGGCGGCGATAGGTACATATTAAACATTCACACCGGGGTGGCGATAGGTACGTATTTAGCATTCAGGGGTGGCGATAGGTACGTATATTGCATGTGCACATGGGCGGCAAAAAGTACGTATATAGCATGTGCCCCAGGCCGGTAATAGGCATGTATTTAGCATGCGCTCCGGGGCGGCGATCGGTATGTATACAGCACGCGCAGCGGGGCGGCGATAGGTACATATATATAACGGGCACCAGGGCGGCGAAAGGTGTGTATTTAGCATTCGCACCGGGGCAGCGATAGGTACGTATTTAGCATTCGCACCAGGGCAGCGATATGTACATTTTTAGTATTTGCATTGGGGCAGTGATAGATACTTATGCAGTATGCACACTGGGGCGGCAATAGCTACATATTTAGCATTCTCACCGGGGTGGTGATAAGTACGTATTTAGCATTTGCATCGGGGCGGGGATAAGTACGTATATAGCATTCGCACCGTGGCGGCGATAGGTACTTATATTGTATCTGCACCCAGTGCGGCGATAGGTACTTATATAGTATTTGCACCGGGGTTGCGAAAGGTATGTATATATTATGTGCACTGGGGCGGAGATAGGTATGTATATAGTATGCGCACCGGGGGGGGGGGCAATAGATACGTATATAGTATGAACACCGGGGCGGAGATAAGTACCTATATAGAAGGCGCAGACAGAGGTGGTACTTTTTATAGAAATAAGTCATACTATTGCCCTGGGAAACGTAGGATGAAATGGTTGGGAAGAAACAGCTTTCGCAAAAGGAAAAATTAGAAAGTAGCATGGAAATGGGGCGACCAGGTAAGAGAAAAGTAGAAAGATAAAGAGAGGGACAGAAATAGAAGTTTTAATATAAAGATTTTACACACGCGATTTTTCTTCAATTATATGTTTTTATGACCCCGAGCAACGCCGGGTAGCCCCGCTAGTATATTATATATACTAGAATTTGAACCATATATATATATATATACTAGTCAAACTGTCTAGGACCAGAGGGTCTAGTCTTAGCTATAAAATTCAAGATAGTTGAGAAATCTGGAATAGATGGTACTTCAGCAAGTATTATATATAGGAAAGTTGTCATTCTGCCTCTGTGTGTGTGTGTCGGGCCATCAGAAACTGCACAAAATACACTTATGAACCTTACATCATCGACTTCAGCCTAGCCCTGACTTTGGTTATGGTAAAAAAAAAAACCTGTAATACCTGTTCCCTTGGGGCCATCAGGGACCAAATTAATGTATGGAGGAGGTCAGAAAAATGACTTATTCCTACTAGTAATTGTTTCTAAAACACTGAAATTAGGTCTAGCAGTAGTCAGATTTCTATTTTTTTGTTGCTTTCTTTCTTTTCAACATATTTAACCAAGTCAGTAAGAAGGTTGTCGATGTAGAGAAAGAAAGAGGGGGCAGAGAGAGAAAGAGGGGGCAGAGAGAGAAAGAGGGGCAGAGAGAGAAAGAGGGGCAGAGAGAAAAAGAGGGGCAGAGAGAAAAAGAGGGGCAGAGAGAGAAAGAGAGGACGGGGAGAGAAAGAGGGGATGGGGAGAGAAAGAGGGGACGGGGAGAGAAAGAGGGGACGGGGAGAGAAAGAGGGGGCGGGGAGAGAAAGAGGGGGCGGGGAGAATATGAGGGAGAGACAGAGGGGAAGTCGGGGAGAAAGCGAGGGAGAGACAGAGGGGAAGTCGGGGAGAAAGCGAGAGACAGACAGAGGGGAAGTCGGAGAGAAAGGGAGGGAGAGACAGAGGGGAAGTCGGAGAGAAAGGGAGGGAGAGAGAGGGGAAGTCGGGGAGAAAGGGAGGGAGAGAGAGGGGAAGTCGGGGAGAAAGGGAGGGAGAGAGAGGGGAAGTCGGGGAGAAAGGGAGAGAGAGACAGAGGGGAAGTAGAAGAGAAAGGGAGGAAGAGAAAGAGGGGAAATAGAAGAGAAAAGGAGAGATAGATAGAGGGGAAGTAGGGGAGAAAGGGAGGGAAAGAAAGAGGAAAAGGGAGTGAGAGAAAGAGGGGCAGTCAGAGAGTGAAGAGTCAGAGGGAGAGAGAGAGAGGGAGAGACAGAGGAGAAGTCAGGGGAAAGAGAAGGAAAGAAAGAGGCAGTAAGAGAAACAGGGAGAGAGATAGAGGGGGCAGTCAGAGGGGAAAGAGCAATAGGGGGGCAATCGGTGGGGAAGAGAGCAAGAGAAGGCAGTAAAAGCTTTAAAAGATGTTACAGACACGTGTTAACTGTTATATTGTTATCTATGTCCCGGGCAATGCCAGGTAGCCTAGCCTGTTGCTAAATAATAACAATTATTGATAATTCAAGTTTTCTGTTAAATTAAAAATTTATATTTACAACAATTAAATTGTTATTTAAAAACCTGTACAAAAATTATGTTGCATTTGTTTAAAAATTGGGTACTACTCCAGGGTTTGCGCCTAATTTCCGTGACTGCTCGGCAGTAGCGAGCCGACAGGTCACAGAACCGTCCGAGACCTGCTGAGTCGAAAACGAGGCTGTAAACAAAACTGGGAAAAAAAAACTGACCGATCAGGATGCTGCAAGGCAGTTTATAGCAAGCAGCCGATAAAAATTGGAAGGAGACGCTAAGCCAACTAAAAAAAATGAATTTTCAGCAATTGTGTCAGA
>OY744520.1:146604428-146606928 GCA_963556195.1 Sepiola atlantica | reverse complement strand
CCAACGAGAGGCATGAGATGATTTTTTTTTAATATACTAGGATAAAAAACGTTCAGAGGGTGGATTTCCATCGAATTATTAACAATAGTATTAGCAACAATAGTGTTACAATTTTCAATCATCAATGACACATCCAGCATCTCAAGGGTGCTTCACAGAAAATTTTGTACTATTCTGTCACATAGTTTTGTAGACTATAGGTGTTTAATTATTATTAGTAGTGATGATGATGATGATAGCAGTGTTTTAATTGTAACCCTTCTCCCCTTTGACACATTCAAAATGCACAAGGTGCTTCATGGCACATTTAGTGCAATTTTGACCAATACTTTGAGTGTCTATGATAATTTATTATTATTATTAATAGTAGTATATATCATAGTAGTAGTATCATTTTTAACAAACTTTTAATCTTTTGTTAATTGAAAAAACGTGTGAATTATTTTATTACCTGTCTAAATTTGACATTTGGAAGCAAATAGTAATTTCTGGCGAAAAAGTATCTAGTAAATACTCATATTAAAAGATTGAAAGTTTTGAAAGCTATTAACATCAAATAATTTTATAAACAGAGCTTAAAACACTTCATAGTTTAATGAGTAAACAATACCATAATTAAATGTAATTGTCAAAATCATATTTTAAACAAAAATAATAATTTGGTAAAAAAAAAAATGGTATGATAAATTAAAACAACAAAAACGATGAAACAAAAATTAAAGCAAAAAGACACGAGGCAATGACAGCTAGCTTAAGATAATTCTAGCATGTAGTTTTGGATCAAGAGACACCAGAAACGCTCGATGATAATATTGATTGAAGACCATTCTTTTTTTAGTTACCTTTAAAAAATGTTGTTTCTCTTTCACAATATTTCCAAACAATTACAACAAATGATGTGACTATGGCACTATCACCCCCATCCCCTACCTTCTGACCCAGAGTCATCAAGCCTGTCCAGTGGAAGGAGTTATCCCTCCTACACCTCTTTTGATTTTCTTTTCCTTTTCTCCTGTATAGTTCCATACATAATCATTGCTGATAGCCCTGAAGACCCCAAGACATTGTTCAACTATTCCACTTTGCATCAACCAATTATCAGAAACAGATTTCTTATTTTATTATAATTTGATAATTTGAAAAACCCCGGTTTTAAATTTCTTCATTAATCGTGATTAAATCATTTGGTTCATTTTACAGACTCTCAAACCTTTGTTCAGGGTTAATTTAGGGTTGTAATCACCGTCGGGGGAAAATAATACAGGAATACAGGATACAATTTCGATAGATTATAGGACATCACAGGTCAGAAAGAAGTCCAATTACAAGAATAACAAAAAGGGCAGAAGAAGTGTCATATAAATAATAAGTTGTATCTATCCGGCGTTGCTCGGAAGTCTTTACTTTCAGTTTTGTTTTACTCATTAACCCCCTTTACCTTTTCTCTGAATCTCTTGTAAGAAAGTATCGACATTTTTGAAGAGAATTCAATGATGAAATATAGGTTATTATAAAAATCAGGTTTTGCAATAAAATCGATAGGATGGCTTATGAAATGTTAAAATGTAAAACTCATAAATCGCTTTGATTTTTTTTAACTAATATATATAATTTAATAATTTAATATTTATTAATAAATATTATACTAAGCCCCTTTAAGAAATTAAAGTTGAGCACTATCGGGGATGTTAAAAATAGACTGTCAAAAATCTCTAATGCAAAGTTCTGAATACGTTCGTCGAACACTCTCGACTAGATTTCTATCTGTGCCCACTTCTAGGTACATATAGATCTTAATTTCACATAATTACCTGACAGTTTCTGTTGGCCGAGTGGATATGGCGACTGCTTGCAGATTCTAGGCTGACTCTGAATCGGGTTCGCGCCTCCCGACCGTCTGAAATTGTTACTTTCCTGCACTGATGAGAGCAATAAGCTTGAAACGCTAGCGTCTGTAGGTATTAATGATTTAATATTTATTAATAAATATTATATATATATTTAAAACAGCTGTTGCATGCCGTTCATTTTCCGCCCCTTTTTTGTTAAATCAAATTATGGTATTATGTAACACGATGAGATGATTTACTGGTACAATATTAATTGGTAAATACATTGGGGAAAACATTATTAAAAGAAAGAGGGGTCAACACACTTGAGTAAGTAAGAAGTATAGACACATTTTATTGTCAATTTTGTCATTTAAAACTGTCGATTTTAGGTGTGAGTTTTGTTTATAAAACTAAAAGGTCATATTTCTCTTATTTAAATTACAGCCAGAGAAAACACCTATATGATTCTGAATAACTGGAATTGAATTATCAAAACAATAATCTTAAAACAAACTTTCATTTATGATCTAAAATACCACACCAATCGCAAACTAATTGTTTTGGACAACACAGATAATCAAATTTGGTTTACGATTTAAAAAGGTTACTGAGTGCCCATGCCCCATAATTTATACCAACTTTTAGGTTTAATTATCAAAACAATAAAT
>OY744520.1:146582210-146587210 GCA_963556195.1 Sepiola atlantica | reverse complement strand
TATTTATAGAGGAAGATAACGTAGTTTGCGTGAATATTTATATATCAGATATATATATATATATATATGTTTTTTTTTTCATACAAGCATGTCAAAATGGAAATGTTTCAATTATTAGCTCTAAAATGTTATGATCTCATTGGGCTCACAAAACATGTCTGTTTTTTAATTGTTTCATATTCAAGAAAAAAGGAAAAAATACAAGATTCCAAACTGAAAGGATCATATGATCAAATTTAAAAGAATATTTTGAACAGACCATTAGTGTATTTTCTGTTAAGGCTTAGACATCAATCTCTTTCAAGGTCAGATAAGTGTCACCTAACTTGGAGTTGATAGGGTAGGTAGATAGCAGGTTAAGCTGTAGGAGGCCGGATGTCATAATTTAGAGAAGGTGCGAGGTGTGTAGTGAAAAAAGGGGGACTGGGAAGGGGGGCACATATCATAATTGAATACACACACACACACACACGTATAAATTTTGCACAGGGTTATGCAATTTTCAGAAACTTACCAGGATTATTTTTAAACCCTAACCCTGACTTAGTTAATGATTGAAAATAAATTAAATTGGATAATAATTAAAAGTAGGATAATAATAATAATAACATATATATATATATATATATATTTATATTTAGACATAACTTTATTAAATTTTATTATTAACTAAAATTTAACAGTTGAAAGCCATTAAAAGATGACAGCATCTAAGGAACATTTGAGGCACATATTTCTTTATGAGATCAAAAATGGTAAAAACTCTGCAGTTTAAGTGACTGAAAATGTTCACTCAGCTTAACTGACAGAACATGGTTTATAATATCAAGAAGTGGAAATTTCACTCTTTAAGATGAAGACCGATCAGGAGTTTACTGAAAAGTGCCTTATGACATTACATAAAGAAAACCCTACAGAATTAGATGAAGAATTGGCAATGAAGCTTTTCTAAAACTATACAATTATTCTGCATCATCTTAAACAACTTAGAAAGCTTTCAAAGTTTGGAAAATGGGTGCCTCATTAATTGTCTAAAGGCAACCGTAAATTGCACACAAATTTATGAGGCACCCATTTTGTACAGAAAACCAAGTAAATAATAAAATTACAAAGGAGGTTATTGGATTTATCTCATGAACTATTTTAAAAAAATGTTATCTGTCCATTCTTATTATATATTGTATGAGATTGTAACACTCTTCTGGTTAGTAAATTTATGGTTAATATATATATATATATATTAACCATAACTTTACTAACCAGAAGAGCGTTACCACTATCAACCAAGGGAAGAGTCTATCAGGCATCCGGATGCAGTATGATGACGTATGGAAGTGAAACGTGGCCAATGAGAGTTGAGGACATGCATTGCATAGAGAGAAATGATACGATGGGTGTGTAATTTGAGTCTTAGGCAGGCTTAGTTCTGATGATCTCAGAGGAAGATTAAATCTGGACAGTATAGGGAGATGTATGCAGAACAGGAGACTTTGATGGTATGGCCACATTGAAAGAATGGATCAGAGTTCTTGGGTTAGTAGATGTAGAACATTTTAGTAGCAGGTCTAGTTTACAGGGGAAGGCCAAGTAAAACATGGGTTTGGTTTGTTTTATAGCATATCAACCATCTATGCTGAATCAAGTTGTCAAATGTAATTCTATAGGTAGGATAATTATTTTATATTCCCAGAATACAATGCTCCCAGAAAACATTCCTCCTCGAAAACATTACTCTTAGAAGGAAATAAGGTTTTGATTTTTTAGAAGAATCACATTAAATAATACGGTTGGGGATAACTTATAGATACTAGGGCATGACGTGACTAGTGGATTGATTGCATCGGCCCTCTCCAATCTCTCATCTAGCTGAAGTAAGGGCCTAAGTGGAGTGTTGCAAATCACCCCACGGAGTGCTCAGCCACCAGAATCCCATATTAAGGCATCACGTATTGCCACCCACGGCCTACTTTTTCAGGGGGCCTCTGTGCATAGGGTGCCAGTTAGCGAATTCGTGGCCCTGCCGACAGGGCAAGAAAAACATGAGAGGAAGTAATAAGGATGGACTTGAGAGAAAGAGGGATAAATAAAGACATGGTCAGAGATAGGTTAGTTTAGAAGTCAATTTCTTAAAGTTGTTCAACACATGTCAGCATGTAAAACCAACGTTAAACCAAATATGATGATGATATACAAAACTAGGTATGTGTATATATTTATATATATGTTTGTATGGGGCAAACTCTACAACTAACCAATCATGTTGAATTTTGGAACCCAGCTAGTAGGTGTAATGATGGATACTGTTGGCTGTATTTAGTTTTATTTACTTCTATGCAAAAGGGGCAGGCTTGAAGTCCGTTGTGAAAGTTTAGATTTTACCGATTTTTATGAAATTTTAACAATAGGTATTGAACATTAGTTTCTTAAAGGCTTGGTAAGGGCATCATACAGACATAACCTCCCATTTCAAAATTCAAATATTTCAGATTAGCATAAAATTTAATCCATAATTATACACCAATTTTTTTATGGAAATCGCTCCAGACAAAGCATGAATCCACTTGATGTAAGGAACTAATTAAAAACTACCACTTCAAGGTCAAAAACTAGCAAAAAATAAGTGTTATATGGATAGATTCAGAAACATCGCTCATGTAATGTGAGAACTAAAGGACAAAATAAAAGAAGTAAGAGTTACGAGGCTGCCGAAAGTAAAGCGGAAGTCCACTTTCTACTCTTATAAATTAATTGTATTAAGCAAAGTTCCCTAAATGTCAATTTCTTTTTATGATCCTTATAGCTAAAGCATCACATAGTTGAAATTTTTCCAGAATCAAAATCATTTAATGGATTCTGTCCAAAATTGGAATAGAGATTCCTGATTTAGTAGCATATATATATATATATATATATTCTGCTAGTGTATATAAGTATTTTTTTCCAGTAAAAATTTGATGTGGGAATACTGATTAAAATAAGAGATTCTGAAAAAAGTACAACAGACAGATATACATAATTATTTTGCATGAAAATCAAATTGATTTTTTAATTGCGAAATTTTCAAGATGGAAAATAGAATTGGCTTTTGTTACACACCAACGAAATCAGACATTTCATACATGTTTTAATGGATCAATCAAGAAAATGGAGAAAATAACAAAAGATTCAGAAACTATATTTAGAGCAAGTTCAAGTAAATGCAACAATTATTAAAAAAAAAAGATATTGTCTTGATTTTTTTTTCTGTGTTCGGCTAAACAGAGCCGGACAGGTAAAGAGATTCTGTTCAGATTTGAAATTTCAATTGTTTCACTTGATTAAAATCAATTCAAAAAAAGACATTTTTCTAAAACCTTAATTTAAATGTAAAATATTCATTAAAGATGATGAATGTCGATATTGCTATTGTCAGCTGAGGTGAGGAAATTGATTAATAGTCCAGACCCGGAAACAAATGATAGAAATCACATACAAATTTATAAACTGAGAATTCATAATTTCCTGATAATGGGGGGGGGGGGGGTAGATACAGAGACATGATTGGTCAAAATAAAATCACATGATAGAAAGAGGGTGGGGGTATTTCTTTTTTTAAATAGTCAGCTATAACCAGCGATTCAACTGGACGCATATTAAGATGCATAAAAGTGTTTAAGCAATATTTTTTGGAGTGAATTCTACCTGGAGGTTGTGGGTTTGATTCCTGGTGGAGGAACTTGAGATTTTAAAAAATATCATGCTCGATATCGATGGAATGCAGAACGAGGGCAATCTGCCTGAGTGGATTAGATAAGTGGTTCAGTTTGAGTTCCCAAAGGTTTGCTGACAATGAGCAGGAACACCCAAGGAAGGCTGGAGAGTAGAGTGGCCGAGATGTTGTAAACATGGCAACAACAACCAAGATGTGGACAAAAGTTTAAAAAAATGAAAATAACAATATATTATCTGAGAAAATTAAATAGAAATAAATTAATATTTTAAATATTTTATGTCATTCATAGTTATCGATTAATCCCAAGGAAGAGTCCAGCTATGAAGAAGATGATAATATGGAGAACATGACTCGCTCCACATGTGGGGAATGCAGATAATGCCACTAAAACCATCATTGAAAGAATATCTAACAATACTAGCAACACTTACCCATATTAGGTAAGGGTTTTAAATGGTCACTGGTGTTCATAAAGTATAAATAGTCAAGCTCTATTTTACTTAGGAAGAATTGTAACTTTGGGGTAGGCAGAGAGAGAAAAAAATAATAATAATAGTGATGAGAGATGAAATAACGATTTTAATGATTAATGTGATAATTAGTAACTGGTATAACAAGGATGATTTGTATTATTTGGATTGTTCAAGCTACTGTTCTTATCTTAAATGTTATTCTCACGTTTCGACCGATGTAACCGCCAACCTTCAGGTGCGTCTTGTCAAACTCGAGAATCTGTATGGAATTTCGAACAGAACCCCGAGGGTAGCTTGTTCTAGTGAGTGATGACGGAGTAGAAATCTTATGTAATTCGTAAATGACTTCCTAGTATCACCTGTGCTGAGGATTGAACCTAGTTGACACCTGGGCAACCCAATACATGCGACTAGGAACCGAATATAAACTTAATATTCCCTAGAAACTTCCTCCTTCAAGAAGGAAGCTGGCTCAACCTGATCAAGGTAAATGCTACACCAGGACCCTGGTAATGTTGAGTATGTAAGCTAGTATATATATGCATGAAGTATTGATGTGCTATTATACATAACGCATAAGTATAGATTGAATCAAGGATGCGCACATGTAGATGTTGATTTCTAAATTAATATTTCAAAAACACAAAGAGAGAGAGCTGGCAATATTCAGCTCTTCAAATAGAGAGTTCACGTTGAGTACGGATGTAGAGACACACGTACACAGAGAGAGAGACATACATCGCAAACTTACGGAGAAGAGAAACGAAAAGGCAAGCAAAATTAAAAGTGTACGAAGTAGAAGGGGGGGGGGGTGA
>OY744520.1:146557210-146579710 GCA_963556195.1 Sepiola atlantica | reverse complement strand
CTGTATGGAAAATAATGGTTTCCACTTAGTGTAAAAGAATTACCTGTGATCATTAAAAAATACAGAAACATTATAATAATCTTACTTTTGTGGTGTACGAGATGGCTTAGGGGTAAATTGCCGACTACTGTATTAGGGGTCAGTTTGAAACACTCATCTTTAAATCACACTCGGGAGCTGTGATACAGCGAATAAGCTGCCTGTGGATGACTATACATTTATATAAATATATATCACTGCCAGAATTGTTCTAAGTGCATTTAATATATGCATAATAATGAATAGCCTTGTGCAAGACGAGGCTGGTCCGAGTATCAAATGCTTTAAATGTAGTCAAAGATTTATTTACTGCGATTAACTTGATAAAATTATATATAGATAAAGATATTTACTAATATACACAGTAGATTATGATACCCTCTTCTCACTTTCCTCATTTCAAATGTAAACACACACACATTGCCAGTCCAGCAGGTTCCACGCATACAATTTATTGCTGCATTTCTATGAAGAACTAATCAATTTATCCATCCTTATCGACACACAACACCTACACAGCCACAAGTGCATCATCGGCATCACTCTGAGAATGCTGCAAGAGTTAAGAGTGATAAGTCTCTCCATATTGTTTCTAATATTAACTTGGCTGGCAAAATGTCCGTTCTCTCTCGCGTGCGCGCGCACACGCGCTTTCCCTGCAAACGTCGATCTTGTCAATGGCCTTCAAAATTGACATGAAACTCTGAAGTTGACGGAAAATACAGCTGAAATTTCCAACCACCACCAAACCCTACACCAACGGGGTGCCAAGTGGGTAGAAAACAGAATGGCTAAAGATATTCAAGAGATACGACACATCCATCACACCCTCTCAGCCCAGCAGTGATGAAGTCGAAAGGTGGTTGACAAGAGCATGATGGCCGTGGAAGGGGGCGATGAAAAGGACAAAGGTTCAAACTATGTAGAGGGCAGACAATAGATTTGCTTCTTCAGATCTATTACTGCACCTCTCCCCCTCCCCTCTACTGGGCGCTTACCTCCTCACTGTCACCTCCTATTTCAGGTTTTTGGGCAGCTGATTCTAGAAATCCTCATCAAAAGCACATTCAGAACATTTATAAAGATCACACTCAAATGTCTTTATTACTGTGATTATATATATATATATATATATATATGTACAGGATAATATCCTAAACTAATGAACAGATTATTTTGAATTTTTGAATATATATTCTAAAAAAATACAGTGAGTAACATGGGCAGATTATTTGGGGGGGGGGGGGGAATGTTAAATTTTAAGGGGTGCATATACATAATTTTCTTTTAAATTTATTTTTTTATTTCATGAACCTATCATTATGAACCATTCATTATAAATTTTGGAATATATATTCCCGGAAACCCGGTGAGTAACATGGGCACACGATTTGTTTTGTAAACTTTACCATTTAGGGGATGCACCCACCCAAACTTGCACCTACCCTAAAAATAATTTTAAAATAAGTTAGATACAAAAAAATAATAGAGAAAAAAATTGCTCTACAGCAAATTTTAGGTTATATTAAGTAATACATTTTTAAAGGATTTGTGCATGCGCGTGAGCATCAATAATATGTCTGTGCTGGTAAAATCCTAAACTATTGAATTTATTATGGAGTATGTATTCTAGCAAACAGGGTATGTAACATTGTAAAATAAAAACAAACCAGCCTTCCTCTCCTCAGAACACCCACACCCACCAAGGAAACAAGTCAGTGAGTATCCTACCCACACCCTACTATTATTACAAAATTAAATCCCACTACAAAGCATTTCCGGGTCCTGATATATATATATATATAGTAAAGACGTTTTTCCCCTCCAACTTTGACTATAGTAAGAAAATAGCCACATGCATCATACACTACTAAAATACTCACTGCAATACTCTTATTCACTTAAGCGCGTTTGCAGAAACTTTCGTATAATTTCTTCTACATATAATAATTATTATATTTATTCCTAGATCACTCACTCTCTCAAATACAATATCCACAAAGACAGTCGTTACTATACTTACTCACTGCAAATTATCTACTCTACCCATCACTCAAAACACTGCCAAATTTTATTCCATGTGGAACTATTAAACAGAGACACCGCCAGTTACAGATTGCAGGAATATCATTCTGCTATTCCGAAAACATAACATCTATACATTATTGAAAAATGGATTACGTTAAAACAAACACATCACGCACTGCATTACAAAATAACAAAATACACTGCCACGCTTAGTAAGTACACTTGTTATTTTTTTTTACGGTAACTCAGTTTTCTTTTTTTTTATTTTCTACTCGAAAAAGAAATCAGATATTCGTACAAGAAAACCTGTTTTTAGTTTTTTATAGATATAAAACTTCGCATTAGCCCCCCCCCCCCTCAACCCAACAAAAAATTTCCACATTTTATTTTTTGCCAATACGAAATAATGATTTGCTTACTAAATATTATAAAGGAACTCAGGGATTGTTTAGGGTCACCCACTCATTTTCACAGTGCGGTGCCACCGTTATGGATGGCATAAAAAAGTATACCAATAAGACTGATTTTGTGTCCATCTTTATTGATGTTTAACTTGTTTTAATAAAGTTTTGCATATAAAAAGATATATCGCATATTTTGATAAGTCTTACTTTAACTGACCCAAATTACTCCCGTCAACGTTTTAGAAATCGAATTAACACACACCCAAACCGGTTTTTGTTTTTTTTAAATATTACAAATGTCATATTTCCCTCCCCTCTCCCCAACCCCAAAAAAGAGGATTCTACTATTTGTCAAATAAGAAATACTCATTTTCTTATTCAATATTATAAGGGAACCCAGGGTTTATTAAGGTCAGCAAATCATTTTCACAGTGTACCAATTAGACTGAATTTTCATTGAAAAGTCACGTTTTGTTTATCTTTATTGATGTTCAACTGGTTTTAATAAAGTTTTCAGTATAAAAAGATGTCTTGCTTATTATGATGAGTCTTACTTTAACTGAGCCAAATTACCCCCGTCGATGTTTTAAAAGCGTTTATGAAGTAGTTGATATTCACAGTCTCAATTTACAGAAAAGATGGTACATTACACTGATACTTTCATATTACATTATTAGTATCCTATTTGCTAACTTAAAATGCTTTTTAAGATTAACGGAGCAAAATTATAAAACAATGAAGCCATTTAGAGAATACTTAACTTGCACATACATGTACATCATCCCCCAGTTATTCACCTGTCAGTCCATCTAGAAAATGGACAGCGGATATACTTTACTGAAAGTCTTATGATACTATACTTATTCTTTTCTCTCCTCGGTCACTGAAGAAGAAATCCTTCTAGACTGCGGCAATTTTTTTTTCTACAAAATGGATTTTCAACACATTAAATACTACCATTGTATAACTCTCCCACTGTGGGGAAGGAACTAAATAGCAAAAATATAGTCAATGATAAAAGTGCAGATTAGTTAACAGTCGAGAAATAAAGGTCGATTTTTAACGTTGGTAAATTCAATCTCATCAAAATGGGCATTCCGATTGGGATAAAAATAGCCTTAGTCAAGAAGGATTTTTCCTTCACTGACCTTGGAAAGCTTCATGCATATTCTTGGATCACATTTACTTTGGGGGGTGGAGTGGTTTTTATTTTTATGAATAACCCGCTACTTACAATTATGAGTGTAGGGAAGGGGTGGGGTGGGGGGGGGGGGGAATCACCCGCAACATAAAGAAATCTAATTTGTTTGATTCAAAGCATGGATAAATCCTATTTTAATCACCTAAATTACTTACAGGGTTCTTTTTAACTTCTTTTTTAGGAATTATTACTCTAATACTTCTATTTTTTAAATTTAATTTATATCTCTCTCGGGCAACTCCGGGACATGTGTCCTGCTAGTATATAAATAAAATGATAGCGTGGCTCTTCAATGAGTAATAAAAGAAACCGTCTAAAGCTATGATGCAAGTTCCTTCCTGTTGAACACTTATGACGGCCGACTATAGCTGTCCACCTCCTTGATACATATATAGTGTTTATTTCTAATCTCGTCTGTAGCCATTTATGGTAGCCTCATCAATTAGCGCACTCGGAATTGGAGTTAAATGTGACACTTGTTCCAGGGTTCGAATCATGCGACTGACGTGAATGGTTATCGCTACACTGATGATTCTGCAAGGATGAAACGTAAACGTATGGAGATAATATTTAAATATTTATTATCAATAATATATATATATATATATAAGTTGTGAGATTTGTTGCACTTACTTTTCAGATTCATACTACAAAAACAAACATGTCTTATATACTACTTAGATTATATACAATCTTTCTCATAAGGTTAACTAATTTCCATATTGATTTGCAAAAGGACATTTCATTAACTAAATTTTTTTGTTTTGATATTAATAAACACACACTTTCTTCTTTCAAATAGTTTAATTTTGTGAGGAATTACTTTTAATTTTTGCTCAAAGGTTATTTTCCACAAACTTGCTTTTGTTAGACTGACTTGATTAATCAACAAGTTGAGATCCATTTCTAAATTGTAAGTTATAAACAAAGTCTCCCCCCCCCCCTACTATCTATCAACACAAAAACCATCACCCAGGCAAAAAAAGTATGCCATTTTATTCTTTTGTTAAATTGGAAATTACAAATAGGGCCTCATGACCTCACTTCAACATTTTGTAATTAGGGGCCAGATTTCTAGGGGGCATCCTAAGTGGAGAGTTGTGCATCAAAATGTTTGTTCACATTAATTTTTAAATTTCTGCATGTTGGTACAGTCGGGGAACAGGGAGGGGATTCCAAAGGAAAATGGTCCAAGGAAAGAAGCTATTAGAGTTTAGACTAGAGTTACTCGGCATCTGGGGACCTCTACAGTGAAGGGATAGGATTTTGATGCTAGTCAGGTTTGTCGGGGGTATTTAAGTTGAGGAGATACAAGTGCAGTAAGTTAATTGGAGTACATTGCGTGGAAGTATTTATAAAACAAGAACAGGGTTGCAACATTGCGGCGATAAGGGAGTACGATTCTTGCTTTCAATTTTTCCAGGCAACAACAGACAATGGTCCTGCTAGTATACATACATAATGGTATGATAGTTTGCTGTAAGAATTGCTAGTAAATACGTATATAGATATTTACTAAGGCTGTAAGCAATATGGAAAAACCGGAATGGTGAAAGAGAAGACAAAACAAAAACGAAATTGAAGACAATATTTGATATTTTTCTTCAAAAACTTCTATTTATTATTCAATAAATCTTTCACATACAGTTTCAGTCAATTTTAAACTTAGTTAATTTTTAAATTTCTGCATGTTGGTACAGTTGGGAAACACTATATATATATATATATATATATATATATATATATATATGACTGAGATTTTTGTATTATCTAGTGATTGACATGTCAATCATTGAATCATATCCCTGCATTCTATGCATTATGTAACAGATTTTATAGGTCTAAATATGTACATACGCACAGACTGATGCATTTATGAAGAAAATCATATAAAATCTATATCAATCAAAGATATAAGATAAAAATACATCCATGATGTATTAAACTTGACAGACTGACCCTTGTAAAAGCACACATTCCGTGGCTGTGTAGACAAATTGCAATTATAGAAAGGCCAACAATGACAACACATCGTAATAGCCCACCCCCACTCCCAATGCACACACAAATAAGGCGATCAACACACATGTGGACATGCCTCATTAAAGTAACATCAGCTGCTGCCTGTAGGAGTAAGAAGGTCTCCTCTTTCTTAAAAGACGATAAGGATGTCAAATAAAGGAGGGAGGGAGATCATAGTTAGTGAAAATGTTGTAAGAAAGAATGCCAATGAAAAAAGAAGAATAGAGCGCAGGGGGGGGGGGGAGAAAGAAAAATGGAGGGAGAGAAAAAGAAGAGGAGGTGAGTGAGAAAAAGAGAGAAAAAAAAGAGTGCAGAGGGGAAAAAGAGAGTGTGTGAGGAGAGAGAGAGAGAGAGAAGTGAGAGCGTGGGGGGAGGGAGAAGAAAGTGGGGGGGGGGGGAGTGAAGAGAGTGTGCCAGAGAGTGAGAGAGAAAAAAGACAGAGTGAGGGTGGGGGTAAGGGCAGCAGAAAGAGAGCGATGAGATGAAAAGGGGAAAGGAAAAGGGGTGCAAAAGTTAGAAGAGAAAGAAAAACAAATAGGAAAAGAAAGATAGTTTCCAGAGAGAGCAGACAACGGAAATGGCAACACCTGCTGCCACGAGTAACACCAGCAAAACCATTGCTGCGGCAATCATGGTGATAATCGTGCCGACATCTCCCGTCAATTATCGGACACTTATTCTTCATCATTTCTATTTTGACAATTTTTGGGGTTTCTCATAATTCTCTCTTCCTTATCTTCCTCTTCTCTCCGCACACAAGATATACGCAGAACGGTTTTGTCCCTAAATTAACTTCGTTCTTCCTGCATTTGCATCTCCGTACAAGCACTCATCATCCTCCGTCTTTGTTCCCTTCAAAACAAAAAGATTCAGAGTTTGTTTTCTGAAGATGGATGAGAGATAACATATCACCTTCACTTTGGCCTGAAATTAATGCCACCATGTATTTCTTCCAAACTTGCTGAATGAGGAACCACTTGCTACCGTCTTTGAAAGCAATGGCTTTTTGAAAATTGGTCAGTTTGCAAAATGAAAACTCTTTGAGAAGGGCAATCTATAGAAAACAAGTTGTCTTTGAGAAAAATGGCAATATGTGCCTTGTGTGGGATAGTGAACGGTGCTGGGAACACACAAATATGGCTACAAATGTTTACAAATACAACTTCATGTTATCGATTAATGATAGAGATAATGTATCTGTCTGAAGCAGAAACTCTATTATTTAAGACTATTGTACTTAGTATTAAATAGTATAGAGGGGGAGGTAGTGTAGTATAGACTGAAATAGTATCAGGGGGTGATTACTCCTTCATGCCAACATGTAAAACAGACGTTAAACCAAATATGATGATGTTATTCATTAGAAAATGTATGGCCGATTTAACCCCTTTTAAAAAAATACCAAATTTTCTATTCCTTTCTCCTCAGCCTAGAGTCACAGAGCTGATTTTATTAGAACTTGGATCTTCCTAAATATATGAGCTACAAAAACGCCTTTTGGTGGCTTTTTATATAACACCTGCAGAAGGCTGTTGAGGCCTTATATAAGTAATTAATGTGGTTATATAAGTAATATATTATATAAGTAATTTATGTGGTTATATCCAGCATCTCAAGGGCTCTTTGTGTAAACAGAAGAAATTTCTTTATTCTCAGAATCTTTTACTCACATTTGAAGGATTTCATTGAATGCATAATTTAATTCCACTTAAATTTGGCATTACTTTTCGAATGAAAGTTAAGATATTCTTAGGAGATGATTAACTCAAACCAACTTTTAGATATTTCCTAAGTTCGTACTCGGGCATTTACATACAAATGCAAACCCGTCTTAAGACAACTAATGTAAGTAAATAATATAGTATTCACTTTGTTGTTTCTCAATAAAAAGACAATTATTCGTTGGATACAAATTTTAAAACGACTTCTGACTAATAAGTTTTTTCTTGGGTAGACTTAGTTGGTTTGGTCACATTGAAAGAATGGATGAGAGTTCTTGGGTTAGTAGATGTAGAACAGTTGGAGTAGCAGAGTCTTAGCAGAGGAAAGGTAATGAAAACATGTGAAGAAGTGATAGGGATGGATTTAAAAGAAAGTGGGATAAATAAAGACCTGCAAAGAGGTAAGTTACTTTAGAAGCAAATTTCTAAAAGCAGTTCAACACATGTCAGCATGCAAAACAGACGTTAAACCGAATTTGATGATGATTTTAGTCAAATTTATTTTTTAATGTTGTTATATTTTCCTCCCCTGCTTAATTGTAGAGAAAAGTAAAATGTACTTCTCTGTACAGGGATTGAACTCACAACCTTTTATATCAGAGACTTTTGTGTTTAATACATCCCCTCCCACCTATTTTCTTCTCATTCGCCCTGCATTGTCACCTGTTACATGTCTAGTAGTGATCGGATGAAAAGAGACACACTTTTGTCATTATTGATATCTTAATATTAGATAATATAGCAATTGTCACTTATTCGAATGTATGATATAATCATATAGACTTCCTTAACAAATTTCCTTTCTTATATTCAGTGTTTGAACTTTTTCTTTGTGTCACTTCTCTTCGTTTGAACTACTAACATGATCCACCAAAAGCTATTCACGCTGCATTATTATCTTTCTGCGGATAGTTCAACTTTTCTTAACTTCCACACTCATCTTAAAAGCCATGTCACACCAAAAGCACCCGGCTTATTATCCACCCACCCTCTTTCAGTGCTGCTGATATCATTAAAAGCAAATCAACATGAAGAAGAAAAAGGAGACACACATGACATGGACTTGAAAGTCAGAGAAAAATGTGCCCTCTGTCAACCTCCACTTCGACATTCCACTGCAATCTTCAACAACAGAATCCATTCCTAATTTATAGACAGCTCCATGCTCCCCCTTTCATCCCCCCCACCACCATGAAAAAGAACCCCAAAACTTTTTTCTCTCTTTCTCTTTACACATCTTATATAAAGAGATTTTGTCTGTTTGTCAGTCAAAATTGGATTAATACATTGTGGAATTTGTCTCATTTCGAAATATCAGAGATCTTAACTACTTTTAGAAATAGAAAATATTGCATTAATAGTAAATAATAAATTCCCAACAAATAAAGCGGATGCCATGACCGAAAATTAAAACCAAAACCTTGAGATCTTCAGTCTGAGGTTCTACCAACTGAGCTATTTGGATATATCTTATAAATAGAGCTTAAAACATTACCATAAAAAATAATTATAGCTTTTGCTTACAGTTAGTATATATATATATATATATATATATATATATAAAAATGACGTAAATATATAATTTCTCTGTACATAAATAATATATGTTATTATATAAGACAACTATCTTTAAACATAATTCCTTTATATTATTGACATGACATTATTTGAAACGGGTTGACCTTAAGTCATAATAAATTGACCTCAGGTCGTCATAATTTATCAAAATATGTATCACATTGTATAGTTCTGGACATGTTATACACATCCAAGGTTCTTTCTTTTTTCACATATATGAATGAGTTGAGCATACAGAGCTTTGCCATGCTTATTTACTTTTTTTTTGTATGTCCCCTATTGACTCTGGTGGTCTATGGGAAAGTCGATGTTTGTTCACATTGATACAGAGACAGTTAAGGATCCTTGGGCTAATGTTGATCATTTTAAAAATGACTGAATTTATTACAACATATCAAAATCAGATTATAATAATCTGGATGACACACGTCACCTTATTGTGTTTTTGGTTTCAGGGTTAGCTAAATAAATGTGTGGCTGATTAAGCTTGAATGCAAGAAATGAACATACAAGTCACAGAGTACACAATCAAAATAACAAACAGATTTAAAGGCCAAGTGATCAGTTGGGTGCTTGCATGGAAAAGAAAGATGAAAAAAATTAGAATCAGCCACTTTTCTTTCCTACACCAGATGTCTAGAAGTGTGTTCTCTCGGTTAACCTTTGTCCAAATGCAGACCAATGAAAGATGCCATAAATACCAGTTTATTATTCTAATACAGAGTTTGGTCAATTCGGAATCCATATTAACCATATTCTAACATACACAGATTTGCAAAAATATCTTTCAAGTTATCAATCTGAAAGAGTGTAGAGGAATTCATTTTTTTGTTTTATAGTAACGAGTCACCACTTGTCAAAGCCAAAAGACATTCAAGGATAAAGATTAACGAGATAAATGGATTGTTAATATAATGAAGAATATTATGAGAGGACTGAAAAGGATGAGTGAAATGAATGAATGTTCCATTTTAATGCAGTAATATGCTTTTAGAGTGAAGTAGATAAAGTTATTGGATTTGATTCATATGATTTGATCTGTGGGTTTGTATACAGTCAGATGCCTGATTGGTTGATTTTAGTCATGTGATATGAGGAAGAGATTTGAAGTGTGATGACAATTGTTGTTTAAATATTTAATGTCAGATCCTGCTAGATAAGAGCATTTAGACATCTTGTTTACCGTCTGATGATAGCCAAATGCAAATCATGGTAAAGAAAACAATGACCGTTGTCGCCTTCTTAATGTAGGAACATGTTTAAGATAACCGCCCACGAGAAGTAACAGAACAGTTTCAATCCTGAACCATGGTTTGGTTTGTTTTATGGCATATTAACCATCAATGGGTTATTTAATGCCAAATAACGTTGTCAAATGGAATCCTGTAGGTAGGATAATTATTTCATACTCTAAGAAAACATTACTCATAGAAAAAAATTTTACAGTGAGAGTGGGAACATTACGCCTAGAAAACATTACTCTTTGGCACTGGTAATCTTTATTCTCAACATGATTGACCCTTAGCCACAGCCTTCTAGTATCTATTTGGGAGGAAAATAAAAAGCATTAAGGTTTTAATTTTTAGAAGAATCAGATTAAATAATACAGTTGGGGATAAACTTATAGGCAGGACGTGACCAGCCGAAGTAGAGTGCTGAAAGTCATGTAACCATTTATGTGACCAGGCCACAGATGCTCGGCCATCAGGATCTCATCCTAAGGCATCACAGGTCGCCATCACCGGCCTACAGGTGTGTGTGTGGGTGGGGGGGTTACCCCTCTGCATGGGGTTACAGCCGATAGTGCGACCTGAACCATGGAAAATATGACAACATTCTTATGCCTCCATTAACAGGCAATATATAAATTATAAAAATAAATTGTAAAGAAAAGAGTACAAATTACAGAAATTCTATAAAATAACAGAAAAAGATATATCAGTAAAGAACTGGCCAAGTACTAAAGATACAGAGAGAAAAATGGTGAAATTCTAATAGTTTAATCTTCTCTGACATGAAATAGATTTTGTCAGGGAGAGTAAAAGAGATTGAAGTGAGCCAGTGTTTACTTGTGCCCCCCCCCTCCTCATTTACACCAAGAGCTAGGAAATGGGGGGGGGGGGGGGGGTAATAGCAAAAGATAAAGTTATGAATGACACACCATCACCATACTTATTTTCAGGTTCTGTTGGTACTGATAAAGCTGCCGCCACCGCCACCACCTTGTACATCCTGACCTAAAAATACTCTTATCACTTCACTACCCTCTCCTCCCAATCAGACCGACCATCCTCTTGAAAAACATGACAATTTAACTCTTTAACATTCATCCATATTTTGTTTGTTCCTCTTCAGCTCTGTGTCCCCTCCCACGAACTGCACCCACATCAGATTCACTTTAGAGCCCAGTGGCAGCGCGTTGAACCATGGTCAAATATTCTGCTTCGGATTCAAGCAGTCACAACATCATGTCAATGGCCATCCTTGGTTTGCTTTGCAAGACATTCTCCCTCGTGTTATCGTTATTTTTATGCCAAATGCACTGTGAAGTGGGCACAGTTGATATTTGCGTTTTTCCTCCTCACACGAGTTTTGACATCCTAATAACGATTTTCATTTTGAGGGAAAAACGAAAAAAAAGAGACCGGTATGAACAGAGACACACACACACACACAAACAGGTAGAAACTAACTGAGGTTTTTATATATAAAAGAATAAAATCAATTATTTTTTTTTTATGTTTTAGAATTTTTGAGATAAAGATTGATAATTTGTATTATTTCAATTATTCATACTACTATTCACTTCCTTGTCTTTAAAGCAGTAAAGAGAAAACATTACAAACACGACTCCATGCTTTCTTTCGTGGCTCTGAACAGCACAAAAGTCATTGGTTTCATGATGTTTAAAAAAAAACAACAAAAAAAAAACAACAAAAAAAAACAAATAACAACAAACGACAACGGCGTGGAGACATGTTTGTAATTTTCGCTCTTTACTTCTTTAAAGACAAGGAAGTGGATGTTTTCGTGGCACTGAACAGCCAAAAGTTGTTGGTTTTATTACGTTTTAAAAAAAAGAAAACAAATAACAACAACAACGGCATGGAGACGTTTGAAATTTTCACTCCATTTTGAAAACAGGTTGTAAATATCTACCGAGACTTCTCCACTTACAGTCTTCTTCATAAATGTTAGTGATTTTGCTTCAGAATTGTCCGTGTAAAATATTCTTGCTACGAAAATAATAAAAGGTATGCCAAATTCAAATTTTTATGAATGCGATGGATCACTTTGACTGCCTCCTGTGCCTCAGAACATTGGAGTACTAAAGTCTAAGGTAGACTACTATTCTTATCTTGGTTATTACATTAACAATGTTGCAGATGATGTCAGCTAAGACCTTTTTCAGGCGCATTTTGTCCAACTTGGTAACCTGTATAGAATTTCAAATTAAACCATTTACTTAATCAATGGGAGTAGATTGTTTTTATTCCATCAGCCACTTAAAATTGATTTTTAACCAATGTTTGTAACTATTAGGCCATGTGTTCATATGGACAATTCTAGTATCTAATCTTGCCTAGATGTGTATAATTATTTTTTTTTGTAAGATTCCGAAGTTCAAAAAGATGACTGAAATATGAATATAACAACCAAGAGGAGAAAAGTAATCCAAATAATACAAATAATGTAAGTATTATTAAATACTAGTCGGGTTTTTAGTGTAAAAAATGACAAGACTTTTTTCATGGCTTCTATTTATTGCATAATTTGGTATCACACGTTTTTTTTAATAGCTAATAGCATGGCTACCTAGTGTTACCCGGGTGGAGAGATGAACAAAACAAGTAAAAAATTCTACGTAATTAACCTGGCTGAAATGAAAGGTAAATTCAAGTGAATAAGAAATAGATGTGTAAGAGATTTAGTAATTACACGTTCTTCCCACTAAAAGAGAAGTAAACGAGCATAAAAACAAAAATTTATCTTTTATTGAAATACATCGATACACAAATCCAAATCTTTTGCCGATTTGTACTCAACATACACATGTTTTCTATTGCAGAGAGAGAGAGAGAGAAAGAAAGAGTAGAGAGATAGAGAAATTACCCTGGAACTTTTATTTTTAATACAAATTGCCAATCAAGGGCATGAGAGGGTTGACATGAGGGGATTTGAAGGATTGGACTGACTCCTTTGATTTGTAATTAGTTATTACAGTAATGGAATATTTTGTGATGCAAATTATTACAATTCACTGCAGAAGATCTTGCAATCAAAAGGAGAAAGAAATATGGGATTGGGATTCTATAACTTGGCAACACACAGACTCACTAAACTTACACCCAATCATATTTTACAGACACAGGAGAACAACATATGAGTGTGTGTGTGGGGGGGGGGGGGGAGTTAAACATTTTTAAAAAGTAAAAACAAAACAAAAACAGAAATTATATTTTTAAGATGTGTCCATTCATTCTATGTGTTTAGTAATGAGAACGTTATTTCAAATTTAAATATGACAAAAATGCTATTTCAAACTCAAACGTGACAGACGGGCCAATGAAAGAGTTTCTTATAGAGATGTATGAAAAAATATGAGGTGTCGAATCAATATGTGCTTTGACCAATGAAAATGTTATTTCAAACTCAAGCGTGACAGACTAACTGAGAGACGCATCTCAAAATATAAAAAAGTTGATTATGATGAACAGCCTAGCCTGTAGACAGCGCATTGAATAATCCCTAATAATAGAGGATCAACAAGTAGAAAATCTTTCTTCGTTTAAGACTAGTAGTAAATTCAATAAAAGTTATTGAAAGTCAAATATAATTAAATGCAACTTGTCCATTGAATTTTCCAGAGAAAAAATACATCTCAGTTTACAGAATGAAAATTGTTGAGGGGAAAAAGCATTCATTTTTTGAATAACATCCTAATTTAGATTTCAAATCGAAATCATTGTTCACGGTATAAAATAATCTGGAGTTTTCTTTGCTTTTTCAAATTGAAAATAGACAGATTTTTTTTTTAAAGAAAAGATCATTTTTGATTTCAAAGATTTTATTTGGTGATTGTGAAAGTCAATTTGAAATTTGATAAGCAGAACTTATTGAATGATCCCAGTCAAATCAAGATGCAAATATCTCTTAAACTAGTTCAAGTACCCTTCGAGGCAGGGCTTTCACAATTTTTGCTGCTCTTTAAAGCCAGGTTATGAAAGTTCCACAGACATTAGGAAAGGTTTTGAAAATTTCAAATATAAGTAACTTTTGAATTTCAGCAACAGAGGTATTAAGGGTGTTTTTTATGATCAAATTGGACTGTAACATGAATTTACAAATTTTAATAAGAAAAAGTATTTTTTATTTTCACTGTACAGTTTGAAAAGGAGTATTATTTCCCTTACTCTTGATTTGTCCTTAAAGACAGGGTTCAGTATCTAAATTTAAAATTGATCAAGGCCACAATGACGAGCATGTTTTAGTTTGAATTTTCTTTTCTTATAAAATATTCTGAGTAGAGCGATTTATAATTGATATATGCATTCGATGGAGAAAGTGTGAAAAATGGATAGATCAACAGTTTTCTCATATATATATATATATATATATATATATATATATTACTAGTGGAGACGCGTGGCGTTGCTTTATCTTGGGTTTTATTAAAAGTCTAATTAATAATAAAATTAATTGAACAGAACAGTTTTGCACACCTATTATGTTGCGTTATGGAGATTTAAATCAAGATTATGCTACTAAACCTTATGTCTAGAAACCTTATTTTAATTATTATCTAAATCTATTAAATGGTTTTGTTTATAGAAAAATGTTTACAGTTTGGGGCTTAAGCTCCAACCCCACTATTAGAGGGGTCATTAAAATCCTCTGAAGAAATTGAAATTGAGAATTTTGCTTAATTGGTGTTTAAAAGATATGGTTCAAATTTTCAAATGGAGGTTGCACCCTCTTTTTTGACTTACGAAAAATATCTAATTCACCTCTCAACCTTTCAAAGTACTCAGAAGAGATTGAAAATTGGTTTCTAATACCTATGATTAAATTATCATGTAAATTGGAATTATAAAAAACAAAACTAAAATAACTTGAGTAATGTGGATTGCAAATATGTTATTGGCTTTCATGGGAGATCAATTGCTGAAAACTGATGCATGGACACACACAAATATTTGCTATATATATATATAATAATAATTTAATAAATGTTCCGAATTTGTTTCAAAAAACAATTCATACAATTTTTTCTGCCCATTTGAAAAAATATATTATCTAGATAACAAACTCAAGATGTCTTCAAAAGGCTTCTTTAACGAATGTTTTCCATCAAATTAAGCCCCCCCCCTCAAAATAGAACTTAACATTCAAAAGTGTTTTCTTCATTTAACTTATTTATCCAGACCAATGAAAAAATCTTTTTAGTTACATCCTTTTGTAGACAAATGTCAAAACTAGTATTAGAAAACATTTTAAAAAAACAAAAAAAAACGCTTTTATTTCATAATGTCTTAAATAAAAGAAAAGTTTTTTTAGAAACATGTACTATCATCGTTTCCCTTACTTCTTGGTCTTCTATTTTTTCTTTGGACTGATTTTTATTGTCATCAAATATATATATATATATATATATATATATATATATATGACAGAGAGAGAGATAGAGGGGGAGAAAGTAAAATATTAGTATAAGGATGGCACTTACCTGGTCAGCATCTACAAATATTATTTTCTTGACATCAAGTGGAAACAAAACATCTAAGAATAAAATTTTGTACCTGCAAAAACATAAAAACAAACAAAAATATATTTAAAGAAGGAGTAATTATTTCAAGTCTAACTAATATATATGTGTGTGTGTGTGGGGGTGTGTTTCTTTATTAATGACTAAAAATTATGTATTCACATTTGGAAAATAATTAAAAAAAAAAATTAAAAAAATCAATTCATATTGTATTACTGGAGTAATATTTAATATAATTAGATCCTTCTTAACCAAAAGTAAGATCCAGATTGTCCTCAATGCCTGCTCATCTAAACAACATGACATAAATGCAGGTTTACCCCAGGGATCGATCCTTGGACCATTATTGTTCCTGATTTTCATAAACGCCCTCCCTGATGACATTGTGTCTGAGATGGGTATATTTGCTGATGACACCACGCTCTACTCTCGTCATGTGGGTAAAATGGGCACACACATATCTGAGGCAATGGCTGAATCCTTAAAAAGTGACCTCCAGTCTGAAGTGGAATGGGGTCATAAATGGATGATAACATTTAATGCTGCTAAGACAAAGCTCCTTTCCTTCAATAACTACAAGAAACCTCTTCAATCGCCGATTGCCATGGCAAATAACATCCTACCTTAGAGTCCAACGTTCAAACTCCTCGACCTAACATTCACAGGCAGCAGGAATTGGAGCAAATACATAGAAGACATTGCCAAGGCTGCTGCAAAGAAAGTGGATTCTTTCTACCATGCTAGAAAACTTCTCACACCTGACAGTATCCTATATCTCTACAAAACCACCATCTGCCCATGCATGAAGTATTGTTTTAACATCTGGGCTGGTGCACCCTCTTAAACAAGGTCCAAAAAAGAGTATCGAATTTAATAGGTTTCACACTATTCACCAAACTCCAGCACCTGTCCTATTGCCGCAATGTTGCATCACTGTGCTTGTTTTACAAGTACTACAAATAATGGAATGTGCTCCGATGAAGTTTTTGCTCTGGCGCCCCCCCCCCTCCTCAATGTAAATACACCTGACCAACCCGACAATCAGCTAAATCCCATCCATTCACTATAGCCACTAAGCTTCATGTCCCATTGCCAAAATATTGCAACCTTGTGCTTGCTTTACAAGTACTTCAATGGAATGTGCTCCGATGAACTTGCTGCTCTGGTGCCTCTTCAACGTAAATTCACTTGACCAACCCAATAATAAGCTAAATCACATCCATTCACTGGAAGTCCCAAGATGCCGGAGACTCTTCTACTCCAATAACTTATTTCCTTGTGCTGCCGGTCTATGGAACTCCTTCCCTGCTCCCTTGACTGTACCGAAATGCAGAAATTTAAAACTAATGTGAACAAGCATCTTACTGCACATGCCTTGTTTGGGGTGAACATTGTTAAAAAAAAAAAATTACAGGTGTTAATGTAATTTTTAATATTTCGGATATTTGTTTGTTCTTTATAATAAAAATTAATATAGAACATGTATGAATAATTTGGAATCAGATAATTTTAAGAGTCTTTTTTCTTATCATTTCTTTCATTTTTTAACTATGTACTACACTCATAGTAACTGTTTATTAATAACACTCTCGTGCTTACATGTGTCTGAAGGCTTTACATAGAATTATACATTTGACTTGCAAAGAGAATTTTCCTTTTTTATCATCATCATTATAAAAGCATCTGTTTTCTTCTTATTACTGTTAAGTACATGTAATTTGTTCACAGATATTTCTCAGTCTGTAAAAAGCATTTTCTTTTTTCAAATAAAACATTCATATTAAAAATATCTAGGTCGGAATTCAGACATGATTTGTGTGTGCTTAGTTTTAATATCCATTTTTATTCATTCGCGTGCACATTTAATGTTTATTAGTGTGCATTTGATTTTAGTCGTCTTTGATTAAATTGTTTAGCTATTTGGGAGTAGGGTCATTTTTGTCTGATAGTAAGTATTAAATTACAATACCATACATTGATTAATCATATATTTTTTTTTTTATTAAAAACTGTGTTCTGCGGCTACGGTAGTCAAATGACATCCCGTAGCTGCAATCAGTCCTCCATGCTAGTCCCAGGCCATCTGGTCTTGTCATGCGCAAGTTGTCGTAGGCAATGAAGTTGTTTCGCTGTACGTAGTGGTCCTAGTCCCACGTGCTTGAGGTCAGCACGTAGTGTGCCGAGCAGATTTGTGCAGTGCTGTCCTAGTCGCGGTTGGTAGGCTTGCGAGCCAGTAACGGCAAAATCTAGTGCCCTCTGTACGGGAGTGTCAGGGTCCATTCGTAGGACATGGCCTAACATAGACCATCTTTGTTCAGCAACCTTTGTGGAGAGGGGTTTTTCGTTGCACAGCTCGTATAGTGCCTTGTTGCTGATAAGTTTTTTCGGCCAGCAGTGACCTGTGATAGAACGGAGGTGTCTGCGGTGGCACGCATCCAGCTTGTCAAGCATGGCTTTTGTTATTGCCCAGCTGTTGCTATTGTAGAGCATGATGGACACGCAGTACGCGTTATAGAGACGGAGTCTAGTCTCAAACGGGATCTTGGTTCGTCGGCTCCAGAGTTTATGTAATGAATGAAACGCTACATTGCCATGTATACAGCGGGCTGTGACGTCTGTAGTGCTGCACAGCAGGGAGCCTAGGGTCTTGTTCTTGCGCCAGCTCTCATTGCTGCGGAGGATCTTGCCTTGTCGCTCCAATTCTGTGGCTTCTACAAGGTATACATGGCTAAACTCTGTTTTCATCTCGTTCATGAAGAGATTGTCCGTTTTCAGTTTCTCTGCCGCTATTGGCTGGAGCTGACCTAGAGGCTTCTTTTCTACGTCCAGGAAATCAACGTCGTCTGCATATTCCATTTCTAATGGCAAACCCAGGCTGGAGACTGGTGGGTTGGGCCTGTTAGAGCTTTCTCAGATGGATGAGAGTGCTGCAGCGAGGTAGCTGGTGAAGAGCACTGGTGATAGGCTGTCGCCCTGTGGGGAACCTATGGTGGTCTCAAATGAGTCAGACAGCTCGTTTTTCACTCGGACTCTTAGCTTTGTCCCTGCTAACAGAGATCTTACAAGTCTTAATTGTATATATATATATATATATATATATATATGCAAGCCTCGTTGAAGACCATGGAGCTCTCTTTTTTCACAATCTTTCCTATCAATCTCTTGACGCGGTGAGCAATCTTGCTGTTCTCAGGTGTTAACCGGTGGAGTATGGCACCTAGCGTTGTGCCGTGGGCCATTCCCTAAGCGCTTTCGGTCTCTCGACCGTCTACAGGAGGCTGTGTCTTATAGTTACTAAGAGCCTTTATTTATAGTTTTATTATTGATTATATATCTATTAATTTATATATATATATATATATATATATTTATTAATCGTTTATTTATGACTTTTTTTTTTTTTAAATTATTATAATTATTATATATTAATTGTTAAAGACTGATGGGTGTTAGTAGCGGTGGTGAATGCTATTTTATTAATTGTTGGTTGTAATTTTTTATGTGTAAGGCTTCGAAGATTTTTAGTCAGTGCAGTTGTTTTTATGTATGATCTTAGTATTTCCCCAATAGAATTGTTGACCAAGAAATAAGACTATATCAAACCTCCCTACACCAAAAGAATCAGACAAAAAGGCACAATAAAAATGACACTCTTTCCTTTTACTATAAAAAACAAATGTATTCTAACTACAAACTCGACGAAAAAGCTATAACTAACATAATAAACTGACATACTAAACCCACCGACCAACAACAAAAAATAAAACTAATAATTTACTACACAAAATTTAAAACCTTTAACTTAATAATAAAAATAATAACACTACTAACCCCCTCTAAACCAAACAAACGTACTGTATTTGTTCCAATGCCCATTCGAGGAATGCTTCCCCAAGACTCAAACAGACAAGCACAGTACTTGTATAGGCCATACGATTACAACCCTCTCCCGATGCATCACTTAAATGATACTAGTGCCATCCAGTAACACATTACCACACACAAAAAAACATAAAATCAATCAAACTAAAACAAATATAAACAACTAATAGTAATATCATACATAGAAAAAACTGCACTAACCGACTAAAATTCTTCGAAAGCCTACATATAAAAAAATATTCCGTTATTACATGAAATGATGTGCTTGTGGAAAGAGGATATATGAGTATTTGATGTGTTGGTGCAAAGGTTTTATAGTGCTTCCTATATAAAAGTTATTGCACTAAGCATGTATCCCTTAAAGCTAAATTAGGGTATGCATACAGAGATTACCAGTATACATAACAAATTCTCCACAACTGCTGACAAAATTTCACACACTAATGACTACCTTCCTTCCACCGGCCCAAATAACACCAAACGACATAGACATCACACCCTCTCCAATACCTGCTTCTTGAAACTTCCTTTCCTTAATGATAAAATTACATCTACCATTCGTAAAGCAATACACAAAGAGTATTTAGATATTCAACTCCCCATACAGACACCACCTGGCAACAACACCTATCTAAATGACATGAACCACATTTCAGAACCCTGCTCCCTGGCCAATTGCTTATTTCCAACACAGAGTTGTGTCACTGCACTCATATAGCTTACAATCTACAATAACTTCTATATAGGAATCCCACCTTCATTATATAACCCCCCCCTTATGTCTAGTAATAATAAACACTTACAGCCTCCAAAAATTAAACTAAATTTATCATTAATACCTCTCTTAGAAGTATGTCCTATATACCTGTCACTTCTTTAGATTTCTTTTTGTTGACCTCACCCTGAATACTTTATTTATTGAAGTCTTAAGCATTGAGACATGTTCTTATTACAACTTTCCAAAATAGTGGGGTTAAGATAGAGGAAACAATGGACACCAGGGGAGCTAACTCCAAAAGTATAATGCTAATAATTTGAAAATCTCATCAGGAATTGAACTGCAAAATCTTCTGACCAAATGGCTTAACCAATAAGCAACTGTGATACTAATCAAACCTTCCCCCTTTCTACTACCAATCAAAGAATGAAAACCAAAAGACAAATGAAGGGATGGGACAGAACGAATTAGATTTTAATGGATAGCATTCATTAAGAAATTCCATGGCGTCTATTTCAGGAGAAAGGGTGTCACTAACGGAGAATGCCCAGAAGGCACCCTTTAACAACAAATTCAAAAGGATAACTGAAAAAGTCTAAATCCTATAAGACCCAACAGATTAGCATAATTATCAGCACAAAGAAGCCTCTGTCTGAAATTGAACCACAGACTTTTAAGCCAACTCCTGTTTGAAAAACCAAATGGCTTCCCAGCCACCATTACCAAAACAATGCTAATATAATAATATATCAACAATATCAATTTTAAAACCGTGAAAAGCTGTAACATTCATATATTTCTTCCAAGAAATTTTTTTTTGTTAGAGACTCTAAGAAAAACGGCAAATGTTATTTCTCATACACTTTTAAATAATTGATAAATTTTCTGAAATAAATAGTAACATTTTAATTTATTTACCTGAATAAAGAAAAAACAAAATAGAGGAAAATAAAAAAGAAAAATGTAAAAAAAAGAAAAACAGAAACAAAACAGGGAAAAAAAGAAAAACGAAAAAAATGGAAAAAAAACAAACGAAAAAAGATTTTTGTTTTAAATAAAGGGGGATTATAAAGATGAATTCTTAGTGATAAGTAAAAATATAAATTAATTTTGTAGAAGATAATCAAAAAAACATTTTCATCAGTGAAATATCACTTGAGTAAATTATGTGAGAGTTTGTCCTCTCACTTGTCCAAACAAAACCAATTTTATTTAGTTTTATGAAAAGGAAGAAAACTTTAGGAGAAATACAATTGCTTAGTGGGATTGAAGGGGACAGATAAGCTTTCTTTCATGAAACAACTAGTCATTTAATCTCTACTTCATCCTGTCTACATTCATTTCTAAGAGAACTTGTCTTGATTATTTTCTCAAAAACCATTGACAATCATTTGAAATCAAAGTCGTAGAAATATGTAACTAACCAACTCTTATTGCAAAATTAACCTTTTCAGTTTTTATCTATTTAAAAAAAAAAATTCCATCAAATTCCGGTTTGTTCTTATAATTCAATGCTGTTTTTTTTTTGTTTTTTTCCAAAAAATCATTTTCGGATGAAAGATCCTTATTTGCTCATATTGAAACACTTGTTTGGAAAAAAAGACATTTTCACTTCAAAGTAGGAATTAAATTAATCAATAACCATAATAGAGATGTGTGTGTGTTTATATGCCTTTTCAATCACTACCGAACAAGATGTAATAGGTGACAATGAAGGGCGAATAGAACAATGGGAATGTAAATGTCATTAATCTCATAAAAATGGGGGTGTGTAGGATATTTTCTTGCAACACACAAAACCTCTGACAATTCATAACAAGAGTGAACAGTCAGTCTGCAAAAATTATCAGTCGCAGCTTCTGAACTTCAGCTACTAGAATTTAACTTTCACTGAACTACAAGTGATTTCTTTTTCACAAACTATACGTTTAGAAAACTGTTTCGCGCATAACATTTAGATCTATCATAAATATGAAACCAACCCTAAATCTACTGAGGACATGTAAAGCACTCTTCTAATTTTTTCACTCTCTTATTCACATACTCTCATGCAAACTATACTTCAAACACGACACACATGAATAAATCTCGTTCGTTTTGATTGATCATTTTGGTTGCACAAGTTGTTTTCCATTTTCTAT
>OY744520.1:146232210-146549710 GCA_963556195.1 Sepiola atlantica | reverse complement strand
CCAGGCGATAATGGCCAGAAGCTAGCTATGTAGGGAGATATCCGGCCAATTGCATTCTGGCAGAGGGAAGTCTAGAAGCGAGGTAAAAGCATAGCCCCGGGGTACCATGGGCACAATCCCCTTGTAATCACAAGATAAAGAACAGACTGGAATGCCTGGTGGCCAAGTACGTAAGGATGTGTATGGTGGAAAGAAGTGGCGAATGTCATCAGGGGTCGGGGAGAGGGAGAGCAGGAAGATGTGATGACTCTGCTTGTGTTTTCCTCTAAGATAAAGATGAGGCAAACAAACCCAGGAAAGAATAAGAGTGTCGAGAGAAGCCAGACAAGATGGCAAAAATTACTCTGCTGGGCTTCTATAGGAAAACAATATCCAAAAGGAAGAGAGGACAAGGGAAAAGTTGCATAGATTAAGTCATACCACAGGGGATGCATGCAATTTATATATATATATATATATATATATACATACATACATACATACATACATACACACAGTGTATGCACAAAAATGAGTTTTTATATATCAATCATATCTATTATCTTTGGAGTTTTGAAAATTGAATGATGCTTAGAAAGAAATTAACAAAAATGTTTGTGCTTCACCTTTTCAATCTTTTCTCACAAACCATAATTCTACCCACATTTTGAACACAGTTTCCCCCCTCCTCTTTCCTAGCCTCTCAAAATCCATGCCACACCTAACCACAACAAAAATATCAGCCCCCTCCCCTCCCACCCTAAGGCCATTTCAATTATATTCTCACTCCTCCCCATTTCATAGTTGTCTCAATCTTGTCCACTAAAAGTTTTTCATATTCATTTGAATCTTTCTCTACCATTGACTCTCACATCCAGGACTCTATGGATATCATAGTAACTATAGCTGCTATATCCTTTCATCTCACCACCATGTCAACCCCAAACTTCTATGACATTTTTCTTCAAACTATCATCCTGAGGAAGTCTTACAATAAAGACAAAACATTGATGAATACATAAACAACTATCTTTTGGTTTTCCCCATTACGTCGGATTACTTTCATCCTTCCTTTCTCATATATATATATATATAGACACATACAACTTGTCCTTACCTGATATTATACCTGAGTCTTAACTTTTATTTTTACCCACCCTTTTTGTACTTTCTCTTAATTTATTGTAGAAATATATTTACATTTTTGAAAAGATAATTCCATGAAAGAATGCGTTATTTAAAAAAAGTCTATTTTGCAATAAAATCGATCAGACATCTTACAAAGTGTAAACATTTAAATAATTTCAATTATTTTAAACACTTAAATTAATAGGATTTTTTAAAATTCGTTTTTGTTTTAATTTTTGATTTTAATAAACATTTGATTAATCGTAAAATGTTTTATTACATGTCTGACACAACAATGTTTAGTGAAATATTCATGTGAAATTAACTGACTTTGAAGCCTTGAAACTGTCATTTTAAAATTTCTGTCTAGAATTAAAGTCGAAGCAAGGATAATTTTAATGTGATTTTGAAGTCTTTACGCAAATAGTGACAAAGATATAGACAATGGCGATGGCAACATTTTGTCTGTTCTTTGCTTGTAGTCATGTCTCTAAGATAACAGGTCCGCACTGAATATTTATTTCTATAATTATAGTCCAAATTTAATTTTCTTTATATATCTAATGAATTTCTTTGTGTGTTAGTTGTTAATTAACATTTACTTTATTTCAACATTTTTTTATATGGTAAATTAAATAAATATTTGTTTAGTGTCGTGGGTGCGTCAACACTTTTTCAGAGTGACTCATACTCTTCGGAAACAAAATAAATTTTTTAAATATTTTAAAACATTTGTTAGCCTTTTTACTTACTTTTAGAATAATCTGAATATTTTGCTTACCTTGCCAGGTTATTAAGAAGCCGGTATTGTTCACCATAAAACTCCCAACATTTATTTGTGCATGCAATTCAAGTCTGCCTCCTACTCAAACTGATTCTTTTACTCTTCTTTCTATCTAACACGTCTGCACTGAATATTTATTTCTATAAGTATTATTCAAATTTTTCTTTTTATTGAATAGAAATTATTATAGAATTTATTAAAAACAAATAATGTATTATTTTCTTTAATCATATTACAATTGTTTTATTTTATATTTTTAAACTGATACTTACTGCAGAGACAAACATGATGTTTAATCGAAAAAAGTTATGTCTTTTATAAGAGAGTGAGAGTTCTTTTTTCTGTACGGCAATAAAACTTCCTACTTCCTATTTGTGTCAATACAAGAAAAATGAAATCTAGAACCAGATTAAATGTTTATTAATCAAAATTTATTTCGAAATAAATTTTTGTTTATATAAAAACAGTCTTGATGGCAAAACAGAATCTCTGCTCCATTGTAGAATTCAAGTTCACATTTTTGCTGGCTTTACTTTATATACACTCCTGATCAAAAATTTAAGACCACTTGAAAATCTTTTAAAAGAAACCTTTTTTTTTTAAGGATAGATTTTAAACTCCTCTCACTTAAGGTTACCAATACTACAATCTAAAAAATTATGGAAACAAAAAGCTACATTCCAAACATTTTATTCAGAAATTTACATTTTCATTAAATGAGGCATTTTACACTTGACCAAAATTATAAGACCAGGGGTATAAATTGTTAGATCTATGGTAATTCCAATGTTTTTAGTTCAGTTAGAGATTAACAATCACTGCATAAAGGTGTCACCATGCCTAAAGCAAGCAAACTTACCGAAGTTGAGCATGCCGAATTTTAGATTTCCATAAGCAAGGTTTGTCATAGCGGGCAATTGCAGCTAAGGTAAATCGCAGTAAAACTGTGATTTGCAACTTTTTAAAGAACAATGAGAATTATGGAAAAGCAAAATCCACTGGTAGACCCCCAAAAATTTCTCCTGCATTGAGTAGGAGAATAAGACGGGTTGTTGAGAAAGACAGTGGACTTTCTTCTAGTCAAATTAAGGCAGTCACAGATGTTGATTGCAGTCCACTAACCATCACACGACACTTACGACAAAAAAGCATAGTAAATAAAAAGCGTGCACAAATTCCTTGGCCTCTTTCCACGTCACAAGGTGGACCGCTTATGGTTTGGTCGTGAATACCAAACATGGGACGTTGAGAAGTGAAAAAAAGTCCTGTTTTCTGATGAGAAAAAATTCAATCTAGATGGTCCTGGTGGCTTCCAACGACATTGGCATAACAAACACATGCCTCCTGAAATTTCCTCCACACGTCATAGTGGTGGAGGGTCCCTAATGGTATGGGGTGCCTTTTCTTACAGATGGAACTCCAGGTGGTGCAGGGTCGTCAGACAGCAGCTGGTTATATTCGCATGCTATAAAAAGCATCGTTGATGACGGAGGGTTATCGTTTGTGTGGGAATGGATGGTTATTCCAACAGGATAATGTTGCAATCAACGCTGCACCTTCACCTTTCTACAAGAAATGGAGTCCATCTCTTGGGACATCTTGCATGCTCATCAGACTTGAACCCAATTGAACATGTTTGGGGATGGATGACAAGAGATGTTTATCGAAATGGCAAACAATATTGAACAAAAAATGAACTTCGTGAAGCCATCTTCAGAAGCTAAAGCAACATCTCCCACACCTTAATGGAAACGCTTATTTCTAGCATGGCCGCCAACATTTTTGAAGTTATCAAAAGCAGTGGAGGTAGAACGATATTAAATTTGGTTGTTGAATGTTTTCATATACTTTGCATACAATTTAGTAGAACTTTTGTCTCTGGTCTTAAATTTTGATCAAGTGTAAAATGCCTCATTTTATAAAAATGTAAATACATGAATAAAATTTTTGAAATGTAGCTTTTTGTTTCCATAACCGTTTAGATTGTAGTATTTGTAACCTTAAGTGGGAGGAGTTTAAAATCTATCCTTAAAAAAAGGTTTCTTTTAAAAGATTTTCAAGTGATCTTAAATTTTTGATCAGGAGTGTATATATATATATATATATATATATATATATATATAATGATAAATAAAATAACTGTTATCACAGATGTTATTTCATACCTTGTGCATTTAAAATAATTTTTCTCCATTGATGTGATTCATTAAATGTTCATATATGGAATCCTTATGTATGATTAAGGGTTTTGAGAAAGTTTAATGTTTTTTATTTCTATGACGATATTTTGACACTAGTTCATCTGTCTTGTTTAATAGTTTGTCACTTTCCTTGACTGAAATTATTGCTATTTTTCTATGGAGACATAAGTGTTTATCATTTTTAGGTTTTTATGAAAGTGTTTTAAAAATCTATATTCAAATTTAGACAACTTCACGTGTGCATATTTCTCGTGTAATTTTGATAATTACGCATTCAATCATTATTTTTTTTTTTTACTTACTATTAATTGAGCATTAAGTGAAATCAAAAATTCAATTGCATAAAATAAAATGAAATTTTTTAAATTGTATTTCTTCAAAATTTATTACGAAATTAAATCCAACGTTTCATTTTTTTTATAAACAAGTAAGCCATTTTAATCTTTTGTTAATAGTTTATAAAAATCAAAAGAATGAATTATATTGTGACCCTTTGAAATTTGAAGAGAATTTGTAAAACTGTTGAATAGAAAGTCATTTTTTCTGGTCTTAAAATTCTTATCAGATTCTCATGTATTAAAAGATTGAAAATTATTTGCATCCAATAATTTTATGAATAGAAATCTTTTTTAAATTACCTTTACAAAATTAGTTATAACTTTATAGCAATTTTGTTTAGTCAATAATTAAATGTTCAAATGATATAATTATTCAATTTAAATTTTGAAATCCTATTTAAAAAAAGAAAAACTTTGGTAAAAAAGAAACATTTGGTAAATAAAAAAAAATGGCATAGTTAAAAAAATAAGAAACGCAAAACAAAAATAAAACCTAAGACTCCCGGGCAACGCCAGATAGGTACAACTAATAAATAAATATATACAAAATATGTGTGTTTGGATGCAACTGCCAATTTTATGCTAAAACGATGAGGTCAATCATAATAATTTATATGTACACCCATAATTGATGGACGGGTGTCAAAGGTTACTTAACATTCAACTTTGAGAAAACAGTAATATTTATAAAAAAAAAATTAAAAAAAAGAAAACGTCCCTCAAATCAGATTTTGATTTTTTTTACAGCATATCAACCCCTTTTGTGATTATTTAATTGTCTATTTTAAATGATTCATTGAATACGTTTTTATTTTTCCCATAGCTGAGAAGAGTTGTGGGGTTCATACCTTTCTCAAAGTTATTAGTGTGTAAATAACAAACAGATCTAAGAGGATTTTATCTTAGCCGATGTCATAGTGTGTGACAGTATCCATTAGACGAATTATGCATACCCTTTGATTTTTAACGTTTAATTCAGGGATGTGAGTAGCCAACGGCAAAAAAAGCTGGCATAGAGATGAATTTCTTAACCTTTTGTGGTGTCACAACCCTTCTGTGTGTGTGTGTGGAGAGGTCAGCGCAAAAACAATTTTTTTCCTGAACAACTATAATCAGTTTCAACTAAGAAAGTAATAATTAAAGACACCAAGTGTGTATGTGGGGGAAAGGAGGCAGGAGGGCATTCTTTGATTAAAAAAAGTCATCTAACTCGCTACTCCCTTCATGAAACGTTTGAAGTCTTAGCCTACACAGCAAAATTAACATTTTCAGTTTTCAGAGAGAACTGTCATAAGAGAGAAAAGAAATGAAAAGAGGAAGAGAGAAAAAACAGGAAAACAGAAAAAAAGAGAAAACGAGAGAGGAAGAAAGCAAAATAAAATATAACCAAATAATGACGAAAAAATAAGGAGGTAAGGCTCTAACGATTTGACAGAAATCAGCTTTATCTTATTTTTTTTCGACCAAAGAGCAAAGAACTCGCATCAATCAGTGATTTAAGCATAAATCTGCTTATTCTGAATTTTAAAAAAAAGTGGAATTCCACTAAAAAGTGGAGATCCAGGTTAATTAAATAAGCAAAAAACAAAAAAGATTGGGAATTTATGTAGTCAAATGGTTATAGATATGTGAAATATCATCTAGGAGCCTGTCAGATCAGATGCCACTCAAAAAGATATGAAGCCCAACTTTCTCTATCAGCCATGAATAAAATAGCAATACATCTATAATAACTTTGCAAAAATAGAAAAAGCAAAACTTAAAAGCTTTTACAAAATGTTCAAGTTAAAAAAAGGCAAACATTTTTAATCATAAACCCAGTTGACAAAATACAATTGTCTTTGCATTTCTATAAAAAAAAAATATGGCAAAATAATTTTTTTTTTAATTTCATGCTTTTATGAGTACGTCGGTAAAAAAAGATTATTTCATTAACTTTTTTATATTCCCGTTTCCTTCATTCTTCTCTTCCACTTCGATATCACTTTCAAAAGTTGCATCTGAAAGCTCTCAATGCTGTCCATGCAATCTATACTCTATATCATAATCACAAAATCAGTTAATTGTAAAATGCATTTTGTAGATGCTACAAAGTCTATTATCAGTGATAAACTGGTTTTACTGGAAGTTTCAGGTTTTAAACCAGACTCGTTCAACCCAAGCATTTATCAACAAAAAAATATCCTCTCGAATAAAAGATCATACCATGCACCACATAAACATTGCAGACTAAATTGCATGACAGAAAAAAGTTGCCAATCTGTCATATCAAATTTTCCATATTTCTTCTACGTTTATTTTTTATCTAAATTTATTTTTAGATTTTAAGTAAGTCTACAGCGCATCCATCTATATTATTTGTTATTTTGGTCAAAATCCTTTGTATTTTGCATGCTCCATACTTGTTAGAATTAACTATTAAACCTAGGAAAGCTGCAATATAGACTTGATTTTTCATTAGTTTTGGTGCAAGCAAAAAAAAAAAGAAAAAAGAAGTACAGTCGAAATTAAAGATTTCGACTGGAGTGAATATATAGTCTACAATAAATTTCTTAGTGGTACAAGGACGTCCGAAGTCTGACATTTAAAAAAATTTCTATTTATGAATTCAAAAATATATTAAATTCTAATAGCCAATGAAATTGCATTTTTAATGTTTTTTTATTTTGTCTTCCGATGAGAAAGTTGTTTTCTTTTAACTAGCCAATAAAAAAATGTTTTCTTCATTTCTATTTCAAAACAAATCGAAATTTTGTTTTTGTTTTTGTAAATAAAAATCAATTCTTGAAAAAAATTAAAAAATCTAAAAATTAGTTGAGATAAGAAAAATAAATGTAAAAGAAATACAGAAAATTTGAGGTAAGAAAAGTTATCTTCTTGATATAACAAGTTGGCAACTTTAACTCAAAAACAGGACCCCAAAAAAGACTATATGTGACATGGACGGATAGCATCAGCCAATGAAAATCGTTCTTGCAATATTTAAGGCCTATACAAGGATAGATCTAATTACTTCCCGGAGCATAATTTGAAAGACGTGAATAATATTTTTAAAACTATTTACATTACTTACATTACTTATTCCACTAATTAATCACTCTCTCGGTAAAAGAAATATTGAAAAAATAAATAAATGAATGAAAGAGAAAGACTCACCCCCAAATAACTCTCTGTTTTTCTTTTTGCTGATTAAGCCAACGTGGCCATTTGTATTGGACAAGTTCATATTCAAATCCGTATTCTTCGGCCATGTGAGGAATGAAATCCTGAAAATGAAATCAAAAAGAAATAGGGTTAGAAAAACTTAGGCAATTTTAGTTTACCATTACAGAGATGTTTATATAAAGATTGCAGCAAAAGGCTGATAATTGAAGAATTTTCTTGAAAACTTTTTTTTTTTTTTAATTCATGACTAGCTTTACCTTTTTCTCATTGGCCGAGAAAGTGGTAACTTTTTTTTTTTAATTAAATTTCTGTTCATTTACCAGTTACAATGTTAGAGGGGAATGAAGTTAATTGTACACAACTGACTCCACTCCACTGGACGTGTTAAAAATTAAGTTATTTAACTTGGCAATGCTCACAAGTGAACAGATTTTCGTATTTTGCATATTGGTAAGAAACACAGCCATTCCTAATTAGCCAATGAAAATTATGATGGAATCTTCCCTTACTAAAGGAAATATCAGGTCAGATTTAATATTTACTCAATGAAATCAATTGGATTTTTTTTTAAATCTTATGCAAAGGACACAAACTAAAAATTTACATGAATAACTGGCTAGATAGAATCAAATATCGATTCGTCAGATGCAATGCTATGTAGGTCTAATGTAAAGAATCTGACTTTTCTTTACATACTAGATGAAAATGATGAAAAATGATAAATCTCTGTATTAAACAAAGCCTAATATGATAACAGGCTATGAAATGAAAGTATTTGCTAGGTTGAGTACAACATTTTTTTGTTTCAGATTTTCACTAATGATTTTTGGCAACTTGCATCTTCTATAATAATTTGATACAATTTGTTCTATAATCATTGTTGAATTGTTTATTCTTTAATATCATATATAAGATATACACATATAACATTTAATAACATATATAAAATATACATTGATTGCTTATTCTTTATTTTATAGATTTGATAATGAGTGGTAAAAAAAGATTTGAATTAGAGCCGTTTTATGCTACCTGTTGAAAAAAATGAAGGGCTGGCAAATTGTCAGAGAATGTGTGGCACAAAACTGGTTGATACATTTCAAGGAAGGTGACATTAGCTTTGAAACTCATGTGTGTTCGGTAAAATTCCCATGGGATATTGCACTTTGACACAGTTGATCATGCTGTGTGCACTACCCTTTATGCTCAGCGACTGCAACAATTATAATGATGCTTTCAAAGCACAGTATTCAGCATTGGTAAATTAAGATGCGCATTCCTACAGCATGATAATGCTCCAGCACACGTTACCAATGTGATCAAGTAAAAACTTTAACTAGAAATGCTGTCTCACTCTTCCTACAGTCCAGACAGTGTAAGATTACAACCTATTTTGAGCTGTGGGTCATTTCCTGTTGAGGTTCAACAATATGAATGATATTAAAAATGGGTAGAGGAAATGTCTTTCCTCTCCACCAGCCAAATGGTATTGAAATTAGTTTCTCACACAAGGATGGCAACAGGCAATATAAAATGAGGAGTTATATTTTGATGAATAAACTTTGTAATTCGGTTGAAGTCTAAATAAAACTTAAAATATAAAAAAATTCTGACTCCATCTTGTACATCAGAAGTGCAAGAGTTTTTTCACAATACAAATAAAAAGTTTTTCTGTTCCATTTTTAGAGGAGACTTCTTTTGGCTAAAGATCAGTTGAAAAATCAAGTCTGGGGACTATGTAATAGCAAACTTAAATAGGAAACTTAACTCCTTGCTAAAAACTCCACAATTTTTTATTTTTTATCTGAAAATTTGGCGCTCAATCTTCCTAAAAAGATTTTTTTTAATTCAATGTGCAGCAGATATAATTGTACACATTTTGTATTGGTAAACTAAAAGATAGAATATGGAGGAAGGGGAGTGAGGAGACATAGTGAAGGGACGTGGGAGGAGACATAGTGAAGGGACGTGGGAGGAGACATAGCAAAGGAAAAGACAAAGCAGAGTGCAAGGAGGAGAAGAGTGAAGAGAGGAATAGCAAGGGAAGGCGGGTAGGAGTGAGTTAGTTAGGGATCAGAGATATCAAAGATTCTGATTGGTTAAATAGTTAGCTGTTAAGTGGCCCACAGAAGTCTGTCCGGATTTTTCACCTCCAGGATCACATAGATAAAAGAAAATTTTAGAGGGTAAGTCCCAAGGATCCTGCCAAAACATCCATTTTCTTTTTAAAATTGTAATTCAAATAAAAATTATTAAGCTGTACAGGAAATGAACTGACCTTAAATGTTGGTGAAAGATAATTTTTTAAGAACCAGAACTTCACTTTGGATTTTGTGTTCTTTAACACACTCAACATCATAATCCTGAAACCAAAAAAAACAAAAAACGAAACATTTAATTTAATTTTGTGTAGTTAAATGTTTTTAATTTTTGTTAATTTTTCTTTTTAATATTTTTACATAAGTAAAAGCAATATTACAGCAAAATGTAGATACAGAATGTTTTCCTTTCATTTATGAATTACTAACAGTATTTACCCAGGAGTTATTTTAAAAAAAATTTATTTTGAACTTTGCAAGTTTTTTTTGCCAAAATATTTTTTTTAAAACAGGAACTTGATTAATATCGTTTGGTCATAAAATTATTACTTGAACCAAATTGTTATAAAACTATAACTAATTTTGTTAAGATAATGCTGTCAATTTTTATCTATAAAATTATTGAATGTAAATAGCTTCTAAGACTTTAAATAGGTATTCCAAACTGGCCTGTTTATGCTGCGAAAACGGGTAAAAACAGTGAAATTTTCGTAAATTTAACTCACGATATCTCGGCTATTTATCAGGTTATATCTATAAAATTAATACATAAAAAAGATTTAATCTTTCCTCTTTCTAATGATATCATTTTTTTTCTTGTACTATGATTATTTTTTTTGCAGGTTGATTTGAATTACGTAACTATTTTAATGACAAATGCATTTAGTTCCACATTTTTTAAACAACAATTTTTTAGTCCTATTTTTTAACATCTGTGCCATTCGCGATATTGCTTGTTCAACTTTGAAAAATCATTTCATCTTATAAAAGAAAGGTTATTTTTCAATCTGGTAGGCTAATTATAGAATTTTAGATTAATTTTCAAATTGAAAACTTTAGTGAATAAAATATTATAAAAATTTAATTAAAAAAAACTTGTCATTTATACCATTATATAAAGCAGGGTTTACCCAATAATAATCAATAGAAATAATTAAAAAATCGTTACACATCTGCGAACGGCTTGAATATAAAAAAGCCTGTGTTTTGAACTTTTTGTCATTTTCCCCGAGTGAAGTTGAACACATCAAACAGAAATTCAACTCTCCCCTGCCAGACAAAATCAACAGCAAGCTACGAACTATAATGGACATTTCAGTTTCTAGGTAAGTTGATTTTTTGTTTACTTATTTTATTTATATAATATTAGTATAAAGTACTTATTCTGTGTTTTGTTGAAACCGTTTAGTTACTACCTAGACATTGTTTCATTTATTGTTCGTTTAACTTTTACGTTTCGAGGTTGAATATTTTGTATTATATTTTTTCTAATTGAGATTTGAATATATATATATATATATCAAGGGAGGCGCGATAGCGCTCTATCCCTTAATAGACTTCAAAAACGGCTTATGTTAGAAATCTCATTTCTTTGATCAATCATATCTCAAAAACCAATGAACCAAATTAGTTAAAACTTTGCACCAAATGTTTTTTTGGATAGGTTCTATAAGTGTGTAAAATTTCAGCATCATTAGTCAAGGCAACCCAGAGATCCAGAAAGGTCAGGCATGATTTTGTGTTATCCGTGTGTACGTACGTACGTACGTGTGTGCCACCTTGTATCTCATCAACTATTTGATGGATTCAGCTGATTTTTGGCAGATATAGAGGTTCTAGGGTCTAGTTGGTGGCATTTAAATTTCAGTTTACCATATATCCTAGTTTTCCAGAAAATTCCAAAAAACCTTATTATCTAACGTATTTATGTAGTAATCTGATAAAAATGCTGAGTCACTGAAAACGTCCCATAATCCCTTGCCGGATGTACCCGGTCTTGCCCTAAATTCTATCCGGTTGCATCAGTCATACCATAACTTCAGTTTGGATGTATCAATAACATCATAGGAAGGCTACGATTTTAGTAGTGCTCTGAATTCCTCTTGTATTTTCTAAGTACTCGGCGTTGTCCAGGTCAAAAAATATTTTTTATTTTGCATTAAAAATATTTCTATGTATAGGGAAGGATAAAAAAAAATTTGAGGGGTGGTAATTCTTTTTTTTTTTTAATTAAAAATATTTATATGTATGGGAGAGGATGAAAAACAATTTGGGGTGGGTGGGGGGTAAAAAAAAATTTTTTCTTTTTTAAACTCAAAATATTTCTATGTATGGGGGAAGGTAACAAATTTTTTGGGGGGAGTCAACATTTTTGTTTTTCTTTTTAATTACAAATATTTCTATGTATGTGGAGAGTAAAAAAAAAATTGGGGGTGTTGAAAAAAAATTTTTATTTAAAATTTTTTTTTTATTAAAAATATTTCTATGTATGGAGGAGGATACAAAAACAAATTAGGGGGGGCCAAAAAATTTCTTTTTTTCTTTTTTTAACCTAAAAATATTTCCATTTATGATAGTGACACTACATGAATGAACACTATTTTGTTTTTCTGACACGACAGGTGCACATTAATATGAGTTCTTAGGTATGCGAACTGGGCTAGAGATAGGTACATATATAGTATGTGCACCTTTGCAGAGATAGGTAAGTATGTAGTATGCGCACCAGAGCCACGATAGGTACGAATATAGTATGCGCACCGGGGCGGCGATAGGTATATATATAGTATGTGCAAGGGGGGGTGGGAATAGGTACTTATATAGTAGTGCATAGGGGTGACGATAGGTACATATATAGCATTGCACAGGGGTGGCAATAAGTATGTATATAGCACGCGTTCTGGGGTTGCGATCGGTACGTATATAGTCCGCGCACCGGGGAGGCGATAGGTACGTATTTAGCATTCGCACCGGGGCAGCAATATGTACATATTTAGTATTCGCACTGGGGCAGCCATAGGTACTTATATAGTATGCACACCGGTGCAGCAATAGGTACGTATTTAGCATTCACACCGGGGCGGCGATATGTACGTATTTAGCATTCAGGGGTGGCGATAGGTACGTATACAGCATGTGCACACGGGTGGCAATAAGTACGCATATAGCATGCGCACTGGGGCAGTGATAGGTATGTATTTAGCATGCGTTCCGGGGCGGCGATCGGTACGTATATAGCACGCACACCAGGGCGGCGATAGGTACATATATAGCACGCACACCGGGGTGGCGAAAGGTAGTATTTAGCATTCACACTGGAGCGGCGATAGGTATGTATTTAGCATTCGCACCGGAGCGGCGACATGTACATATTTAGTATTCGCACTGGGGCAGTGATAGGTACTTATGTAGTATGCACACCGAGTGGCAATAGGTACGTATTTAGCATTCGCACCGGGGCGGCGATAGGTACGTATTTAGCATTCGCACCAGGGCGGCGATAGGTATGTATTCAGCATTCGCACCGGGGCGGCGATAGGTACGTATTCAGCATTCGAAAAGGGCGGCGATAGGTACTTATATAGTATCTGCACACAGGCGATGATAGATACTTATATATTATCTGCACTGGGGCGGCGATAGGTACGTATATAGTATGCGCACCGGGGTGGCGAAAGATACGTACCGGGGCGGAGATAAATACCTATATAGAAGTCGCAGACAGAGGTGTTATAGAAATAGATCATACTATTGCCCTAGGCAACGTAGGAGGAATGGTGGGAAAGAAACACCTTTTGCAAAAGGTAAAATGAGAAAGTAGCGGTGAAATGGGGTGACTAGGGAACTGAAAGGTAGAAATATAAAGAGACGGCTATAGAGAGAGGGAGAGAAATAGAAGTATGAATATAAAGATGTTACACACGCGATTTTTCTTCAATTATATGTTTTTATGACCCTGAGCAACGCCGGGTAGCCACGCTAGTTATATAGTAGATGATATCATTTGGGTCATTAATATCTAACTGCAGTACTATCCGATATGAAATAGTTTAAGAAGATTTTCTTTCAGTTCTGTGAAGAAAAGTATAAATGTCGGCAGTTTAAAGACTTAAAAGCAAAGGTTTAATTTTGCTCTGTAACGAAACGCAACCAACCATGTGCGAAACGATTCCCCTGTCACTCTCTCTCCCCCTCTCTCACTATGTATCTCCCTATCTATTTTTTTCTTTTTTGTTCAACTAATAGTGCACACACGCAAATCCAGGCACTTCTTATAAAAAGTGTTCATTAGATTATATTAATTGTACTATGTTATATGAAATATTAGTTGTAATAATTAACGGAAATGAAGTAGTAAATTAAGCATTATTATTATTTATAATGTAGGCCGAAGTATCATTTGAAATGAAGCGGAATATGCGAATTAAGGGAGGCGCGAGAGCGCTCTATCCTTTAATAGACTTCAAAAATGGCCTATGCTGGAAATCTCATTTCTTTGATCAATCATAACTCAAAAACCAATAAACCAAATTAGTTAAAACTTGCACAATTTTTTTATAGGTTCTATAAGTGTGTAGAATTTCAGCATCATTAGTCAAGGCAACTCAGAGATCCAGAAAGGTCAGGCATGATTTTGTATTATCCGTGTGTTCGTACGTATGTATGTGCCACCCTGTATCTCATTAACTATTTGATGGATTCAGCTGATTTTTGGCAGATATAGAGGTTCTAGTGTCTAGTTGATGGCATTTAAATTTCAGTTTACCATATACCTTAGTTTTCCAGAAAATTTCAAAAAACCTTAAAAATGACCATTATATTGAGCCAACGCACACACAGACACAATGCATACACTCTTTCACTGTCTTACGCATACTCCACTGAACCTAACCGTAACGACGGGGTCAAAGTTAGCATGGGTCCCAATGTAACAAAGCACCCTCTATTTGTTAGTAAGTTACGCTGTCTTTATCATGAGCAACCCCCCGGATAAGAGTGAAATACTTTTTAAAAATAATAATTTGCATTCAAATAACCTGTGTACGATGGACACTCTACTAAAATGGGTTGATATACTGTAAAAACTGGCAGGCTTACCAAAAGAAAACAAAACTGTACTTGTTACTTTCGTCTCTTTCGTTTTTGTTACATATTTTTTTTAACTTTTTGCGATTTATTTATTTGTTTTTCTTGAATTTTCACTTTTCAATTACGTTTAGTCTCTCTCTATATTTTCTCTCTATCACTCTCTTACGGACATACACACTCTCTTTCTTTCGTACGCGCTCTCTGTGTTTCACTGAAAAACAAAAAAACAAAAAAACAAACAGTGCTTAATGTGAGTTAAAAAAAACAAAAAAAAATAATACTGGCTGTCTCTCGAACCTAAAAGAAAAGAATTAAATGGTTTTAACATTTAAAGTTATCGTCTGCCAGCGTTTGCATTGGCACAGCTCGTAAGAAGTATTATTAGTTTCATTAGTTTTATTCGTAAATATTCTAAATATATTTCAAGAACAGATATTGGATTTTTTTTATATATGTAGAAGTATTTGAAGCACAGAAATTTATAGAAGTTTCCTTTATTTTTGATAATGTTGCATTATAAAATGAAAATAGTTCACATTTCTCTCTCTCTCTATCTCGTCGTTCAAATGTTTAACCGAAGAAAAGGTGCATAAACGTCGTCTCCTCCTCCTTTCACGCTGAAGCGACAGTAGTGAGCGGGGTCAGTTAATGGTTTAATTAAGTTAATTTTAATCTACTTAACGACTTCATTTAGTTAGCTCAGTGGTAAAGTCACGGCTTTTCAGCGAGATGTTACGGTTTCGATTTCAAGTCTCTCCGTCCAACTTCTTTGTTGTTTATTTTGAATTTTTTAGGAGCATGACACACGTACGTACACATTAACGTATTAATATATAGATATGGCGGTTTCCAGGGAGGGAGGGATCCTATTATGATTTACCATTCCTACAGGGCGCCACATAGAACAGTTTTATACAGGTAATTCATCAACTTCTTGTCAATTTCTTTTTTTGTTTCTTGCTCAGAAAAGTACTGATTTTACAAGAATAAACCATAATTCTAAACGACACCTAACATTTTTTTAAACATAACTCAATCCCATAACTATGTTACATTTTAGCATAGGAATACGAAGGCCTTAAAGAAAACAACGTTGATTAACTCACAGTTAATATAAGTATATATATTAACTGTGAAAAAATGTGTTCTAGTTTGAATTGTATAATGAATAAATATACACTCATCATAATTAAAAAAAAAAAATTACCTGTGAATATTGGAAGAAACTGATGAGTCAAACTACCAACTATATCAGTTATGAGAAGGCATTGTATTGAGGCATAGCCTTTACAAAAGTAGTGACATTCCATGAAAATGCCAGTATACTGAAATCATATGCCCTTAATAGGTTTAAGATGAACAGTCATATACACTAAACACTGAATTTACAAAAGCAAAGAAATTCCCAAATTTTTACACTTTTATTGTCATTAAGGGTATGCGAGCACAACAGGGCTATGTATTTTACTGGTAGGAATTTTTCTTCAGCGCAAAACATCGAACAAGAATTAATCGTTTATACAAAATCTCTTAGGCTTTTCCGAAGGGAATTCGGCTGGAACCCATCGTCTTCTTTTATTGACAAACGTTCTGATCGATCTGATGTTCTTAGGGAAGCTACCTAATATCGACTGGGCCTAGGTCGATCCAGTAAGAAGTTAGACTTTGGCTGTAGGCTACGTGTTAAACCCTTAGGCAAGGTTACAAAGTAAGAACCGAAATAAAGTGTCATTCTGTTGCCTATATTTGTGATATTAGAGCCGTAGAGTACTGTTTTTAGTTCAGAGAAAACGAAAATTTCAGAGAAATGAAAAATACCGAGGTTTACAGTTCACATTTTTTAATTTATAAGATTTAAAATTCTTGTTTACGGATCTTCAATCTGAATTGTAAAAAAATGTATTGTATTGTTGAAAAAATACAGTAAAAATCGTTTATATATAAAAAAAATGGTGAAAGTTGTTAATTCTAATAAATTAAAGTGTGAAACTTAAAATTGACTTATATACAACAAGAATACTTTCATTTTCCTTAATACATAACAATGCTGCTTGTGTCGTATGAATAATGGTTCCACTCGGGCGTGATTGATAAGGATACTATAAAGGTAAGTAAAATACCAGTTAAAATGTTTATTGGCAATGCTTATATTAACAGTGCTAAAATAGTAACAATGTTTATATTTTGTTATAAGAAAAATTCCTACCAGTAAAATACATAGCCCTGTTGTGCTCGCATACCCTTAATGACAATAAAAGTGTAAAAATTTGGGAATTTCTTTGCTTTTGTAAATTCAGTGTTTAGTGTATATGACTGTTCATCCTTAACCTATTAAGGGCATATGATTTCAGTATACTGGCATTTTCATGGAATATATATATATACATAAATAATTGGTACAATTCTGTGTTTTTAATAGATATATATTTCTAATAAAATTTCCGAAAATGTTATTCTTTCGGCGACCACTTGTTTTGTTTATAAAAACGATTCAGTGTTTTTCGTAATGTTCCACCACCAATTTTTCTCAACTTTTTTACTGGCCATTTTTTTTCCTTTTTTCGATGTACAATTACCTATCATGTTGCTAGAGAATTCCATGATTTTTGGAAATTTTTTCAAATATTTTAGATTTTAGGAGGGGGGATTAGTTTCCTATATAAAATTAACGTAAACTGATCACCCACTTTTTGACCATGTTGCATGTTTGTTCGTTCACCGATTTTTTTCAACTTTTTTTACGGACGAAATTCTTTTCTTTTTTTCTGTGTACAATTACCTATCATGTCGCTAGAGAATTCCGGGTTATCTGGAAATTTTGGGAAAAATTTGTGATGGTCAAAAAATGGGGGATCAGGTTACGTTTAAAAATTTATATAGGAAACTAATTCTCCCACTAAAATTTAAAATATTTGAAAAGCGGGTGGTTGAACATTATGAAAAAGCGCCTATTGGGTAGTTTAACGAAATTCTTTTGTAAAAAGTTCCGTAAAATGACTTGATTTTAATTTGTTCAGTGGTTTATCGGAATTTTAGCGAAACTCTTTTTTGTTTCTAAGTAAGAATAATTAGAATTCCTTGGCTTTTTGGCTGGGAGCAAAGTGTAGTATCTGTTCTGTGCTGCACTTAGTCTTTTCTGTCCTCGGTCAGTGAATGAGAAATTCTTCTAGACTGATACAATTTTAATTTTTGTCCCAATCCAGGGTGTCGCTTTGAGTGTGGAGGGCTGAATTTTCCACATTAAAAATCGACCTTGTGTCTAACTCTGCCTTCATGGGGATCAAAGTAAATAGGAAAAAAATAATACTTTTTATTTGGAAGTTTAGCGAAACTTTTTTTTTGTTAAAACTAAAAGTTTCGTAAAAAATAACGCTTTGTTTTGTAATTTTTAAAATAACAGAAAATTCTCTTATTTTTTCATAAGTTTACAAAATATTTTTTCTTTAAAACAATTAGAATACTTTTTATTTATTAAGAAATTTAGCGGAACCTTTTTGGAAAAAGTTTTGAAAAGTTAATGAAAGTTGAACTTGGGGATGTTATTGACCCTATAATAACATACTAAGTAATCTAGATATAGTTCTGATGAAGTCTGGGTTTTGTCTATTTTGAGTTCAACTTGTTACCTTCATGGTTTTATGGACACTAATGAAAACAACGAAATCATTTACATAGGCAAGATATTAGGTTTAAAGAACAGTTCTTTAAAAAAATTCATTAAATATTTTGAGATTTTATTTTGAGATCTCTTTAATATTTCTTTTTTGATAAGAGAATTGTAAATTTTTTAATTTCAGGTTTTTGCTTGGTTCTGCAAATTGGGCCTCAGGCGTGGCCACCGAGAGTTACTACAGGCCAAGCAACTAACTTCCTGCCCCCCTCTGACGTCACTGACTTCCGTGTCAAAACAAGGACCGTAGTAATAACAATAAGAAGGCATTTCGACTTCTCCATTCACTAAATAATCCATCAAAATTCAGGAAATCAACCAATTTTAATGAAATTTTCAGGATTTATTAATTAATGATCACGGAATATAATAAATCCATTACTTTATTATAAAGCTTGGTGCAAATGTATTATTTCTTGTAAACAAAAAACACCTTTACTAAAGTTATTCAAAATATCAAAACATGTTGACCATACGATATTGTAAATATTTAAAACAAAGCATTAGACAACTTTAAAAATTGCATGTAAAAAAGAAAAGAACCCGATTCGATTCATCTTGAAACTGATCTTTATCCAATATAAATTTAAAGAAAATAATAATTCACGATCAAATACTGCAAAAAACTGAATTATGAATTACCATTATTTAAACTTCTAACCCAATCAACCGTAAGTAATTCAGACTTTGAAATTTGTTTAAAAAGTATACAAAAAAAAAGTTCAATGTTAACTGTTTGTTTAATAATGGAATCAAAATTCAGGAAATCAACCAATTTTAAAATACTTTCGCGCTTTTTAAAATTTCATTTCATAATTCACAAAGTTAAAATGCCTACTGCATATGTTTGGATTTCCAAAAGAGAAATAATTACTGCAAATATGGATACACGTAATAATGTTTACACCGACTAAATATAGTGTAGTAAGTTTGAATTTTGTTTTAATTATATAAAAAAATCAAGTCTGAATTACTTATTCATTATTTGATAAAAAAGTAGTGTTCCATTTTTTTTTATTACTTTTTTTCGATGTCTTAAGTGTAGCATAGTTTATCTTTTCTCTACTTTTGTAGATTAAATAAATGAAATAATAACATATTTAATCAAAATTTTCACAAAAAATATTAATTAAACAATGCTTTATTCAATGATAATATCGTTAATTCTTCGAGTTATACTGATTTTATTAACAAGAGTGTAGGGGCATTTTCCGTAATATATACGAAATAGTTTAAAAAAAAAAATATTTTAAACATATACAGATCTTATTTTCATTTTAAAAAAATCATGGATTTTTTTTATATATATAGAAATATACGTTTAGTAAAGGTGTATTTTATTTTTTAAAAAATAATACATTTTCACTAAGATTTTAAAAAAATGTTTCACTATATCTCCTGTGCTTGTTTATTAATAAATATTGAAAATTTCATTAAAATTGGTTGATTTCCTGAATTTTGGTGAATTTTTAAGTGAAGGGAGGGTCAAAATGTTTTTACATTTTGGGGATCGGCCTTTGATTTTGCACGTACCTATCTCTTAATAGCAAGATAGGAGTTGGTGATTCCATTATTAAACAGACAGTTAACATTGAAATTTTTTTTGTATAATTTTTAAACAAATTTCAAAGTCTGAATTACTTACGGTTGATTGGGTTAGAAGTTTAAATAATGGTAATTCATAATTCAGTTTTTTGAAGTATTTGATCGTGAATTATTATTTTCTTTAAATTTATATTGGATAAAGATCAGTTTCAAGATGAATCGAATCGGGTTCTTTTCTTTTTTACATGCAATTTTTAAAGTTGTCTAATGCTTTGTTTTAAATATTTACAATATCGTATGGTCAACATGTTTTGATATTTTGAATAACTTTAGTAAAGGTGTTTTTTGTTTACAAGAAATAATACATTTGCACCAAGCTTTATAATAAAGTAATGGATTTATTATATTCCGTGATCATTAATTAATAAATCCTGAAAAATTCATTAAAATTGGTTGATTTCCTGAATTTTGATGGATTATTTAGTGAATGGAGAAGTCGAAATGCCTTCTTATTGTTATTACTACGGTCCTTGTTTTGACACGGAAGTCAGTGACGTCATTTTCTAGCTAACCGGCCTGTAGTAACTCTCGGTGGCCACGCCTCAGGCCATGTTTACATGCTAGAAATAAGAGGTTTTTATGGATGTACTAGTGAAAATTTTTTTTACCTTAATCTGTATGATGTTATGAATCATAAGTTTCAATGTGTTAGCTGTTAAAATAAAACTTCTATGAACAGTCCAATTTGCTCTTCTGTATCGTTTCCACACAATTTTTGTGACGGCCTGTGATTTTCACCAATATTTAAGACTTGGTATATCTAAGAATTATTAATTCCATCTATATAATATTTCTTTCAACGAACTATGAAATTATATTTATAAAGAGTTTCCACTTATTTAAAGCTTTTATCTTCAGTTATACACTGATTAAGTTGGCCTTTTGTTCAGTATCACACAAAATGCAATGTCCGACCAACTTTGAATAGCCATAACTCAGGTACTAATTGAGATACCAAGATAAATTTGGTATTTTTTTTTAAATTTTGCAGCACTACATATGCATACCTAAAAAGATTTTTGGTATATTGAAAAAAAATATCAGTTTGGGATACCTACTTTAAATCTAATAATAATTATCTGAGAAGTTTAAAGATAATTTAAATGACTTTCTATTCTACAGTTTAAATTCTTCCAAATTCCCTGGAAATTTCATAAATACATTCTTTTTTTCTATTATTAACAACAAATTAAAATGGCTGACTTGTTTACAAAAACAGGAAATGCCTACTGATGAATTTAGTTTCGTAATTAAATTATTTTTTTAAAGTTTGTTTTGATACTTTACGCTATTCAATCCTTCATTTCAATGAATAATAAATTAATAATAAATAAAAAATAATTTGTCAGTCACGTTGAAGCGAGATACACAGCCACATGAAAAGTGGTTATACAATCTTATTAATATAGAAACAATAAAGATTACCATTATTTAGCATTAACTAAATTATCAAAAAATTAGTTCTCACAAAGCACCAGTAAAATGTTTTCTTTTGAGTGGATAGAATGAATAAAGAAAAAATGTCAATCAATTTTCTATGTTTCCTGCTCTATCAATTGCTGTAACACATCTGGCATTGGATAAAGAGATAAAAGTCAGAAGAGGTGATAGTACAAAATGGTGACCCTACGTACCTGAGGAATCTCTCATAGAGATGTCCTGAAGCTAAAGAGAAAATATTCAGTGTAGAATCCTTGTCTTCTTTCTTCTCTTTCTTTCCACCTCCAAAAGAACTTAAAAAAAAAAAAAAGAAAAAAAATTCAGTAAATAGCTGCACTGAAACGATGAATGCGGTTTTAAAAAAGAATTCACAGAAACTTATTACATGTCTCTTATTAGTAAACATTGGACTTATATCCGACAATATATTATCTCACTGCCTTTTTGTTGAAACTGTGGTGGTAATACCTTTAAATAAATAGTTAATTTAGCCCATGGGGTTGGGAATAAATGAAAAAAACCCATAAAGACAAAAATCCTTTTAAGTTTTAATTTTTTGTTTGCAGATTTTCTTTGTATATTTCCAGCCCAGTGGGATAAATAAACCGTTTATTTGCAGTAAGGGTATCATGCCAACTACAGGAAAATTACATCGCATCCAGGAAACCTCTACTTTGCATTCATTGATCTTGAGAAACCATTTGACTGCGTGCCTAGGAAAGTGCTCTGGTGGGCAATGCAAAACCTTGGTGTGGAGAAGTGGGATGTCCATGTTGCCCAGAGCACATACGCAAATGCTCGTAATCATATTTATGTCAATGGCCACTACAGCGAGGAGTTTGGAGTGGCATTTGGATTTGTCAGAGCTCTGTACTCAGCCCACTATTCTTTATCATGGTTCTGGGGGCAGTGTTGAGTTAGTTTCGTGTGGGTGTTCCATGAGAGCTCCTGTATGCAAACAATCTTGTGGTTATTGAAGATTTCCTGGAGGAGTGCAACTCCAGATTGTTGACATAGAAGGCAAGCATGGAGAGCAAAGGACTTAGTCAACATTAGACAAAATTTCTCCGGTGTTTGCCTCAACCTCCTGCAGAACACTGGCATATTTCCCTGAGCTGTCTGTCGCAGACGTGTAGGTGTAAACTCTATTGAATGCTCCCAGTGCAAATTAAGGGTTCACAAGAAGTGTAGTAGTCTTGTTGGGAAGCTGGTTGTTGACCCAGATTATATTTGTCGAAGATAGCTCGGCGTCTCAGGTGATTTGGCCATGCAACCTCCTGCATCGACTCAACAGGCATGGATACTTCAGGCATGAGTGTGCATGGAAGATCAAAGAAAAACATGGCTTGAGTGCGTACAAAGTGACTTGACTGCTTGCAACATGACTGGTATCAACCTTGTGGATCGGACCGCATGGAGAGCCGGCACAAGACGTTGCCTGGTGTTGCCCACCCCGGCGTCCGGGACACTTGCAGCACCTTAAATACTAAAACCAGATGATGATGATGATGATCACCCATTCAAACAGAGTGTCAACAAAAAACATAGTAAGATACATAACACATCTCTTATTTTTCGAGAGTAAAAAGTGGGCTTTGGTTTACTTTCAGCAGCCTTGTAACTCTCGCTTCTCTTATTGTGTTCTTTAGTCCTTACATTCAATGAGCAATGTTTCTGACAAAAGTGAAAGAATTGCTGTTTTCTAGGTCGGAATCTGTCCATATAATAATTATTGTTGGCTCGTTTTTTACCTTAAAATGCTATTTTTTTAGCGTCTTACATCAAGTGGCTTCATGCCTTGTCTAGAGTGATTTCCATTAAAAAATAATCTTTTTTTTAATTTAAAAACAAAAAGGGTTATATAGTCGATGTCTGTGTAACCAGCAATGCTCACCAAAAATTAAATTTTAGATTTTGCTATTAAAATAGGATATGTATAAGATATAAATTGATCAAAGACTTAGTTTTTAAATTATCAGAATTCATCCATAACTTTTTGAAATATAAGCATTTGAGTCAACATTGAGTTTTCATTGATAAAATCCTGTTAAAAAAAACTATTGAAGATTAAGCAATGAAACTTGGCATGTACATGTAAAATTTTCTGGTGAATGTCATGAAAACATTTAAAAAGAAGATAGCTCAACATTTGAGCACCTCATATAAGTTTTAACAAACTGATCCCTTAATTAAATTTGTTTAATTTGCAATCACTCTCACCTAATCTTACAAAATGAAATGTTTATCAGTTTATCATCCACACAGGTGTTTTTTATTCTTTTAGAGTGGGGAAGGGTCTGCTTTTCTTAGACAATTATGTGTAGTTTTAATAGAGTTTTTGTTGGAACGGGGCTTGCCACTAGGACCTAGGGTTAATGGTAAGATAAGTAATTATGATTTTTTAATAGCTTTTAAGCATGAAAAAATATCAAAATAATTTTGGGGCTAAGTGACTTAAAAGGCTAGAATGGCTCTGAAAATTGGGGATCATTTTACATTAAATTTATATGCAAAACTGTCACTCTAAATTCTAAATTAATTTTTTTTGTTGTTTTATTTTGCTGTTTTTTATGTCAAGACTTTTTTCTTTAGAGCGTTCACACATAATAGCCCCCCCCCCTCAATAGAATCTTTTTTTTTTAAATTCACGGCTAGAAAGTCATTTCTAACTAGAATTCAAGTTCGAAAGTCGAGTATCTTAATACTAAGAAAAACAGTATTTCTCGAAGGAGCCACTATTTTATAAAAGGACAACTAAACTGATAATTTATTTATTTGAAGAAGGCTAGTCGAATGCAGAGAAAAAAAAAAGTATCCCCCCCCCCCCGTGTAAACATAGTTTGTTTAAATTCAGTATATATTCTGATAACAGAATAGCTCTAAGAAAACAATGTAAGAACATTTTCGATATTCATACTTTTAATTTTTTTAATTCTTTCACAAATTCAAATAGCAGAAAAAAAAATCGTTGTCTTTGTTTACAAGCTACTGACGGCAGCGAAAAAGTCAATTCTCAAGAATGAACAGATTTTTTCAGTAAACTTTTGTTAATGGTGTGCCTTTCTTACGAATTTCCTAAGAACTTTCTGGACAGATATTCATGATAATTACATGAAAAATTTTTTTTAATATTTTGTTCCACTGATTTAAATGTTGGAAATCTTTTTAATGAAAACTTACTGAATCACAGAAGTCGAAATTTGATAACCGATTATGGCCTAACTATATGACTAACCAAATTCTAAAATATATTACCTTAAAAGGCATTCTTTCTTGGATTTTTAAGCCAAATTTGACCAAATTCCCACGAGCGTATGCTTTGGAATCCAGTAAAACATGCAACTACTCTATTGTGTGTTCAACCAAAATCGAAAAAAAGTGGTTTTACAATATTCATCTTTTTTTTTTTTATCTCACCAGATAAAGTTATAAAAACAAAATACACGTAAATAACATTGATAAACTTATAGATAAATCAATTTCTTTGATGGTTTGACAGGACTTTATGGATTTATAGCGATTTTATTTCAATGGCTTTCCGATGGATCCACCAAAAATACTGTTTTGATGACATTTTACAAGCAGTGAGCACTGCTAGTGTAACCAAAATTATGTCACAATTAAAAAATGTCCTATTTTAATATTAATACTGCAGTTAATGTTTACATACACTTTGAAAAAACATTCTATTTACAACTTTGAATTAAATCAAATTTACATAATGATTTTAATAAATAACTGCTTCGTATTATGGATGTTATAATTCATACATGTAACAGCTTTGTGGATAAATTTCATGAGAAAGACAAAAAAAAACTAATTCTAATCTTTTTTTTATGATTTCAAAAATTATTTGTTTCCAAAAGGCATAATTTTGTTAGTATCTATTTCTGTTTGTAAATCTAGCTTATTTTAATCTAAATAACTGAATTAAATTGAGAAAATAAAATTTAAAAAATCAAGGATTAGGATAGAATATAAATAAAATGATGAGTTTTTGAATTAAAAGTAGTTTATTTTTCCATTGGAAAATTAATTTTTCATTTTTTTTTCTTATCAATAAATTTAAGAATGTAAATTTAAAAACATTTTTTAAAACTTTTAAAAATTTTATATAAAATTTGTTTCAAATTAAATTGTGCTAAAAAATGTTAGCATTAGTAGTAGTAGTAGTAATAGTTCTATGACTGCTGTTGACAAAAAATGTCAGAACAAAACTACTTATTTAAATTACTAATTTTTTCCCCTTTAAATGATATATTTATGCTATTTATTTTGAGACAAAAAGAAAAAGCTAAAAGTAAAAAAAGTACAAAAAGAATGAAATAGAGGAAAAAAGAAAAGGAACAATAAAGAAAAGGAAAAAACAAGAAAAGGAAAAAACAAGAAAAGGAAAAAAAAAGAAAAGGAAATGTGTTCACAATCAACCTTGAAATAGAGTCCCAGATTCCCATGCTCTCATCGTCTTCGTCTTCATCATCTTTTAGTAACTCCTCGGGTAATTTGTCACTTTTCTTACCAACCTAAAATGACAAAGTGAAAAGAAAATGAGCCAGAAATTATGGTCTTTTTTATCGATGGAACAACATTAAGGATGGTTTACAATATGAAAAATTTTAAAACAGAAAAGTTAAATCAATAAAAATATTTATATGAATTTTTGTCTGTATTTTGAAGATTCGGGGTTATTATTTAACTTGTTTTTCTTTGGACTATTTTCCTATTCAAATACCAATGCATTCCCTAGTATTCTTCAGGTGTATGGTAGATTCATGTAATGTGACGCAAATAAAACAGACATACGTTGATGGTTTTGTTGTTTATTTAATGTTTCTTACAGTTCAGGTTTCAGTCATACAGATATCAATGTTAACTAGGACAATAATCTAAAGTGAATCAAGGCAAATATGAAATTCAAATTAATAAACCTGACAATTGATAAAAACTTTAAATCCAAGTGGCACAAAATCAGAGACAGATGTGATTATGTGTGCATCTTAAATGTATACAAATTTAAAAGGACAGTAAACTCTGTGCATCCCAGGTCAACACCTTAATCAGAAAAAGAAAAACATTACATTGCACACAGCTAAATTGAAACAGTTAACAGACAACCGATTCTCTTTTACTAAGTCCAATAGTAAGTAAACATCAGTCCAATAATACACCCCGTTTAATTAACCATACTTAATTTTCCAGCATCTGTTCTAGTTGGCATGATAGTCACAATTAAAATGGGTCGGACAATAACAGAATTTCACTGGTTTCATACCAAGCTGCCAGCCATGTATGCAAATAAATATAATTAATGCAATAGTTTTTACAATGAGGAAGGAAAGAGAAAAACAAAAAACTTTCTTGAGGAAGAATTACTTTGAACAATCTAAAATGTGTTCCAAATAGACAGAAAAGTGTATATGTAGAAATGTATAAACACATAAAATCATATTTAGTTAAAATAGTATAAAGAAAAATGTCAGTAACACAAATTTTATCTTTAAAAGGAAAATCAGCCATAAAATAAGCAAATTTCTAAATGTAACCGTAAGCACAATGAGCGAGCTTGTGAGAGAGAGTGAAAAGTGTAGAGAGGACAGAAAAAATGAAAGATATACGTTCTTTTCAAAGTCTTTAAACAGAAAGTTATAAGAACTTGAAAAAAATAGATATATATTTTCCAATAAATATTTTGTCTAGACATCAGGGGGTTCTCAGTTTAAAAATCATTTTTCGGTAGACGTCTGCCATTTTGAAGAGCAAAGACGATAGAGAGTGCGAATGGCTTTTTAGAGAGTTTCTCTGGATCATCGTTAAGTAATTCCCGGTTTAAATTTAAATTTAATGGCAATTGTCTGTTCATAGTTCATTTGTGCTCATAAATCAAAGGAAAATATGAATTTTCAACTGCGCCCGTCGTAAAAAATAGTCAACACTTAAAATGATGGTAACATGTCATTTACCTCCTACAAAAAATTATTGCAATCCTAGAATACTATGGGAGACAACTAGTATCCTACAATGCTAAGGGAGATAACTCGTATCCAATCTGAATAAATCTTCCCTTTAATGAAGAATGTCCCTAGTTAATTGTCTCCCTATGAGGGCAGTTAGACACAGGATCCGTTTTTAATTTGGAAAAAATCCATTTCCCAAGAAGGCGTACTCTGGATTAGTACAAAGTTTTGATTTAAACTTAATACATAAGGAGAAAAGATGGTCATTTGCTGAGAAAAAACCGTTTATGCATAAATTTATTTGGCTTTGATTTAATCATTTATAGAATTAAAACAAAAAATTTTTCAAAATATTTTTAGACAGAGAATTTAAACTTAAATATTTACAAATTCACAAGTTAAAAATAATAAAACTTTAAATTGCTTCGTTTTAATGATATTGATATGAAAAACTAAATTTTCATAAAAATTTTTTTTAACCTGCTTGACAACGATTAAAATAGTACAACATTGGAAGTAGAAGTATAGAAAGCAAAATGAAGTCTATATAGTGTGCAGCTTTTTTGGTAGGTGCTGTGATAAAAAATAATCATTGAACAATCAAGGATTTGCCATGTCATGCACCAATGACATGGTTACTACCTTAAATTGTCATTGAAGTTTTCCTGGAGAATTTTCACCTTTTGTCTTGGCTACCTTCTCTCTATAAACAGAAAGAATCAGTGTTGATATCTGCATAGCATTGCAGCTAAAATGCAGCTGCAGCTTCTGTAATGATTCACTCTAGATGTCTTAATGGTTGTAGTCATCTTGTGATTTATTGTGAAACAAAAAACAACATTCAACAAAAACCGAATAATGGCAATAGTTCTAACAAAAAAATTTGGAGAGATAACTATTTAAAAGAAAAAAAAAGTGAACAATAAAAAATTATTTTTTCAAGTCTAGAACTTACTTTGATGCGAATTGTTTTGCTCTTGAAGCTGTTAATTGACACAACTACATCTTTGGAATTGGCTGGAGTGTCTGTCATTTCATGGCTGAAAATAAGCACAAATATTAGTAGTATATAATATATATATAAGTTTAGCATTTATTTCTGCATTAGTGTCTTGCGTAAAAAAGTTTTTTTTCAAGAAATTAACCAGACATCTATTTCAAGTAATTTTGAATATAAGATGTGAATTACTTTGATATTAGAGTAGGCTATCTGGGTTCATACCTTTCCCGAGGGTATTAGTGGAATTATGCAGTAACCCCGACAGAACTCGAACAAGGCATGCCAAGCCCACATGCCAAGTCCGCAATCATTACATAAAACCACTTCAACTTGTATTCATCAAACAAAAGATTTCACATCCTTGTCTTAAGGAATATTTTGTTCCTTTTACAGTGACTGAACTTCTAAGATTCTAACTTACGTATTATTATATGTATTAGTCTGTTTAGAGGAGATTGTATCATATGGGTAGACATTTCTGAATAAAAGTAGCAAAGATTTTTCAGGCAATATTTACTTGCCTCCCCATGAGGGCAAAATGTAATACAAGGCTGGACTTAATGAAAGCAACAAACAATTAACTTATACGTCCGCTTTGCGTACAATCAGGAATGCATTACTTGGAAAGATGGCTTCCTAAAACTGAGATAAAGTCTTCAAAATAATTTTCACAGCACCAGAAGGCAGTTAACAGAGCTGAAATAGTTCTCCAGGTTTTAACTCCCTATTAATAATCGATGTATTAATGTGAGAATTCTGTACATCTTTAAGCTTAATTAAGTGTACATTAAATTATGTTCACAGATAAAATATTTTACGTAATTGTGATGGCACTGTTATGTTAGTATCAACAATATCGAAGTAAATTCAATTGTTTGTTTGATAAAGTTGAGTATCTTATTAGACTTCGACTTAGTTCCTGTAGACAACAAAAACTTCAGCTGCCGATAGAAAGAGTTTTGTCTGATGCACCAAATCAGTTTTAGTTTTAACTTCTTGCTATAAGCTCCATTGCAAACAGACTAGAAGGAGAGTGATGGATAGTTTTCTATTACAAGCTGTATCGCCCACCCCCTCATCCCCGACCAGTGAAACACAAAAGTTTTGAATAAACAGTCTCGTTGAATTTGGATTTTGTTGATCTTGTTCTGGAATTTTAAAAGTGTGATTCTTTCCTTTTTTTCAATTTTCTTTTCTCTTTGCTTTTGTTTGGGATGGGGCATCCTACCGGATGGCAGACATTCACCTGCTATTTTAGAGACTCCAACTAAAATATCGTTTTAAGATTTAAACCGTCCCTTTCAGTGGAATTGTTTGTTTCTCTCTTGCACTTGGTTCACCAATTATATTTACAGGTAGGTTTTCAAATTCCTTTTCATGAGCCCAGTGGCTCCTATGATTACTGGAATGATTGAAATCTTCCTGAAATTGCACTTTATTTTCATGTTGTACATAAGACCTTGGTATTTAGTTATCTTCTCCCTCTCAGCTCGGTTTAAGCCAGCATCATTAGGGAGAGTAACTCTAACTAGTGTTGCTACTCTCTCCCTCTTGTCCCATATCACTATGCCAGGTTTAATAGCTCTGTTTTCTAAATATATACTGACTGAAATACAATTCTTGCAGTCAAACGTAACAATCAATTAGTGAAACAAAAAGAGTGAATTGGGAGAGTGAATCGTACCCATACAGTTGCAGACATTTTTTTTTCTGACTGAACTTTCAGATCTTATTGTGACCCTCCTGCTACGGATATTAATACATGCACATTCATATTTTCTCAATATGAGTATCAACCAAATAGATCAGATGTCTTACCTCAAGATTTCATAAATATCTCTTGAGCGTCCTTCTCTCAAACGCAACAACCACACACCAGGGTAAGCTTTCAGCTGGAAGTAACCCTGAAAAGAAATAAAAACAAAAAGGATAAAAACTTGTTTGACTTTTCTCTCACTTCTTCCATATTTGTAAATAGACCAAAATATTGCCAAATACTATCCGTCCGAGATGACGTATTGTGATTATTTATATTTTGCAGATAGTTGGTCTCATCTTGAGTTGTTAAAAAACACAATATTCTTTTTTAACATAGTTCACCCCAAACAAGGCAAGTTGCCACTGTAGACTTAAGGGCCCACTGAGAATTATGGTGAAAGTTTAGGGGGTCATCCTAAATTGCAAGCTGTGCAACGAGATGCTTGTTCACATTAGTTTTAAATTTCTGCATGTCGGTACAGTTGGGGAAATAGGGAGCAGGGAGGGAGTTCCAAAGGCTGACAGCTCAAGGAAAGAAGCTATTGGAGTAGAAGGCTCTCCAGCATCTGGGGACCTCTACAGTGAATGGATGGGATTTAGCTGATTATCGGGTTGGTTGAGTGTATTTACGTCAAGGGGGCACCAGAGCAGCAAGTTCATCGGAGCACATTTCTATTGAAGTACTTGTAAAACAAGCACAAGGTTGCAACATTTCAGCGATGGAACAGGGGCTGAGGCTTGGTGGATAGTGAGAGACCTATCAGATTAGAGACTCATTTTTGGACCTTGTCTAAGGGAGAGAAGTTGATGGTGCACCAACCCAGATGTGACAACAATACTCAATGCATGGGCGGATGGTGGCTTTGTTGAGATATAGGATACTGTCAGGTGTGAGAAGTTTTCTAGCACGGTAGAGGGAGCCCATCTTCTTTGCAGCAGCCTTGGCAATGTCTTCCATGTATTTTTCCAATTCATGTTATCTGTGAATGTTAGGCCGAGGAGTTTGAACGTTGGACTCTCAGGTAGGGTGTTATTTGCTATGGCAATCGGTGGTTGAAGAGGTTTCTTGTAGTTGTTGAAGAAAAGGAGCCATTGTATTCTCCAGCCTCTTTTTGTCATAGTTGTAAATGGAACTATTTCTTGAACCTTATCACTACTCTGTATGTGGAGTTATTTCTTTTGGTGCGGTTATGTTAGTCCAGAAGAATAAGCATATCACCCTGTTATGAACCAGTTTTCTTTTCTTGATGCTTGAAGTGAATCCTGAAATCAATCTGTCATTGCCGCCAGTATCTGGTTGGCAGAAATCACAACTAATGGCCCAGGACTGTTTGTTATATTTGAAAATTGGTAGGCGGTTCTCGGCTTGAAAGCCTACTAAAGCCATTTTTTACATACAGCACCTGGTATTCACAAATAGTCATCTATCTAAGTACTGGCTTGGCTCAATGTCACTTAACTTCAGTGATCTTATGGGAACCAGAGTATCAATGTGATTATAGCCGTGAATCTTAACCTTAAAAAAACGCACATATTGATATAACATTACAGTTGTGTTATAAGCTGGATTTTCCCTTGTATTTAAGGTCACAAAATAAATACTCAAACATTAGTATTGGTTCAAATACTTTTATTATTATGTATAAATGCTGATATAAAATGACTAGCAGAAGTATATTTACAAAACAAGACACATGCATAAAGCTACCTCTACACTTAAATGACTATTTGTATAGTAGATTTTTAAGTGAAGGGGGTGGGAATCATAAATAGTAAATTGTTCTGCACAATAAGTAGTCATTAACCTGCTGGGAATTTAACACTGAACTCTATAAACATAAAAATAGAAAATCTGTTGGAAAAAGAAGGCCAAGTAAAAAGATGAACACAATAGAAATATTCAACTCCAGTTGAAATCAATGGCTCTCTCTTTGTTTTGAGAAGCTTCTGACTGACTTTCACTCCCGATCTAAAATAGAAGACCTTTTTTTCCAATCTGTTGCTAAGGTTGCTGGAAAAATCATTGGATCATTCTGCCGCTCCAGAAAGTATCGGACTCCTGATACAATCCTAAGATGGAGCACTACTGCCACATCTAGCGAAGTGCTGCTCAGAGCACGCTTTCATATCATGACAGAATACAAAAATCAACTTTGTAATCTAGTGGGGGATGACCTCACTGTTCTCTACAGCCCCTTTCTCACAAAAGAGGCATTGCTAGTCTTTCAGCATTATTTTCATGAAAGCTGCTCAATTGAGCTTTAATTTCTGGTTCATTCTTGTAAGACATTCACAGCAAGAACTTGTCTAGCTACCACAACAGCAAAGAACTTTCCTTCCTTTCTTCATGTGTCTAGCATCAAATAGAATTTCCACAGAGTTTCTTTCCAAAAGCTTCCCATCTGTGGACTACTTCTTTGCAGGCTACAACAGTCATCATCAAATCCAATAACCACAAATATTTGTCATAAACCGACCTCATAATTAATAAAATTTTCTTCATTCCATTCATCATTTTCAATCCTCTCATAATATTCTTCATCATTCAACTGAAAATCTATCCATCTCATTAAACCTTATCCTTGAATTTCTTTTAGCCTGGATAAGCTATGACTCATTAGTACAAAATGTTTTTTTTCTAAATGTCACTGATATTTTAAAAAATATGAATGTGGAATAAGAACAGTCTACCCTAGTTGATTGAATAAAGGGACCAGTTCAACATTCCAGACAAAAGGAGGCCTAAAAAATGCAGAAACGGCTGAAACGTTGTGAATGTAACTAGAATGAAGATGAGAACAACTGTCCAAAACATGTAAATAATGTAAAAGAGGGAAGGAGGGGGGGGGGGCAATACAGGTTGGAAAGAAAATGGAGATCATTAGTTGATGGGGGGGGGCAATAATAATACTTACAAGATTAGCCATGACAATTGTGTCAACAAGGAGAGACGAAGTGTTTCTACCGAGGGTAAATTGTAAACCACGAGGCGGCTGTCCAGAACTGGAATCGTGACAATGACCTAAGAAATTTAAAAAAAAAAAAACAGAAACTTGAAATTATTTTGTGAAATGGGAAAAGAGGGGAATGAGGAAAGCATTTTAGCTGATTGTTTTGATTTGTTGTCTGTTTTGTTGCAGATCAATCATTTTGGGGGTCATTTAGTGTCAATTCACAATAACTATTGTATACAATTAATTTTTTATTTTCTTTTGAAATTTTTATTCAATCACAAATAAAAAATAACAAATATATTACATTGATCCATTCGATGAAAAATTAAACTATAAGATTAATAATACAATTAATTGAACACAATTTGCTACTTGTACTTATAGCTGAGTGAAGTGGGGGAGGGGGGCAGGTTTATACTTTTCCCAATAGTATTAGTTCCTAAATGAGCACAATAGATAAGATTCAAACTCGGCAAAGCTGATTCCCCATGCCATGATGCTATCCATTGGGACAATCAGGCAATCCTAGATTATTTTGAAGAGAAACCTTTTACAAGACATCATTTTAATCTCTCCAAGAATTTGACAAGTTGAGAAGTGTTGACCAGGTTTTCTGACTTTCTTTATTGGGGGTGGGGGGTGAATACAACCACCGATCATGAATAACAAAATAGAAAAGTTTTTTAAAAAGTGTGTGCATCTTTATTTTAAAACTTCTCTCTACCTTTACCTGACAACTGTTTGAATATAATAGAAAAAAGAAAGCAAGAAAGTTTCAGTGGGTTATTTTTTAAACAACTACCATTAAGTATTAAAAAAAAAAAAATTTTTTATCCCTCATTCACTAATTTGGTCCGTGGTGACCCCCAAGGGAATGAATATTACACTATTTTTTTTTTAGCATTACCATTTCTGGGTCACGCTGAATCTGATGATGTAATGTTTGTAACTGTATCTTGTGTAGTTTCCGACTTTGAAGTGGGCACACACACACACACAGAATTACAACTTATTTTTATTTAACAGACGTTGGGAAATGTATGAACCCATAAATTGCAACAGCAACTTATGTTTAATTTATCGTATACAATGAACGATTTATGAAAGGTCGTGTGGTTCAGCATTAAATAACACAGAAATGGTTGATCTTCTGACATATAAAGTTATCGTTTTGTCAGATTTTCAAACTGAAACCCAAATAGAATTTAAACTGACAATTCAAACTTGTCTTTTGACTAGCCAATTTTCATTTGTTATCATTGTATCATGTTATTGACAATATAATAACATAGTTACAATGTTTTTCAAAAATTATAGTCTGGCCCAGATGACTGCTAATATGAAACATTTTTAAAATAATCACCTAAAAATAAAAATCAACGAAAGGTATAACTCATTTTAAATTGAAAATATAATAGGAGTTGTCTATCTTATTATAAAAATGTACAACTAAATAAAAATTAAAAGCTAAAATGACTTCACTGCATCCCGGACAACGCCGGATAGATACAGCTAGTATGTTCTAAAACAGACCAATTAACGAATCAAAATAAAAGATGGGTTAAAAAAGAAAGCAGAAATGAGCAAAGGAATGTTTACTTCAAAATATGAGATGTGTTCAAAATTATCCAGACTGAAGTTGCATTTACAAAGACAGCAGATTATAAGCCTCCACCCCCACCAAATTTTCTTGTTTTTATATATTTAAAACTAAATCTTGGCAAAAAGTCTTATAATATTTTTTACAATCAAAATAATATCATCACAGATGCTTTGTTTAAATATTTACCTTCTAACAAAAGGTATTCCAATTCAAAATCAGCAGAAACTCCATTTTTTGCCTGAAAAAGAAAAAAAAGCAGGTGAAAATCTGGCTGAGCCATGACCGTCGTTAAGCAGGCCCTTCCATTGCTGACGTCAGAGTGGTTCTATCAGCAGTTATTTCAGATTTGGACATGTGTTATTAAAAGGGAAATTTACCCCAATGAAACAGAGATAAGTGAAAATATTTGTATTTTTAGTGTATTTGATTAAAACTTGATTAAAGTAATTTCATGACCTTAATTTAGCCATTTTTAGATTAAAAACTCACGTTAATTTAAGTTAAAGTTAGAAATGCACTCGTTTTCAAATACTTTTTTTAAGTGAAATTATTTTTACAATCCTTTAATTTCAATTTAATTAATTTTTTTAGTTTTTAAAACTGAAAAACAAATAATTTTTCCATGAGATTTTTTTTCAGTGTGTTCTCTTAATAAATATAACTTTTCATAAATTTGGGAGTGATTTCATTTTTCGATATGTGGGTAGAAATTTTGGTGCTTTCAGCTGTATAAGCACCGACATTTTGTCTTCGTTTTGTTTTAATTTCATTTTTTTTTCTTTTAAATTACTTAAATTCTGTGAAAACATTTTTTTTGTTTGTCAAAAGAATTATCAGTTTTATTTTTGTGTATAATAATATTTTTTAAAAGTAATGTTTGGTGTAACAAAAAATCCTTGTGTCTGAATATTATAATTCAGACACAAGGTGGCTTTTTAATGTGAGGAAAACCCAGCTCCCCAAAAAGAGGTACTCTGAATTAGAACAAAAATTTAAATTGCATCAGTCTAGAAGGATTTCTGAGTATTTTTACTTCACTTCATCTTTTCTGTTCTCGGTCAGTGGAGGAGAAATTTTTCAGTATAAATCAAAACATGTTTTTTTCTTTTCTTTTTTAAATGAGATTCTTAAAGTTTTCTAATGCCTTTTTTCGACAGATCTTGCATTACGTTATTTTTCAGTGACCAGGCCTGCTTTATGACAACCTCGGCTGTGACATTTGACCTGGAAAGAAAATTTCAACCAAAGATTTATCAAACTTAACACTAGAAGTTGAAATGGCTTCACATAACCAATCAGGATGCTATGAACTGCCCAACAATGGAGTAACTCATAATGCCATTAACAAAGACATTACATTATCTCCGTTATGAATAGTTTTATATTAAACTAGCGGGTACCCATCGCCCGGAGGTATATATATGCTAAGGATAAAATAAAATTTGGTAACAGACGAAAATGTTTACCTCGGAGTGTAACAAATTGCCACAGTGTAGAAGGATATCTCCTTCACTGACCGCTTTTACAGAATTTTAACCGAACCAAACAAACTTTTGCCGAACTAAACTTAAAACTTTGAATATTCAAAAAAAACAAAAACAGTTCGATTCAAATTGTGTAGAAGCATGAATTTCTTTTTTGGGAAATAAATAAAACGTAGAATTATTGTTATATTTTTATTCTTAAGTATTGGTTTGGTTTTGTTTTTAAGCAAATTGTTATTGCTATTTTGTTTTTAATTTAAGTTTAGTTAAATAAAAATTAAAATGATTGGTGGCTGGTGTGGTATCAACAATTGAATGTTGTCGAAATAAACACAGCAGTTCGTTTTACGCAGTAAGTTTTTGGAAGAAGATTTTTAACTCATGAAGGTGTTATGTATGAAATTGTTGTGTAGCCGCCATGCTGAATTATGGAACACAAAAGTAACCATGTTCATTAAATATATTCTCTAAAAACCGGAATGAGAATAAGCGTATACATAATAAGTAGAAATAACAATCCAATATTATCGAAAATCAGCAGAATGTGAGGGAGCGTTTATAAAATGTGTGTGTAATGTATTGTGTTATGTATAAAATTAATAGCAGATGAATAGTAAATAATAAAGGCTACGTTTTTAAAAAGTAGACTTGTCTATTAGTTCCCGGTGTACATGTGGAGAGTGTCAGTTGTAAAGTGTTAGAGGGAAAAGTTTTTGCTACCACCTTTATGGAGTATGTTTTGGGGAGAGTCTAAGATGGTGGACCAAAAGTAATATTCAGTGTTAGTTGGAGAAAATAATCATAAATTTAGTATAACACGCTCGAGTGAATAATCTTAATATAGTGGTTAGTTTAGTAGCCCGTGATGCATGTGGCTATTTTCTTACTCTTACCGAAGGTACAGGAGAAAAAACGTCTTTACTTTATAAAGAAGATGGGTAGTGATCATTCAATAGGTAAAATATTTTTTGATTAAAACAAAAATCTGAACTTTTCAAAGTTTCAAATTTCACATGATAAAAGGTTGTGATCCTTTCACTCTTTTTGTTTCACCAGTCATTGAGTTTTAACCCAACATTTTGCTGGTTCTGGGAAAGCGAGATATACTTCAAAAAGACTTTAGGACAAAAATTGACAAGAAAACTAAAATTCACTATAAACCTGTTTATTTACATTAAGTTAAGTTTTGGGGGATGGTGAGCGAGGAAATACAGCTCACCAGGATAAATCTTCCTAAAAATCTTTTTTACATCTTTCCGAGACAATCTTTATCCAATCATACTGCTATCAAACTAAAATTAAAAGATGGTTAGATGAATCAGACAATTCTTTATATAGGTAGCTGAAGGCTTTTCTAGAATATTCCTTCATCACAAGTCATTTAGCAAATGGGACAACCAAGTGTATCAGACAAAGAATTTTACATCTATAATTATCCAAGGATTTTGTGCTTTGCTAGTGAGTCAGCTCTTTGCGCTTTTAACTTAATTTGTGGCCTTATGATCATCTCAGTGGTCAGTAGAAACACAAAACAAGTTGTAGAGATGACTTAGTTGTGCTCGGGTCTGTGATATCATTGTGGCTAGGGAACTAAATGCTTTGTTAATCGTTTTCCAATCTTGTTGGCCGCAGTGCAACCTTCTTTGTCCCATTTTAAGATTGTTCTCCTTTAACAGCCAACGTTTTCCAAATATATTTACTTTCCACTGGAAATCTGATACGTCTAGTTTAGTTTTCCCCACAGCCAACCGTCAGAAACAGGCGGCATCCTTTTTATCCTCAGCTTACTTTCGCTATCTAACCACCCAGAAAGTCAACAAATAATTGTTATGGCATCACTGGTCTGTAGAGTTTAATGAATCAGCCGGTTTTTTTATTGTCATTCATTTTCGTAGCTAATCTCTCCTGATGATCCTAGACTGAAGGGGAGTGAGGAGGACATTCCATAGTATCACAAATTGATATACCTATCGGTCTTTCTAAATTTAGGGATATAATATATAGTTAAATTGTCACTAAATTCTGATATTTAAATCTGTCAGCAATCTTGAATTATGCCTATTAACTAAGAGATTGTGCCACTTCCCCTTCATTAGTAAAACAGAAAAAAAAACACAGAAATCGTTTAGAACGCACTTACCTCTTCAAGCATGATATTGTCCAAGTCATAAAGTGACTTAACGGATTCCACCAACCAACTTTCGGGTGGATGCATATTCAGTGTGAGCAAGGACTTCTGAGGTAAGTTTTCAAACCGAGCTAATGGTCCGGCACTTTCACTGCCATCGGTGTTGAACTTCACATCAGGTTCTAACACATACCGATAAAAGCTGAGATTTAAAAGAGAAAGAAAAAACATTGTGAGAAGACATGAAATATGAGTGTTACATTTACAGGGAGAACTGAAATATAAATAATATTAATATAAAATATAAATAAAAATGTATGCCATTTTATTTTAAGCTGAGCTTTTATTTATTTTATCAATTTCTATTTTAGAATAACATAAGCAAAATAGTTTCTTGTGGCGACATTCACTTTGAGTCAGTTGAGCCAACTCTTTCTTATTAATTCACTGCAGAAGCAAAATTTTCAATATGGATGACATTTCAAGCAAATGAGATTTGAATTTGAAAGAAGAAAAACTATAATTTATTTTACTTATACCTTATACAGAAAGTTGAGTGAGATTTTCCCTTGTTTCATTGACCAGGATAGCTTTCTAACGAAAAGCTAGATAAAAAAATAATCTGTTCAGTCAATAAGATCGGACAATATTGGTTCGTGTAAAGAAAAAAAAAATACTATTTTAATACACCAACATCTAGAATTTGTTTTTTTTTTCTTACAACAGATCACGAATAGAACACAATCTCATTATTTTGAGTGATTCGCTTGTTATAGTTAACAGCATCATCGTCGTCAACATACTACAGCAGAGATATTCTCTTTGATCTTATTTTGCTCCTTTGATCTTTAAAATTAACCCTTTCCCCTAATCAAAATTAATGTATAACTAGCAGAACCCATGGAAATTCCACAGTTGTATTCTTCATCTGTTATATAATGCTGCCATGCATTTTATGGACATCCGGGACGAACGCAGACTCTATGATATTATCATACCATCTTTATTCAAATTGAAACATACTTATCTAACTATTCTGGTTTATGTAGTTTCAGAATATATCCGATTACGAGGGTCTATCTCTAAAACACTTATAGGAGTTTGTGACATATTTCCATTCTATGGACATCTGGCAAGAATGCAGACCCCATGATATTATTGTACCATCTTTGGACAGAGCAGATACTACACTTAAATCCTAGCCTGAAAGCCAAGAAAGTGTATTTTAGTTTGAGTTTCACATTGACACAAAAGCGACACCAGATGAAATTTTTTTAAATTACTTTTTTCCATTGAATCTCGGGAGATCCCATCTTTTAAAAACAGGGTGGAAGGTGATAACATACAAACATTAAATTGCCTTAGCGTATGTGGTTTAGTCACTATATGAGTTATCCCCCCTTTGCAGATTGGCTGTTTGGAGTCTCTAACCGCTAGATGGCTCTGGTTGGTAGTCAATTTGCATAGGGGTAAATTGATCAGTATAAGAACTGTACTCTTTGGATTGAAGAGTGTTGTTGCTCAGTGAGAAGAGTGAAGTGCAGAGAGAAAGAGGTGAAGTTGGTAGTTGGTGGAGCATCAGAATTTTATTTTTCAAGAAGCTTTCTTTTACGGATAGACCAGAAGTTTTTTCGGCGAAAATGGGCGAACGAGTGAAATTAAGCAGTGACATTTTGAGGCCGTTTAAAGGAGAAAGCGATGCGGTCCCGTGGCTTAATAAGCTGAAGCTGGTTGCAAAGCTGCAAAAGATTGATGACGTAGCGATATTGATCTTAATGTATTTGGAGGGGAATGCGCTAGCAGTCTATTTGGAAATGGAAGAGGCGAACCAGGCAGATGCCGATAGGATTGAAACAAGATTGAAGACAGTATTTTCGGAGAGTGCTTTTGAGGCTTATAACAAGCTCAGAAGAGTAACCTGGACCGGAGAATCGGTGGACGTAACTGCGGCAGGTATAAGGCGACTAGCAGGATTGGCCGGATACATGGGACAAAGTCTTGAGAAGACGGTTAAAATGGCTCTTGTGTGTGGTTTTCCTGACCGCATCTCAATGGAACTACAACGAATGACTGACATTGAAACCATGGAGGTAGAGGAGATCTTGAGGTATGCCAGGGTGCTGACGAAACATCCTAGTGAACTGGGGGCAATTGCAACCTCTACCGCAAACAAGCCTGGTAAAGAAGAGCAGATAGTGAGGAGATTTAAATTTATTAGAAAAATGCTTTAGATGTCAGGGGTCCCACCTAATGAGAGATTGTAGTGAACCAAGGCTGGGTGTTATCTGTTTCTGGTGTGGCCAGGTTGGGCACATTAGTAGGAATTGCCCATCATTTCAGGGAAACGAGTAAAGGGATGTTATTGCACCAGTAGTCACCCCTTTACTTCTGAAAAGGCGTGTGAGAATTACTGCCACAGATAGTGGTTACTGTCAACAGAAAAAGGTCGAGAGCCCTTGTTGATAGCGGCTGTACAACTAGACTTGTCACGACAAGTGTCGCTAACTTTTGGAATAGAGCCAGCAATATTAGAGCAGTAGATGGCAGAGAGATGAAGTGTTGTGGAGAGACTGATGCCGAGATTATAGTAAGAAATATACCGCTACGACTTCGAGTAGTTGTGCTGGATACGCTCATTGGGGAAATTGATGTGATACTGGGCCTGGATGTTATCGACCGACTAGGAGGAGCTACAATTGCTATGGGTGAGGTGAAGTTCAGCAAGCAGTATGAAACTAGAATATCAAGAAGATCTAACAGTAATAATGCCATCTAGCTGACAAAACCCAGGCCATGTCAGATTAAGGATGAGGACTTCTGAGCCCATTTTGATGGTGACAAGTGGACAATAGAGTGGCAATGGACCGCAGAACTGCCTGCGCTGACAAATCGGGTTAGCTGCTATGAAAGCACGCTAAGAGGAGAGATAAGACCGCAGTTTGCGAAGGAAGTTGAGAGGTGGATCGACAAAGGAATTTTAATACCATTGTCAGGGAAGGTTGAAGGAATTCTGCCACTCATGGCAGTGGTTCACCTACCAAGAAGAAAGTAAGGCCAATATTGGATTTCCGAGAGTTAAACAAGCATGTGGCCTGCCACACTAAAGATGGAATCGACATATGTGAAGAAGTCATGAGGGAGTGGAGGAAAAGAGAGCGAGCAACGAAAATCGTGGACTTAAAATCGTCCTACCTTCAAATTCATGTGGACAAGAAGATATGGCGGTATCAATTGGTCGAATATAAAGGTCAGATTTGTTGCTTAACAAGACTAGGATTTGCACCGAAAATTATAACGGCAGTGTTTAAGACGGTGTTGTCCAAAGACGATGCATTGAAAAGAGCCAGCTGTTCTTATATTGATGATGTACTGGTTGACAAGACAGAGGTGACTGGAAAGGGTGAGAGACCATGTCAAAACATTAGGAGCATTGTTGGAAATAAAAGGTGTAACTGTCGAAGATGCTGCCTGGCTACGAAAGAAGAATGATAGCGCCCACATCAATGTTGCGGAGCTTGAAGCCACAATGAAGGCATCAACCTGGCTTTGAAATAGGGGCTACAAGCAGTGGACATTAGAACGGACTCGGCAACAGTGGCATCGTGGATTAAGTCAGAAGTGTCGGAAGATAAACGGATCAAGACCAAAGGAGCATCAGAATTTTATTTTTCCAGAAGCTTTCTTTTACGGATAGACCAGAGCGTAATATTATATAGATGATAAGCATACGTTTACTTAATTATAGATGAATTTCTAAAAAAATAAATTGTGAAGAATTAGCTACCAGGGAGAAAAATACAGGAGGTAGATATTTTCTGATCTATATTTCATTCCATTTATAAAGTTTCTAAATTCATGAAGTAAGCAAATTAACATTCAAAGATCTGTTATCATTTTGTTGTTAATAAATTGTTTATGCGACTTACTTGGTCAGTGGCAACTCAGAGAGTTTATCTTTGCAGTTCATAAATATCTTTATATTTATATTGGCAACTTCTTTTAGAGTCTGAAAATGAAGATAAAGTATGCGCAAATAAGACAAATGAAAAATTCAAAATGGTGTTAGAATTGCTGGGTACGTAATTATTCAGTTCTTTTACTTCATTCACATTACGATTATATTTTAAGAATTAAATGCAAACACTTATCAAGGGAGGTGCGAGAGCGCTCTATCCCTTAATAGACACCACGAATGGCCTATGCTGGAAATCTCATTTCTTTGATCAATCATAACTCAAAAACCAACAAACCAAATTAGTTAAAACTTTGCACAAAATTTTTATTTGATAGGTTCTATAAGTGTATAGAATTTCAGCATCATTAGTCAAGGCAACCCAGAGATCCAGAAAGTTCAATCATGAAATCATGTTATCTGTGTGTACGTACGTATGTGCCACCCTGTATCTCATCAACTATTTGATGGATTCAGCTGATTTTTGGCAGAGATAGAGGTTCTAGGGTCTAGTTGATGGCATTTTAATTTCAGTTTACCATATACCTTAGTTTTCCAGAAAATTCCAAAAAACCTTAAAAATGACCATTGTATTGAGGCATAGCCTTTACAAAAGTAGTGACATTCCATGAAAAATACATATATACTGAAATCATATGCCCTTAATAGGGTTAAGATGAAAATTCATATACACTAAATGTACAAAAGCAAGGAAATTCCCAAATTTTTACACTTTTATTGTCATTAAGGGTATGCGAGCACAACAGGGCTATGTATTTTACTTGTAGGAATTTTTCTTCAGCGCACCTCACACACTTCATCCACTCATGCATAGAGATTTATACTGTAGTGATGTGATAATGAAATGGTTTAGTTGATATGTAGCCATACCCTTAATGACAATAAAAGTGTAAAAATTTGGGAATTTCCTTGCTTTTGTACATTTAGTGTATATGAATTTTCATCTTAACCCTATTAAGGGCATATGATTTCAGTATACTGGTATTTTTTATGGAATTATATATATGATTAGTTATTCACATTTGTTTTATTTTGTAGTTTTTTTTTAATTTATGACCACTAGAAATTCAAAAGTCATTTTGACAACTAAAAACTCGTGTTTGGATATCAATTAAGGAGAGTAGAAAGTGAACGTTGGGTTTACTTTCGGCAGCCTCGTAACTCTTGTTTCCCTTATTTTGTCCTTTAGTCCTCACATTTTATGAGCAATGTAAGTGATAAATGGAGAAGAATTGCTGTTTTCTGGGACGGAATCTATCTAACACTTATTGTTGGCTAATTTTTAACCTTGAAGTAGTTTTTTTTTAGCTCCTTACAAAATGTGGCTTCATGCCTTAGCTGGAGCGATTTCCTTAAAAAAAAAATTCCTCTTTGACCAAGTTAAATTCAAAAATGATTTATACATTAACGACCAGGCTATTACCAAAATAGATGATATAAACAAGTATATGGAATTATACCTATTTTGTTTTGGATTTCGATACATGAAAAAAAAATCAGCAATCTCACTAATATATACTAAACTTGAAATTGTTTTAATGATGTTTATAAGACATGTGTACGCAGTATGATGATGTATTGAAGTGAAACCTGGCCAGTGAGGGTTGAGAACATGCGTTGCATGGAGAGGAATGATATGAAAGTGATAAGATTGATGTGTAATGTGAGTAGATTTGATGACCACCAGAGGAAGGTTAGATTTGGACAGTATAGCAAGTATGTGTGCAGAAGAGTAGACTTTGATGGTATAGCCACGTTGTAAGAATGGGTGAGAGTTCTTGGCTTAGTAGATGTAGAACAGTTAAAATAGCAGGTTCTGTTCATACAGGAAGGCCAAGGAAAACATGGGTAGTGATAAAAATGGACTTGAGAAAAAGAGGAATAAATAAAGAGATAGGTTAGTGTTAGTTTAGAAGTCAATTTCTAAAAGCCATCCAATGCATGCCAGCATGTAAAATGGACATTAAACCAAATATGATGATCATCATTTTATTTGTAATTTTTCAATTTAGAAAGAGACAGCGAGATGCCAAATAATGATGACATTTGTCTTGTGTAGCTGCTGATTGATTAGTGGTTTGTTTTACAGCATATCAACCCTTTTCAGGTTATTTACTGTTGAATCTAATTATTTTTGCTAAAATATTTTATGCTTTGAATTTTAAATATCTTCACATACTTATGTCCATGCAATAAATGTATGTTTTGTATATGATTAGTTTGTAGATTAATTTGTTTCATAGGTATATATTCTGTAATTAAATAATCTCTAAATGATAGATTATATTTAACCTATAAATGATACCCTGACAGGTACAGCCATTCAGAGTGTACTTGGCTGTCATAGCAACTAGGGAGTGACTCTACACTATCCAAAGTTTCTAAATTAGACTTTCACCGCCGGATACAATTTTGTGACATACTCAGGACGGTTGGGGGTATAGAGAGCTTGAATAGTGTTATGAAATCGGGTAGGCACAAAAACTGTAGAAAGGGCTGGGAAAGAGATTTCTAAGGATGTTGGCGAACACATTGACCAGAAGTGTCCGAGGCAGTTTTGTATTTTACTCAGGAGAGATTCTATATTATCGATAGATGGGACCCTGTCAGGTACTACCACTCAGAGTCAGAAAGGACCGAGAGTAATGGCAACTAAAGAGTAGCTCCACAGAACGTGTGCTGCTGTAATTAACATACACATGGCAGACAAAATCATGCACTAAATAAAAAATTTTTTTATCAAAATGAATTGAGAATGTAAGAGTTTATGACTATTGGAGTATCAATGCCAAAATCGAACTACGTAAAATTAGTCTTTTTGTCCTTTTTGTTTTATTTACAACACGAATCACTGCTTATCAAAATCGAAAGGCCATTCAAGGGTTACTGAGTTTTTCAGTTGAATGGTGAGACAATAATGTGATGATTGATAACGATGGTGGAAACTGGTAGAAGTTGATCATTTAAAAGGATGGCTCAACAAGAATTTGTTAACATTGGACTTGAAAACGAACATGGTAGTCGTCCAGTGGTATTCCGTCCCACAGACAGGTAGTTCGATGAAAGAAAATTTGCTTATTGAAGCTCGGTTTAGTTTTTGGTACACAGAGAAAGAAAGAGAAATTATTTACAATGGTTGTAACTAGACAAGTTGTTTTGTTGTGAATGTTTTACAGGGAGGTGACCATAGATTGGAGCTCAAACAAGCACCTATTATGAAAATAACAATAGAGTAGAGAAAGACTATCAACCTCTCTTCTGTGAGAAAGAGGCGGTATGGTTATCATAAAGAAGTACCACTTAAAATAATTCGGATTGGTTTTTATGAATTTTAAACATTTCAGAAAATGAAGAGAACTACTTTTCAGAAACAAAAGGGAGATTACTCTGATTTATTAACAGAAATTAAAGAAAATGTACGATTTTGGACGGATAATGTAATAATTACACTTAAAAACAGGAGAAATACAAATTACAGGAAAGACAGGACATTTGCAAACCCTCATTTTATTAATCTAAAAATTGGTGAGATTTTAAAATTAGATCCAGCCATGAAAAGATTAACTGATAAGAGATAAAAATCAACAGAAACTCACAATTAAGATGGGCACAATTTTTTGTGCCTCTCGTGAAGCCGGGTCCATAATTATCTCCATTTCAAAAGATGGTGCATGAGGGTTGGCCGGAATTTTCACCACACTGAAACAAAAACAAAACTTGAAGATACAGATTTTTCTTTCAAACTCTCGGCAAATTACAGTGACAGATTCCTGTGTCAAATAACATCTTGAAAACTATAAAGTAAAGAAAGATAGAAACTCTGCAAAGCTTTTATGAGAAAGAAAATCAATTTTTCTTTTGGTGAAAGTTCACTGTACAAGAACTAGATTTTCTATCTTGGATGGCTTTGTTTTTCTAAAAAAAAAATGGTTATGCATAGACAAAATTATTTTGTTAAAACTTTTCTCACTTCCTGATATTTTCCTGAAATAGTGATGTTATATATACATATGATATTTAATTATTGTTTCTGGATTTGAAACTATGTAGTCAAATTTAATCTTATGTCTACAATTATATATATATATATATATATATAATGGTAGTTTGCTTGAAGCCTGGCTGGGAATTGTAATAATTGTATTAAGAAGGCTGAAGGCAATGCAGAGATCCAGATTGATGAGAAGCTGGAAAAAACAAAAATAGACAATCGAAGGAGAGGTGTTACAACTATGGAGTTAGCTGTGTGTGATGTCCGGATGATGATTAGAAATCATTTGATATTTCGGGAAAATCTTCCCCTCGTCAAAAATGAACACAAAAGAAAAGTCCGACAGTATGGAATTCACTAAGATGGATGCCAGAAAGTAGAATCTGAAACTGTTTTTCAATGCAGCTTCTTAAATTAATATCTACTCCCCGTATTTCCTCCGTCACAGGAGGTTCAACCAACCCCTAATACTTAGCACACTCTATCTCGTTCTTTTATTTTATTCCTATTGTCCCATTATAGTAATTCCTATCCATTCCCTGTAATAATCCAAATTAAAACAAATAAAATTATATTATTGCAACAAAAAGTTGATTACTAACCATATAATACCCAGTTAGCCCCCCCCCCCTCTCTAAATATTTATCTTAATATACCCTCGGTCACAGGAGGAGTAAACAACCCCTAACAGCAAAAAAAAAAAACTAACAAAAAATAAAATAATGAATAAAAAAATATAATAAACTAAATTAAAGTAAAACATTTGTAATAAAAATTAAATTGAAAAAATTATATATATATATATATATATATATAAGTCAGTTTATATTATATTCCAATAACCATGGTTTTATTTTATTATTTTTATTTTTTTACATTTCCAAAAAATATAAAATTTTTGTGAGATATATTTTTAACGGTCCGTTTCATTTGTCTTGTGCCAAACAACATTTTTATGTCAATATCGTCTCTGCAACACTACAAAACCATCAGAAAAAATTCACAAAGAGTATATATATATATATATATATATATATATATATATATATATATATATATATATATTGTGTGTGTATATCTAATATTTAACAAAACATTAAAATCCTAAATTAAATGTATAGTATAAATTGCCTGAAATGTGTCCTGTGAGGTATAATAATGCACAGACTTTTCGACTGAATCTATGAATTAATTCTCAGATAAGATCTAATTAAGTATCAGTCAAAGTGATTTCCCTTCCACATTCATTGTTTTACGGTTTAAAAAATGCCTATAATTAGTAACAAATTTCATTATTTTTATAATCTAATTAAAAAAAAACAATATTATTACTTGAATATATGATAATCTAAAGGAAATTTAATTAAAAAATATAAATAAGATTTTATATTAAAAAACATAAAAAACAAAACTAAAAAAAATACATAAACAAATAAAATTATATTATTGCAACAAAAAGTTGATTACTGACCATATAATACCCAGTTAATTTAATATTTGTTACATCTTGATGGTTATACATTTTGGTTCAATTACAACTCAGAAAAATGAAGGAAGTACGAAGTAGAACTTTTAACACATTTATTTAACAAAACACACTGATTAAATTAAATGTAGATAAACTGCTGAACGCGAGATGCTTGTTTGATGGTGAGACCGTTCTGTTTACTTTTTCACTGTCCGGCAGACGACTTCTTTAATACCAGGGGCAATAACTCTTATTTTTTGCTTCAAGGGAAATAACTCGATTTTGATTTGTTAGGTTGACCTAACATCTCCCTGTTTAATTCTTTAACTGTACCGAGTGCATTTAGGATTAACTTGGAGGTGCAGTGTGACTACGCTTTGGCCAACTCCTGTGAGGTCTTTCATAATTCCCATTTGTATTTGTCTGATTGGGAGGTGATGGAGATGGCAGTTCGAATGTGTCCATTAACAGATCAAACAGAATGGTTGCTCTGTTGTCAACTAAGTTGTCTCCAGTGTATTTGGGACGTAACTGATTTTTGTGTTGTGCCTAGAATTGACTTCCGACTTGAACATCATACAGGAATTGTCCATTTATTTTGTGGATGATGCCTGGTACCCAGTTTCCCTTGCCAGGTCTGTAATTCCGAGCAAACACTGGTGTGCCAACTGAAAATGCCTTTGTTTTGTTGGGGCTTGGTTGTTGCCTTTGTCTCTGGGGCCGTAAAACGTCCAGTGTGGTACAGAGTTTTCGTCCCATGAGTGCATCTGCTGGTAACAGACCATTCTTCACAGCAACATTTGGTGTTATTCGATATGAAAGAAGTATCTCCTGCTGTTCACTCCATTCTTGCTTTGAGTAGTGCTCGTTTGAATGTGTCTATGATCTGCTGAAATATTGCAGAGGCTGTTTTTACCCCAAAAGTGTGTGTTAATAGTAAGCAGCTCCCTGAAGGTTTCTGTCATTTCGACTTGCAGATAAGCCTCTGTGAGGTCCAATTTTGCAAAGCAGGTGCCACCATTAAGTATGGTGAAGAGATCATCTGGGATTGCCAATGGGTTGGTTTCAAATTGATTTGAGGAGAGTCAATGAGATGCGATCATTGGTTAGCAAGTGATTGGACAAGACCACAGAAATTGGAATTTAAAGACTGCTGACCCGCTAAACCATGTGAACCGGAGAGTGAGCTTGCGTAATATCAGAAAACGTCTGACAAGGGAAAAGTGATGTTAAATGAATGGAAGAATATATATATATATATATATATATATATATATATATATGTACTAGCTGTCCTGACCCGGAGTTACTCAGAACTATTTGTAATTGCATTATTATTTTACAAAAAATATTAATTATAAAGCAATCGCACATCTTTGCAAAATTATATTCTAAGCCTTTCTTAGATGATAAAAGATGGTGTTTACATTCCTAATTTCTTATTAAAAAGATATCTGTAAGTCATGTAGATGCAAGAAAAACATGCACACACAGTCACACAACAAGTAGTCATGCAATTGTATTAATAATGAGATTGTAATAAGGTTGGGTTTTTTTATATATAAAATAGAAGGCAGAGGTTATATACAACTGAAACATTGTGAATATAACGAGCAAGATGAAAATAGTAGTCCGAATAATCCAAATTATCAATCCTCATCTCAAAAATTCTGAAAAATGTTTATTTTTTTATATTTATACTTGCATTTTTTTTACATTGACAAGGTTACAAAACTGGCTTTAAATTACTCAATTGTTTTCGTACAACGATGATGAATTTCTCGATTTTCTATGCAGGGAATTTGCTCTTTTAATTTTTCAGTTTTTTTACTTAATAATCAACTGATATTAACATAAATCTTAAATTTAGTGCAGCCAAGCAGTTCAGTGAATAATTTTCGTACAACATTCAACTTAAGATGCAAACATTAAAGTATTTTACAACCAATTAGAGAACTGGGATTTCTTCTATCTAATACAAGCAAAAATAGCCATTGAAGAAATGTGCAAAACACTGCCGTGAGCTGATCCGAAAGTATATAAAGAAAGTTTTCAAGGGAGATAATCAGTCGAAATGTCTCATTCAGCTCACCAGCATGATTACTGACTCACATTAATCTGTGTCTCATAAACACACTCACACATGTAGTTTGAGAGAAATCAACTACCACTGATGAGCTGCTTTTTACTGACACAGGCAGCATTCAATGTGACTGACTCACACATTAGTCCGTTCATCATACACACACATAAAGAGGTTGGTGGATTCATGCAAATACTCATCGTCTTGTATACACAGTGACTCTATTTTCAGTGAAGCACATTCAACAGTATATTTCTTATGTGAACATTAGGTCAGACACTCTACTTGAGATATTGGGCATCCCAAAACTTGAAGGGCAAACCATCTTCACTGGTTCAAGTATGCTGAAAGAAGCAAGGTGTATATGAGCACTTGCAGAGACCTAACACTAACCAGCAAAAAGAAAGCCTGGGGCTCTAAAAAGATATGGAAAGAAACCATCAGGCAAGATCACAAACAGTGGCAAATGGACAGAGTCAATCGCCACCATTGTGATCACTGGAGACTTAGCATGAGGACAGTCAGACAACATCGACCCTCTTGTTGAAGGGAACATAGACGATAAACCTGGATAGTGAGTGTGAGTGAGTGAATAAATTTCATTATTATTTAGAGCCAACTCCACAAGCACAAAAATAATGACAAGATTAATAATATAAATTCTAGCTTTGCTTTTGTTGGGTGGTCATGAAATAATCAAATTTATACTTTATGACATGTTACACTTTTTCCTTACATCACACACACTTTTCTTGTTGATTCCTTCTTCCTAGCCGTGTGGCCATCAGTTGTCAATAATTCCAATAGGTTCTGCATACTTCACACATAAATGCTAACTAGTCGTTAATCCAGTTTATAAAAAGAACGGCTTTTATTTGCACAATAAAACTTTCTCATTTCGACTAGTTTTAAATCCTGTATCTTTTTCTCCCAACCGCCGCTGACTTACCTGTGAGTATCGGAATGATAATTGATCTCTTTCCTTGTTTTTGATAGAGATTTGGCCGACAGGAGTGAAGAAATCTTCATTACCAAATCACTGGCGCTGAAATATAAAAGGAACCAAATCTAAGAATCGTTATCATAAGAGAAATGTTTTTCTATCAAAGATTTTTGAACAAATAGAATTTTATTGAGTTGATCAATTCTTTTTCATCTCCGGCACTAAAAATAGTAATAGACAAAGTGATGTTTCATAAATTAAAAGAATTGTAACTTTTGATAATTGAAGTAGTAGTTTCATTTTTTGTGAAATTGATTCCCGTCGGTTGAGAATTTTAGTTGGAAAAAGTTGTGGTTATGATGTCACAGGTCGCAGAAGAGATCTCATAGCTTCTTTCCGTGAACGGCTAGCCTTTGGAATTCCTTTCCGGCTCCCTGTTTCCCTGACTGTACCAACATGCAGAAATTTAAATGTAATGTGAACAAATATCTCGCAACTCTCCACTTAGGATGACTTGTAGATATGTTCCCTTATTCACAGTAGCCCCTAATATCTCAGTGACAATGTGCCTTGTTTGGGGTGAATAAAAATTAAAAAACAACTTTTTTAATTACTTTTGTAAAAAAAATAAGGAACGGTAACTCTTATTAAAAGAATAAGAGTTATCTCTCTTGGAATGAAATGTTTGCTTTCTGTTTTGCAGGTGTAAGAAAATGGCTAATGTTAAATAAAGAAAAACGATTTTAATTTGGTATGAAGTCAAGTTGAGCCTCGCAGCTTTAACTTATATTTAGAAGATTGGATTTTATTTTCTCAGAAACATGAGTGTAATTATGTGTCTACACATTTTGTTGGTCTTTGTAAGGCGTGAGCAGGTATGATGAAAGAATATCTTAAGCGGAAGTTAAGCCGCGTATAAGAAATTACTGACTTGTACTATTCTAAAATAACTGTAAATGAAACCAGGCTGTATTTGTTTATGACATCAAGAAGAATTTGACTTATTCTAACAGTGAATTATTAAGCAAGAGAAACGTAGCAAAACCTTGTGTGCATTATAAAAACATCTGAAGATGGTGTGATATGAAAGAAATGCAATTTTTTTATGCACCGGTTAATAAATGTTTGTGATGTCACATTATATGACAGCAAAATTTCAAAGAATCCATTGATTTCCACCTATTTTTTTCTATGAAAAGGTTAATATTTAACTGGTATAAATGAAAGAATACATTAGTTTATGGATTTACTATCAGTAACTGAATTTGCTGCTGATTACTAAGATGGCACCTATTTTAATTTTTCCGTCCAACACCTACCAACATGTAAAACAGACATTGTGATGACAAAGATGACATCCATCTAAAAATATTCCTAGTTCGCTAAAGTAATTTTTTAAAGAAACAGAAGCAAAAAAACATTTTTGTATTTTAAAGAACATAGTGAAAAATAAAAATGAAAATTGGCTAATCAGAATCAAATATTGATTTATGAGATGCATTACTATCTGAGTCTAACTTCAAAACTTCAACTGACTTAATTTTATATATATATTAGATCAAGTGATCAAGCGACAAGAGAAGATCAAGCCAAGCGATGCCTGCAGCTTTTTTTAAGTAAAGAAAAGCCTTGCAAAGAGACACTCCCACTCTCTAAACAATGAATGCATTTCCAAACAAAAGAACTTCTTTGCATCTAATGATGTGGACTAAGTCACGGGTTTTTAAATCAAAGTGATTTAACCTATAATGAACGTGAAAGGGTTTGTCAAAGTAATTTCCGTTGCTATTAACAAAGAAGTCATAAATGCATAAAAGTTTTTGACTCTGATTTTGAGCAATGTTTCTCTATGCAGAGTAAAGAATGTACTTCAGTTGAAGTCACATAGGGTTCACCAGAACAATGAAGCAGTTCTCTTTGCAAGCGGTCTGCACGTTTGTCATATTTGTAACACAGAGCTTAACTACTCAAAGGGCTAAAAAAAAAAATTTGTTTAAATTCTAAACATTTTGAATTAAAAAAAAATAGCATGCAATGGCAATAGCAGGAGCTTCAACCATCAAATAAGATAAACTTATGCTTTATTGTATTCTGTAAATTAAATGTGAGACCTGAAATGGAAGACTTACATCAAATCTGTTGCTAAGGTCGCTGGAAAAATGGTTGGATCATTCTACTGCTCTAGAAAGTATCTGACTGCTGATGCAATTCTCTACCTGTATAAGTATCAAATATGTCCTAAGATGGAGTACTGTTGCTACATCTAGGGAGGTGCCACTCAGAGCATCCGTTCCTTCCTTGACAGAGTACAAAACCAACTTTGAAATCTAGTGGGGTATTTCTTCTCTTCCCTAAAAGAGAGGTTGCTAGTCTTTCTTTACTCTATCCTTATTTTCATGGTAGGCGCTCGACTGAGCTGCAATCTATGGTTCCCCCCTGTAAAAATTTAATAGCAAGAACTTTTCTATCTACAACCACTGAAAATAATTTTCCTTTATTCCTCTGCATACCCAAAACTATAGAGAACTTCCATGAGAATAATTTATTTCCTAGAACTGCCAATCTGCGGAACACAATACCACAGGACTGCTTTCCAGCTGACTATAACATGATCGTTTTCAAGTCAAATGTTAAATTCTCGTTAAGTCGTCCTCCTAATAATCCGTCAACTTCCAACCATCGTTACCAATCTTCTGGACAAACTCATTAATCCTTGCCCTCGAGTGGCTTTTGGGCCTTAATAAACAGTGACTTCTTAGTACATTAAATTTTTTTTTTTTAAATGTATACTGAGCATTCAAAGAACAATTTTCTTGGTAAAGACCTTGTGGTAAGCCTCCAAAGTGCTAGACTCATCATATCTGCAGCGATGTAGAGCTTCCTTTGCTAGTGGTGGAAATATTGGCAAAGAACAAATAAAATAGAACTGTGGATCCAGAAAGTGTGCAAAGATTTTTTGAGATTATACAATTAAGTTACATAAGTCAAATGTGATATTTTGCTGTTATTTATGAAGACCCAGGTACACAATTATAATAATGAAGGAGATATGTTGACTGTTGGCCTGTCTATGGAGGAGACACAAAGTTTTGAGGGAATTGGAGGAACCAAAGAAAGAATGATTGCAATTATTTAAATGTTTCAGAATATTTTCCTCATCTTGGTTACTGCCATTTTCCTGTTTCAGCCATTATACTTCTTCAGCTTCCTTTTCATAGTAGGTAACCATCCTAGAATTTCGAATTGAACGCTTTATTAAATCAACTTGAGGTAGATTGTTCTCGTTCTTTATTCCATACCTTTAAGATTTCTAATATCAGTTAATTTGTTCTAAGTTCCTTCACTGTTGTTGTTGTTGCTGCTTTCGTTATTGTTGCAACAGCGTTCACCCTGGTCGGGTTGAGACCGTCTTTTTCCTGGCCTGCACTACATCTCGAACCATGGCAGTCCATGCACGGCGGTTCTGAGAAAGTTCTACGTAGAATTTACTCTAGAATAGCTTTAAACCAACACGTTTATCCACGTCAAAATGGAAACAACCAAGATGAAGAAAAACCCTAACCCGTTCTCAAAACGTCTATGCACATTTCACTTACAGTGGGCCTTGTAAATTCATTGTCTCAACATGGGCCTGGATTTTCTTGGCAGCTGTTTGCATTAAATGCTTCTCAAAAAGAGAAAAATCCTCTTGAATAAACAACTCGTCTGAACCCAGGGCTCCAATGACCTAATAGAGAAAAAAATAAAACAACCAGTCTTAAAGTCACAAACAATATGATGACCGTTGGTCAGAAAAACTCTGTTATGTTCTGATCTATAAGTAGATAATTCAACAGCAATAATAAGTCGAAATGACTATGCAAACCATCGTTTGATTGAGTAACAAAAATTCTACAAACAAAATAGCATAAACTTTTTCATAGCATATTAATGCAGAATTATAATGTCATATCTTCATTATTGAGTCCAATGTTATATGGTGGGAAAAGAGTAAACATTTTCTGTTGATTCTAACCTGTATATATAATTAACTGGATTTCTTTTTTTCCATTAGTTGCTTAAAAATATTAACTGACAGTGTTTATACAACGTAGTGAGATGATACATAACACAAAGTGATTGAAACGAGAAAATGAGAAGTTAAGATTCTAATTAATACCAAATCAAATCTTATTCAATTGATTTAGAAGATGTAATATATCATGGAGTGAATGCAAATTATGTGAATGAAAGTTTGTGTTGTCAAAATTCGAAGAAAGTGAAATACTAAATAGTAAATGGCCACAATATATATATATATATATATATATGTACTAGCTGTATCTTCATGGCACTGACTGAGATGCAATGAATCCATTTTAGTTTTTATTTGTTTGTAGTGTTTAAACTTATATAGAATTTTTTTCAGTTATAAGGGAGACTACTCATTGTATACGCTAAGAAAAAATAATGAGTTATCCTTTTTGATGATTTTGAGTTTTCAATTTCTCAGTTGTGCGGGCAGGATTACATAATTTTTTAAAATAAACTGTAACGAAGTATGTTATTAAAGTTCCAATATGATAGTATGACAATAAAACAAAAAATTGCTAGTCAGAATCAACGTTTGATATGTCAGCTTAAATGCTATTTAGGTTCAACTTTTTAAATCTCACAAGATAACTTTATATGCTAGATGTACAATATATTTGAAAGGTGTAGAAAGGGTACAATGCATAAATACATTTGGATTTGGTCAATGTGAAAAAAGAAATGAAAAGAAATTGAAAAAATCTGCCTTTACAATGGAAAAGTATAAATGAAATGAATTTTGATGTTGACTTTACTGATATATTTTGCTTTGAAGAATCTGAGGTTTTCATCCACATTCTTGAAAAATTATTTAAAACCTAACTTTTGAAAGAATTCTACATCCCTTCTTTGATAGAAGGGTGGTACGGAGCTGTAATAATGTTAGTATTTCATATTCCTTAGCAGTAATATATTTTCAATGTTTAGTATAAATACAAGTCTTCAGATGTATGGTATGGTAACTTAATCATGTGACATAATTTAAAATTAAAGTCGATTGCTGTAAATCTTAGTGAAGCAAAAATGTCATGTGAAGTCCGGAGAAATAGGAATGCTGAGACCACTTGTGGGGTAGGGAGGGGGGGGGTGCTCTAGTTAGAACTACGAATTAAATCAATAAAACATTTTAAGTTAAAATTATTGGGAGTCAAAAATAAGCACATCCCTTCAGACATTATAGAGGTGGAAACGTGTGGATAGGAATGTTCTGGCATGGAAGTTTTATAAGTTTGTCCCTGTGCCTACATCCATCATGTCAGAACAGGTAACTAAATACCAAGGAATGAAATCCCCAAACTGTTGTAAAATTCTAATCATGCTAGTTCTATCAACCAAAAGCATGATTCAGTCCAAGACAGGGCTCGACTTTTTAAGAAACGGAATCACTTCCACTGATAATAACTGAAATATTCAACAATAATGTCATCAACTCAGAAATTTGTTTTTCAGGGTCACTTTCAGTTCTTAAAACATTTTTCAAAAATATTGAATCATTTTTTTCATATTCTATTTAATATGAAAAGAAAAATTCAATGTTTGAAAAATGTTTGAAGAAGTGAAAGTGACTCGTCATTGGATTTTAAATGATATAGAATTTTAATATCAGTGCTATCCTTAATATATAGAGTATTTGGAGCTTAACCATTTTAATAAGGAAAAATCTCAAAACAAAAATAGTTACCTTGAAGTTAACTAATTTATCTTTGAATAGGATTAAGGACTCAAAAAACAACTACAACAATAACCAAAATAAAGCAAGCAATTAACAAGCAACCAACCTTTCCATTGCCAATCACAGTTTGCACACCAGGTGGCAATTGTAAGACATGGGTGACAAAGGCACGGTGAATTTTCAAGAAAGTACCATCGTCTTTGTCTAAGGTGGCCAGGTACTGGTCAATGTCCATTCCCTGTTGATAGAGAAATAATGAAATGACATACAAACAAATGGTTTGGTTTTTAAAACTACATTAGATAACGGTAACATTTCTTGGATGAACTGTAAAATCAGAAAAAGCAAGACAAAATCAAAATATTATCAGCATGGTGGCGAGCAAAGGATAAAAACAAGCGAAAAGACATGATTGATAACAAACGTTATTAAAGAAAGGTGAAAAAAGAAAAAGAAGGAAATGGAAACAATATTAAAATATGTACAAAATTTCTTTGCAGATCTGGACGAATTTGAAAAAGGATTCAAACGAAGTCAAAATCAGCTGAGAATTCTAATTCCTGGTGCACATAAAACTTTGTATTTTTTTTTCAGCAAAACCTTTTCGATTTTTATCTTTCATTTCCTTGTTTTGCTCATTCGTGATGAAGCTTTTGAATTAAATGAGAATTAAATTTTGAATACATCCACAGGACTTGAAAAAAAAAAAAAAAAAGAAAAGAGACAGAATAGATTTTTTTCAAGGACAAATCTGAGAAATGTATATTTGATGATAAATTTCTCAAATTAACTGAGGAAACAAATGTTAACAAATTCATCAGAGGAATAATGTTAGGAGGAATTTGTTTAATTTTTCAATCTTTTATAAACATAGTAAGGATTTCAAATAATGTTTGTCGTTCTGTTCACTTTTATTTCAATTCTATCAACACTGATGAAATTTCAGTTTTTTGAGGGTTTTTTTTTTCATGGAAATCGCTCCACAAGCCTACAGTTTGTGGGAAGACGCTACAGTTGAATGAAGAGCTACTAAGAGGAGATAATTTAATAAAAATGAACCCACTTTTATGAAATACTAGCAGGAGAAACCGAGGTTGCTCAGGATCGAATGAGGATCACTACTATTTACTTTTTCATAATGCTTATAACACCATATTAGTTTCTTTGTTTTTACTGCTCCCCTCCTCAAGTTTCACCATCTAATATAGTCAGAAGCTGAAATATTGGAAAACTCTGAATTAGTGTCTTATACATATAGTTTAAATTTCATTAAAATTAGAAATATTTATTTTATATTTTAAGAGGGTTCTGTCCCCATGGGCTACTTAGAGGTGGTGGACATGTAGATATTAGGCACATAGAGGGTAACAGAGATTCAAGACCACTTCCATTGTCTTTCCCACAAAATTTTATACATGATTTAAATTTCATAAAATCAGGATATATTTGAAGTTTAAAGGGTTGCACATAGAGATTCGAGAACATTTCCATTGTCTTCCCCGGTAAATTTTACATGAGAATCCACTTTTAGATTTTATGTAGATTCTCTAACCATTCTTTCTATAGGGAACACACAAACATCACACAAACATTGGGGTTTATATATAGAGAGAGAGAGATTTATAAACAAAACAAAAATAAAATGTTTAAAGCCTTAAAGATTACTTAAAAGTTTTATTAAATTAAAGTAAAAATGATTGGATTTACTTACATTGACTTCTAAATCCTTTAATGTTTTCTCACCAGCCTTCAGACTTTTGACATAATCTTCTTTGACGAGTTTCGTAACAAAATTCTTGGCCATGTTTCCGGTCAGGGTTGACATGGCAACGTATACAGCCCGACTGATGAAGTTATCTTGCTCCAAGTTGAGGGGATTAAAAATGATACCCACGCGCATATGATTGGAAAATCTCTGCAGACAAAAGAAGACACATTATGACATTGTAAAACAGCAGTGATTTCTGGATAAAACTGTGAGTGGGAAGAATCTTAATTTGAGTCATGAGGAAGCTGTTATGTTTGCTATTAAGATTTGTTTTATGACACATCAACCCTAGAGGTAATTTTGTGCAATACAATCCTCCACTTCATAATAAAGACCAATATGTATTTATTTGTATATTTATATACAGAGAAATATATGTACTACCATCCTGTCACAAAAAAGTTAGTAAGTGAAAAAACATGCCTGACAAAAGCATTTCAAGTGCTGAGGGGAAATGAGAAAGCAAATAGCAAGTCAGATAAACCCCACCATCTGAAATCAATTCAGAAAGAAGTTATCAACTCTAAATAAAATGGGTTTCTTTTTCTTTAGGTCATCAGAATGATTATATTCTCCAAATCCAATGTCTATAAACGCTTGTCATAAACTGTCCTCATAAGTAAAATTTTATTCGTTTAATTCAAATTCATTATTTTCAATCCTCTCATAACATTTCATCATTATTCGACTGACAATCTATCCATCTCATTAACCTCAAGTGGCTTTCAGCCTTGATAAGTGATGACTCATTAATAAATTAAAATATATATATCTTTTTGTTATTGTCACTGTTGTGTTTGGAGAGAAAGAGGTGTCAAAATGTCAGATTGGATTACTCAACAAACAGAAAGAAAAGCTACATACCGAAAACTGTTTTGTCAACCATTTTCACCCTACGTTGCTACTTGTCAGGAAAAAATAAGTCTTGCAATCATTCGATTTTCTTGATTTTTTAAAATTTAGTCTGCTCACCAGTTTCTGCTTTGATTAATGACGTCAAGGGAGTTGGAAGAAATAACCTTGGCCTTTTGGCTAAGATCAAAGTGTAGTATCTGTTCCGATGGATACTGCACCCCATACTGGTGTTGTCTTGGCCTTCGGGTCTTGATTTACGCCCGTCAATGGGTCTGTCCTGTGCAGTTCTAGGAGGTCCACCCTCCCAGGCTTTGCCTCCCCTCTTTGGGGAGGAGTAAGTTTATTGCTTACTGCCTGAGGCGCCTCTACCGGGGAATGTCGACGGGCTGCCCAGGCAATTTTTAAACCCCACTTTCCCGACCCGACTTTGGGTCACATCTTACTTGTGGGAGTAAGATAAAAACTGGCCTTGTGCCTAACTCCTGGAGAGGAGTAAATCAATACTCTTACTGCAACACTTTACACCATAAGAAAATACGGAAGAAATCTAATTAGTGTCATCTTTTCATATTACACTATGTGTTTGCTGCTTCAGATGTATCACTACACCATGTTCACTGTTCAACCGCTCTATTTAAATAGATTGCATTTTTTTCTTTTTTTATGTATTCACTTTTAAAATAATGTGATATTTCGACTGTGTACAGAGACAGAAGATTATGACCGCTTTTCCATCCTTGCTTTCTGTAAAAACATCTATTTACAGTTTGTTTAACACCAAATTATTTCCTTTAAATCTGAATTTCTAATACTATTTTTATCCATGTTACATTTCGCTTAATTTCCTCCATGTAACGTTTTCTTTAAAACCAATAACAAAAGTATGTCTACAGTCAGCTGCACTATTTATGTCACATGATGTTTTTATTTAATTTCAGAAACGGCCTTCGAAATCAATCATTAACTTACTAATCATTAACCGTCTAATATTTAATTTTCATACATTTCTTATATATTATTCATATTCGTAAACAACGGACTTAATTTTCATCTTAATTAAACAGCATCGCATTTGCATAATAAAAAATTCATTAGATTTGAACGCAAATAGATTTTTTTTTAACTACATGATTTCTAGTCAGCAGATTTCTTTCCCATGCATTTAATACAATAACATTACAAGCTCTGCTAGTACAAATAGACCAGCACACAATGTTGCTACTTTTACAGTCGCCAACGAGTAAGCCTATAAATCTTCATTTTCAACAACTTCTAAATACTAGCCATGACAGCTCAGTTATTTTAGCATTAGACTGAAAAACTGGTTCTATCCTGGATTTGGGCTTCCAATATTTTATTTTCTTTCTTCTTCATTATTAATCGCATATGCTCTTTCTTAGTTACGAAATAATACCAACAGTAAATGTTCATGATTATTTATAAATTGTATTACAGAACACAATAATTAATACTTACAGACAATTAAAAATTTGATTAAAAATAATTATATGGGGTTCAGGGGTGTGAGCAGGAGTTTCTTGAGTTCTACAATTTTCCCGGTGCACGGATCCTGCTAGTTATTTATAAAAGTGAAAAAAACTATCTTATCTGTCTCCACCTGGATAATGCCAGGTAAATACAGCTAATATATATATAGAGATTAATAAGAAGAGGAATTTTTTAATAGTCGAACATACAATAGTGATAAGCAAAATAATATAAGTTTGACATCTCCATTTTCACTCATTTTCTTTGAAAATTTTTATCTTTAATTCTAGTTTTAATTTCTAATTAATGTGGTTTCATTAAATCTATAAAGCTAAAAGTAGATTCTATTCACTATTTCAAAAATATAGCTTATAAGAAAGAAGATAATGTTTAATTTTTTAATTTAAATTATTTTAGTGCAAAATTGTTTGCCCTTTCAATCCGCATTTGTGTATTCACTTGCAATTTACAACAGAGACGAATTTATCAATGTATTTATATTTTAATAAATAAAACTAATAAAAAATATATGTCCATAAAATAATAACATATTCTACTAACAATAATAACATATTCTATTAACATGGAAATTCTACGGTTCCCGCAAGTAAAACAATGAAAAAGTATCAATGAAATTTTCAAAAATGTGATAACGAACTCAAAATTTAGAAAAAATACTTATAAACGAATTGTTTTCAAGGGAAATAACTAAAATGAACAGCAGAATAGTCTCCCTTGAAAAACTGAAAATCTTCAATTTGGCATTTTGTGGAGTAATTTTGTTATTTACCAGATTTTTAATGGCCGTGTAGACTAATTCTCTTCCTTTTGGTGATTCAACATCAGCCACAATCCAAATGGAAACTGCGCGAAGGGAAGTATCGTCTGCAAAAGGGAAATATGGATGAAAATAGACTGAGAGGGAACGGGCTGTAATGAAAGTACTGGATTCAACAATTATATAAGACACAATAGAGAAAAGCGAAGTGGTCTTTGTTGGACACAAGATGAGATGAAATTATACTATCGCTTTGCAAAATTCGCTACTTGAAAGAAAATCTTTAAATAATAAACATTTCATAAATTTCTTGTAAACATGAGACAAAAACTATCAACTTTATTCATATAAATAAACATTAACATTTATTCGTATAAATAGATAAATATTAACATTTTGGTAATTTTGAAAAAATAAGACCATAAAGAAATGAAAAGAAAGTAATCAATTTGCCTGACCGATGGGAGAGCTGGTGGGGGGGGTTCATTTTCTTTTATCTTTAAACTTACAATTCATGAACAGATAGCAACTTGTTGAAAATTAAGTTAGCCCACTAAAGAAAAGGCTGGAAAGGAACATTTGAACACAAATACGAAACGTTTGTCCATGGAATCAAAACAATCATTGAATTTAAAAACTATAAAAAAGAAAATGTAGTGTCGAGAGGGAGCAAGCAAGCAGCCCCCTCCTCTCTCTTATAAACTCTTCTTCCTTATGCCTCGTCGGTATATCTTTCTTTCTAATTTCATTTAAATCACTTTTCCTTGAAAATTAATGAACAAATCTTTTAAGAAAGGTTTTAGTAATTTATCTTGTTTTATTAAATCACATTAATTAATTACTGTTAATATCGACAAAACTATTGTAAATATATAGTAAAATAAAATTACAAATGAATAACACTAAACATTAATTTATTATGAACTGTTTAAAAAATAGTTATGCAAATTTGGTATTTAAATAACTGTTTAGGTCTTTTAGTCTCTATTTATACAATGTTTCAAAAGACTATGTCGTATTTATCATTTAAATAACAGTAAGCCGTTTTGATGGTAATTTAGGTGTGATAAAAGAAAACCTTTCACATTTATTCATATATATACTAGACCACATTGGATCAGGATTTCTCTTTTTCCACCCTCTCCATCTCTTTCATTCAAATGATTATCAACGATATTTCTGGCAACTACAATTCATCTTTATATTATGACATCATCCATTTAAGTAAATATATATATTTCATTCTTGATAATAATCATGAAGTGTGCCTGTTGACTAACAAAATAAGATACACATAATTTTATAAATATACTACACCCCCCCCCCTCCTCCTCGAAGTCTAGAGGTTTTGTCTAGTAGATAACCTCTGACTCTTTGGGTCACAGTTCATCTAGATAAAACGCCATGAAGGATCCTCCCTCTTTCTGGTTTGATGGATGTCATCCTTTAATGAAGTCATTCACTATGCACAGTTATCCCATCCACAAGATAACAAGCAAGAGTGTTAGTAGTATATATATATATATATATATACACACACAAATCAAATTATATATCATGCTTTAATTATTTAGAAGTATATAATTTTTACTTGGAACCAAAACAAAATATAGTAATTATTTTATAACACTTGTATTTCTACATATTTATGCAAACTTAAGTATGTGTCTATGTTTATATATATATATATATATATATATATATATATATATATATATAGAGAGAGAGAGAGAGAGAGAGAGAGAGAGAGAGAGAGAGAGAGAAGAAAAAAAGAGTGATAAATATGCGACGATTTATCTCTACAATTGCTCTATCTCGTATATTGAGCTAAACCTTTTCACTATAGGTTCCATCTACTAAAAGTTTTACTTTTGGTTTATATTTGATCCTATATATATATATATATATATATATATATGTTTGTGTGGAATAAACTTAAAAATTAATTAACTGCTCACTATGAATTTTGGAACACAGCTGCTAGGCGTAAAGGTGTGTAACGTGGCTATATTTAGCTTAATTTAGTTTTATGAAAACGGGGTAAAGAAGTGTTGAAAGCACTTCGTGAAAATTCAGTACTTCAGATTTTGAGTAAATTGTAATCATAGGTATTAGACATCAATTAATAAATATTCCTAAAATTTCAATTCATTTGGAAGATTTGAAAATTCAAATATTTCTGATTTGCATGAAATATGATCCATAGTTATTAGACACAAAGTAAGCAAGATTTTCTGAATTTAAATTTCTTCTTATGACTGCTTAAGCTCCAAATTTTTCATGTTTATCTATAATAAAAATAATTTAATGGATCTTGATCAAAATTGGAATTAAATTCTAGCCATAAAATTTAGTAGAATATATATTTTATTTTAAAAAAATAGAAAACCGTTTTGTAAATTAATTTTATTATTAACTAGCATAATATGCATCCTGTGACAGGTATTGTGCTCATATATATATATATATATACACACACATGAAACAGGATGGTAAAAATCTTTTTATATATATTCTGTTCTTATTTAGTTGATGAAGAGTACAACAATGTTTTTTTAATAAAATAACAATTACCGATTGCCTTGCAGTTTTCTGATTAGAAATAATTTAACTGGTTATAATGAGAAATTGTACGGAAACATAAGTTTGAAACCAAAAAAAAGAGGAGGGAGGTGAGGCAGGTAATAAACATTAGGTGATAGTTTGTATATATATATATATATATATATATATATATATATATATATATATATATATACAAACCAAGCATGACAAACCGGAGTCAAACTCAATATACAAATACATATTCATAGATAAGTAGAAATGCTCACACATGTGTCTACAGATATACAAACATCTATTATCATACTAATGCTGAGTTCATTAACATTTGTTTCCATATGGATTTATACCTATATATTTTAATGACACAAAATACATGTTAAAATATTTCTTAGTTCCTGGATTAAGCTATGTTTGAAAAATATTCTATTTTAATTATTCTAATTAGCCGTAAATTGTAATTAACTAAGCAAGTCACCCATCTCTCACTTTGCCATCTATGTATATCTTTCACCTTCTTTCACTGTGTGTGGATTCAAATGTCTCTGTGGGCATTTAGAGAGTGACGTTTTTCAGCTAATTTACAGTGTGTTCATACACACCGTTATAATGTATGTAAATTAGATGGCAAAATAAATAGGACTCTTTACTTCTATATTATCCATAATGGTAATATAAAAGTAAAGAATTATTATTTTAGTTATTGTTGTGACGTTGAAGGGGCGATAATAAATAAGAAAACATGGTGGTATATTTCCAAGAATGTATTTACAGAACTAGAGAATAGTATGTTACAGAAAGACTGCTCATTCTTTGTCATAGGCTCCTCTACACAATGTTTAAAAGAGTCCATATAATCACGAAAAAAGGTAGATCACCATCACATCATAAGTTATGCAAGAAGAATGTGTTAAAAGATGTGTCACGGTTTATGAATTTTCAAATTAAATCAAAGCAGAAGAAATAATGACTGGTTGTAAGCCAACAGGCCATAGGTATGTCTAGCATATCCATAAGCCTGCATGCATAAAAATATTAAGTTATTAATTTAGAAAATAATTTTACAAATAAAAATACAATAGCTTTGCTTCAGGGTCACTCCTTCAGGTGGGGATGTTTTTTTTAAAGATGATAGAATGAAGATTTCTTGGCTTGACCGACTGGTGGTCGCTTTGCTGGACAAACCACACCTGGTCATCGTTATTTGAAATTAACATGAACGGTGATAATATAGATATGTTGTTCTTGAATTCACTCTTCTAAACAACACTGGGACAGAAAGAGAAACAGGCAGCATACTATCTATATAGCTACATTTTAAACAGGTCTTTCGAACAGAATCTGATGAAAACATTTACCCAAGTTTGATTACATCACATGACCATTACTTCGGCTTCTGTTCCCACATGTTAAATTTGACTTATTGAACTTTCTGACACTTAATCCCTTCCTATGGCTATATGTACTTTAATGAAGCCAAGGTCATTCAATATACAGGTATTGCAAAATATTTTGCAATCTAATAACTTTGCCAGTTTTCATTCAACTGTCTACAAATTTTCACTTGTTTAAAGAAGTGAAAATTTTATGTTTAACGATTTCATCTTCACAGGTATAGAAATGTCATTCAGAAATGAATTAAACCCATCTAGTTTCATTTGTCTTGACTATACAGTTTTGTAGATATTTACATCTGAAATGATATGAATTTTTTTAACACGCGAGTTAATTACAAAATGTTATTATAGCAATTTGTGTTTGTGACATGATCAATTGATTTCCAAGAGGAAAACAATTAAAAATCTCAAATGCAGTCTCATATGAAGTAGAGATCAATCAAAAAATGATCTCACTTCTAATCCACTAAATAAAAAATGATCTCACTTCTAATCCACTAAATAAAAAATGATCTCACTTCTAATCAACTAAATAAAAAATGATCTCACTTCTAATCCACTAAATAAAAAATGATCTCACTTCTAATCCACTAAAATAAAAAATTATCTCACTTCTAATCAACTAAATAAAAAATGATCTCACTTCTAATCCACTAAATAAAAAATGATCTCACTTCTAATCCACTAAATAAAAAATGATCTCACTTCTAATCAACTAAATAAAAAATGATCTCACTTCTAATCCACTAAATAAAAAATGATCTCACTTCTAATCCACTAAATAAAAAATGATCTCACTTCTAATCCACTAAAATAAAAAATTATCTCACTTCTAATCCACTAAATAAAAAATGATCTCACTTCTAATCAACTAAATAAAAAATGATCTCACTTCTAATCAACTAAATAAAAAATGATCTCACTTCTAATCCACTAAATAAAAAATGATCTCACTTCTAATCCACTAAAATAAAAAATTATCTCACTTCTAATCCACTAAATAAAAAATGATCTCACTTCTAATCCACTAAATAAAAAATGATCTCACTTCTAATCAACTAAATAAAAAATGATCTCACTTCTAATCAACTAAATAAAAAATGATCTCACTTCTAATCAACTAAATAAAAAATGATCTCACTTCTAATCCACTAAATAAAAAATGATCTCACTTCTAATCAACTAAATAAAAAATGATCTCACTTCTAATCCACTAAATAAAAAATGATCTCACTTCTAATCCACTAAATAAAAAATGATCTCACTTCTAATCAACTAAATAAAAAATGATCTCACTTCTAATCCACTAAATAAAAAATGATCTCACTTCTAATCAACTAAATAAAAAATGATCTCACTTCTAATCAACTAAATAAAAAATGATCTCACTTCTAATCAACTAAATAAAAAATGATCTCACTTCTAATCAACTAAATAAAAAATGATCTCACTTCTAATCCACTAAATAAAAAATTATCTCACTTCTAATCAACTAAATAAAAAATGATCTCACTTCTAATCAACTAAATAAAAAATGATCTCACTTCTAATCAACTAAATAAAAAATTATCTCACTTCTAATCAACTAAATAAAAAATGATCTCACTTCTAATCCACTAAATAAAAAATGATCTCACTTCTAATCAACTAAATAAAAAATGATCTCACTTCTAATCCACTAAATAAAAAATGATCTCACTTCTAATCAACTAAATAAAAAATGATCTCACTTCTAATCAACTAAATAAAAAATTATCTCACTTCTAATCAACTAAATAAAAAATTATCTCACTTCTAATCAACTAAATAAAATATATTTTTTTTTTACTTCTGATCAACTAAATAACAATTATTAAACACATTTCTATCATGCTATTTTTATAGAATTTATAGAACACATGTGGATATTTGATGCAGATTAATAGCATTTAAGCAATCTATAAAAAAACAAAACAAAAAGTTTGCCAATACCTTTGCGTGCTAAATAGTGCATATTCTGTGCAATCACTGATGACATGGCTTTCACACTGAGGCTTGAAAAAGACTCTGGATCATAATAAAGGTCTTTATCTACAAAGAAAAATAAAATTAAAATATTTACTTTACTATACTGCCATTATAATTTGGTTTGGTTAGGTTTGGTTAGTTTTACGGCATATGAACCATCTATTCCGAATAAATTTGTCAAACAGAATCCTAAGTTAGGATAATTATTTTATTTTGTTTTTTTGAAAACAAATTTTAAATTTTTTTCAGGAGTCAAACTTCTTCGATGAAGTGTAAGATTTTGGTAGGATTTGTGTCTTTAAACAGGTCTTTTAGATTTTTTGAAGTGTAGTATTTAAAAAAAAAAGTTTTTTATGGAAATCGCTCCAGACAAGACATGAAGCCACTTGATGTAAGGGGCTAAAAAATAAAATACTACTTTAAAGTCAAAAACTGGCCAACGATAAGTTTTATATGGATAGATTCCAACCCAGAAAACAGCAATTCTTCCCCTGTATCAGAAACATCGCTCATGGAATGTGAGGACTACATGACAAAATAAGGGAAGCAAGAGTTACGAGGCTGACAAAAATAAACCCAAGGTCCACTTTCTACTCTCTTTCGGCTTTATTTCAGATCCTGTCAGTTAATTAATATGTTTGACTGTATAATATTCTTGACATGATATACAAATTGGAGACTCGCCACCTTCCAATAAATATTTGTGAGTAATATGTGCATGTCCTATACAGAGTCTGGCTACTACAACCTCTTCTTGCCTTTCTGTAGCTTAAGGGCCACTCATCAATAGTCGGTCAAATCTTGTATAATTTATTACTTTGGCATTTATCCCAAGATTCTTGCCATTTCTCTTTAATTATCCTGCTTATAGAAGGTCGAAGATCAGTGTCTGGAATTCTTTTGCTGCTCTATCTGCTTTTCATTTCCACGAACACTGATATGATTCCATATCCAGCATACTTTCATTTTACTCTGTTTAGGTAATCTTGTTTAAGATTTTTCTGATTAAGGAGTTATGCATATTTTTGTTCTTCAGTTATGTTATCACCGATAGGGCATCAGAAAAGATGATGAATTCATCAGTCTTACTATGTTCTATTTTTAGAGCTAAGTATATGGCTGCAGTTTCTGCACTGAAAATTGATGCTTTGTCAGTTAGTCTATACTGCATTTTTGTCTTATTTAGGATAGCAGTGCATTAGATTACCTGATTCTTTAGATTCATTTGTGTAGATGTACTTATAGTTGGGATAATGGTTTTTATATTTTCAAATTCATCCTGAAATATAATCGGGTTGGTTTTGTTCTTTGAAGTATATGTCAAATAAATTATACAAGAGGGTTGTTTTAATTCCCAGACACATGTCCATCGCATCAATTCAGCAGGCTGGAAGACCAAAGCTCTCTTGGGATGAGCTGTATAAATGCGACCGTGCAGTCCTGAGGATTGCGAACTTTGATCTTCGTGACTGCCGAGCCTGGAAAGGAAGACTTCAATAAAGACTGACAGACATGCCTCACCCTCTTATAGAGGACTAATCAAAGGTCTGTTAAAAATAAATCAGATGATGGTAGAATTTTAGAAATTATTGATTGGTTCAATTCTAGTTTGTTTCTAAGTACCTGGATATGGTGACTAAAAGGTCGATTGGCACTGATTTTTCTCTCAAACAAGGTTTTATATTGTGTATTAAACAGGCAGCCATAGGCAGGATTTAATAGACATGATTACAACTTTGTCGCATATTGAAGTACCAATTTTTCTCTTAGATGTAAAGGACCTTCATTCGCTTCAATATATAAGCTCTCCACTCGAGATGTGCAAAAAGCCTCCAAAGCGAGTCTCAATCACTGGTGATGAATAGTTTCCAATTGCTGCAATCGTGGTACTCTTTCCTTGAGTTGAGGACTTTCCAGAATAATTGGAAAGTGATCACTCCCACACGTCTCATTGTGCACCTTCCATGTGTAGTTCATGAACATTGTCGGATCACACATAATTAAATCCACTGCTTAATACGTTCCCGTTGCTGGGTGTAGATATGTGTTGGTTTTATTGTTGTAGAGGCAGGTGATTTTTAGTCTATAATTTTCCCAATAATCTCCTTTTGTATTTGTACTTTTACTCCACCATATTTCATTATGACTATTAAACACAACAGGATGAATGGTTTGGGGAGCGTTTTATTAGGTTAGTCAGTTTAGATTAAACTATGATCTGACCTGGTGGCAAATAGATGAAGCAGATTGTCATTGCAATAATACCGATATAGCAACCGCCCGTATATCCGTGTCAAGTAGTATCTGGCTTTGCGGAATTTTATTATTTATAACTACTGATGTTCCACCAGAAGCTCTATCAATATTTTTATTTATATAGTTTATATAGTTGTATGGGATATTGTTTTTTCATCTGAATATAACTATTTTCTCCGGGGAATGTTTCCTGCAAACAAACGACTACTGGATACATTCTTTTAAGGAGAACCAACTCCTCAAAATTTGCCTTAACGTTTCTCACATTCCATTAGATAATTTTATTCAGCATGTTTTTTTTTGTTTTTTTTATTATTTAATCTGGCTCTTGTGATTTTGTGTTCTCAACTTCCATCTTTTCTAAACCTTTGAATTAGTTTATCAATAGAGATGGAAAAAAACTTCAAATGTAAGGAAGATAATTTCTATTTTACCTTTAAGGCAAAATTGAAATTATCTCCCTTACATTTTGAGCCTTCTAGGTCATTATTTAAAATTGTCTCCTTTGTAATAATCTTCTTTGCCGGAATAATTATTTCCGGAAAGAAACTGGAGCGAATTACACTTTTAGTGTGAAGAATATGCTGCAAAGATAAAAAGGAAGAAATCACGAGTCAGAATCACATAACGATTTGTCAGATCCATTGCTATTTAGGTCTAACATCGAAAATCCAACAAGAAAACTTTATATATTAGATAAATAGAGAATATTGCCATTAAACCATGACAAAATTAACTCCCTTTGCCTACAGACTTCTTGAAGGTTTATGTAAGCGTTACATACATATTATTATATGCATTTGCATCACTACTAAGTTGCTACAAGGCTTTGTTAATATTGTTGTTTTTAAATAAGTCCAGTGCAGATAACCAGTGCCTTCATACCAATTCAATAAGCAATTTGGACCAGTAAAATGTCATGTTTATTATAGATAGCCTTGAATTTGTAATGTCAATTTCTGATTTCCTAAATAAATTTTCAATCACAAAGTTTTCTTGTTGTGAATTTACATTTAGGCCCAACCATTTTTTTTGTAAAGATAGTGTTCTTGTTCATGAACAAGATTCATGGATTTATTGTTTCACATGCATACGCCTCAACATTTGATTCAGCAAATCAAATAACAGATTCTATCAGGTGTGCATAGGCACATTCATTTTGATTAGCAATAGAAAATTTCAGATTCAAAAGATACAGCATAAATAAGAAAACCGGCAAGTGGAACTAGTAGCCAGAACGTCTGTAGTGCCCAAACGGTCAACAATACTTTGGGATTAGTGAATTTATTTTGAAAACACATGAATTCTAATTTCAATACAAACTCCTGGTTAATAGCAAAAAAAATTTTTTAATTTATAAATAAAAACCCATCTCTTTAGAAGACATCAGCTAATACCCTGAACCAAAGCACTCACACAATGGCATTTTTTAATTTACATTTATAGTTGGATTCCTAAGTAGATTGTGTCCATATTAATGTATTCAGATTCTAAACATTTTCACAAAAGGTGTGTTGATTGGAGAAATGGGGTAAGCTGAGAATTTCTACCTACTTGCATTTTCTGTCAGATCCAGAAACATAAGAGGGGCAGAGAGGATCCGAGAATTAATCCGTGGAAGTACATTTTCCTTCTCCATAAGCCAATCCAACATATTCATATTATCACTCAGTTCACCCTGGGGAAAGAAGAAAAGAAAACATTTCAGGCCAATAGAGGACAACATTTAGACAGATCATATGACATTAAAGGACAAAATGTAGTAGCGTTGATTCGCCTTCGGTGACACCCGTTCTGGCAGGGTAAAGCACCACTACCTTGTATGCTGTATCTAATGGAGTACGGATGAACAGACGGTGACTTTTCCAAAACAAGAGAAAACCAACACAAACTCATGAATGCTTGGTTATAAATAGTCGGGAAGTCCAGACAATCGACTAATCCATGTCATCGGTTATTCAAATGAGGCATCCACATAATTAAGCATAATATAAGTGGACAAAATTTGTTTGTTCACCAGTTTTTGTCTTCTGCGTATGTCGTACTTACAATTCTCTCTCATAACCTCCTGTTTGTGCTTCCAGTGATCCCATTGTTTTTGTCTCCTGTTTCTTGTTCCAGTGTGTTTTTAGAGGTCTAACGGCCTTGGTTCGTTCCCAGTTTTGTGTAAACCAACTGTTGAAGTGATCTAGTGAAAAGGCCCCAACTTACCAAAAGCAAGTAAAATCACATACACCGATAGTAAAGTTAAAAATGTTATGAGTGAGTCATTGGGAAAGAGGTGCAAAAGTATTCATTATGAAAAGTATGTGAAATCTCTTGTTTGATTAATATGCACATCAAATTTTTTGCTTGATTGACTAGATTTGTTGTCACTTTTTCCAGGAGATTTAAAGAAGTGCACTTCCATCCCTGAACAAACCACATGATGTGTATGTGTGTGTGTGTGTGTGTGTGTGTGGAGGGGGGGGGGGGTAATCTACGATCACACTGGATAAGCAAAAAGAGCAAATGGAAATGTGCAGAGCACACATGAATAGTGTCATATTCATTACACTAGGGAAGCAGCAAAACCTTGAGAGAAGTAGAATTTCTTTGCATACAACATACTTTTACTCAAACTTACATGATAGACGGCACGCTGGATTTCATGGGTGCCATGTAATATTTCAGAGACAACAGCTTCTTCCAACATATCAGCATTGAGATGTTTCTTCTTGAGGGGCACACCATTAAGCAATACTTGCGGCAAATCACTGAGACCAGACTTTTTGACAAAATCGGCTGCAACCTGAAAGGAACAAAAAATTTCTTTATTTTTTTTTCTTTCGCTAAATAAAATTTTGGCTGAGAAAATTACTTTAATTTGAAAACAAAAGTGAAGTGTACAAATAATTAAAATGGCAGCAACATGAGAAGTTGCTTCGGCTTTTGCCTTCGTAAAAGGTGTTTCAGCTAGTGTAATATGATTGTTAGTTTCTCTTTGAATATCCTTAGAAGGATTAAAGGACAGATGGGGCAAAGAGTTGTCTCGTGAGGTCAGAAAGTCTGCTGGGAAAAAATGTGAGAACGGAAAAACAGGAAGTGAGAAAAGCATGAAACATGTGAAGAATGAAGTTAGTAAAAAATTTTCTATGGAACGGAAAGCGACAGAGAACAAATCGAAGTAGACATATAAACAAATATGGTCTTAAAAATGGATAGTTAAAAATAAACTGAGGTTGTCTCTCTTTCCCCTCCCCCATTATGTCGACATATGACATAAGAATCCGAATAAAAGAACAAGCTGTGGATTTGATAATCATCACAAAATTTGTCCAATTCGAACTAACAATTGTTGGGTTTATTTCATCCAGTAGAAAAAAGCACTCATTTCAGCTAACAAATTCCATGCAGAAAAATCCTCATCATTTTTTAGAGTCCAGCTTGCAAAGTTTTCAACCTCACAGCATTAAGCCAAACCCACTAGATGATCGATCAACCGCAACAGAGATATGCAACAAGAGTATCTACATTTATTTAGGCACCAAGATTGTCTATTACTGGGTTAATTATAGCGTGTGGCCGCAGGGAATTTACTGTTTGCAACATATGAATGTGTGTTTATGTGTGTGCATATATATATATAAAAATCTCCCTGGAGTATGAAATTAAGTCAAAATCAAGTAAATCTATTAATAATGGAGTTTATGTATCTGTCTGTCAGTCTGTCTGAAGCCGAAACTCCATCAGAGTACTATGACTATTTACTAAGTCTGCCAGCTTCATTATATACTATGAAAAAAAAAACCGCTGTAAACACTATGCACGTTTCTCAATTTACATAATCAATTGCTTTTGAACTTCTAATAAATTAGTATTCGCAAATATACACTCATGATTGTTTTCTTCAGATTTCCACATGTATTTACGCTATTTTGCTTGCTAATAATCTTACTTATAAATTATAATTATTTCTTTTATTATTTATATATATATGAAATGCGTTATGTAGTTAATATAACTATGACAAAACTGATTAAACAGCCAGGGTTAATCCATTGAATTGCTTCCCTCCCTCCGTTAATTGAGTATGGACGCAAGATGGCGCGTTTGTAAACAAAACGCTGGCATTCATCGTGCTACTTTTTATTTAAACGTTCTGAGTTTGTTTCTTTTCTTAATCTTATTAGCCATTATGTTTTAAAACACAAATCTACTGAATCAAATTGTTTAATTAAAATAATAATTGATTTAAAAATTACTATTTACAAACACACATGCATGCACACACACACACACACACACATAACGAATTTAGTTCAGGTAAACTTTTTCTATCTGAAAATTAAATAACTATTCGACAGTAGTCAGCAAAAAAACTAACACATTGTACTGGAAAACTATACAACTGATTTTAGAATCAAATTGTTTAATTAAAAAAAAGCGCATTAAAAAACACACACACACACACACACACATCGTGTTCACTGTATTTGATTTTTGGGTGCTTTTTTTCTTTAGGACCCGTGCTAACTTTGACCCCGTCGTTAGGGTTAGGGTCACGGTCAAAGTGGAGGTTAGGGTTAGGTTTTTTTTATTTCCTTTTTAATTAAAAATATTTATATGTATGGGGGAGGATAAAAAAAACTGGGGGAAGGCGGTCAAAAAAATTTTCTTTTTTCTTTTCTTAACTAAAAATATTTCTATGTATGGGGGAGGGTAAAATTTTTAAAAATTTGAGGAGGGGTGCAAAAAATTTTTTTTTCTTTTTAAACTAAAATATTTCTATTTATGGGGGAGGGTAAAACAAAAATCAGGATAGGGTCGAATTTCTTTTTTTCTTTATTTTCAACTAAAAATATTCTTGGTCATAAACAAAAAAAATCAATGTCTAACCACCCAAGAAATATGACTGGGGCTCCATCGGTTTACGCGTGAGCGTTCATTTCTGACGCGGTAGCCTAATAATAAAGGTGACTTATCTGTACACTTCATTGCAGTTTCGTTGCTTAGCCAATCTTCAGAAGTGTTTTATGATATTCTTCAATGTTATTTACACATTTCAAATTGGCAAAATAGTGAACGATTTGAAGTTGGATTTTAATTGCTGATTATACATGTAAGAGTCCTGGTAGATAGGTGCACTTAAACTTTTTATGACTCCTCTGAATATGATTCAGAACCATCTCCTAGTTAAGGATATCCATAGTAAAGATAAAAAATATAGTTAACATTGAAATTGTCCATATCTTTTTATTCATGAATGTACCAGGTAACCGAAAAAAGGATTTTCAAGAACACTGTCACCCAAAATTGTGGACACTGTCTATACATAGGCCTCTCATCAGGAGTATACAATACCAAAGAATATACAACAAACCGATCCTGTTATTAGCTTTCAAATATTTAAGTTTTTCTATTTAATTCTGTTATTGTCTTACTCTTAGCAGAGACTAATTCTGCTGATAACAGAGTTTTGTTAGAAGAGATTTTAATGCAGAATTCAGGGATGATTTGAAAAGAGTAAGAACAGATTCATTTTTAAGATGCATCCATTCAATCTAGGCGTTGAGATGAAAATGCTATTTCCTTCCATCTTACGTGTGACAAACTGATAATCTATTATAGAGAAAATGGTGCCAGGAGAAAGAAAGAAAAACATTTAGCAATTAAGACACATATACATTAATAGAGTCTATTTCAACAAATGGAGTAAGAGGTCGTAATATTTCTGTCTTTTTAATTTCTTTACAACACTTATTCATTTTCATTATAATTCAGATTCTAATAAATGTGATACAATAAAGGGTGTTGATAAATAACCACTGCTCTGATTGGTCGAATAAGATCACATGACATTAGAGAGGTATAGATAAGTCCGTTAGTGATAAGCAACACTAACAGCAGGAGGCTCTTCTCATGCCAACCTGGAAAAGGGAACGAAAAGTGTAAAGTCCTAGAAAATTATGATGCAACCAACAACTGTCCGGTAATGATGGCTAATAAATTGATATTATAAATATTCTACATTGTCATGAATACATTCATACATTTCAGCTAACCAAGAAGACAAGATGACGACCTTGATCTGATTATTATACTTGTTACGATTATGTGTTTTGACTGTCTAAATATAAGACTTTAGACTGGAAGTTAATTCCTGTAAAACCATAGCTATATAACTAATATAAATAACATCTGGGTTCAGGTTCAGCTGCGGCACATCAAAACTACCACATACCTCAGTGATATTAGTTCTGTACATGCAATGCAACAACTACAAATCCTTTACACCAACAGCTATGTACAGGTCAGAATTTTTGAAATGAAGATTGATCATTTGTATTATTCAGACTACTATTCTTATCTTGGATGCTATTCTCACAACATGTTGGCTTATGTAACCTCTGACCTCCTTCAGGTGTGTCTTATTGAACTCGAGAACCCGTACGGAATTTTGAACTGGGTAGAGTGTTCTCGTTCCATCAGCCATGACTATGTAGAAGTCTTAAGTTATTGGATTCGTGACACAACGGATAAAGTGCTAAGTAATAATCAGTTCTAAGTGACAGTCTTCTGGAGGTTGACGGTTCAATCCTCAGTATCGATGATACTAAGAATATAATTAAGAATTACTGAAGACTTCTATCCGGTTATGGAATGAGAAGAATCTACCTCATGGATCAAATAAACGGTTCAGTTCAAATTCTGTACAGATTCCCAAGTTCAACAGGCACACCTGAAGGTCGGAGGCTATATAGTCCGAAACGTTAAGATCATAACTTCTAAGATGAGAACAGTAGTTCAAATAATCCAAATTATGTATGCCTATGTGAACTTTATATTGAAGTGTATGTATACGTCTGTGTTGTAACTACAAATACACATTGTTGAAATAATCCATGTTTGCATTCCTTGAAAACATATGCTTGCTATAATACGGTTCACACGTGGGAACGAAAAACAAAGCCACTCGGACTATCACAAGAGAAAAAACACCTAACAGACCAGGTTTTGATAGAGGAGTTGTCATGTTGATATTCAGGGATGAGATGGGGGGATAGGATGAAAATATGGTGGCTGTTGATGGGGATGTCTTACCTTCCTCAAATCATCATAATCATCATCATCACCAAAAAGTTTCTCAATATCTTCATCATTGAAACGAGAACTGAATTCATTTATGATGAAATCTGAAGTCATTTCTTCGGATTTGTCTTTTTCATAAAGCTGTCAAAAAAGAAAAGAAAAAGTTCCTTAAAAAATGCTAGCAAAATACAGAGCAGATAATGTTAAGTTATTAAGAAAACAAATTTCATAATTTAATAATGTTTAAAAAATATGTGATTTAATTCAACACATTCTTAATTCAAATAATTTAATCTAATATATGATGTTACCTTATTGGATTTTATATGTTAGATCTAAGTAGAAATACATCTAACAAATCGATATTTGATTCTAACTAGCCATTTCTTCCTTGTTATCCTTGCAGCATATTATTTACATGAAAAGTGTAATTCACGTCTGTTTCTTTCCATAAATAATTATTCTGGTAAAGAGTATTACAATAGAGACACTTAAATAATTATCAAAAAGGCTCAAAATGTAAGGGAGATAATCCCTATTTTAACTGAAAGGTAAAAAATATGAGTTTTTTCCCCATCGTTTTCTGACTTTCATTATTTTTTTCAAATTTAAAAATTTAAACTAAAATGATATTAATTAATCCTGGACTACACTGTGTAGATACAGCTAGTATTTAATAATAATGTTACAACCCAGGGGGACATGCGTCTCATAATCTTATACAGAAAGAGGAGATGGACCCTTCCTTCCACAAGTGACAGCTTGCAACTGGTTTTTGCTTGCTCACGCTAACCTAAGCAGAAGGTCATGGCTTTCTTAACCAATGAATAGGCTAACAAAATAAAGTAAAAAGTAAATAAAGACAAAAACTGTAAGATCTGGTTTGGTTGGTTTGGTTATTTTGTTTCATGGCATATTATGGGTTATTTAATGCCGAATCCGGTCATTTTGGTAAAAGTTTTTATGTTTTATATTCCTTATATGCTTAAGTATTTATTCATATTGTTTGGTTGAGTGAAAGGAGAAAGGGAGGGAGAGGGAGGGAAATTTCTTTTTGTTTTCGGTTTTGCAGAACATGATTTAGTTTTGCAAAGAGAAAAAAACAACGATAAAATATCAATGTTTGGTGCATTTTGGGTCAGGAAACCGATATCTTCAGATAGCCTAATCTGGTAGCACCAGATATAAGATCTAGGGCGGGGGTACCTGGTTTATTTGTATGAAGAGATAACGTAGCAATATTGGACGTGGGATATGTTAGAATGATGGAGGAAAGGAAAATTTAATTTTAGAACTAGATTAAATAAAGAAGAATTTTTCCCTAGAAGTTAAGTTAGGAATTTAAGCTGGTGCATTCAAGAAGTTGCGTCATGAAAGGAAGCCGACGTGGCAAAGAAGCCAGTAAAACCTTTCCCTTTGGTGTTGGACGTTGAATCATACGGATGTCTTTTTCTGGGTCTTCCACCCATCACTATGGAGGGAATGGGCAGAAAGAGATTAATAGTAAGCTATCATCTAGATGAACTTGCTATGGGATACGAACTAACATATTTGCAGAAAGCAAATTAAATCAACAAAAGAATATGAACAGTCCAAAGCAAAATTAATGTGTTGATTTTTTTTTTTTTATTGCTATGACGACAGATGTTAAGTGAGAAGAAAAATAACTACTACTTCAGGTGCTGACAAGACCAGGAGACAAAGAGAGAGAACAATTGTACTGTCACTACTACAGAAAGAAGGAGAGAGACATCACAACTGATTGAACTTACTACTACTGTGTGTATATAAACAAAACACACTGTTAATTAGTTACACATGTAACAAAAGATCTGTTGCAAGAAAGAATAATCGTAATGCTACAGTAATCTATGGGGTCAATGTCCCCCCCCCCCCAACTCTTTTTCCATAATAACTGGTCTTCCTTGTCCTCCCTGGTCTTTGGTTTTATCATTACTGTCTGTCATTACAATTGACAACAAGAATACTCTCTGTCTTCAACTTGGCCATTATAGCTGTTAATGTTTTCGCATAGCCTCCATGGACATTCACTGGTCCACTTACTTCAAGCAGTCAGAGTGTTTGCCTTAAACAGTTTCCACTTCCTGTATAATCATCCAGGGGAAGTAACTAATCTGTCATGAACAATAGTAACGGACATTTTTAAAGTAGCTAAGCTTTCTTTACTAACAATCAGTTGTTAAACGAAGCCAAAATGTCTTAAACAATGGGCAAGGTAGAGAATCCCCATTTCTTACAATAACAACAATTCAGAGGCAGGGAATCACCAATTGTAACAATAATAACAATTCAGATTTTTCTTTAAGCTTTTTGGAATAATCAAAAATGTTTCATTTTTACTTAAATTTGGTAGTTTCTGTTTTTATTTACACTCAACTAATAATTTATAGTTAAAAAGAATAATGCTACATATAGACAACATTTCGAACAATAAGACCTTCCTCTGCACAATTATCTTGCTTTTTCAAAAGCTAAGAGTTACGGCAATTTAAGTTCTTTTACGGAAGATCAAAGTAATCTAAAAATCTGTTGAAAAAGTTTAAGAATTTTATTTGTATTTTTTAAGAGGATTATCTTTGTTTGGCTGTAATTTAATAAAAACAAATATTTTTTAGCGAATATTTAAAAAAAAAAATCAATAGTTTTCTGTAATTTCATATTTTAATTTTTTTCTGTTTTTGGAAGGTCTCATTGATCGAAACGTAGTCTATGGACCATTAAAGAAGATCTAACAATTGGAATATTACAAATTATAATTGTTCAAATGCTGGGAGTTCTTAAAGATAAAAAATCCCTGAAATAAAACAAAGTTCTAATAATGGTAAAATTATGCCGTTTAGCAAAAGCAAATAGGATAACAAGAAAGGATCAGTCTTTGAATTGATCTGATACCAACCAGGGTGGGTTGGAGGGTTGTCTGAATGAAAGCAATTAAAAGCCATTACTTACATCAGTGATAAAGGACAGAGCCAAGGCCGGATCCTGGTCACCCTTGATGTACTGGAAAGCTCTGGTTATGGCCACTCCTGGATCTGTACGCCCGTCCAAATCTTTGCTGGCATTAACAGCAAACACAATTCCGATCCTACAAGCAAAACAAAATGGAAACAAGAAGGGATATTTTTAAGACGTGTCCATTCAATCTACATGTTTCGAAATGAAAATATTTCAAACTTAAATGTGAGACAGAGGGACGGACAAGCTTCTCATAGAGATGAGAAGACACATCTTAAAAAGTAAAAATTATTGTTTTTTATAACAGAGTAAAGGCGGGAGCAGAGAGATGCACGGCCATGGTTGGTTAAGCAGATTATGTGGTTGGTTGGAGTATAGTAATTTTAAGTAAAAACAGTAGATGAGACATGAAGTTAGAACACAGATGGCCATCTGGAACGATCTTTGCTATGGATAATATAAAAAATAATAATTAGAATATTAAGCCACCAACCTTCCTATGATTGTTCCTTGAATTGAGTAAATAAATTATTGTTCAAAATATTTTCTGTTATTCATGGTAAACAATTCATCCGAAGACAGATACTTTCTATGAAGATGACGTTCAAGATGGCATACCAATCCTTGGTTGAATCCAGTCATTTTGATAAAAAGTTTCTATGCTTTAAGTTTTAATATTTGTGGTGGAATCTCATTTGGTTAGTCTTGCTCAGGTCCGCCGTGCAAGGGCAGCCATGGTTCAAAATGTGGTGTAGGCCAGGGAAGAAGCCAGCTGAACCCAACCAGGGTGAACGCCATTGCACCAACAACATTCATCGTGTAACATTTCTATGCAATTTGTTTCTTGCAGGAATTTTCAAATATGAACTTGTACTAAACGACCGTGATAATATTTGTGTTTTTTCTTTTTATTAGTCGTATCTTTAGATTTTTCCATTTCGATCTACTGCTTTTAGAAAAAGTATTATAGTGTCTAATTCAGTTGTTTTTTTTAAACAATTCTTTCATATTGCTTGTGATGTGAAATCTTTCCCTTACAGGGGGCTAGATCAATGCATTCGGTGAAAAGATGTTTTATTGTGTATGGTATGCAGTCTTACAGGTATCACACATTGGTTAACAACAACCAATGTGTGATGCCTGTAAGACTTTAATAAAGTATAAATGTATAACCCTTGCCTTGTTTAGGTTAGATGTTGGCATGGTCCGCAGTAAGTAGAAGAGGATATCCAAATAAAGCCACCAAGAAACACAACAGACACAAATGTACAACAAAATATGAAAAAGTGTCATCATAAATGAAAGTGACTATTTTCATAAAACCCTGAAATTTTTTTGTATTTATATTAAAAGTGATGAATATGTGAAACTTTACTAAGAGAGCCAGGGATTTCTGATAGTTTTCGTTGCTTCATCATTTTCTTTTTCATCTTTTGTGCAAGTTAATGAATTGTTATTTTACTTGAATTTGTGGAGGTCTCTTTGATCTTCAAGCCTTTTTCTTTCTTCAGCTTTCTTCCTCTTTCAATTTGAAGCCTTTGATTATCTCTCCAACATCCTAAAATCTGAAAACCCAGAACACTTTCATCACTGCTTCATTATTATCATCATATTCGGTTTAATGACCATTTAACACGCTGTGATGTATTGGACAGCTTCTAGAAATTGACTTCCAGAGGAACCCATCTCTGGCCAGGTCTTTATTTATCTCTCTTTCTCTACTCCATTTTCATCACTTCATCCTATGTTTTCCTTGGACTTCCCAAAACATCCATTCTTTTAATGTGGCTATACCATCAAAGTCTCCTGTTCTGCACACATCTTCCTATACTGTCCAAGTTTAATCTTCTTTTGAGGTCATCACAGAACTAAATCTATCTTTAAGACTCACATTATATATCCATTGTATCATTCTCATATCATTTCTCTTCATGCAACACATGTCATCAACCCTCACTGATCAGGTTTCACTTCCATACATCATTACACTGCGCACACATGCCTGATAGACTCTTTCCTTGGTATGGATGACGGAAATATTGACACTAATTAGATAATTGGGTGAATATCCAGTTTAAGTTTTGTTGAATCGGATGCCTTCACTCTTGCACCAACATATTTGGGAAAATAATCAACTCTAAGATATGGTTAAAATAGCAGGCAAAGCAAGGATGATCTTTTTGCTGCTTGTACCATGTGTTACATAGTAAGTGGGTATGTTTGCTAGTATTCATCTCGTGATTCACAAGCCGATGTTGACACGACACCTGTCATCGGGTCAGCGAGTGCCTCTAAATGTCATCTCGTCCTTGGTTATACTGAGAGCGAACGTGATGTCAGTGGGTAACAGTGAAAAGGAAAAACGAGAGTCGGGTGGAAGATTTTTAGAGCGACAAACGTGCAAGAATGTCTAGATAGCGACGATGATTAAGACAAAATCTGTAGCTGGGAATGCGCCCCACCCCTGCCGTTGGCAGAAGAAAGGGTCCACCCACAGGGTCAATAAAAGGTCTTTCTTCAAATAGATGGTTCTTCATAGTTGTGAAATCAGTCATTGGGAGGAGAACCAACAAGAGGCAGAATTGCATGAGGCACGCAGAATAAAAAAGTTACCTTATGAACTTGTATATTAAATTGATAGTGAACTTTAAGGCGTTGGGCCTCCCCTCAGAGGGGAGGTATGCAACACATGTAGGCAAGTAGAAGCTGCCATATGCTACTTAGAGAGGAATCCCTACAAGCATCCATTCATGAAAAATCCAGCTTTTGTAACAACAGAAGACTACTACATTATTTTTCCATATCTATAGAACCGCACCGTCTGCAATATGAATAAAATAAGTTTCTTCCTTTTTTGGTGCGTGTTAAATTTTTTATTTGACAAAAACGTTAACCATTGATTATTCTAGTTTTATTCACTCATTCCTTTTCCTATTGTTTTTTTCTATTTCATCCTTCTGTTGGCTTCTTTGACACTTACTGCTTTGTTTTTCTATCTGATGCATTTATGAATTCCTAACTTACATTACTTATTTAAGTCCATGTTATATTCTACGCCTATACACTCATTGTGACTGCAGGTTTATTATTAGACTAGAAGAGATAGAAAAATATTGGTTATTAAAATCTCTGTAAACATGAGGGGCTCACTAAAAAGTAACCCGAATACCAGTCGATTGGAAGAATAAGTAAGAATGAAGGAATGGAAGTAGGTTTTTCATTGTGCATTTGTTTGGGATTATTCGCATACATATCGGATGAGTCAAACAACAACTAAAAAACTGGAATTTGAAAGCAACATATTCAACATATGACACAAAAATATATTGTGGCTGAGAGAGTGGGCTACTTTTAAGTGGACCACACTCAATGAATGCTTATAGGGTTAAGCACCAGAAATGAATCTAATTTCCCAAGAGATACAACTGAAGAAAAATATTTAAACACGGTACTCCTACAATCAACTAAAAAAAAAAAATACTAAGATTACTACTACTACTACTACTGAGAGATGCCACTACCCATTGAGCTGATAACCCTACAGCATGTCAACAAAACTTCAGCTGTTTCTGTCAATGAGATGACGATCGGAAATGTGGTGGTGAGAGATAAAGTATTCCTCAGCCATAACTTTCAAATTGTTTGTTAGTGCCGTAACGTTACAATCTGATCTGTTCACATTTCCCATGGCTGCTTGTAAATATTGCCAGTTACATGATTTAACATCTTTTTCGCAAGGTAATAAAAAGAAATTTGAAAATAGTTTTGTTCAATTTGTCCATTTCATTGTCTACAAGAAATTTGAACAAAACTTGCTATTCTATCCCTAATTCGGGGACATTTGTGGGTTCATACCTTTTCCCAAAACCTTTAAACACAAAAAGGAAAAAACATTTGGAAAATTATCAGAACTTTTTCAGATATCTAATATTTATATACTCTCCAAGAATTTATTTATAAAAATCAGACTTTTATAGCTACTGATGACCCAAGTAGCCAATAATTTTTCTATTAGTACTAAATCAGCAGTGACAATGTGGGTATAGGCACAGAATACAAAATATACAAGTGACACTTAAACATCTGTAAATGAGTTAGGTAGAAAAACAGAATTAAAAAAAAAAAACAGTGCTGAGAAGCCAGCAGAAGAAAAAATGAAGAGAAAAATAGTATGAAAAGGAATAAGTAAAAACGTCTAAAATAGAACATTGAGAATGTATGTATATTCCTTTGTCATTGTTAGTTTAGTTGGGTTATAATTCAGGAGAGCTGGAGAAACATAATATATTACTAACTGTACCTATCCAACATTATCTGATTTTCTTTTTATTTACTAGACCGTTTTGTTTTGTTTTCTTAGATAACCTTTTTTAAATAATATCTTGAAAGTTAAATTTAAATTATGGTCTTGTTTGGTAATGTTGTTTTAATCTTTATAAAATTATTAGATATAAATAAATTCTAAAACTTGAAATCTTTTAATACATACCAATTTGCATAGGATGGGGCGGGGGCGGGGGCATGTGCATATGTGGGGGGAGGGGTCATTTTTTGATGAAACAAAGTCTTCTACTTCCACCTACCCATATCATGAATCATTTTGAATTATGAGGCAAATAAAACAAATCAAACAGAGACTGGAATAGGAAGAGAGAAAGAAAGAACAAGCGGGAGAGAGGAAGAAACAGAAAGAGCAATATAATTAGCCAAATGACGAAAAAATAGGATGCAAAGTTCTATCGATTCAGCAGAAATTAGATTTGCTTGAAAAAAAAAAAATTAACTTTTTCTGAATTCAAAGGAAAAGTGGAATTCAACTTTATCTGATTTATAAAAACGTGGTATTCTGCTAAAAAGAAAATTCCAGAACAAAAGAAATTTTGATTTTCATAAATAAATGTTTGTAAAATGTGTATATGAGAAAGAATATTTGGTTTGGTAGAAAGCAGGTGAATATTTAAGAGAGAGAAAGAGACTGGCTCACCTGACAGGGGCACTATGCACATAAAATGCTTCAGCTATCTTTAATAAATCCCTACTTTGGGGATGAGCAGGATCTAAAACAAAAACCTGAAGAAAACAAGTTGAAATGATTAAATGGAACATTATTATTGTTAAAAAAATATATTTATCTCTAAATGAAAAAACAAGATTTTTTTTAAACTAAAACAATCTTTTCAATTTATTACCATTTATTATTATTATTATGACAATAGCTACCTATTCATTGCCCTTTGTCAACACATTTTTCCCTATGAATTCCTCTCATTCATGAGCAAAGTTGGGGTAAAAAAAAAAAGATTTTTAATTTAAAAAGAAAAAGAAAAAAAAAATTGCTGTAAATGATTCTCCTACTCTGTCCTAACATGGACAACAAAATAGAAGAGTTAAAATTGTGTAAAACATCTTTCTTTTAAAACGTTTCTCTCTCTTCCTGACTCCTCCCATGCAAGGACAGAACAGATGCTACGAGAAAGAAAAATTTGCTCTAAAAAGGCTACAAATGACGAAGAAAAAAGTGCTCTTTCACCAAGACAAAACACCATGTTACAAGTCGATCGCAATGATGGCAAAACTACATGAATTGCACTTCGAATTGCTTCTGCACCCACCCTATTCTCCAGATCTGGCCCCTAGTGACTACTGGCTGTTTGCAGACCTTAAAAGAATGCTTCGGAAAAAGAAATTTAGCTTCAATGAAGAATTGATATTGGAAACAGATATTTTTCGACAAATCGTTCTAAAAAAGACAGAATTGTTAGACACCTAGGAGACTATGTTGATGAATAAAGTCAAATTTTACCTCAATGTTGTTTTATTAGTTAGGCCCAGGACTTATTGAATGATGTGTTATATTCTAAATACAGTGGAATAAATATGTGCATATGTCCAACTATGTACAGCGTTTTCTAAAGTTGATATTCTTGTCAACTTTAGAAAACTCAGATTTCAGCAATAAATTTTCCAAGAAAAACTATTTTCCAGGAGGATTTGTTTAAATGTATTTTGAGTTTAGGTATCCATTATGTGAGGAGTATCATAATAGTTTCTTTAAAAGCAATTATGGAATTTCAAAAAGCTGGCATAAATTATGTAGATTTTTTTTATTTCATAGAATCGAACAATATAGTCAATTGAAATAAAAATATTTGACTCTTAACGTCACTTTATACAACCTAACCCAAGAATTATTAATAGTCTATCGTTTCAGCAGTAACTGATGGTTAAAACAGGTCTCCTAGCGTCTCAATTTCTTACTTTTACAGGGTTTCGTCTTGTATGCATATCCATTTCTATTACTCATCTGCTGCTACACTGGTTATTAATGCTATATCAAAGATGACGGAAAAAAATTAAACCTGTAAACATTGGCTTTCAAACATATCCATAACAACCCTTGCTGATAAATTTATTTTGAAAACGAATTTATTTCCTAATGTTATGTTTTCTTTCTTCAATCATAATATTTTTAACAAAATCAACTTCTCTGAATAAACTCATGTTAATGGCTTATTAAAAATCTTCAGCTTTGAAATAAGTTAAAGTCACAATGAAAAAAAATTCCTCAACATACCATGTGGAAAATATTTTTGCTGATATGTCTCAACATTCCTGGAAAAGTGGGTCTGAGCATATCCTGAATACTGCTCGGCCATCTCCGGTATTTGGCATCCTTTTCCAAATCATTTATGTACTGAAAAAAATAAAAAAACATTAATAAATAAAAATTAAAAAATGGTGGATCATTTGACACTAAAAGCATCATTCAGAAAATGAAAAAAAAGATAGAACATTCTAAATAGAACTTATAATCTGTGAAACACATTACCATAAGATTGCTTCCCTGCAGGCTACAGCATGGTCATCTTAAAATCCAATAAATACTGGTCATAAACTGTCCTCATAAGTAATCAAATTTTGTTTGTTTTATGCATAATTTCCAATCCTCTCATAATATTTTTCATTATTCAACTGACAATCTATCCATCTCCTTAACCCTTATTCTCAAGTGACTTTTAGCCTTGATAAGTGATGACTCAATGGTATTAAAAAAGTCAGGCTTATGTTTCTTCAGAGTGAATCTAGGTGCTTTAGGAGTTAACATTTTGGTTTATTTGTGGCCTTTTAATTTAGTACTAAAGTCTTAGTTTTTAGATTAATTTTATCAAAAGTACTTACTAGTGTTACCTTGTAATTCTTCATTAGTTCTGTCACATAAGTCCCGAATCTAACAGCTAAGGAACACACACATGATAATGTGTGAAAGAAAAGAAACAATGAATTTAGTGACAGAATTTTCACAAATCCTGGCTGGGAGCAGTTAGTTGGATTAAAAAAAGATGATGCATTCTTACTGGAACAGAAGCTACAATTAGATGTTCGTATAGGGCTATAAGGAAAACAAAACAATCACAGCAGAACACCTCATTGTTTATGACATCTTTGAGAAGATTGTGAGCAAATTACAGGTAAACGCTCAAGATTCAACACAGTCCAATTGAAATTGGAGAAAGCTAAAATAGTCGCTCAAGCCAAAATAGAAAAAGCGAGGATACAACGGAAGACTAGGTTGAAGGAGTTGCAACTAAACGCACATATCAGTCGAACCAGGCCTAAGGAGTTTGATCTAATCAAACATGTACGGCTCAAACCGAAATTCAGGGAAGAGAAGAGGTGGGCGAGTACTTCCAACATTTCGAGAAGACTGCTGTAAACTTGGAGTGGCCTGTAAAATCGTGGTCAATTTTGTCGCAGACAGGATTGTTGGGGAAGGCAAAGGAAGTCTATGCAGATGAGTATGTCCTAACCATGAAAATACCGGAGCAGGATAAACTAGTAAAGTGTAACCCAAGGACAGACATATCACTGGAAGACCGAGAGCACACCAAGTGAGGGTGCACAACAGAAAACCCACTGGCAGGTTAAGTGCTATCATTGCAGCGAGATGGAACATATGGTGATGAATTATTAGAGTTGGCGAAATGGAAGAATTAAATCAAGCCAATACAAACCACAAGGCGTAATATAAGTGGATAACATATCGAGCAGATACTGACCATTTTTATTCGAGGGGCAGTTATCGAATATAAAAAACGTAAACAATAGTTCAAGCATCAGAATATTGCAAGATAGAGAGGCGTCACAATCATTATTTTTACAGCACAGCCCGCTGATTGGTTCATATTCATCAACTGGCAGACAAATCCAAATTATGGGTATCAAAAACAAGTCCATGAATGTCTCCATCCACAGAGTGAAGGTGAAAGCAATGGTTTCAGGAGCCATAGATGTGGAGATAGGTAAGCATACAATTCTCACTGACTACGGAACAAGAACTACTGGCGCCAAAAATGAACCTCCACGTGAGTGCTAAGTCTCAGAGATAAGGCAGCAGGAGCGATCACACATGCCCAAGCACGATGGTGAAAGAGAGTAGAGTTCGAAAACATAAAAAATGTCCAGAAGGCAGACAAATGAAGCAGGGTAGATAACACAAGAGGGAAGATAAAGAGGCATTCTGTCCAGGCTACTGTAAACAGAGAATTAGAAGTAGGAGACAAGGTCCTGGCACCGTTCCCTATGAATGCCCACTCTTCCAAAGAAATGTTTCATGGACCTTATAAAATAATGCGAAAGGTCAGTTCTCTGGATTATATAATAAACACACCAGATCAGCGAAGAAAGAGGCAAAGTCGTCGCATCAGTATGTTGAAACTATATCTGAGAGGAAATGAGGACAAAAAGCAGACAACACAAAGTCAACAGAGCGGGGTTATGAAACAGAGCCCATCTCCGAAGGAAAACTTTAGCTAATCTGAAAGGAGAATTAATTTACCTACCAACAATGGAAAGAAGGGAATTACTTCACTTCATATCGAATTTTAGAGATTTGTGTACAAAGATAGCCGTGATACTTTTCAAACCAATCCTTGAAACTCACTAGTTTTTAAAAAAACAAAACTTTTTTTTTTCTTTTTAACTTTTTTCTATGGGGATGTGATGTGGTGAGTGACCTTATCATGCACGTAAATAATAATTAAAAAAAAAATATTGAGTGATTCGGTTTGAAACAGTAAGTAAGAAAAAACAAAACAAAAGCAGCTATGAATATAAACAAAGACGTGCGAGTGCGCGCAAAGCTAGGCTTACAAGGAGGAGAAAGGAGGAAAGTAAGGTAATCACAGTACATCATGCTGTCTGCTTCTTTCTCTCTGTCTTTCTTATGTTGCCAAGTAGGCAAAAGAGAAAGAGGGGAGGACAGGCTATGTAGCATTTTGCCATGAGTGACTGGCTTCACTGTTTGTTTGTTTTTTTCACTCTTTGGGCTGAGCTTAACAGAAAATTAGTGCGAGGGGGAGAAGGCGAGTCTGTGGTTACATAGAAAGAAGGGAGCAGACGATAATTATTTTTTGAAGCGTGATTTTTGGACAGTCGAGTTTGAGTTTTGGGGCCGCAATGTCATGAAACAGATCAGAAAAAAAGATGATTTAATAAGAAACAGGGAAGTTGAGAAAGTTTTTTAAGCGCGATGTTGTGAAGAAAGAGACAATTAAGTAAAGAAACAAGATATGGTGTCCTAAACACATAAGTGAATATTGAAATTTGAACTGTTGACCAAGGTAAATGTGTTCAATGCTATGAACGATGTTCGAGCTCCATCAAAAGAAAAACCTTTTATTCTTGTTTGCATTGCATTTCATTCCCGTTGAGTTTTAACATTAAATTGCTTATTTTAACTATATCCATGTATTCGTTTTTTCTTTTGTCAATTACCTTATCTCGTGTGTTTTACTGTAGACATCATTACAGAATTCAGGGAAGATACCCAGAGCCAAAATGAATTCCGGCAAAAATTTAAATGTTAATTTGCGTCACAGAACCTTATATAAAATGTTCTTATATGCTTTGTAATTCATTCTATAGAAGTTTTTTTGTTTTATTAGCTGGAACTATTAAGTCTGTTTGTGTCTAATGTTAAATGAAAATTTATTAATTTTTAATTAATTATTTAATTAATTAATTTTTCTCATACTAGATTTAACATATTTGCTATGTTTTTTAAATTTAATTATTTTGGTTAAATCATTTTCAAAGTCATCTACTAATGTGTTATGGGGGAGAGTGTTGTAACTGGCTGCTTCTCTCTCCTTTCTTTTTTCTTAATTTACAGAGTTCACTGGCAGGGAAGTTTCTTTAAGAACATTCCAGTTGCTCCTTTTGACTTTCCTCTCTTAAATCCATGTTCTTGCCATAGTGAAAGGCTCTCCATCTAATTCCTTTTACAAATGTGTTGAAACTGTTGACAAATTGATGGATATTAAGTATTCTTTGTAGGAATCGGGATGTTTTTTTGTAGAAAAAGGAACAAACTCCTCCTGGAACATTTTGCAGGTGGGAGTTTACATAGGCATACTTAATAGTAGGAAACATTAATTAAATATTTCAGAATGTAAAATTATGATTTGTATAAATGACTGCAAACCACCAATTGGAAACTTATAGACTTGTGCACAGATCCATGACAAATTGCATTGTGGGATACATTTTTGAAATCCCAACATAACTAAAATCATGTTTCCCAGAACTGTTTATGGATTACATTGGCAGAGCTTAAAAAAGGACGATTAGTTTTCTGCTTTAACATAATTGATTACTGATAATACAGTAAAACTCCTCATATTAGAACTCGTAATGTATATTATGATATAAAGAAGATCCCTTTCGTTTATTTGAAATTCAGTGACATTAAAGAAATGGAAAATGGTAGCAAGGAAATCTGGACTGACATAGAAGAAGCTATTCAAAAAGGTGTCGGTTTTAGGGAAAAAAGACTCAACATTTTACTTTGATGATTGCAGTAACGCATGCATGGTGTGACATTGTTTCACTGACAAATATTAGTAGTAGAACAGTTGAGGTAGCAGGGTCAGTTGGCAGGGAAAGGCAAAGGAAAACATGGAAAAGAGTGAGGAGTATGGATTTGATAGAAAGAGGGTTAAATAAAAACTTGGCCAGAGACAGGTTAGTTTGGAAGTCAATTTCTAAAAGCCATCCAACACATGACAGCATATAAAACAGCCATAAACTGAATATGATGACTGATATTTCTTATATAGTTGTTTTCAACATAAAAATATTCATGATGAGAACTATAGTTTAGAGAAAAAAAAATTAGATAATTTATCATCCCAAGAATTCATTTTGGAGTCTTTACGGCATAACTGTAGTGCTGAATCTATGTTTGGTCCCAATATACCAGCCTTTGAATCTGGGACGATGTCTACTATGAGACAACATTTGAATGCACTTCATTTTTTAATCTGATAAAACAATCAGAAGTGCTCCGTGGAGAAAAGTGGAAAATCTATCCAGCAGTAATGCAATTATAAAAAAAAATTAGATGCTAATGAGATTACAACAACTAAGTGTCCTGATTTGACAGGATGTAAAACGCATGTTGGTTGGTTCATACCTCGATAGCAGAATGGCGGAAATCAAGTACATAGTCTTCCACAGTATTTTTCAGATCCATCTTCACCAATTTATTTAAACTTTCTTCCTGCAAATAAACATGGAAAATTATAAAATTACATGACAAAAACATCTATTGTTGGGGAGTAGAAAGGATTCTCGGAAAAAACAATTAGACAAAAATTACATTTGCTTTTGATTACATTTGTAGAAAAAATTCCTCATAAGCAGAGAAAAGTTACATATGAAATTTTAAAATAAAACAATTTTTTTAAAATCCTATTTAAAAAAAAATTGTCAACATGATTAGCTCTTGATCATGTAAAATTGAACACTTTATTCGTTACGGCTGCATTTTTGAATGCTACTTTCAAAAATGTTTCATGTCTGTATTAATAAAACTATCAGACAAGAACTGGTGGATCTATATGTGTGTGTTTGTTTCTCGCCTATATGTAACTTTGATAAATATACATTGAATTTTTTATTTATTTACTATCAATCAAATATTTATTGAAATCAAAAAGTAAAATAATGGAAAACCGAAACAAATTTTTAAAATCCTATAAAAAAAAAAATTAAAAAATTGTAAACCTGACTATATTTTAAATAATTTTCTCTAAGCCTTTCACTCTGGCAACACTGGGTGAGTTAAGAATTTGTTTTTAATACATATATTCATACAGAAATTTTGTATATAAAAATTACTTAAATAAAATATAAGACAAAATACTTATCAATATCGAGAAAGCTTCTTTTAATCGTTTTAAACTAGAAAGATTTAATATAAGAAAATAAAAAGGTGGCGTTATGGTATAAATTAATTTCTCTTCCAATTATTTGTTGATGTTTAGAATAAAAAAGTAAGAAATTAATGAGTTACCGTGACGCCAAGGGAGAAGAGTCCCTCCATGACGGCTGCTTCTGATTTCATTGTGTCCAATAACGTATATACATCATAAACTTCAATATCAATTGGAATGCCATTCAAGTACATGGAACATTCTCCCGGAGACAAGTTGTGGTAATTCTCAAAATGCTAAAAACAAGAGAAACATTTTTTTAAAGTCATAAAAATTGGGAAAGTTGGGAATGGCAAAATTGAAAATGTTACAAATCAATTGATTTTCTGAAGTTGTTTTGATTGTTCGAAGAAAAGAAAAACAAAACTTGTCACTTCACTTCTAAACACAAAGAGAGAGGCATCAACTTAGGAATGGCATAAAAAAAAAATCGAGTTCCAATTTCTTAACTATCTTCATGGAGTCTTACAACCCCATTTCTCCTGATATCTAGCTTTGCTAAAATTCTGGTAGCAACTAACTTAATTACTTGATGTAAGACATTTGAAATTAAACTGACCAATTAACTTTTCATATTGGTTTTAGCGGGTCCTGTCAATCATTTAGAATATACAATTGCATCTGAGGAACTATCTCTATACTAAATGGATAATACTGCAATCCTCTATATTTGCTGCATGCTATCGACTCCCCTTTAAAGTTCCCCCACCATCAATCTTTCCCCGAATATGTTCGGCTTTTTATTAAATTTCCAACCCAAAACTATTTCATATCTTTCTAAGCTGCACATCACAAATCTTTTTCCTTCATCTTAATGCAGCAAGATTAGATGTTGAATGTGCAAAAATAAAATTAAAAATGGAAAATTATACGTGAGGTTAGTTTAAGGATAAAGATGGAATTTTCCATTAGAAATCAAGTTAGAGCTACGTGTACAGGAAGATGCATCATGGGAGTATGTGGCAAAGAAGGTACAAAATTCCTGCCTCTTGGAAATTAGGTGTCAAAGTAATCATACACGCTTTTTGAGGGTTCTACTACACTACAGGGGCGTTGGTTAGGAGGATGCAGTTCATCTGGGTGCACATGCTGTAAGAAGTAAATCAAATTTGATTGGATATATTTGTTGTTCTTTAATTGCTTCCGTTATTCTAGCCAGAAAGAGAAAAAAGGAAAAAAAACAACATCTCTACAACTGCAACTAATGGTGAGAAATGTCACTACCTAATGAGCAACTACTTATGTGTCAATAAGAACAACGGACAGCTAGTTTCTGTCTAAGGAATGACTACAAGTCATCTAGTGGGGATAGAAGAACTCCCACACACAATGCTACGTCAATATTCATTACCATGGTAATGCTACGTTAATATTCATTGAAAGTTTAACAGTTTTTACAAACTTTCCGTATTTTGTATCCTCTCTAAACTTCTTCAAAACAATTTCTGTAATTCCATAACATTGTTTACATATAAAAACTCTAATGTCAAATTTACCTATTTTTGCTTTTTTATTTTATTAATAACCAAAATTGGAATTGTCTACATTTTTTCTCCCTCCTCCTCTGTCCAACAAAATATTTTAACAGACTAAAATATTTTTGTTTGAAAATTAAGCAATAAAGTCGTTAGAAGCCATACATATAATGCAAATATATAATTTTTCTACTTTGGTCTTAAATTTTTCGTGAATTGTTCAGAGACAGAAGTTGTTTAAAATTACTAATACTGATATTACCTTTTTGTTTAGTAAGGTTCTTTTTTTTCACATTGGATATTGTTGTGTCCGCATGTTGTCATGAAACTGTGCCATTAAAGTTCTTAATTAAAAGCTGTTTTAAATGACATGCAGACACAACAACAATCAGTGTGAAAAAAAGGTAATATTAATGTTTGTAATATGAAACAACCACCTCTGATCAAGAGATTTAATCTTGAAAAATCTAAGACCAAATTAAAAAAAAAATTTTAATTAAAAAATATTTGCATTGTATGTATGGCTGCTAACAGGTTTATTGTTAATTTGTCAAAATAAAAATTTTAAAAGATGCTTCAAAGAGCTATTTCAGTTTTAAATATTTTTTCTATTTATTTTTCCTAAGCTCATCTCTATATGAATAAAGTAAAGACGATTTTTCCAGTGTCACTTCAAAGACTATGGGTAAATAACAGAACACTTCCTATGCAAATCTTTTCAACTCAACACCAACAGCACCTCCTAAAGCATGTTTCACAAAACTATGCATACTTTTCGTCCCTGTTAAGAAATTATTACATTTAATCCGAATAAACTGCTTCTCTCAAATACATATTCTCACAAAGAAGGTAGCAAAGAGTTTCACTCTCCTATCATTAAGTTCTCCCACTCCACTCACCATATTATTTCCTTAATTGGTATAATTATTAAGTCACAGTTTATTATTTCATTTTTTAACTCATACTTTTCCCTACATATTATACTAGATCTGTAGAAAAATAAAGAAACGCTCACTTAATTTTGCTTATATTGTACCTGGCGTCCTGAATGTATTTGCAGAATAAAGGAATATCGGAATGATCTTATTTTAGCAGTGCATTTCGGCTATTCATAATACTTTTACTCATTCTTCAGAATGCTAGAATAGATTAGAGAACACCTCAAATCATATTCAAAATCACGTCTTAGCCCAATTTCTACGCGCTTCGTAAGTAACTTTTCATAAAAAAAACAATTATTACTATTGTTTTTTTTTCCATATAAAACAAAACAAAAGACCCGACAATTATGTTTCATCCCAACATATCTGTAATTAACTATAACTTTACTCAGTTCAGATCTCATACGTGGGGTCGTTTCTTGCTTCTTCGAGAGTTTTTTTTTTCAATTTCCGCGTCGTTAAACTTTTTACCTATCTTCATTAAGCTTTGTGCGTTACCACATTTTGCAAGCCATTATTTATGGATCATTATTGGTTCGCACAAACGGATACTATTTTTTCGTTAAAAAATTAATTAAGATATTTATACTGGAAAAAAAAATTATCTATCTCCTTCGTTCCGACTTGGCGTTGATTCTCCGAAAGCTTTCTTTTTCAATTTCAGCGTGATTAAACTTTTACGATTATTTTCATTAAACTTGCTAATTCTTCTTAAATGAAAATCTGATTTTTACTTATTTTAAAAACTACAGAAATACCGGGTAATCCGAACGCATAAAAATATCACTGAATATCAACTCAGACAAAAAACAATTGTTCAATACGACTACGAAGATCTGTGTTATTAAAGTTTTCCACTTTCTTCATATTTAAACTTACTTCTTTCGTTCTCTGAATTGATAATCAAACACCACCAGGCTGCATGTAAATACATAAATATTTTTCAAAAAAATTTTTTTTAAATGCTTACCCATCTTATCTAACAGAAAAAAGTCAAACTAACAAATAGGCAACAAATAAATGTTACCAAAGACAATAAAAGTTACTTTTCTACTTATTTGATAAGATTGTTTGAGTTTTAAACTATTTTTTAAATTTACGATTTTGGGGAGATTATCACAGCTTCATATAAAGAAAAAAACGGCGCCGTGTGCAATTCATAGGGTTTACAAAATCAGAATGCAAAGATTAAAAATGGTAATAAAAGCACTTTAAAATACAAAAAGAAATTACGCATGTAAGTATACGCGTAATTTATCTTGTTTTTGGTAACATTTATTTGTTGCTTATTTGTTATTTTCACCCTTTTTCTGTTATATATAAAAAAAATTAGCCGGAAAGTGATCCCCCACTATAAGTTTTTGAAGGTCTATTTATTTTTACTATAATAAAAAAAAAAAAAAGGCTTGTTGATGTGAGTTGTCAAGACGCTAACATTCAAATTGTAAATCAATCATGTGAAATATTACCTTCTGGTTTTTGACAATTTCTTTCCGAATTTCATCTGGGACTGTTGTTCGAACAAGAGATCTGGAGACAAAAGGAAATAAATAAAGGTCAATTAAAACGATTATGAAGATAGACATGGTTTAAAAAAAATTTTTTTTTAAGATTCTTCATGGGAAATTTTGTCAATTTTTCAATGAATAGAAGAGATGAAATTTATTATGTAAACTAAAATGTCAGCTGTTTGTTTCAAGAAAATGCTTTGTAGAATGAATTAGGATAACTGTTTACAATTGGGTAAACTATATTTATTAAATTGTGACAACTTCTGGTATGTCTGTGTGTTTCTCGCCTGTGCATGACTTGCACATTATGTTGCTTTTTTTATTTAGTACTGATCCATTATTTCTTGAGATCAAAAATGCAATAGTGCAAACAAGGGGTCATATTGACGTCACTGAGATGTAAGGGGCTACTGTGATTAGGGGCCAGATTTATAGGGGGTATCCTAAGTGGAGAGTTGTGCAGCAAGATGTTTATTCACATTTAAATTTCTGCATGTTGGTAGTCAGGGAAACGGGGCAGGGAGGGAATTCCAAAGGCAAGCGGTCCGAGGAAAGAAGCTCTTAGAGTAGAAAGTTTTCCAGCATTTGGAGACCTCTACAATAAAGAGGTGAGATTTTGCTGCTAGGGTTGGGGTTATCTTTGTTGAGAGGGTGCAAGTGTTAAGTTTGTTAGAGCACAGTCCATAGAAGTACTTGTTAAACAAGCAAAGGGATGCAACATTGTGGCGATGGGGCATGGGTTAGAGTTTTGCAGACAGTGCAGGACCTATTAAGTAAGAGACTCTTTTGTGTACCCTGTTAGATGATTTCATATCAAAATGCAACAACTATTGGAAACAATCATAAAGTACCAGCTATTTAGCCCCCAAAATCAGTAGAGACTAAATAAATGCAATAGATCAAACGGAATTCAAATCTGGTTTTTTCAAATTCAATATTCTGTAGCGGTGTCCATTATACCATTTGTTTCACCATTATCGAACATGAAATTGGGGATGTCAAGTTGAAACCCAGTCACAGAACAGATGGCCTGGATCACCCCCCCCCCCCCATAACAGAACGCTAGGTTGTGGCCAGTCATACTTCAAGCAAGGCCGGTATCTAGGTATACAAATGGCCACCCATCTAAGTACTAAGCAGGGTTAACTTGCTGACGAGAACTGGTTGGTCAACATGATGTAGCCGTAAATCTTGAAAGTAACTCTTGCTAATTGTGATTTTTGGACTACTAACCTTGCTTGGACTGGGAAATTTTGGCTGATTGTTTTCAACATGTTCAACGCTTCTTCAGGTGGAGCTGTTAGCGCTTTTGTGGCAGCTTGCAAACTCAAATCTGAAATGAAACATAACAATAAGTGTAAAGAAATTCAGAATCAGGTTAAAAAACAACGGATAAAAATAATCCAAATATTTTAACAAATCAATATATATATATATATATATATATATATATATATATATACCAAAGCTGACTTAAGGCTGTTTTCTTATATATTTTAATAAGATAAAAAATATGTTCAGTCTTGGGATTGGGTTGTTTGAAAAATCTAATTTTAATTGTTCTAATTCGCTGCAATTTGCAATTAACATACCTAGTGACACATCTCTAACTAAATTTCTATCGCTGTATGCTGCTCTTATTTCATATAGTATCTATCACTCTCGCTTCCGTCGCTTTCTCCATTTCTTAACAATCGTAGGTAATAAAGAAAGGAAAGAATAAATGATTGGCATAGTCCCTTATAAGTGAAAGGGAATATCACAAGTAGTAATACTATTTAATCCGTGACTGTAGAGAGAGGGATATATAGTGAGTAGAAAGAGACTAGTTTTGAATTTTGTCTTGATTTTTTTTTATATATATAACTGGTTTTGGAAAGTCACTTTTTCATTATTCAATCAATCTAACCAGAGCTCAATGAGTTACCCAATGGTTCACGTTTTTTTATAAGTAAATCTATATATATATATATATAGTAAAAATGTCTATGTGTATGTGTCTAGACACCAGTTTTGAACAGTTTATTGCTTCAAAAAACCAATGATATTTTTCTTATTTAGAAAATATTTTCTAATTTGTTTTTCATACCTTTACCCACTTTCAATTTTGCTGTTCACACGTTTTTATCCTATCTTATTTGCCAGAAAATCCTTTGCGCCGTTTGTCTTCTTTTTTTTTTTTTACTAAAGAGTCATCACTTATCAAGAACCACAAGCCACTCGAGGATAAGGGTTAATGAGTGTCAAGTTGACGGTGAGACAACACTAATGATTGGTAATGATGGTGGAAGTTTGGCAGAATTTGATTATTTAGGAAGACGGCTTAACAAGAATTTGTTTACATTAGGCTTGAAAACGACAATGTTATAGTCAGCTGGGAAGCAGCCCCGCGGTATTGAGTTCAACAGATGAGTCATTCGACGAAAGAAACTTTGCTCATAGAAGTTTCGTTTAGTTTTAGGCACAGAGAGGGAGAAAGTGAAATTTTTGACAGTGGTTGTAGTAAGACGAGTTTGTTGTAAAGAACAATCAAAAGGAAAATAATTATTTCAAACTAGCCGAAATACCCAATCTTCAATATACAACAGATTTACACTTCCTGTTGACAGGTTTCATCAAAAAAGAATTTGTTTATTTTCTCAATGTTTTATAAGCATTCTAAGGATTTAAGTGAATATATCATGTTTGCTGTTATGTTCAAGTTCAATTAAACTCTGACATTACACCGTTGATGCAGATTAATTCAAGATATTCTTAGAAGACAATTTAATGAAAATGAAATCGCTATCATCTAGTTTTAAATTATACACATCAAAATTTATTGACAAATTAGTTATCATTAAACACCAGAACTTTCTGATGATAAAGTAAATAATTATTGAAATATTAATTAGTAGTTTTTATGATCGTCAGCCATATTTTTTCAGTAAATTGTACGATAGATACTCTTGTAACATTGCGGTCGCATCTTCTTCGGACCATGATAGATATGGCTGTGTGTGTAAACAGCTGTGTGTTGTTGACACGTTAGTAGCACAGTGGTGAAGTAGCAGTTGTAATATGTCATCTCGTTAGATATGCTCAGGAGTCTGCATAATACAATGTTGTCTCTTCGTATCTGGACAGGACATATTCATTTTGGGTTTAATATTTTATTGAATTTATTTTCTTTAAATTGTTCTTACAATACACAGTATAAATCTTCCTCACCATCCTCCGCAAGAGAGAGAAAAGGAGACCTTCAAAATATGTCTGCTTTTTCACAGGAGAAAACCCAAGAGAACCCATCTGCAACATCTCCTATCTTGACTTCCTGTTTTTACATCACTTTCTTTGACATGTTAACTAAATTTCGTAACTTTAATTTCAAAGTGGAAATTTCCTTCCTATGTAATCCACACATCCCATATAAAATCCTGCTACATCCTAACCCAATCGTTACGTTGTGTCAAAGGTCAATATAAAAAAAATTTTGTCATTTTTTTACCTTGGAGTTGCCATACTTTTAAGGGTGTCAGCTCAGTGGCTGTGTCCATCAGGTAATTTTGAAACTCGTGTAATTGTGGTTTCAAATCAGGATGAAGTTCTCTGGATAATTAACAAAAAATAAAATAAAATCTTATAAACAGTTTTGTTTTGTGGTAGAACATGTTTTAATTTTTTTTTAAGGATTGATGTGTGCACGTGAGCATCAAAAATATGTATGTGTTTGTTTAAATACTAAACTATTCAACTTATTATACATTATGGAATATGTATTCTTGGTAACAGGGTGTGTAACGTGGGCAGATTATTTTTTTAAACTATACCATTTTTTTTTGGGGGGGGGGGGCACCAAAACTGTACCATACCCCCCACAGAAAGAAAAAATATTACAATTTTAAACTAATGCTATATTTATTGCTTATACCCGTCTGAGGACGGGTATCCTACTAGTATATACATATAAAGTTAAATATGTGTATATGTTTATATAACTGTATGTACAGAATTTATTCCTAAACTAATTAACCAATCGTTATTAATTTTGGAACACAGCTACTAGGCATAAAGGTAGGTAATATTTAATTTAATGTAGTTTTATTCAGAGGAAGTAAAACTGAAAATTCAGATCCCTCAGATTTGCATTAAATTTTAAGAATTGGTATTAGACAATATTCACCAAATTTCAGTTTCTTTGGAAAATTTTAAACTTCCATTTAAAAATTCAAATATTTCAGATTTGCATTAAATTTGATTCATAGTCATTAGACACCAATTAAGCAAGAGTCCTTGAATTTCAATTTATTTTTAAAACCCTTTCAAAATCATGTAATGGATTTTGATCAAAGGTAGAATAAGGATTCTAGACATAAGGTTTAGTGTCATTATATCTCGATTTTAATATTTCTTAGATGACATAAAAGTAGTTCAAAACTGTTCTGCTTCGGGAATTAATTTTATCCATCCTGAGACGAGTATTCTTCTAGTAATATATATATATAAAACTTCTACTTGAGAAATACCTACATTTCAATTCAGTATTTTGAAGGGTATTTGTATAAAATATTAAGCTAATATTGTGTAAACTAAACAAATTTGTTGATAGTCTTTCAACTAACGCACTGGTATCTTTTTGTACCTCTTTGATGTTATGTGAAATTGTTTTTTTTATATTTCTTTTGAGAACTAGATTTAATTAAAAAATATTTTTGTTTAACTATTAAAAATTATTATTTTAAAATAGATAAATTAAAATTACAACAAAAAAATAGTAAATATAATACAAAATTTAAATGAAGTTTCTACAAGAATTTATTATCAGGATTTTGTGATTTCTTTATCAACAATTGTCAATAAACCTAATCAGGGGGCCCAGGATGAAAATGGGTGGTTTCAGAATTTCTTTACATAACAAATATTTAAGTAAACTGCAAGATGAAAAAAATCTGACTGAAAGTGAGGGTGAATAGGGCTTTTATAGAAAAATAAAATCATTAATTATTACTAGGACCCATGGAAATTCAACAGTTAAACAAAATAACTTTTAATTGTACTATTTTTGTGTATTTGTTATTAATTTTATGGATGTAAAAAGTAACTATATGAAGAAATTTATCTATTTTATACTTAAATTAATTTAAATAAGAAAACTGAATGAGAGAGAGAAAAAGAAAGAAAGAGAGAAGAGAGAGAAAATAGCTGAAACTAATTTAGAAATCCACTTTCCTAATTCCTTCTTAGCTAAAAGAAAGATCCAGGTCATTCTCGATGGCTGTACATCCAAACAACATCATATGGTGTGCCTCAATGGTCAATAGTTGGGCCTTTATGATACCTGATATTCATAAACGACCTCCCTGATGCAATCACATCTGAGATGAGTATATTTGCTGATGACACCACACTATTCTCAACATGTTGACAAAACGAACATACACATAACCAAGGCAATGGCTGAATCCTTAGAAAATGACCTCCACTCTGCAGTTGAATGGAACCAAAAGTGGATGGTTACATTCAATGCTACCAAGAAAAAGTTTTTTTCCTTTAACAATTATAAGACACCTTTCCAAACACTGATTGCTATGGCTGATAGCACCCTTCTCGAGAGGTCAAGATTAAAAACATTCACAGGCAACATAAATTGGAATAAACATATAGAAGGAGGTACTGCCAAGTTTGCAGCAAAGAAAGTGGGCTCCCTCTACTGGGCTAGAAAACTTCCCATGCCTACCAGTATCCTATATCTCTATAAAGCCATCATCCACCCATGCATAGAGTAGTGTTGGTGCGCCAACTACTAGTCTCTCCCTCTTGGAAAGCGCGCAAAAAGAGTCTCTACTCAAATAATTCCCGCATTTTCTACAAAACTTTAGCCACATCACCACAATGTTGCATTTCTGTGCTCGTTTTACAAGTACTTCCACGGAATGTGCTCCGATGAACTTACTGCACTTGTATCCCCTCAACTTAAATACCCCCAACCAACCCAACAGCAAAATCTCACCCCTTCACTGTAAAGGTCCCCTGATGCTGGAAAAATTTCTACTCTAATAGCTTCTTTCTTCGTAATTGTTGTGGACTGATCCGGATTCACCCATAGTGACAGGATAGATTCGTCAGGTCACTATAAAGTCGACACTTTTGCCTAACCAAAGGGGAACCGCTTAGCACACCGCTTCTAGCCCGTCTGCCTAGAGACTGTATTTGCGACTGATTTATTGTATGTAATTAAGTATTCTTAATACATTTCTTATTCCCTCTATTCCTGTCTTGTGTTCTTTTATTTATTGTTATTACTACGATATAAGAGGAACGCTTGCCGTTGGAATGCAGACATTTACATGTAACGTGAACAAACACCTTGCTGCCCAACTCCCCACAGATCACAGTAGCCAAATTACGTTTCAGTGACAATATGCTTCGTTTGGGGTGAATAAAATAAAAAAAAAAAGGAAAAAAGATAAATTGATAATTGCTGAAGTTTCCTTTTCTTCTCATATTGCATAACAGTTTATTTTTATTGCCATCAACAGTTTAGTGTGCCATTTACTGCTGAAAGGCAATACGTATTGCAAATACTCACTGACCTTTAAATCCATTTGTTATTTTGCTCACACGCATTTTTCTATTTCTCTATCTTGTTTAAAAAGGTTAATCTTATTCTTTTAAATTTGACCACAACACAGCAAACAGCACTGATATGCAACTCTCACATCATTTATCCCTTTTCTGTAGAAAATTAATTGATTTAAGCAGGAAAAAGATTTACAAAACTTATTAAACAAAAACAAAAAAAAAGTCAAGTTCCATTCTCAGGCTTTGGTGTTGAATAACTTCGGGAAGGACAAAGATAGAAAGTTTGTGAAAACAAAGTGAAAGATTAAATTTGAGATCCATGAGAATAATGTAAATAGAAGATGAAAACAGACTACATGACTATTGGTAGGTGACAGCTTTTTCAACAGAACTCTGTTCAAAGCGAACGAAGGAAGACCCATTAAAAAATGTAGCAGCATCATTTAGCCCCCCCCCCCCACTCCCTCCTTAACACTTTCCGCCTCGGTGATATTTAAAAGAATAAATAAAAAACAATTTCATTTAAAATTGTTAATCATAATTAAATCGTTAATCATAATTAAAAATGATAAAAGAACCTTCGGATCATATGAATTTCAAGCACCCCAAAATGAGCAGACTTTTTTTTAGAGTAACATCGGATTTTTAAACTTTTACTTCTGGTTGAATCATAACATAAACAGAAGAATAAGCACTTTTATAATTTTATTAAAGATAAAAGTTGTAATAATAAACAAAAGGGTTTTATTTACAAAAAGGTTTTTTTAATTAAAAATGTGCACATAACAAAACATGCCAGTAAATAAATCATATATGATCCAAAGATTTAATCAACAGCTTCAAGAAGTTCTATTCAGCATAGTGGAAAAATCATCACCCCCACCCCTCCTCACTAGATGATCAGCCATCACCATCATAGTCAAACCAGCACATGATGACCAGATAAAGTATCATCTGTATGAATACTTGAGAGAGCAAAAAAAAAAAAAAACAAATCACTGAGGTGTTAGTAAATTGTAGTTCAGAGTAACAAAGTTTCTCCAGGAAGTTGGCCAACTAACCAAAGGTGAAATTAGTAGAGCTAAACCACTTCCCAGATTATCCAGAGTATGTATGGGATAGGCATTTTGAACATATTTTACAATTTTACAATCCTGAGTATTTGCATTTTATCACTGAAACTGAATTTATTAGCCCGAAACATCATTCGCTGATAATTTCCCCCCGTTTTCTATGAGCCTCAAGAACTTTTAGTTCTTTGTGCAGTATACGTTTCGTTGTTTTTTTCCTATGTTTAAATACAAGTCACTTATTTTTTTCTTTTTAGCAATTGTGGTATATTTTAGTTACTATTTTCAAAATATTAAAGAATACTTTTACACTAGTTTATTTCGGTATTGTGTTCAAAATTCTAAATTGAAACAGATACTGAGAAAAAGATTTTTTTTCTAATGAATGTCAATGATTTCATTTGAAAGTAAAATTTCACTTGACAAAACTAATGCTGTGAGAAATGTTAAATGAAACAGTTTTTTTACAAACAAAACAAATCAACTCAACTATAATTTTTATTTTATTTTTTTTATCAATTCTATATGATAAATTTCAAACCCATATAACTTCCAAAATATTGATAATTTTATAAAAAATATTCTCAAATTCATTTAATTAAATATAAAAGGGATATTTAAGCAAATTAAAAAATAAATAGCCTTGTTTTGGACAGGTAATTAAAAAAAACAAATGAAAGGGAGATTAAATAGAGCTCTATCTTGGAGCTCACTTTTAATAAATAGGGTTGCCAAGGTAAATAAGATTGACTTTTTAATATCATATTCAATTAACAAAAAGTTGACCTGAATTTGACTTACTTTAGTTTATGAAAGTTAAATCCTTGGAGAGTTTTCTCCCAATGATGTTCTTTATCAGACGATTGCATTTTCTCACCTGGAATTAGAAAAAAAAGACAAATTTAGAGACTCAAAATTCAGGGAGTTAATTTTCTTTTAGGTTTTCATAATTAAACAAACACAAATCGAGAAGGAAAAGTTTTAAAAATATTTTGTCAATAATTGGTTAGAAATAAATTCATAAAAAGTAAAATTCTCTTGGGGAAAGAAATTCTAATGTTTATTGTGGTGAGTGATCAAATTGTTTGTTCTCTTCAAAATAATTTTATTTTTAATTGTCTGTAATTGTTAATTTTAAAAATCTAATTAGATCAGTTTGCAACTCAAAAATACTGTACTCATTGCCAACATCCCTTAAAAAACTTTCATATCTAAATATATTTTGTCAACTCTAGACAAGCCGATTGATGCAAATAATGATTTCGTTACAGTACAAACGATATCAACCATTGCCAGCAATAAACACTCTTTAACAAAGCCTTGATTTGTTAGGTTGTCTGTCTAACTTTCATTAGAGGAATATCTTTAGAATATTTCAGTTTTAGAAATGGCTTACATTTTTTCTTCTCAATCTTAGACAGAAAGAATTTTTTCATTCTCTAAATCTTTTAGACATTATCCCAATTTTATTGTATACGTTTACTGTCAGGTTCAATTTCACTTACATTCTAACGCTACTCTACTGATATATATTAGTAATAGAAGGAAGATCTTAGGATGGAAATTTAAAAAATAAAACCACTTTCATTAGATAGTAGTAGCTCTTGAACCCTATATTATTTTTGTTCTAACATTTTATCTATGGCACAAGCCATCCTTATGACAGGACACTAATCAGTCACTGGTTATACTCCCAGTGATTTATTTATACACCTGGATAGTGTTTTTGCTTACAACACTTGGTATTCCCCAAAGTTACCTATCAAAGTATTGACCAAGCTTAACAGATGATCGCACAAGAATTGATCAAATTAATTTCACTGAGTTTATATTGATTTAATTTTATTTTTATCTATTTAAGAGTTGGCAATGGAAGGTACAGATTATTTCATTTAATGGAAATGAAAGATATTAGATATTTATTTCATTATTTTGGTTCATCCTTTGTAAAACAAAAATGCAAACAAAAAGTCTCCCGGGCAACACCAGGTAGACACAGCTAGTTATAAATTAAATTAAATTAAACATTATTTTTGTTGTTTATGGATGTCCGGCTTAAACACAAACTCCACAATATTATTGTAAAACTCCAATGGAAAATTAATACCATCATCTGAGTTGTGGTGTATCTTGCTATAGGGATTTCTTTCCGATTGCATCCCCAGACAGAGACACTAAATATAGTATAAATTTTTAAAGTGAAAGAAAGTGTGTGGGGGGGGGGGGGGACCTACCTTCCACTTTGGTGTCATCTTTGGCTTTATACTCGGTACTTTTAAGGGCCAATTCCACACCGTAGCCAGACAAACGGACTTGATGATTAACAGGATTCTGTTTGGAAATTTAAAGAAAAGGAGTATTTAACATTTTTGTTATGATGAGATAGAATGAGAAACATACAATAACTTTTCAAATATGGATTCAATAGTTTTGAGAGTTAATTTTAATGTACATGTGCTGTTTGTAGGAAAGAAGTGAGATCCAATGTCATACAATGCAGTTTATATGCATTATGGGTTTACAAAAATGTAGTGGATTGTCTGGAAAGCTGGCAACAGACCCCAACTATAAGTGTAGGAAGTGTCTGAGGCAGACAAACCCACTTGATCGTTGACTTTGCATTGAGGTGAATTTGGATGACGACCCTCTCAGAAGTGGTGAACGTTTGTCATCTTGGTGATATATTAAGTGCTGGAGGTGGTTGCGACTCTAGCTCTATCATTAGGGTAAACCTCAGCATGTGGTCAGTTCAACAAACTGCTGCTAATCATAACATCGCGAGTTGTCCCTCTTATTATCAGGGGAAGGGTATATAACAGCTGTGTTAGGAGTGTGATGTTGTATGTGGATGAAGGGTGCGCCCTCACCCAGTCCTCATTCACCTCTTCTTCAGCATAATGACAAAGCAATGATCAAATGGATATTAAGTCAGTCTAAACCCTGCATATCAGCTCTAATACCCCCAGTTAGCAAGACTGAATATATCAAAGCTTGATGAGCTCCTGATTATCAGTTAGCTACATTTTTTTAACTATGTTGAGGAGTAATTCTTTGATAAGAAAATGCAAACACCAGAGGAAAGTGTGACGAGCTAGAAAACATTGATGCAAACCATCTACAAGAATCTTAGACAATGGAATTTGAAGGCAAGGTTTCCAAATAGGAAAGGAGTTAAAAAAAAAGTTGCTGTCAAAATTAGAAATTTTACATATTTTCTTGAAATGGATTCATTCAAAAACAGACAAGATCGAAGAAATTAAATGAAGGGAAAGATGTATGAACAGTTAAAAAATTTGTCATGACTATAACTTACGAGAATGAAATGCCGGAAGACATAGTCAATTTCTTTTTTCACGGCTAACTGATGGAGTCTTCGATGGAATGTTTGGAAAGCGGCTGTGCCAAGTCGTGCATAGAGGATCACTAAGACGTCAGCTTTAGCATTGTTTGGGAATAGGTGGTCAAATGCGTAAGTTAGAGGCTTAGGCCTGTTAGAAAAAAAGGGAGAACATAAATGTAAAGAAAGATTTGACCAGTCGTGTTTGACAGAATTACAATAGTGCATTAATTTTATGAAACAATTTTTCTAGTTTGTTTTTTTTTACTTTGTAAATCCTTCTTTACCTACACATCAAACGGTATCACCGCAGACTGCAGAAGACGATCTATCATGTATTAACTGTCTCTAAGACCATCATTCTTTCACTACTTTGTTTAGCTAACCGATTGATCTGGAAGTTCAGGAACACACATTATCACATCATCTTCTTTGTGAATTGCTTCTATTTCGATCATGCTTTTGTATGTTTTTGGGGTTAATTACAGATCTGAGATGAGAAATCTGTTGACAGGAGCATTTTGAAAAGTTTTTTTTTTCTTTATTCAATATTAGATCATTCTTTGGAGTTAAACAGTCAGACAAAACTCAGTCTTACTTTAGCTCTCTAGTATGTTGTTATCTGAAATGTCAGAAATGTTGTGTGGTGAGCTGAATAATAAATGTAATCTGGTTGAGGTTTTACATGTCAAAATAAAATAAATTTGATTTGTTTTCGTTTGTCATCTGGTTATCTCCATGTGCGAAAACTTCTTTTCATAAATGTTGTTATTTTTTCAGTTAGTTTTAGTTCTTATTTTTTCATAAAAATGGGCAAAAAGTTCCCCTCTATTGTTTGAGGCACTCAGTATGGCTGAAGAAAAACCTGTTGAGCAATTGATCAAATACGCAATTACAATCACCAAATATAAATATATGATCCATTTTGAGAAATTTAATCGATGATATATTTTATATTTTAATAACTTCGTCATATGAAAATCAACTTCTTAAAATCAGAACAGAACCAAATCCAAACAGCAATAATAAATAAGTTTATTATTTAGAATGCATAGCTCTTTGTAAAAGAATAGAGCACTCTAGACTGTTGAAAATGCTTAATATATGCAATTAGATTTCACTCACATTTTACTCCATTAAGTTATCGACACACATATGAAGTTCATCTGTTATCAAAACGGTCAGATTTTGATCTCAGCTTGAAATACTTGCTTGTCTAGCCATACTAAAGAGCTGTGATACATCAAAACAGTCTCTCTGTGAATGATTATATATATTTGAATTCCATAGTACTTAGAATACGAGTGTTAAAATATAATAATGAAAAAGGAAGCGAGTTCGAGAATTTTGTTTAAAACGCTCTTTTTTTTTTTCCTTACAATTGTTTCCACCATATTAAATTAAGAAAAATGGATGATTTAATAAGGTGGAAACGATCATATACGATTAAAATAAAAGAAATTAAAAAAAAAATCTGAGACTCTATTTTATATATTTTATATTTTATAAACAAGTTTACAATGTGCCAAATTTTCTTTATAAAATAAGATGTGGCACAAGGCCGAAAATTGAGTGGGGTGGGAATGGGGGTCAGCTGTCATCCTCTTGGTCTATTCTCTAAACTAGTTTCAGTCACCAAAATACCACTCTATGGGTAAAATCTACTTAACATTATCCCCAATGGTTTGACGTTTTTTATTTACAAAAAATATATGTACAAATTCATTGGGGGGGTTAAAAAAAAAACAAATGAGATTTCTAAAAAATAAGATGGTAAGTGCGATGGTTAGTATGACCCTCCCAAATCTATCTAAGTATGAGCTGCTCACTGTTTGCCAGGTTGTTTCAAGAGCCGAAAACAAGCAAGACAGTTTCTAAGTGGGAGCTGAGATGGTGTCTGATAAGACCTCAGGTTGATGTTCACCAAGCCCAGGCAAGGAACACGTACTCAAACTGGGTTCGTCCAAACACAAACTAGTGGTGTGTATCCATCTTTTTTTAAACGGCGAAGTGTGTAGTTTCCTCTTATCACATCTGATCTTGACTTTAAGCTGATGTTTAAAGTGAGAAATCAGATTGTAATCAGAAGGCGACCCACCCTCATTCCTTATGTGTAAACGTGAGGTCCACACTCATATATATATATATATATATATATATATATATATATACGAGGATAAAATGCACGATATATCATAAAATGAAATGCTGTGAAAGACAGTGTGTGAAAAAAGACAAACAGAAAAAACAAATTGAAATACAGGATATTTTTAATGATTTATTCCTGTATTTTAATTTGGTTTTTCCGTTTGTCTTTTTCACATATATATATATATATTAAAAAGAGAGAGATCCACTGACAGCTGTTTTGTCATTTTACAACTCATCAGTGTGGCTAGATGTAGCAAGTGTATCAACCCTGAAATTTAAAACCCGGATGCCAGATCCCTTCCAACCGTGGTGTTGAACGTCTTACCATCTGAGCTAACGAACCCATTACTTACTGTTAAAGAAATATCACTTAAATTTTTTTCATTTGTTTACGAATTTTACAATATATATATATATATGTGATTTTATGAAGGCTTACCAAAGCATTCCTTTCAGGACACCAATGATCACCATTAAAGATATTTTTTCTTACAAATATTATTTATTCAAATTAAATGTTTTTTCCTACACGTGTTTCACTACCAAGCAGTGAAACACGTGTAGGAAAAAACATTTAATTTGAATAAATAATATTTGTAAGAAAAAATATCTTTAATGGTGATCATTGGTGTCCTGAAAGGAATGCTTTGGTAAGCCTTCATAAAATCACATATAAATGCTCTGTACTCTGTAATCGAGTATCATCGAGCTTGTTTTTATTGGAACAACCCCGGTCTTCACTGAATGATCTATTTTATAAGTGAAAAATCTAAATCTATATATATATATATATATATATATATATATTTCAGTTCTTAAACAATCACAAATATATGTAGAATTACGATATCAATAAAATGATTAGATTATTTACATGTTTCAGATCGTTATCCATGTCATGGTTGTTATATTCCCCCATTTCAACTGGTCTAGTCTCTCACCTTCTTCAAGTATGTTTTGTTGTAGTTGGTAATCTTCCAGGAATTTTAAATCAGACTCTATAGTTAATCATCTGGGTAGAGTGCTTGTATTCTGCATTCCACGTCTTTTAGATATGAAATATCAGTTCATTTTCTTTTCTTAACTTCATCACCAGGGATTGAACTCACAACCTCTAGGTAAAATAATCTCAAGCAATGTTTGTATTCATTTGGCGATGTGTCAAATAGATCAAATAGACACTAGCCAGAAAGTTTACTCACACCTGAAGAAAGCCGGGAAGTACAACGGTTGAAATGTTGTGTAAATGGCAACACCCAAGGAAAACAGTTTGAGAGACATAAATAAAAATTCCAGTATGTAATCTTATAATTTACTTAATTAACAAAACGTGTTAACATCAATTTGATAAAATAACCAGAGAGAGAGAGAGAGGGGGGGGGCATAAAAAATCTCAGATTCGTCACCTTGTCACTGCTGATTTGATTAGATGATCTATCTCCTTAACATCACACGTCATGATTCCATGAACATTAATGAACGCTTCACAATCTGTTTGTGTTTTGTCACCAGCTGACATTGCAAGTTTGTCTTCATTCGCCATCTACAAAACAAAACAACAAAGATGAATAATGAATACTTATTGCATCCTTTTTTTTTTAAGGATTGACTGATATCGACAAAAGACAGATAAAAATATGTACACTAACATATGCACGCACGCACACACACACACACAAACACACATATGTGTGAATGTTTGTTTGAAATTAGTTTGGTCTGTTTTAGAGTAAAGTTATTAAGCTTTTAAACCACTGAATAGGAAACAATTTCTGCATTATAGTTCTTTCGTGCATCAAAGCGTGAAACAAAATACAGGCATTTTCTTAAATTTTTTGTAAATATATCTTTCAGGTGAATTTCAAAATTTTTACTTAATTTTAAGTTTATTAATAAGTTGCGAAAAACAGTCTTCTCGCATTTTTAATAAAGGCATTTTTTTAGTATTAATCGATTTTTTAAATTAAAAATAATTTTACATTATTGCATTTTTTATATCAATAAATATAAAAAATGCAATAATGTAAAATTAAATTAAATTTTAAAAATCTCATTTAAAGAAAAATAATTTAATGACAAAATTAAATTAGAATGTACTTTTGTTTCTTCGTAAGCAAGTCAGCCATTTTAATTGCTTTAATAATTGAAAGAAAAAAAAAAGAGAATGATTACTTCATGCCCCTTTGAAATTTCCAAGCATTTAAATTGTTAAATAGAAAGTCATTTCTGGCTTTAAAATTCTTAGCAAATCCTCGTATTAAAATATTGAATGTTTTGGAAGCTATCTACATCCAATAATTTTATAAATAAAAATTTTAAAAAATATTATCTTCACAAAATTAGTTATAGTTTTATAACAATTTGGTTCAATTAATAATTTAATAACCAAACAATACCATAATAATTAAATTTAATTTTCACAATTCTATTAAAATTTTTTTTTTTTAATCCACAAAACAAACATAAGACTATCAGGCAATGTCGAGAAGGTTGAACTAGTTATAAATAAAATTATTGCCGCAATATACAGACCTGGTCGTGCATCACAACCTCAGGTGAGTGTACCCGAAGAGACATGGATAATCTCAGCATGTTAACTTGCAACGTTGAAAGGTAAGCACTCGCCAATTCCACCAAAATTTTGTACAAGGATTCATCAGTTTCTGGGCGGGAAAAGAAACAAAAATCAAAATTATTAAGAACAAAATTTTTTTTATCAATCCTCCACTGCATAATAAAGACTAACGTGTATTTATCCTCCACTTTATTATAAAGACCAATGCAGATTTATTTGCAGCTATATTAATAAATATATCCCCCTTCACACAAAATTTAGCAAGGAAAAAAACTGCCTTACAAAATCATTTCAAGTTTGATCTCTCTGGCTTAGATCTGATGACCTCAGAGGAAGATTAAATATTAACAGTACAAAGAGATGCGTGCAGAACAGAACATTTTGTTGGTTTGGTCACATTGAAAAGAATGGGTGAAAGTGCTTGTTTTTAGTAAATGTAGAACAGTTAAGGTAGCCGAGTCGGTAGACAGGGGATAGCCAGAGAAAACATGGGAGAAAGTGATAAAGATCGACTTGAGAGAAAAAGGGATAAATAAAGACCTGGCCAGAGATAGGTTAATTTGGAAGTCAATTTCTTAAAGCCATCCAACACATGTCAGCATGTAAAACAGACTTGCTTGTTTTAAAAGTACTTTTACGGTATGTGCTCCGATGAACTTACTGCCCTTGTACACCCCCCCCCCCAACGTAAATACCTACAACCCACCCGACTAGCTGCAAAATCTAACCCATTCACTGTAGAGACTCCGAGATGCCAGAAGAATTCTCTATTCTAATAGTTTCTTTCCTCAAATTGCTTTCTTTTAGAATTCCATCCTTGCTCACCCGACCATACCAGCATGCAGCTCCCCACCAAGGTTTTCCCCTTTTAAATCTGACCCCTATCACAGTTTACCATTCAGTGGCAATATGCCATGTTTGGGGCGGAATAAAAAGTAACAGAAAAACTAAAGAATTTAAACAACAAAAATTGCATCCGTCTGAATAAACCAACATACCTATTGGAAGCAAAACACAGCTCTCTTTACACTAATGTAAAGAGGTTGGGAAAAAAAAAGGATTTGGGATGTAGGAAGAAAGAAACATGAATCTAAATTCATATAAATTTCTTTTCATTAATTGCAAGGGTTTATCATATTCATTTAATGTTCATTGCAATGTGGCAGTTTAATGTATAGGATATACAACAGCTATGTTCCTATTTACTTGTCTCCCCACAAGGGCAGAGTTAAACACAGGGTCGGTTTTTAATGTGGGTAAAATCCAGCTCCTCAAAAAAAAAAAAAAAAAAAGCACACTGGATTGGAACAAAAATAAAAATTTCACTGACTGAAGACAGCAAGATGAAGTGTAGTATCAAAACAGATACTACACTTTGCTCATAGCCAAAAGACCAACAGCATTCTGAAGTAATTATGTTGGTAAGTTGTTCGAAAGCTCACCGTTGTCTAGCTTTCTGTTGTGTTTACAATCTGATTTCAACTGGAAAAATTCTGTTAACAAACTTGTTTTTTTTATCCAAATCGGGTGGATCCAAGATTTGTGCTGAATCAGATGGGAATTTTCTGATTGGTTAAAATATATTAATAAAAATTGAGAAGAAAAATAGGGAGACAAATGATAATTAATAAAATGCCCTCTTTTCAAAACCAATATGCAAGTACAAGGAAGTTTGATCAGATGTCTTGCTGGTTTGACAGGCCGAGAGCAGGCTCAAGGCGTTTCCACAAATAGTGGTGATGGAGAAATGCTTGTGAAGCCAAGTCAATTCACGATCATCTTCGGTGTGGCGCGTCATAACAGACGAAGGCTTTTGAGGAAGTCACGCATGGTTGGGCCTATTGGTTAATCAGCATTTGATTATTATTTTATTGCAATTTGGTCATATTTCTTATGCGGACGTAATTGTAAACCATTGTTTTCTTTTATATCTCCAATTTCCACTATTAGCAAAGGAAAAGGAAAAGGAAAAGAATAGGAAGGAAAAGAGAATGAAGCATACAAGAGAAGAGACGGAAAGGCAGTGGCTTAGCAGGCCAGTAACTCATTTTGCTTGCTTGAGCTTGCCACATATTCACTTTAAACTTTACATACATTAATACCATCCCAAAACACCCTCAAAAGATCTTTACAGCAATCACAATCACTTGCGATCAGTTCACATTCATCACAATCTCGTTCCAATCAGATAAATCTGCTTTCCATACAGATTCTCAAAAACCAAAGCAAAGTACTCAAGAGAAATAAATAAAAAAAAAAAACAATTTAAGATCAGAACTCTTCCAACAAGATTACTTTTACGATGCACCCTTGCATCACTAGGAGAGGCTTTGTCCGTTGTTCCATCACGTATTAGTTTGTAATTAACTTTTTTATCCATAAACGCGCAAATTGAATGGATGCAGAATATGTTAGATATATCCAGTCAGGCATCTCAGAGAAGCTCTGTCCGTCAAACGATTGGAGATAGCACATTCACCCATCAGGTTTTAATTTTCAATTGATGCCACAAGGAAATCTGTTTGAAAGCCAGCTGTTGCAAAATTAATTAGTTTCACTATTGATATGAAATCCATAGCCATGTTCTATATATAGTTATCTGCCAGGGGCAGATAACTTTGTCCTGCCTGACATAAAGGCAGATCACTCTACTTTACTTATACACGCCCCTTCCCTCCCGTGATCATGGGATGAATGGACGTGGTTATTTCTTCATTTATGTGTCAGAGAACTCATGTATTTTTCCATGCATTTGTGGAGATAAACTTTTTGGTGCTCGTACCCTTTGAAATGAGGGTAGTCTTAACGGTAGAGGCTCGACCGGGCATGTGTAACCTTTATTGTTTCCCACTACTTCTGGTTTCGTCCATCTTCAAGAAATTCATTAATTCCTACACCATTTCTCTAGTTTTAGAGCAATTTTGATAGAATTTGGTATTCTTATGTAAAATTGTATGTTCTTTCAGATTCTGCGCTAAAATTGTATGTATCTCTATGGTGTAACCAATTATTTAGAGAATAAGAGGTACAGATTCAGGTTTTTTGGGATTTTTAAGAAATCTAGTGAGGGATAAACATGTGGCACATACAAAGTGCATATATATATATATATATATATATATATATATATACACTACTACTATTATTAAAGCTGTGGACATTATTTGTTATCATGTATGTTTGTCTCTGTGCACAATGGATGACATTGCTAAATAAAGTTGGAAGAAACCAGGCAAATTTTTATAATGTCACTAAGGGATGGCATCATCCAGTAAAATAATGTGGAGATATCAGGAAGAGATCCTGTATGATGTAATAGATGTTGAAGTAACAAAAGGATGATGTCATCCATTAAAACAGAACATAGCCGTAATTAATAATTAACTGAACAAATCATCCATCTCTTTAAGCTTTCTATGTATTTCTCTCATCCCTCTCACTATGTTGATCCAACCACTCTAATATGTCTCTGATAGCATTTAGAGAAAGGATGACTCTTTTACAGCAAAGTCATCTAATTTACATACGTGTCAGTATACACCACAAACTTAGCAAAATAATAAATCTATATAAAAATAATAAAAATAATAATCCTCCGCTCCATAATAAAGACAATGTATTTAAATTTATGTAATATATAGAAGACATAAGATGTACTTCCTTCCCGTCACACAAGTAAATGTACTTCTCTCTCCATTCTGTCACAGACAGAAAGATTTCAAGTGCTATGAAGAAGGGAGAAAGCAAATTGCAAATCACCTCCCACCCCACTGTTTGAAATTAAACTTCACCGATTTATACGTTATTTTATATGAATATTAGTGCGAATACTGGCAAAGCATAATTTTTTTTTCTATCATTTTTGACGAGTGTACATTCGTAAAAATAATAAGGATAATATAGAAGTAAAGAGACTTATTATTTTTAGTTATGCAAAAAGAATGTTTTAAAGATATGTAACAGTTTATGCATAGGCAAATAAGCTTGATATAATATAAACTTTTGGACATTTTTAACGAGGGCGAACAGAATGAAAAAGGGTACAAAAAACAAATGTGCAACAAATAAGTGTTACAAAAAAGTTACTATTCTACCTACCTGGATAAGTTTATTAGTGTTTTAACTTATTTTAAAGGGTTTGTTTTGTTAAAAACAAACATGATGTCGACTCTTCAGTTTTGACAAAAAGTACAACATGGCCGTCCCGGGGACCCCCGTATAATCGCTAAAAAATCAAAATTAAACAAAATACTGTTAGAAACACACCCAATAAATGTCACCAATCGTGCTATGACATATTGTTTTTCTCGTCTGGACTGAAGAGTCGATACCATGTTTGTTTAAAAAAAAAAAAATAAATAAATAAAAACACTTTAAAATAAGTTAAAACACATAAACTTATCCAGGTAGGTAGAATAGTAACTTATCTTGCTTTTGGTAACATTTATTTGTTGCACATTTGTTTCCCCCACCTTTTTCGTTCTGTTCGCTCTCGTTAAAAATGCCCTAAAACTTGCTTTAAAGATACACTATTTTTCAAAATAAAAGTTACACGAAGGGGGGGGGGGGGAAGGTCATAACATTAAATGAGAAAGAAAGTAGAAACAAACTTTCTGTCAAAAATAAACATTAGAGAAAAAAAAAGAAATAAAGAAGAAAGAATTGTAGTGTCTCCCCCGCCTCTCTTTTGCTAGCTTGGCTTTGAAAATTCGATCTTCTTTTTTTCCTCAAGCATGCTAGGCCAAGACCGTTGTAAAGGTTATTACAGTATCTGTGCCTCGGCCCTTTGTTGACAAAAACTTTTTTAACTTCATTTTTTCCAAAACTAAAAGTTTCACAAATTCTCCGGGCATTTAAGAATTATTAAATTTCTCATATTACATATCAAAAAAATTCTAAGTCTATTTTCTATTAACAAATGCTTGTAAATGATTTGCGTATCTTATAATTTTTTAAGAATCTTCTGTTAAGTTTACCCGCTCGTATTTCCATTTCAAATGGTCTGAGAAGAAAACTTCAACTTTCTGGTTGTAGTTTAAGGTGTGTTCTGGTTGATTGTATAATTTCAACAATATTGATAGAGATTTGCTGCTTTAACTTTAAAACGCAAACTAACGTGTAAAATTGAATCTCGAAATAAATGTTCATATTTTGGATTTTCGGCTGTTCGAAGTAAATACTGTTTTAACTCGCTGTAAAAAATAATTCAATGAATAAAATCACATACAAATTAAATATTCAGAAAGATTATTTTCTTTTCTTTCCAACCGTATATATATTTTTTAAATTGGCCCAGAAATAAGCGAGAAATTCAGCCATTGCCTCGGATATGTGTGCGTCCGTTTTGCCCACATGAAAACGTCTAATTATTGAAACAGATTGACTTGTTATTTGCTTTCTCAATTGCCTTTATACTTGAAATGGATTTGTCCGACAGTTCTTTTTACCTACTAACTTTTGTGTGACACTGTGTGGATGTGGATGTAGATGTGTGTGTGTGTGTGTATATATATATATATATGTGTGTGTGTGTGTACAAACATTTATAAAAATAACAGAATTCGTCTGTTTAATTACACCTTTTATTTTTCAATTTTTCTGATGACTTTTTTGTATTAAAATCAAAACAATTAATAAATGTCCCATGGATATCACAAACGTTTTCAATTCTTTATCGAATCATCTACAGGTATCAAAAGCAAATGAACAAAAAAGCTGGAGAAAAAAGAGAATTTTTCAAAAGACGGCGGAGAAACATGCAGAGAACGTTTTCGTTTTGTTCCAGGAAATACGTTGACCATTTAAATTCAGCAACGCCGGAGTGGCATCACAGAATAAAATCGCATTAGGTTAAGCATGTTGCCACTGGTTTCATACATGATGTTATTAATTGTAGGTTGTTGTGTTTTTATGTAGTTTCCAGTATTTTTTTGTTTTAAATTGGTTCTTCAATGTATTATTTTAGTGTTATTAACTAGATTTTGTCTTAAATTAGAGGGAGAGCAGTTACGTTTTTGTAGATGTTGGTAAATTGAGCTAGAGTTTACAAGATGCATGGTGAGGCGGTGGGATCGGGTAGTGGTTGTAAAACCAATGTAGCTATAAGCTTTATTATTATCATGGGAGTTACATTCTCCAAAAGGGCATTTAAACTTATAAATAACATTGGTGAAAGTCAGTCTTAGAGTCTTCCTCAAGAAAAGAGCCATTCAGTGATATCTATAGTGAAAGCGGAAGCTAAATTGTTCCCAATATATGATATGATATTGAAAAAGAAAAGAAAAAAACAATTTAATGTGAACTGAAATGAAAGGTTTTTGTAAAAAGAAATAAGAATGAATATTGATAGGCAAATAAAAAGAACTTACCATGTTTAAGGCTGTCTGCATTCCTTTGTGAAATGGCTTCAACAAAACCCCAGAAATAGTCTTCATTTTCTGTGGCTAAAAACTCACTGAAATAAAAATCAATTTATAATGAGAATATTATCATTGTAATTATCATATTCGGTTTAATGTCTGTTTTTACTACATGCTGGCATGTGTTGGATAACTTTTAGAAATTGATTTCCAAACTAACCTCTCTCTATTCAGGTCATTATTTATCACTCGTTTTCTCAAATCAATCCTTATTATTTCTCATGTTTTCCTTGGCTTTCTCCTGCCAACTGACTGCTACCTCAACTGTTCTAGGTTTACTAACCCAAGAACTATCATCCATTCTTTCAACATGGCTCTACAATCAATCTTCTGTTCTGCACAAATCTCCTTATACGGTCTGAGGTCATCAGATCTAAGCCTATCTTCAAGACTTATATTACACATCCATCGTATCATTTATCTCCATGCAACAGATATAAAAGTACTGATTTGCATTTGAAAAGGCATCATAAATTTAAGCTGTTTATTAAACTGAATAAGTTTGCACATTAGTTAGCAGTAATATGCTTTGGAAGTTAAGTGTAGATATGCTTTACCAAATGCGTAAGGTTACTTGAGTATGGCAGAAAAGATTTGCTACCAGGTTCACCTGACAATAAAGGAGGTAGATGATTGGTTCATTTAATCATGCGGTAAAGAAGGGATTTGCAGTTAAATTTCAGTTGCAGTTAGAGATTTTGTGAAGGAGTATTTGATGTGGGGGCCTGCTGGATAGGGTTTTAAACCCTTCATGCACCTATGAAAATAGCCAGAGGCAGCTCATAGCTTAGGAAAATGGCATCATGGTTACATTAAAAAGATATGTTTTGAGATAAGCATGTTCATGTTGCCAGTCCAAAAGAAAACATGTCAAAAATCGACAACATACAACTGTTACCTTTTCTTATCAACGCGCCAGCTTGTGTAAATGTTTGTATGTAATCAATAAGCAAATCAAGGTCACCAATCATTTGAATCAGTCAGATCAAAAATCAATGCAAAATAAGGAAAAATAACTATGCTTCTCTATGGAAGACTTTGTCCATGGGGAGGTAACAGTTGAAATAGCAATTCTGTCACAAAATGCAGAGATTGAATAGACATAGCTTATTGTAGATATGCTATAAGAGGGTCTGTCAGGATTTAAGTTTGTAATAGCATTTTCGTATCAATGCTCACAGCTCTTTAAAACGTTATGGACAATAGCATTTTTAAGGAGAGAGGCTACAGCTGAAAGACACTTATAAAATGGACTATAAACCTATGAAATTATTTCAAACCAGAAAACAAATGAAAGGAAATTGAATTATCTACAAGATTAGCAAGGTTGTTTATACATGTATTTTTTATATATAACATTTTATTTGTGAGATAGAAGGAGAAAATAGGCAAACATCATAAACCAACTTCTTGAGTCATCTCATTTCCTCCGGCCTTAAACCTTAAGGTCTCTGCATTTTCTTATCCAAGAATTGCTTCTCTCAATATGGCCAAACCAATATAGCCAACTAGGATATTTTTGTGTTAAATTGTGCACACCATTTCTATCTTGTTTTTTTTTTTTTTATTATTATTTTCTCCTAGATTTAGAATTAGTGATAGAGTTATTGCATGGTATATATATTTTTCTTTTCATATCAAACATCTTCCTTCCCGTGTTTATGTATGAACATATTTTTTGCGTGTTTATGTATCAAACATATTTTTTGCCTTTTGCAATTTAAAAAAAAATTAATACTAAGGTTTAAATGTTATCTATGAATAAAATACAAAAGATTACAATTAATATTTATAGCTAAGTAAAAAAAATCAAGTAAAAATATTTATATGGAGTTCAAATGTGGGAGGATGAGTTTCCTGGTCCCTTCGATTTTCTAGGTCAACACCCGTGCACAGGCCCCACTGGTTTACAATATAATGCAAACTGCACTAATAATTTTTATTTTAAGCATTGCTGCGTTTTTTTTAATCTTACTGATTTTTACTATCATCTTAAAGTAAATTGTAACAATTTAAAAAAATATTGAAAAAAAGAAAAAAAAGAGTATCAAAAGAGCACATGGTTAATTTACTTCAAAATCTGAACGTCTCACCAATTGATTTTGTTGTTTAGATATGACCCCCCCCCCCCCCAAAAAACAACTTTGCCAAAATACGGGTGTTAAAGAATTAGAGTAAAACGAAAATTCAAAGTTTTATTCTTGATGAAATCTGTCATCATGGTCACTGTTTAAAGTTAAAAGCCGAAAATGAAATAAATGAATCATAAAAGGTTACATTTCAACAGTTAACTCCTTAAATAAAAGAATGATTGAGTCACAAATTGACCAACTTCTTATTGTAATAGTAACATAGTTCAATAAATGGATTCCTTAGAAAAAAAAAATACTAAATAAAGAAATTAAACTGAACCAAAAACGGAAGTATGAAGGAAAAAGAAACAAAAGTAAAAGTGTCATGCCGCCCAAGTCTATCCCTCATCACACGATAGTTCCAACTTACAAATGTAATGTTGAATTTTTAATTTGGTGAATATATACTTATTTTTGAATGCAAAAACTTTAGTGTCTTTTATTTCCATTAAAATAAGAAAAGAAATTAAAACAAAATGTTAAACATTTTAATTAGTTTTAAAATCAGCGTACCGCCCTCACTAAAATAAAATGGTGACACTACTACACCTTGACAAAATAAGCAGAAGTGATTAGCTTAACAAAGTACATCCATCTGACAAGAATAATCTATAATCATCCCACTCTGCACATCCAGTTGACACTAACACTTGGAAACCTAACCGAATGAACCCATCAGCAGATTTTGTGCATATGACAGTAATAGACAATTCCGCGTCTTGTGACGCATCCACTTCCTTGACCAATCAGATGACATCAAGGCATCACAAGCAGCAGCAACAGCTGATCAACTACTATAAAAGTGACATTTTGATCACTCAGCTTCTTTGGGATTTTTCGCCGCACAGCCCCACGCAACAGTGATGCAGCAACGATTACAACAGCAGCACCCTTTTAAAGTCCAAACCTTCCTCACCGTGGTACGGGCGGTAGCAACATGGTAGTGTCAGAGATACTGGTAAAAATCCAAGAGGAGTCGGCATTAGGATATGTCGTCCTCTGGTTATCTCTGCCTCTGCATGTGGCTAACGAAGATATATCAGCCGCAGAACAGTAAACATATGAAGTAAAACTTGCAACATTGCTTCTGTACCATTACTTTGTATGTTCTGGACTAAAACTTCCCCGACTTTGCATGCAACTGCTGAGCCTTGCTGCTCTTCGTGTCATGAGGGAAAACTCACAATCTTGCAGGTTAACGAATCGCTGTGACCAACGAAGAGGACTTCATGCAGACCAGACAATACTGAGGCACAATAAAGAGCTTTTTATATCTAGATTTCAATAAATATCAAGCTTTTTTTGTTGTATAGAATAGTTCGTCGGCGTCAACCGCCATTTATTTTACTATATTCAATATTCATTTAAAGATATACTATTTTTCAATTTAGAAGAGGATTAATGATTAAATGAGACTTCAAAAATATATTTCCAAAGATTAGGGTGGAAAAAAGACTTTCAAAAGCATGCGAGCGAAAGAGGGTGGGGAGGCCCTAAAATTCTTTCTTTTTCACCTCTCGTGTACTGACATTTGTTTACATACAATAACTCGTAATTTTAAAGTTTGTTTTCCAAAAGTAAAAGCTTCAGAAACTGATATTAAAACATTAAAATTTCACATATTATATACCAAAATAATTCTGAGACTATCTTTTATTCATTTTTTTTTTCTAGTTTTTTTTTGTGTGCCTTATAATTTTTAAAGGAAATTCTGTTAAGTTTACTTGATCGTATTTCCTCTTCAACTGGTCGGAGAAGAAAAATACAACTTTCTGGTTGTAGTTTAAGATGTGTTCTGATTATTTGTACAATTTTAAGAATATTGATAAAGATTGGCTGCTTTAACTTTGAAAAACAATCTAATGTGTAAAATTGAGTCTCGAAAAAATGTTCATATTTCACATTTTTGCCGTTTCGATGTAAATACACGCTGTTAAAAATAATTCAATAGATAAAAGCACATACAAATTACATATTTGGAAAGATCATTTTATTTTCTATCTAACCATATATATTTTTTAAATTGGCCTAGAAATAAGCAAGAAATTATGATTTGAACGAATTAAGGTATTCGTCGATGTCGTACGATGACGGCTGATAGACTGTGAATGCTAAATATATAAATAAACGAAATCAATCTACGTCTTTTCTTCTAAATTAAATGAGCAAAAAGATTTTAAAATCTGTAATTAAAATCCTTAAGACTTTGCTTTTAATTTATATTTTCCACCTGCGTGGATCATAAAGTGATAAAGACTTTCGAAGAGGAGGTGGGAGCGATTGCAAATTAAACAAATTTAATGGGGAAGGGGGAGGTCAGTTCATAAAACTTGTTATAAAATGCTCAAAATGAAGAGCTGTGTCCTACTTAATACTTTTTAATGCCACCAGCAAATTTTACATAAACATGTCAAAGTGCATTGCTTTAAATTGATTAGGTTTTTTTTAACAAAATGTTATCAATGAAAACACAAAAAAATAAACCCATGAGAATGTAAGCTTTTTTTGTCCACATTTTTTTAAAAACTTAAAATGCTTATATTTCAAAAGGTTACAAATTAATTTTGATATTTTTTTAATTAAATCTACTTATGTCATTTTTTAAATATCCTATTTCTTACAGCAAAATTTCATCTTCCAGCTCATCTATCGAAATGTCAGGTGTCCTCAGTCCTGATACTTCACAATTCATATGAAACATTGGACGGATAATAGCCACTTGTAGGAACGAGCCCTGAGAGACCGTTTGAACGTTCTAGCACACATCCCTAGCTATTGTCTGAGGCAATGCCATGTCCATTATGACATCATCATACAACATCTAAGTACTGATGAAGAAAACAAAAACAATGACTTTGCTCTTGCGTGCAGGCAAGTAAATAAGAGCTTATTAAAATACACTTTTAGTTCTTTAAATAAATATATGTAATAACATTTATTTTTTTTAGATCTAAGCTAATTTAGCTTTTAGTTTGACTGCAGCATGATTGATTAAAGGCTTTGAGATGGAAAGATGTAGAAAGGAATAGTTTCCTTCCTGGTAGCAATATTTCCAAGCTTATCTTCTACCAAAACACAAACGTGTGTACAAATGAAGTTTCAGCAAATTTTGGACTTATTTTTCAACTTTTGGGGGAGTTTTTTGAAGTGCATTTCCTTGACTGATTGAATGACAAATGCTACAAAACAAAGCAAGTGGATCGCTGTTCTGTAGCATTTATTTTAAAGAAACAAAAATCAAAAAGGGTTTAAGTTTTTACCTGGCCTCCAAAAACAAAGGTGTAGAATTCCATTTTGCATTCAAGTTCACCTGAACAACATTCGATTTACTGTCAACGTGGTTGACGATTAATAATAAAATGGTTGTTATTCCAAGGCTGGCAGCACAAAGGACAGTCTGGAAGAAAAAGACAAAAATAATAAAATAGATAATGAAATAGTGTTCATTTTTAGTAAATTGTCTCTGAAGGAATTTTGTTAGAATTTAAATGCAATTGAAAATGACAGTTAAATTTATAATGAAATCCTTGCATTTTATGATTTGTCATAGAAAATCAAAATTCTATTCCATCTACATTTGCTTACTTGAATAGGTTTTGAGGGGGGGGGAGGTCACTGATGGTGAAGGATTAGTTGAAAATTATGATGTAACAATTCCCCATGGGTAGTACCTCAAATAGGAGGAGTTAGAATCAAGCAGGGATGTGAATGTGAGTGACCAATGGATAAAAAATCTGAAATCAAGATATATTCCAATCTGGGATCTACCACCTCCCTCTATCCCACACACACCACTTCCCAATAAAAGCCAGACAGTACATGCCAGCATGTAAAACGAACAGTGAATATGATGATAATGTCTCCAGAGACAGGAGGAGGATTTCATTTATAACTGTTTAAAACTTAAATTCCACAAGGATCTAAAAGAAATTTAAATATAAGTTTTGTTCTAAATAGATTAACTCAAAAACCCCAGCATTTATATACCCTGAATCGCCCCACCCCCAAGAATATTAATGAAGATCACGATTTAAAAATTCTAATAAAGAATCTCACAACTTTTAAAGATTGTATCAATTCTTTTAGTCAAATTCCAACATTAAAAAACTTAAACCGAGATCAGATTTCCTCCCTCAGATTTGAATCTCTCCACCCAAAAACACAAATAATAAAATAAAAAAAATTGTGTATTCAACGACGTCATTTGAGCAGACGAGGTAAAATGTCTGCAGAAATATTTTTAACTTAATATCAAATACCAAGAATTTATGGGTTTCCTTTTCACTTCTTTTGTTTCAGTTAAAACCAAAAATTCTTACGACAAATTCAGAACGAAACAAAAATAAAAAATAAAGTTTTTTTATACTTTTGGTCAAATTTCTTCTTGACATCTGAATTATTTTCAAATTCAACCCAATGTTTTACAACAATTGTCAGTGTATGCAGATGATCGCTCATGATTATGTATCAAATGTTGACCAATTGTAGTCTACACATACAGCAGAAATACATGAAGTAGGTAAAGGATTATGTTGCCTTATATTTGGTGGCCTGTGATCTTTGATTCTGATTATAAGTATTTGAAATGTGCATCAAATGAATCCAAATTCAGATTGCAACAAAAATTTGCAACTTATAGAAATGAGAATTATTAAAAAGGTCATTGTAGTGTCGAACATGAAATGAAGGTTAACAGAAGGGAAACATTGTAACAGATTTCATCAATTCATTTCTACAAAAAAAAAAAAATTATTTTCTTCAATAAATTAAGTGTAGTAAATAAAAAGGCCTATAAATCTGGAATGAACACTGCCTTCAACAAACACTAGTTATAGCAACAGGGAGATGTATCGAAGTGAAACCTGATCAGTGAGGGTTTACGAGATGCGTTGCATGGAGAAAAATGATATGAAAATGATACGATGGATGTGTAATGTGAAAGACAAGCTTAGATCTGATGAGCTCAGAGGAAGATTAAATGTGGACAGTATAGAGAGATGTATTAGCCAGGTTGAAAGAATGGATGAGAGTTCTTGGGTTAGTAGATGTAGAACAGTTGAGGTAGCAGGATCAGTTGACAGGAGTAGGCCAAGGAAAATATTGGTGGAAGTAATAAGGATAGACTTGAGAGAAGAGGGATAAATAAAGTCCTGGTAAGAGTATCATTGCCAGTTGATTTTTTTATTTTAGATTATTGTTATTTAATGATAGTAGTTATAGTTGAGTATGTATTTACTCCTCTCCAGGAGTTAGGCACAAGGCCAGTTTTATCTTACTCCCACAAGTAAGATGTGACCCAAGGTCGGGTCGGGAAAGTGGGGTTTGAAAAGCCAGCGCCCGAGAGGTGAGTACTCTGGCCATTAAAAATTGCCTGGGCAGCCCCGTTGGCATTCCCCGGTATGGGCGCCTCAGGCAGTAAGCAATAAACTTACTCCTCCCCAAAGAGGGGAGGTGAAGCCTGGGAGGGTGGACCTCCTAGAACTGCACAGGACAAACCCATAGACAGATGTAAATGAAGCCCTGAAGGCCAAGACAATACCAGTCGATGGGGTGCAGTATCCATCGGAACAGATACTACACTTTGATCTTGGCCAAAAGGCCAAGGTAAAGAAGAATAAGTAGTTATAGTTGAGTAAATGGAGATCAAAACTGTTTGTATTATACAAATATCTCGATTGGTTCAAAAGTTATAAGAATTTAACGCTAAGAAATTTGAGGGTTCAAAATTATATGGGAAAAATACTTAAAATCACGGACCAATTCACAAGAAATTAAATTTTTTCACCGTTTCTCTAGTTTTGGAGCAATTTTGATAGAATTTGGCATTTTTATGTTCTAAAATTGTATGTATCTCTATGTTGTAGCCCATTATTTAGAGAATAAGAGGTAAAGATATCAGCGTTTTCTGTTTTTTTAAGAAATCGAGCGACAGATAACGTGTGACACATACAAAGTATGTATGTATGTGTGTGTGTGTGTATGTATGTATATAATATATATATATATATACATACACACACTACTACTAAAACTGTAGACATTTGTTATCTTATGTTTGTTTGTCTCTGTGTACAATGGATGATGTCGCAAAACGAAGTTAGAAGCAACCAGGCAAATCCTTTATAATGTCACAAAGGGATGACATCATCAAGTAAAAGTCATAATTAATAATTAACTGAACAAGTCACCCATCTCTCTCAGCTTTCTATGTATTTCTCTCATCCCTCTCACTATGTTGATCCAACCACTCTAATATGTCTCTGATAGCATTTAGAGAAAAGATGACTCTTTTCAGCATAGTCATCTAATTTACATACGTACATCTGTAAACACCACAAACACATATGTAAATTAGATGGCAAAACAATAAATCTATATAATAAAAAGAATAATCCTTCGCTCTAGTATAATAAAGACCAATATGTATTTATTTGTATGTATATATATATATATATATATATAAAGATGTACGCAAGTAAATGTACTATTCTCTGTCATGGAGGTAAAAGACTTGCCAGACGGAACGATTTCAAGTATTTAGGAGAAGGGAGAAAGCAAATTGCAAATCAGACAACCCCCCACCGTCTGAAATAAATTTGGAAGAAATTATTCACTCTACTGCCATAATTAGACATGTTCTTTCTATGTCAATTGATAAATTTTTAATCTTTTTATCTGAACACTTTCTTTCTTTCACTGTTTTAAACTTCACCGATTTAGACGTTACTTTATATGAATATTAGTGCAAACACTAGTGAAACATAATTTTTTTTCTCCGTCATTTTTGACAGGTGAACACTTGTAAAAATAATACAGATAATATAGAAATAAAGAGACTTATTATTTATAGTTATGCAAGAAGAATGTCTTAATAAGATATGTCACAGTTTATGAATATTAGAGATCAAACTGGGTTTATTTTTATTTCGTTTTCATACTTTTAATTTATAAAACTTTTGAAGCAGTTTAAAAAAAAAAAAATCAATCCGATGGACGAAACATGTGCTTCGCAAATAAACAATATACACATTTAAATTACTTTACATTGCATTAACGTGGAATAATTTATACATAAAAAGCACAAATGAAAGTTGTTTTTTCTAAGTACATTTTGGAATGCAAGAAAATATATCCCTTTAAAAATAGAAGTACTAACAATTTTATTCAAATAATTTCGTTCATAAACCGTTTTGAATGTATCTAACGAATTTTGCACATTTAAAAATTTTCAAATGTAAATTGTAGGGACCTCCAAAGCTAACCATAGAATTTACCCCCCCCCTCCCCCCCAAATGTAACACAATGTAACTTTAATATAGGTTAATATTATTATCATCATTTTTTTACCATTCAAAAGAAGAAATATAAAAAAAACTGCTGATAACGTTTTGCAATTTTTTTCAGCGTACGAAAATAATAAAAATGAGAAACTAAAAACGTGTGTACTCTATTGATGCCTTAAAACAATGTTCCTATGTAGTGGTGATTTTGCGTGCTCTCATAGACACGTGTTTAATAAATCTAACAAAAATTAAGTAATGGTCAGATTTCCACAAGATTTTCGATACTTATTCAATATTGAACTAATTTATATTTAAAATGCTGATTTCGTAAAATATAAGAGGGACTATTTTTTCTACATTTTATGAAATCTGAACAAAATATATTCATGTCCATTGAAATGTTGATGTTATATGAAGTGGAAGTCTTAAAAAACATCAGATTTTTTTTTTTTTTTTGGTGCCATATTTTGGTAAAGTATCCATAAATTCATAAATAAAAAGTTGAAATAAATACGATATTATTTTGAAAATTTTTACTTCATTTTCTCATTAATTTAAACTATGATCTGTTGAATTACAAAGAAAAAAATATGGTAAACAATAATTAATTTTTCAGAGATTTTAATTCATTTAAATTACTTCATTCAGACATTTTAAAATTTAAACATCTATTTTGAAAATACAGTTATCGAATTTTTTGAAATATTTGAATATAATATAAACATAACTGTTATTAATCGTAAAAGATCGACATCAACTTCGACCGAATAATTTGTGCTTTTTATAGAATATTTATTTGCTCGAGGTAAGCAAGCATTTCGTCAAATTCCTCTGGAAGACCGAATAGACTTTATTAACGTGTCAACTCGTACAGAGACAGTAGTCGCTTTTGTAAATGCACATGTGTAAATGTTATTGCTCTGCTTATGAGGGTTTTATTTTACTTACATTCTTTAAGCTGAAAAAAAAAAACTGCCCTTTTCTGACAAAAGTAAGTATTATATACTTTTTATCATTCTTCTTTTTTCAAATGCTTACCCATTCAAAATTATTCGATGAAAACGCAACCTGACTTAAAACTTATTTTCACTTTGAAATAGTCTCATTTATTTTTAATTGACAAATAATATTGTTAAATCATTAACAAACCACAACACTTTTCAATTTTCATTTTTAATTTGATTTTTATATAAAATTTAAGCCAAATACTAAAACAAAACAAAATTATAGCAAAAATTCTTACTTCGATTAGTCCTGCCAAACTATTTTTTTATATTTACTCTAATGAAATTCAAAACTTTTTTCCTCTAACTGTAGACGAGATTTATTATTCCAACAGGCAAATAAATATTTTAAAATAATAAATTTATATATATTTTAATAAGTATTTGTAAATATCAAAATCCTAAAAGTATCTGTTTTAATATTCTTTCCTTAAACTAAAGTAAATTAATACTAGTTTAAGCATGTTATTTAACCAATAATTATTTTTCTTTTTCAGTCACAAAAGTTATAATTTGTCTCCAGAATGTGCAACTCAATAAAAATTGAAAAAAAAAAGGTAAAATAATTCTTGAAAAAAAACCGTTAATTTTGTCTACAACATAATTTAAGTAATTTGTTTACCTTTTGCTCATCCATACATATTTAACATTTCACATAATAATCTCTGTTTTTGTAAACAATAGCCACGCCATAGAAAAAAAGCATATTTCATACTTATATTTCGAATTGGGAAAGAAACTTTCCCAATTCGATAATTTAATCTTTAAATAAACTATTTTACTTTAAAGCAACTTCATATAAGTATAACTTTATTTTAGGGAGACTTAAAAACATAAAGTAACGCGGATGTATGGATTTTTTAAAGAGCGCAAAAACTGGTGACATCAGCGATTCTGTGTTACGTTTTGGAGGTCCCTAGTAAAATGTTTTTTGTTTTTTTTAGCTAGCTTAGTTTTTTCTAATATCTATATTTCAACATATATCAAGCGAAGTCTGTCAGCATCAACCACCATTTATTTTACTGTTGAATATTCATTTAAAGATATATTATTTTTAAAAAATTAGATGGGGTGGACCACATTAAATGACAGATTTTAAAACATTTTTACAAAGTTCAGGAAAAGAAAGACCGTTTCAAAATGCAAGCGAGTGAGAGCAATTCTTTCTTTCTTTTTTTTCCTCTCGCATGCTGACACTTGTTTACATAAAATAACTCATAATTTTTAATTTTGTTCTTTCCAAAAGTGAAGGTTTCAGAAACTTTTGGGTGTTAAAAACATTATTAAAATTTCACACATTACATATAAAATTAATTCTGAGACTATCTTCTATTAATAAGTAGTCGGTTTTTTTTTTGCAAACCGTATAATTTTTTAAGAAAATTCTGTTAAGTTTACTCAGTTGTGTTTCCGCTTCAACTGGTTGGAGAAGAAAAACTACAACCAGAAAGTTGTATTTAAGATGTGTTCTGATTAATTGTACGATTTCAAGAATTCTGTCAGCTCCCTCCAAGACAACTTTGGCCGACCAACTTCGCACTTACCAGAGACTTGTAGGTTTAGTGCACAGTTGACTGCACTGCTGGATCTGTCCACGTGGCCATACCAGTGGAGTCTTCTCTCTCTCAAGATGGGATCGAGGTCTGCAAGACCGAGTTCCCCAGCAACTCACTTGTCTGCACAGTGGAAGAATCTTTTGGCTTGATTTTACAAATCCGTCTAATCATTGCCCTGTCATTGGGCTGCAGACGTTGGAGATCTGGTCAACAAAACAAATCATTTGCATAACGCGGTTCATTTTTTTCTCCTAGATGTCTATCTACACAGGAGTCTCATAATCTGAAGGCTGAGAGTTCAATCACTGTAGCAGGCATTTGATTCCTATTAGCTCGACCACATTAAGTGTGTGTTTTACTTTATATTAGTTTTCCAGAATAAAAACATTTTAAACCTATTGTTTAAATATACAAAAATGTATTTTAAGTCCTCTCAACTGATTGGTGTGTAAAGCAATCTAACTGCCAAGTGGATCGCATCAATCTATGATGCATGAAAACACTGATTTGGTTTCACATTCTTCACAGACAATGAATTCTCTTTGAAAGGCTGACTGCGCGATTATGGCGTTATAAGGGTTACACAATCCATAACAGCACATATTCTGACACGGCATTGCTTGTCTCCCCACAAGGGTAAAATTAGACGCAAGGTTTGTTTTTAATGTGAAGGATATCCAGCTCTCCCAAAAGGGGCAGTGAATTTTAAGACAAAATAAATTGTCCCAGTTGAGAAGGATCTTCTCACTTGACTGAGGACAGAACAGATCAAGGTGAAATCCAAAACGAACAGAAGCAATGCTAGAATAAGCGGAATAGGACCGGTGTTATATCAGAGTTTGCCTTTTAGTTTAATTGCTTTATGAAGGCTTGAAAGCCTAGTCTACCCTACTTAAGTTTGTTTGGTTTTACGGAAAATCATCCCTTTTGGGGTTATTTGATGCAGAAACACAATATCTATTGGAAACGATTAATTGAATACAAGTTGATATTTCACTTATAGCTGGTGGGAAGAAGTTGATAATGCCTACTTGGTTGCAACCTTAAATATATCAACTGCATTACCTGGAATGAAATAAGACAATTCCAAAAAGGGAACCAACTCTTTCATAAATCGCTATTTAGGATTACTCCTTTATGCAATAGACATAAAAAAAATCAATTGTAATAATCTATATTATAACCGAGCATGTTTTGTGTCTGTTAGCCACTTATAGGCTTCAAAACTAGTGAACGAAATATGGCATAAAGCACCCTTAGCATGCCAGATGTGTCATAGAGCAATCAAAATTAAGATACAAATGTTACAACTAATAACAATAATAAACACTTATAGGCTCCTAAACTAGTAATCAGAATTGCACAAAATTTAGTATAAAGATCCCTTGGGTTTTACCAAATTTAAAAACATTAAAAATATTAATCATGAGGCTTAAATAAAGCTCTACAGGAGCTAGACTAAGGGCCACTCTTTAAGTGTTTTTGGGGCTAATTTATTTTAAGAATAGTTATTTGTAGTGAGAACTATGTGTAGAGGTTTTATAAAGATGGTCTTTCCGAAGAAAGGATTCCTGGAAGACCACATAAACGTTAGATGAACAAAATATGTGAACACATGGAAATCCCACAACGCTGGTAAGAAATGTGTGTAAATATGAAGCAGGATTATGCAAATAAGAAAGAATGTATTGTAAAGTATCCTGAAGTCATTGAAAAAGAAAAGAAAGAGAAAAAATGCTGACCCAAATGAGAGAATGTTGCATCAAATAAATCACATGGTTGATGGCCATAAAATAAATATTTTTAACAGTTGTTTAAGGGCATAAGCAATGAATAAGAAAAAAAAATCTTTTAGACTATGAACAAAAAGACAAATGTTTCAAAACAGTTTTATGATTAAGCTTTTAAAAGATTAGGTTTTTACAAGGTTTCATACTCTAAAAGAAATTGTTATGTCTACTGGAGAGTTTTTTCTCGTTTTAAATGCAATAATCATCTAAGAGACTGCTTAAATTTGAAATCGTATTTTCATCATAAAAACTTGCACATTGAATGGACACATCTTAAGAATATCTGCCCTTGGTTACACTATTATTTTATCAGGTGTTAAATTAAGGAGTTCTTATCAGTCTTTGTTGTTCTTATTGCAGTGATAAGGAATTACCATAGAAAGGGGAAAAGGAAAGTGTTCAACAGTAATAGAGATTATATATTAAGTAAATTTTTTTTTTGTAAAGTAAATATTTTTTTAAATAATCTTTCTTTTTTAAATTAAATATTATAATCTTATAAATCTAAAAAATAATTTTTCAGTAGATCCAATATAGAACTTAGCCATACAAAATTTTCTTAAAGTATAAAATACTGTCTAAAATTAGGGGTATGTGTGTGTGTGGGGGGGGGGGGGTAGCAGAAGAAATCCTAATAGGTGAAACAATAGTAGTGGGTGAGCAAAAAATACTTTCAAATATTTATGTTTACCTTCTTCTATTACATAAAAGGCAGTTGTCTGTGCTGTCTGCTTGTATGTACGTCCAGCTAGGAGTAAAAAACTACGAAAGCAACACCTACAAAACTGTTATATTCTTGATTGGCATTGCCCTGGTGAATAATATCTAAAAAAAAAAATAGTGTCAACTAGGTCAGGTTTCCTCGGAGTGGGGTATTTTTCAGGCATTTTCAATGTTATTATTTACTAATTTAGAAAGTAAATGCCTTGAGAAACAAATTTAGAAAATGACTCAGCATTTTTATTTTCAAAATTTTATTTATCATTTCTTAACGTTCTTATTAGAATATTGTCATTATCAACATCATTTCTCTTCAAAGGGAGGGGGTGGAAAGAAACGCAGAAAGGATGTTTTAGTAGCACTGTGGAGGCCTCCTGGGTTTTATTTTTTCACTCCTTAATTAGTTGGGGAAAATATCTACACAGTCACTTAGAAAAACAGGATTCAGTGTTGCCATAATAGTAATAATACAGTATTATATTTCGTAAGTGGTCTAAGTTAATCCAAAATACTCAATATCCTATGCAGAGTAGGTTCTTTAAACACTGCATTGCCTGTGATAAAGAACTTTTAGAGAAAATTCTGTTTGTCACTATTTTAAAACACATTATCGCTTTAAACTAGTACATTCAATGTGCTGTACCATTTTAACATTAGAGTTAACTTTTCTTTAGGTTCTCTTCAGACTATTGTCACTATGAACAAAATTTCGTTCGGCACTATTTCCAAACATCTTATTGCTTTTGGTACTACTTCAAAATACTTTATTATCGGTTTCAACCAGTACATTCAATGTTCTTTAACATTTAAAATTACTAGATACTAACTTTTCTTAAAGTTCTTTTAAGACTATTCTCATTATCAACAAAATTCCACTTGGCACTATTTCAAAACACCGTTTTATGGCTAAAATTTTAAAGAAATTATTCATTCTTTGGGAGACAACTGGACCCGCTTTCGTGAGGGGGGAGAGTTATTTTGTTCTGCCATTTTCAATGTTCTTAAGCACTAATTAGGAAAGAAGAAGCCAACTCATTCCTTGATAAAAAACTTCAGGAAATGACTCAGCATTTTTTATGCTAACTCAGAATTTTATTTATCGTTTCTTAAGATTTTCTTCTGACTATTGTCAACATCATTTCTCTTCAAATTATCGTGAGAGGGAAGAGGGGCATGAAACTTGGAAAGGATAGTTTTAGAAGTTTGGGTGGTTTCAGTAGCGCTCTAGAGGCCTCCTGAGTTTTATTTTTTCACTCCTTACTTAGCTGGAGAAGATATCTAAATAGTCACTTCCCGGGAGCCATAATAGTAATAATACAGTATTATATTTGGTAAGTGGTATAAGTTAATGAAAAGTGCTCAATATGCTTCATAGAGCAAGTGTGTTTTAACATTGCCATGCCCAGGATAAAGAACTTCAGTCTTTATGACAAAAGTGCTAAATACTACACATAGAGAAGGTATGTTTACACAGCGAGTTGCCCAGGAGAAAGAACTTCACTGTATTTAAAGTGTTCTGTTAGTGTTGCATACTAAACAAGAAACTCGATGTTGCCTGTGAACAATAAAATGATACAGTATTACATTTGGTAAATGGTATGTCAATCCAAAAGTACTGAATATCTTACATAGAGAAAATGTGGCCAGGAAGAAAGAACTTCACTGGCTTTAGTTATACTGCTGCATACAAGAAAAAGGTACTCAGCATTGCCAGAGAGCCATAATAATAATAATAATAATACAGTATTACATTTAGTAAGTGGTATATCTTATGACCAAAGTGATCAATACCATAGAGCAGGTGTGTTTACATGCCGGGTTTCCCCGGGAGAAAGAACTTCACTGTCTTATGTTATACTTGCAAAACCTACCCGCCCTCCTGGCAGCAATTAATTAGAATGGGAGGCCATTAATTAAAAAAAATAATGTTACTCAGAGAATTCAAAAATTTTAACAATAAACTTTGGTAAATGTGTAGATTAAAACACTCGGCTAAATTACATCCCATTAAAAAATGAGATTCTTCTTTTTACGGTCATTCTAAATTATTAGGGAAGTTAATTAATATATTTTTTTACAGTTTGACTGGCAAGGTTGTAAAACCACACGCAATCGCCCCAAAACAATAACATACAGAATTCATCTCCAATGGCAAAAAATTGTTAACTGCCATAAAACCTTAGAATGGCTCGAAAATGGATCATTTTACATTAAATTTATTTGTGAAACGAATCCCCCAGGCTTAATCTTAAAATATTTTTTGTTGTTTCTCTTTCAGTCAGTTTTTTAAGGTATTCACACGTAATCGCCTAAAAAAGTAGAATATTATTGCAGTGCTGCACATTAGCTAAAAGATCAATGTGTTTTGTTAGAGTTGTATACTAAACAAGAAACTCAGTGTTACAGGGAAGCCATAAATTAATAATACAGTAGGACACTTGATAAGTGGTATATACTAAATCCAATAGTGCTTAATTCCCTAGAAAGAGCAGGTGTATGTAATTATAGTGTAGGACACTTGGAATGTGGTATATGCTGAATCTTAATGTGCTCAATACTATAGATAGAGCAGGGGTGTGTTATAATACAGTATTACACTTACTAAGTTGTAAATGCTAAATCAAATAATGCTTAATACGCTAGATAGAGCAGGTGGGTATAAGAATACATTATTACACTTGATCAGAGGTACATGCTGAATCGGAAGTGAGTATATCCTTTTCAGAGCCAGTGTGTATAATAATACAGTGTTACATTTGATAAGTGGTACAGGATGGGCAAAAATAAGGGTCCTATTTTTAAAAATTCATAACTTTTTTATTTATTGATTTTTTTAATTTTTTTTTTTAGAATAAGTAAAGGACCCCTTCCGAAGCAAGCATGAGCCGTATTAGCCCTAAGGAACGTACCCTCATTTAGAAAACATTAGTTTTGCTTAAAAAACTCAAAACAGTGTAAAAAACAATACTTTAGTTTTTGTAAGTTTTAAGAAGTGTTTTTCGGCTAAAATTTGTTTTGTTTATTTCAAAAAATCTCGGAAGGGTCATTCTACACACACATAAAGTTTGGTGTGTTTAACTTTTATTTTGTGGAAGTTATTCAAATTCAAGTTATTCAAATTTAAAGATAGGACCCTTATTTTGGCCCACCCTGTATATGCTGAATCCTTAAATGTTTAATACCCAAGATAGAGCAGGTTTGTGTAATAATACAGTAGTACATTTCTTATGTGGTATATGCTTGATGGAGAAGGCGAAGACAAAAAACTGAGTGTTGCCCGGGAATACACTAAACTAAATATAGGTTACATTGTATTGAGGAAGAGAGTGAAGATAAGAAATTTGGTGTTGCCCAGGAATACATTAAAACAAATATAAATTTCATTATATTTTTAAGGAGGGAGAGGGGGACAGAGACTTGGTGTGAGCAATAACTTTAAATCTGAAAGCTCAGGTGAATAACTTACATTATTATTATTTTCAATACATTAAAACAAGAGAGATGAATGGGTGGGAGGAGGTGAAGGAGGGAGGAGGTGAAGGAGGGATGTGAAAAAACAGAGAAAAAAGAGAGAAAGATAGAGAGACGAATTGAGAGAGGTAGAAAGATAGAAGTTTTAATATAAAGATGTTACATGCACTTTTTAACCTCTTTTATTTTTTGTTTCTTTATGGCCCTGAGCAATGCCAGGTAACCCTACCAGTCTATTATATGAAGGAGAGTTGTGTGTGTGTGTGTTTGTTCAGCTTAAAGTAAAAAACAGCACAAAAAACAATGGACAAATCTGGTATATTCTTGCTTTGGATGAATAATATAATATCTAAAATCTGAAAAAATTATTCATTCTTTGAGGGTCAACTGATGCAGGTTTAATCGGGCGTGAGGGGGGGTCAGTTTTTTCAGACATTTTCCACGTTATTATGTACTAATTTTGAAAGAAAATGCCGACATTCAACGAGCAAAACAACTTCAGGAAATAACTCTGCATTTCTTTTTTTCCAAATTACTAGACGTTAACTTTTATTTTATTTAACTTTTTTTAATGTGCTCTTCAGACTATTGTCATTATCAATATCATTTCTCTTAAATTATTGGGAGGTGGGGACAAGAAACTCAAAAGAGTGGTTTCAGTAGCGCTCTGGAGGCTTCCTTAATCTTATATGGATGGTTTTAGTAGCGTTCTGGGGGACTTTATTTTTACAATGTTATTGGTCAAAATATCTACACACTCGCTTAAACAACATGATTTCATCTAGGTGCAGCGCTCTGAAGGTCTCCTTCATTTTGTTTTATCTAGACAAGAAAATAAGAACAATAACTCAACAGTGTTTAAAGTGTTTTGTTTCAGTGTTGCACTCTAGATGAGAAACCCGATGTTGTTCAAGAGCAATGAAATAATAATACAGTATTATATTTGGTAAGTGGTATATGTTATATGTTCAATATCCTACATAGAGCAGTTGTGTTTAAATGCTGCATTGCCCGAGAAAAAAGAAATTCAATGTCTTTTTCCGTTGTATACAAGAAAAGGTACTTTGCATTGTCCGGGAGCAATAATAGTAATAATACTGTATTAATTTTCCAAAGTGCTCAATATTCTTCATAGAGCAAGTGTGTTTTAACATTGTCTTGCCAGGATAAAGTGGTATAAGTCGTAAATCTGTGCCAGTATGTCTCTCCGTCTAAAAGTCAGAAACTATATCGGATACACACTCAGAAGCTACATAAGATACATGCTTATTTATTTTTTCATTCATTCTTTCGCCTTCATTTTTTCAATCAATTTTTTTTTTCATTCATTTTTTGCACCCTTTTATAGAGCAGGTGTGTTTACATAGCGCATTGCCTGGAGAAAGAACTTAACTGTGTTTTTTTAAACTGTTGAATAGAAAAAGAGGTATTTTATGTTGCCCGGGAGCCATAATAGTAATATTGCAGTATTAGATTTGGTAAATTAATACAGCGTGCTCAATATCCTAGATAGAGCAGGTGTGTTTAAACACTGTGTTGCCCAGGACCAATAACTCCACTTTTTAAAGATTTTGTTACAATGTTGCATACTAGACAAGAAACTTAATGATGCCCGGGAGCAATGAAATAATACAGAATTACATTTTGGTATACGCTAATCGAAAAGTGCTTATATCTTAGATATGGCAGGTGTTTTATAATACAGTATTAAACTTAGCAATTGGTATATGTTAAATCAAATAATACTTAATACTCTAGATACAATAGGTGGGTGTAATAATATGGTGCTTATTTAGATTAGGACCTGAGCTAACTTTGACCTCTTCATTACGGTTAGGGTCAAAGCTAGCTCCGGTCATAATCTGATAAAGTACCAATAATATAATATTATACTTAGTAAGAGATATATACTGAATCGGAAAGTGCTCAATATGAAATATAAGAGCAGGTGTGTGTAAGAATACATTATTACACTTGGTAAATGGTATATGCTGAATCAGAATTGATCAATATCCTTTATAAAGCCGGTATGTATAATTATAGTGTCACACTTGGTAAGTGATATGTGCTGTCGTAGGTGCTCAATACCCTAGATAGAGCAGGTGTGCATAATAATACAGTAGTATATTTCCTATGTGGTATCTCTTTGATGGAGAAGATAGTGTTGCCCAGGATTACACTAAAACAAATACAGATTTCATTATGTTATTAAGGGGGGGGGGGGAAGCAAGCCAGTGTTGTCTGGGAATACATTAAAACAAATATAGATTTCATATTTTTTAGGAAAGAGAGGAGGCCAGAAACTCAGTCTCGCCTGATAGCAATAACTTTATTGCTGAAAGCTTCGGTAAATGACTTACGTTATTATTATTTTCAATACATTAAAACAAGAGGGGAATGGGCAGGGCAAGAGGAGAAAGAGGGGATTGGGAAGAGGGGGTGGAAAACGGGGAGGAAGAAAGAAAGATAGAGAGACAGATAGAGATAGAAGTTTTAATAGAAACACGTTACATTTTTTTAAATCTCATCTATTTTGTTTTTATGGCCTCGGGCAATGCCGGGAAGTCCTGCTAGTATACATATATATATATATATATATATATATTCATAGCAATTAAGCTACTTCAACTTTACTACTAAGCTCTACTCATGTATTGAGCACTGTTGAAGTAAATACTGAAAATCTATACACAATATATTATATCACCTTATAATATTATGTGTATACATAAAATAATAATAATATATAGATATGAGGAGAGAGATATATTTAAATATTTTGTTAAATTCTGTATTTGTTTCCAATAGTGCTCAATACTTAATTAGAACTAATAATTTACACATGCAGGCATATAATACAAATGTTAAACAAGTATGATGATGTGTGTGTAAATAAACACACACACACACATATATATATATCTAATATATAAAGTTAAGACGATTTTCCCCTGTACCTTCTTGAAGAATAGGAAAATAACCACATGCTACTAAACTCACCACTATATTACGCTTATTTACTCGTGCATGTTTTAGTAAATTTGTTATTTTTCTCGAGCTAACACTACATATTATTTTTAGCCCATCATCTTCGATTCTCCTCAAAACATACTCCATATAGGTGGTAGCAAAAACTTTTCCCCCCTAACACTTTAGTACTGACACTCTCCCCATTGACACCGGGAACTAATAAACAACGTCTACTTTTCAAAAAAGTGTCCGTTAATATTTACGATTTGTCTGCTACATAACTACATTACCACATAATACAAAATATTACGCACACATTTAATGGAAGCTCCCGCTAGTCTCGCTGATTTTCGAGAATATCAGATTACGTTATTTCTACCTATTACATATACATTTATACTCATTCCGGTTTTTAGAGAATGCAATTAACGAACATAGTTCTTTGCAGTGTTTCATTATTCAACATGGCGGCTACAATTTCCTCTAGCGACTCGACTTCTGAATTAAGTCAATATACGCCAAGCTATGAGACAGACTTGCATTAAAGTTGACATTTCTTGAATCCTACACCTTTCACACGCATAATATCCAAAAAATTTTAAAAGAAACATCTATTTCTTCGTATAGAAATGACCCAAAACGTGTGACTGGTGGACCCAACATTTGGTCGCCTTTCGGATCGTAATATAAAACGCATGCCAGCTACAGTTTTTTTCAATAGATTTTTGAATCGCTTTTGTGGCTAAGTGGTTACTGCAGTAGATCCTAGACCGAGAGCTTTAGGGCTCGACCCTAGTCGACACACACATTTTTTTTACATTGTTAAACTTTTGCCTACGAGGGAGGAGGGGAAGGGAGGTTTATGGGCCGGATTTTTTTTTTTGAAAAGAAATCAATGTAAAAGGTAGTACTTAAACTATTGTGAATATCATCATTTCTCTTCGAACACACATGGTTTATTAGTTCTCTGCAGACCTCTTTAATTATATTTGTGTGTTTCAGTAGTGCTCAGGAGGCATACTCATTTTTCTTTTTTCTTTCCTCACAAAAAAATGGAATTTCAATACAAAGATAGCAGAAGGGGGGGTGGATTTAATAGGGCTCTGTAGGCCTCTTTAATTTTATAAGTGCTCATTATCATAGATAGAGCGGGTGTTTGGGAAATACCGGTACCATGGGATGGCCAGGAAGACTTCTACAACCGCGTCTCCTTCCTTCCTTCTTTCACACTTCAACAATTCCAAACCGACAATGATTCTAAACATTAAATTTGTACGTTCTGTCGGATGTTGACAAATTTTAATTAATTCTTTTATATTTCTCCCAGGCAACGCCGGTGGACGGGTCCAGCTTGTTTAATATACATGTGACAATTACATTTCATAAAATTTTATTGCTACCCAAAATTTGAGTACTTGAGAATTTGGCCTTTTGGCCAAGATCAAAGTGTAGTATCTGTTCCGATGGATACTGCACCCCATAGACTGGTATTGTCTTGGCCTTCGGGGCTTAATTTACGCTGGTCTATGGGTCTGTCCTGTGCAGTTCTAGGAGGTCCACCCTCCCAGGCTTCGCCTCCCCTCTTTGGGAAGGAGTAAGTTTATTGCTTACTGCCTGAGGCGCCCCTACCGGGGAATGCCGACGGGGCTGCCCAGGCAATTTTTAAACCCCACTTTCCTGACCCGACCTTGGGTCACATCCTACTTGTGGGAGTAAGATAAAAACTGGCCTTGTGCCTAACTCCTGGAGAGGAGTAAATCAATACCCAAAATTTGAGTAAATTTCAATCATTTTAAGATCTCTTAAAATATTTCTCAGCCAATAAAGTTTTATTTTCATTATAGGTGTATGTAGTTTATTACTTTAAGAATTTCCGGTCCGACCACCCTTGCATTCATTAAAGTATCCAAAGGGTGTCTTAATATAATGAACTTATCCTGGATCGCACATACCCCAACTATTCAGAATAGAGTTTACTAGGTTTTAGTAAAGTTCTACAAAGAGATGCTATAGTCATGACCTAGTATATAGGATACTTCAGTTAGTTAAAATATTACAGAAAAGTTCATAGTCTGTTGCTGTCACGTATAGTTATATTTAGCGACAGACTTCGGATAGATGCTTCTATTTTATTACAGATGTATTTTGTTATAAAGAAGAATTACACATCTATATAATTAGGTATCCAAAACCAAAATGTTGTTTTCATTATATCTAAAAACTTTTAACGTGGCAACACAGATCTTTGCAAAACATTATCAAATTTATTTTGGTAGCACAATTAGCAACTAAATTATGACCATTCAAAGTTTGCTGGAAATTAGAAAATTTGTCGTCTTGGTCCAGAAGCCAATTGTCAGTCTATAATTTGCCTTGATTGTCTTTTGTGATTCGTCTTTTCAACATTGCCAGTAAAGGATAAATAAACAATAAACTGATGCAGCGATTATCTGTTTTAGTTCGCTTTACATTTATATTATCGCTGGTTACTTGTTTATTTTTACGTTTGAGTTTAGAATGTTTTGTGTGTGAATGAAAACTCCCTATAAACGAACAGTATAAATTTTATTGAGCATTACTGAAAGAAATTGACAAAAAAAAGTAGTTATTTTTCCTTAAACCAATTATTCAATAGTAAATGCTTTGATATTTACCACATGAACTACAATGAAAATAAATTGAGAAAAATATGGTATATAATTTTGTTTTTGAGATGTAATTTATTTTAAGGGTAAGAATGTTGAGAAAAGCTGCTTTACACTGTCGATTAGAAAGCAATTTCAAGATAGAATTAAAGTTTAAAGTCAAGTATTATGGTTCATTTGTGCTATTTTAAAATAAAAGATAATTATTATGATAGATGCATGCGCCTCTGTTGCATAAAAAAAAGATAAAACAACATCTGGAAAAATGAAGTTCTTCCAAGCAAAGGTTTCTGCAGCCCTTATTTACTTGTCTCCCATGTGAGCAGAGTGAGACATGGTCAGGTTTCGATGTGGGGAAAATTCAACTCTCTAAAAAGGGGCACTCTGGATTAGAAGAAAAATCTAAATTGCCTCAGTCCCAAAGGATTTCTCCCTCACTGACCAAGCACAGAACAGATGAAGTGTAGTATCAGACCAGATGCTACACTTTGCTCCTAGCCAAAAGGCCAAGGGTTCATTCAAGGAAGTCGTTTTTTTACCTTTTTTTTTTTTTAAAGAACTTAACCAGGAAGCATTGTACTGTTGACTACGATTTAAAATATTTTCTCTTTTGTTGTAATCATCGGAAGTGCTAATAAAGTGTTTGTTTCTGTTGAGAAATCTCGTCCACAGAGAGTTGCTCTTTTAGTTTTTAAACTGTTCGCAGAATACGCCAAAATATTTATCTTTTCTATATTGAAAAATAAGTGTTTTCTTTTTTAAATGGCAGACAAAAAAAATGGCCAATTCAAAACACTTGGATTAATATATTTACAGTAAAACAAAGTTATTCATACTATTATTTCTTTTAAAGAAAAGAAATCTTATTTCCGTCACGTAAATTATTTCGAGTGGAATAGGTCATGGCCACCCACGAATAGGTTCCGGCATTATTCTCGAATAACTTGCTTTTTACTTAAAACATGTTTTAATTTTTTTAAATCAACAACAAAAACACTAAGTTATAGCAAGTTTTATCGTACACGTGAAATATCGAAATGAAAACTAAGCCGGTAAATATATAGTCGCCACCCTCATAAACAAGTTGAGACAGAGACTAGCTAACGAAGAAAATAACTAGAAATTTATTGAGTTATCGTTCTTCCTTGGCTAGTCTCTTACGACTTGTTTGCAAAGATGGAGACTATATTTTTCCGATCTGTTTTAATTTCGCCGTTTCACGTGTAACTTGCTATGACTAAGTGATTTTAATTTATTAAAAAAAAAACATGATTAAAAGTAATGCCGAAACCCATTTTACTCTAAATAATTTACGTGACTGAAATAGGAAATAACCAAGGATTGTTCCGAAAGAAACACTAAATTATATCATTTTTTTGTTTTAAGTCAAAATTAACAGGAGTTTTTGTTATTTAAAGAGAAACCGAATAATCACGTTATGTTTTTTTTTCTGGAAAGTGGGTACGTTGAAAAGGGACAGGGGTTCCCGGTTCATTCACCGGCGTTTTAGGGTGTTTGTTTTTCTCAGAAAACAAACATTTTACTTAGTTACAACTAACTGGACTGGGGGTCTACTTTAATTTTTATTTCGTTCTTTTACTCATTCATTTTAAAACAGATTTTGAAAGGTAAATTTAATTATTAGAGTATCGTTTGGTAATTAAATTATTAATCGAAAAAATTGTTAGAAAACTATAACTAATTCTGTTAACGTAATGTTTTAATCGCTTTTTATAAAATTATTTGAATGTAATTAGTTTCCCAAACTTTCAATCCTTTAATACATGATGATTTGTTAAGAATTTTAAAACCAGAAATGACTTTGTATTCGACAGAATAAATGTTTCGAAGGTTTGGTTTACGAAGTAATTCATTCTTTTTTTAAATTATTTCTAAACAAAAAATAAAAATGGATGGCTTGTTTGCGAAGAAACCGAAATGCATTCTGGTGTATTTAATTCCATAATCAAATTATTTTTGATAGGATTTTTGAAAAGTTCGTTTTAGTACTTTACACTATTGCTTTATAATTGCAATACTCGATTAATAGTACAGTACTACATAAAATGACAATACTATGCAAGTCACGTACAGACGAGAAACACATACACGAGAAGTGTCACAGCATTTTATTAATATACTACATCATCCGTGATCCGTTGGGTCAGTATTTGTTATATGTATTATTTACCTCTCTGGGAGGTAAGACACAAGGTCAGGTGTGGGTTTGAAAATCTAGCGCACTCTGACCTACACAAAATGCCTGAGCATCTTCGTCGGTAGTCTCCGGTAGGGGCGCCTTAAGCTTGAAACTAAACTCTTCTCAAAGAGAAGGTGAAGCCTGGGATGGTGAACCTCCTGAGATTGAACAGAACAGCAGCCAGAAATAACAGGACCAGAAGAAACCACAACGGCCCACTCTCTGTCGGACTGATTGTCGAGGACGTATCTCCGACTGGTATGAACTCCTAAGTTAGTTAATTCAATATAATTTCTTAACTTTAACATCGGTTGTTTTACAAGGAGTAATTTACTACTCTCCAGGAGTTAGGCACAAGGCCAGTTTTTATCCTACTCCCACCAGTAAGATGTGACCCAAGCTCGGGTCGGAAAGTGGGGGTTGAAAAGCCAGCGCCCGAGAGATGAGCACTCTGACCATCAAAATTGCCTGGGCAGCCCCGTCGGCATTCCCCGGTAGGGGCGCCTCAAGCAGTAAGCAATTAACTTACTCCTCCCCAAAGAGGGGAGGCAAAGCCTGGGAGGGTGGACCTCCTAGAACTGCACAGGACAATCCCATAGACCGGCGTAAATCAAGCCCCGAAGGCCAAGACAATACCAGTCATACCCCTATAGGGTGCAGTATCCATCGGAACAGATACTACACTTTGATCTCGACCAAAAGGCCGAGCATCAGAGGATTACAAAATTAAAGGATGTTAGAATACATTGTGATGTTATAATATACCCTCTACATTGTTAATTATTTACATCATTCCACTCCTCTCGCCATTTCTAATTAGCCCTTATTTACGTTATTCGCTCTTTCTTCCACCATTTGAAATATTCATATACAGGTGCACGGTGACAAACAAACAAGATGACAAGTTATACATAGATAAGATAGGAAAACACGACTATTTAATCAGAATTAAAATTTGGTCATTCTTTTCTAATTAGAAGTAGAACACAAAGTGAGTTTTGTTTTTAGTTTCTTCTGTTTTGAAATTGACATAATACATCTAAAAAGAAAAGACGTGCAATTGTATTTTTTTTAATGAATGCAAAAAAAAACAACTCTTTTTTATATTAATTTAAAAAATTATTTTAATGCAGATAAGACCTGCCAGCAAATAAATAAAATAAATAGGCATTTATGAAAATAAATTGAAATATGTATTTCTTTAAATTGTCCACGTCTTTCACCGGCTTTTTCTTTTGTCATATTTCACTTTCTGGTTTGTTTACAGTGACAGAAAACGGTAATTCCCGACTCAGAGTAACCATTATTAAACTTTTAAATAGAACCGAATATCTAAACATAAAATATATCGTATAAAATAAGAAGCGACCTGTAAATAAACAAAGTAATATAAGTTAATTATTCGGCAAAACTGTAGTGGGGGAATATTGCCATACTTACCATCCTGGCGGCTGCCATGTTTTTTTAAATCAGGAGAAGATGTGTGCAGTTTTCATTGGCCAAATCGAATCACATTTCACATGGAAATATCCGAGTTAGATTTATTCAACTCTATTGAATAATTTTTTACCTAAATTGATTTAAAAATTAAATACTCTTTTTTTAACAATCTATTTAAATAATTATTTAAAACGCTATTTTCTTAGTTTTCGACCGCAGAATTTAAACCAATCAAAAGGGAGATAAATATTCACTGCCTGTTTTACCTTAGCTTAATTTTTGGTTCCCTGCCTCACATAGCGTTTGCGTTGGTATATATTATGAATTTTTTTTTATTGTAAAATTTTACCCTTTGCCTCCCCCCCCCCCCCACCCACCAGGATATTAGTAGCAAAACTGGAGTACTGCACCCTACGTTAATTCATTAAAAAACTCAAATTCTATTTTTACATGTAAACAGCCTGAAAAAGTTCTCGATAAATAAAACAAAAAGATCAGTATTTTAGACTTTAAAGTGGGGGATCACTTTCGCATATAAATTTAACATAAAATGATCACTCGCTTCCAGGCCACCAGGCGGTAATAATCACCCACTTCCGGACTAGATAGCGTTTTAAATGAGATATAACCATGGCCATCCCTACTACAGGCCAGGCAATCATGCAACTGGGGTCTTTTAGTGGGGGCTATGTGAATTTTCTTAAATATTCGATATAGAAGTTGCAAACAAAGGGAATATTTCCCTGTGAGATTAGCTTGATGTTTTTATGTGTTTTACATACCAAATAATAAGAACCACAATGAGCTAATTTATAAATTTGACAATTATTGATGAATTCCTATAAATGAAGAGACAGGTAACTTTGAATAAACAAAGGCAAATGCATATTTCAATGAGTGATTTTTATTTCAATGTGGGATTTTTTAAAGAGAATTGGTACTTGTGTCAAAAGATCATGACTTGTATATTGTGGTTAAAAAAAAGAAAGTTTGTTCAAATGTGATATGTGGTTTACTAACCAAAAATTTAAACTGTCCTCATTTTGATTGTTTTCAACACAACATTTTGGCTATAGTATTCATTTCACATCATAAAATTATCCAAAAACAAAGTTCAAACTAAAATTTCAGTATCTAAATCTCTAGTGTTGTCTCGTAGTCGATTAATCTAAGCAAACAGATTCATTGAAATGGAAGATGAAATGAGATAATACAATGTCCATAGATTAAATAGAAGGTTTAGTTAAAAATCTATAGGTGATCCTATAAAATGGACAGGGTTCACAGCAATGAGTTACGATAACCAGAATGTTGTGGCAAAACAAGGATGGCACTACTTACAAAAATGTCTAAGGAAAGTTCTTCACCTCAAAATCTGAAAGTAGTAATTAAAATTTCCCACTGATCGGTGGTATCCAGTGGAACTGTTATGGGTATGGCAATGGATATAACCCATTTTTTGTTTCAGGAGAGATAAATACATAGCCGACCATTGATCAAGAATTGACCTTATAAAAAAGGGCATGGCCTACTAGGTGGTGTAAGGTGGGGGGGGGAGGTCGATCCCGCTATGCGGGAGTCCGCAAATGACTAGATGGGCCAACCCATGTCATTTAGGTTGAGAGAATGTCGGGGTGGACCACTATGAGTCCGTAAGTAAAAACACAAATTTAAAAAAAATAATTATTTTATTTAAAATGTTTTAACGTATTTTTTCAGCAGCAAAAAAAAAAATTAGTTACCAACCCACCCCAACACGCACAGCCACAACTGGTCTCCAAGAAATAAAAAAAACTCGCTAAGAATTAAAGGAAAAAATGGCTACATGTCCTTAAAAACGCCATTTGGTCCGAAAGTGAGTGATCATTTTACATTAAATTTTTATACGAAAGTGATTCCCCCACTATAAAGTCTAAAATATTCATTTTTTTGTTTTATTTCTTTTTCAGCCTGTTTACATGTAATCACCTTAAAAAAATTAGAATCATATTGGGGGGGGGGGGTCATAGAGTGCAAGGCTTCAATAAAACCGAACAAATTAAGATAAGATTTTTATTTTCATGTGATTATGCACCAACCTTCTTTAAATACTTTGAAAAATGACAAAAATGAATAAGTAAATGGAATATTTTAGACTTAAGAATGGAGTTCCCTTTACTATATAATCATCATCGTCATAAAAATTGAACATAAAATGATCACCTATTTCCTAACCAGAAAGCATTATCGCAATGCTATGCATTAGGGTGAAGAAGATAGAGCATTATTAAAAGAAAGAATGAGAAATTCTATCCATACAGACACTCTTTACTGACAACTTAATTAAGACAATGCCAAATAAGTGTTTGTAAAGAATGAGAGTTTAAAGAGTTTGAGAATGTTCTGGAGAAGGAAGGTGTTTGTCTAGCAGCGATACTAAAAATGACAGAAGCAGCGACAGGTCGTGGTTAACGATTTTGAATCTATGCTTAATTTCTAAGCTCAACGCTATTGGTGCAAGCATTTAACTTCCTTTCTGGCTTGCCCAATCAGAGGCCAAATCTCAAGCAAGCTGAACACCTGACAAGAGATTATAAAATGGATCACCCACTTTTTACTTGCTCTTTCCTGGCTAGGAGACGGCACTGTCAACAACTCATCTATGTTGCTCGAAACAACCCCCAAACTTTTCTCTTGGGATGCAACTAAAATCCCTGACCGTTTGGGCCCTGAGTTTGACTTCAACAAGAAGACCTGTAGCAGTCACCAATAGGGACTACTTTTGAATGCGTAATCACTGTCCCTGTGAGCTGGCTTGTCCAATTAAATCACAGGGCGCAGTAATATCGTTAGTTCCCTAAGGGACTACTTATGCCCCGTTAGGGTTCGAGGAAAAAGATCAGACGACCTCCTGGCACCAGCTTGGACACATCGCAGAGAGCACCAGCGAGGAACGAGGAAACACTCTCTCTCCGCCGCCGTCGCCCACCAGCGAGCAACGAGGAAACGCTCTCTCCTGCCGCCGTCGCCCACTCGACGACTTCTACGGCAGCCCTAAGAACTCTTATATTCTTCCTCTTCCTCAGACGGACACCGTCCCACTCTCTTCTACCTATACCAAACGGTATAGGTAACCTTAAGTTAATAAAACCCCTTTTTGTTATAGTTACAGAAATACTTTTCGTTGTTCCGTTTCTTTACGAGAAAATAAAAGGATAACCCCTTTCATCCACTCATCTTCTCCCTTACAAATGGGTTCTTAGGGCCGCCCGTGGATTTCTTCAGGTGAAAATGGTAGTTGTCGTCAAGTGGTGACGGCGGCAGGAGAGAGAGCGTTTCCTCGTTCCTCGCTGGTGCTCTCTGCGATGTGCCCAAGCTGGTGCCAGGAGGTCGTCTGATCTTTTTCCTCGAACCCTAAAGGAACATAAGTAGTCCCTTAGGGAACTAACGATATTACTGCGCCCTGTGATTTGATTGGACAAGCCAGCTCACAGGGACAGTGATTACACATTCAAAAGTAGTCCCTATTGGTGACTGCTACAGACCCAACGATCTAACATGGATACAACTGCACACACATGGACTTAATGTAACACACACACACACACACACACACACATAAAAAGAAACTGGAACCTCAAAGAGATCTCCATCATTCCACTGGACTCATGAATAAGAACTTGAAAAAGTATTTGGCAAGTATACTTGGTGAACGAAGTGCAAGAGAAATCCAAACAACTGCACCCAAGGGAACAGCCAGAATCCTGAAAAGAGCTCTCGGTTGGGGTATGTAAATAGCGGGTGATCATATGGCATTTGGAAGAATGCTCTGTCCCCAGCAAATGAAAGAAAATGAAAATAAAAATTTAAAAAAGGGAGAAACATACACTTATGGACACGACCTGACTTCAACACCTGACTTCTTTTCCTTTCCTTACAAACAGGACATTCATCCTATCCTTCATTGTATGAACTCTTCTCTATTCCCTACTAACGGGACACTTATTCACACCACATGCACTCTCTAATCTTTTGTCTTGTACCTATTTCCCCACCCAGCGACGTCATCAGTTTGGCCGTTCTGGGTTCGGTTGGTCACCCGGTATTGCTCTGGAGATCTTGCCGTTCTGAGGAAGGTTGCTGATGTTGAAGCGCCTGGTCCCACGACTATTCACTCTCACGTTGTGTTTGTTTAGATCAGTGAGAAATCAACCGGGTTAGGTCAGCAACCTAGTCTCGCTGTAAAGAGAAGGGTCATTTCATGCAGAACAGTTGAATGGAAAGAATTAAGTCCGTAACGACTTTGTCTGTTTGGTTTTCTTAGAAGAATAATTATTTTTTTAAAAAATAATTAAAAATAATGTACACTAGTTTGTTTACAAAACCAGGCCATTCGATAATATCAAAGTTTAACTGCGTGTGTTAGTCGGGTCGACGAGTGGAAATAATGCTTGGCGTCTGGATCGTTGTCAGTGAAAATCTGTTCTAAGTTCGGGACGAGAAAAGAACATACACAAACTGATATGTCTGGTTCAGTGAAGAAATTACAGAGGCGAATTCTTTCGTCTGATTCTCTCATAACTGACGGCCTACCCCACTGACGGTGTCAGCGACCGACGACTTCTCACTAACTCTCCGTCTCTCACTTTCTCTCCGACTGTGACTAAAATGTCTTTGTAAACTGTTCTTGCTTGCCTTTTATCGAGACATACTTCGCCTCTACCTGGGGAGTTTTTCACAGTGGTCTCCGATTTATCCTGAAAAATAAATTTTATTGTGTTTATCCGCAGTTTCTAAAAGTAATTTCGACACAGCTTTCAAATTCGTTTATGACCGTTTCACTCAACCAGGACTATCCCGCAGGGTAATTAACCATTGACCATCTTTTTCGGACGAGCACTTAAAACCAATTGACCCTATTCGAGATTTAACACTCGACTGTAATTCTAACTCTCGCTGAGTTCAGCTATCACTCTCATATCGACTTTGAGAAGTAAATTCTTTTTGTTCTCTATCTTTTGATAAGCCCATAAAATAATAATTTGGTTTCTTTCTCTCATTATCATGTGCGATACATTCAGAGATTTTTAAGGGTTTCTTTCTGTCTATTCATACTAGCGCAGTATGTGCACAATCGACCTTCGTAGGTTCACGGTCAACTCATACCGGCGCTCCCCGACACTGTCACATCTTCGTCCATATTTATGAACTTATTCAGATACTAACACCCATCTCTTTCATTACTCTAGAAGACTCCATATAGTCACAAAATAGATCCTCCACATTTTAGCATTGGGCCATATGGAGTCAATACTTTTCCCTTTTAGAGTTTATTACAATTATGTCCATAATCTTACAATTTCTTTTTTATCCTTGTTGTTCAGAACCGGTTTGCAGGATTGATATCTCAAATGTGTCCAACACAACATCCATTAGTTTGTCCTCTGGGGTATTCTTGATGCTTCCTCATCTGGTTCCTGTGTCTTTTGTGTGTAAACTTGGGTCCCTTTACCATGTAAATGATATTTTACATCCGTTTATGCACTATCCCTGTTTCCCGGCAGGATTTATTGTTTTAAAACATCCGAAAGAAAACTTTTTCTCCAACTTTGTAGCATCTCTTCATAACATTTTTTTCTATGTCCTGGTTTCGTATGGGTTGGCAATAATCTATCAAACAATAAAGTGAAATATTTTGAAAATCAATAATCGTGCAAATTTTAAATGAAGAATTCATTTATTTAATTTTTTTTTTTTCGCGAATTTTCGTTGTAAAACAACCTTGTCAAGCGAGACTGTCTTATAGTGTTTTTTTTCTTCTTTTCATCCTCCTCATATTGGTGGTATTAACCCTGAGGGGTCGAAAATACGTCAAGTTCTTATGACGTTATGTTTAGTCCTGGCGATGTTATACGGCGGTTGGCGCTTTCCCTAAGTAAAGAAAGGAAATCAACATCTTTGAAGCACGGATTATAATGTATTAAAGTGAAATATTTGAAAATCAATAATCGTGCAAATTTTAAATGAAAAATTCATTTATTTAATTTTTTTTTTCGCAAATTTTCGTTGTAAAACAACCTTGTCAAGCGAGACTGTCTTATAGTGTTTTCTTCTTCTTTTCTTCCTCCTCAGATTGGTGGTATTAACCCTGAGGGGTCGAAAATACGTCAAGTTCTTACGACGTTATGTTTAGTCCTTGAATCTGGGAGAATGCTAATAAAACGTTGGCAGTCCTCTGCGATATGCTGAAGTGTTTAACCATGTTCATTTTCTAGTTTATTAAAAACCTTTCACCTGATTTCAGCATCCATATTTGATCCTAACCCTGCGCAAAGATTAGTCATTTAAAATTGTTAGCACTCAACTCTGACAATTTGAAATCATCGCAATGTTTGTTAACTACACTAACAAAAGTTGTGTAGTCTTCGTCTTCTTTCTTGGTGAGATTCATATATTTTTACCTTTTATAAAAAAGAGACGTTTTAGGACTGAACAATTTTGTTAATAATTATACCACTGTAACAAATTTAAGGTTGCTTATGTTTTGAGGCAATATATAATTGACGAATTTGGTATGTTCAAGACCGTACCCAACTTTCTTAATAGCAAACGAACGTTTTTAAAATCGGTTCAATTCGCACAGTCCCATTATAAAGACATTAGTATCATCTGAAAGACAAAGCAAACGTAATTTCGTTGTCAGGGTCGTAATTAAAATCTTTGGTAGCGCTCCAAATAGCATTTTGTGAAAATGTACTTTCATCTTCAACATTTTTACCCCTAATCCGATAATTCGTATAATTTTTTCTATTCTTGCTGGGTATGAAGAAACATTCCCTCAAATCTTTTCATTTGCTCCAATTGTCTTTCTTGAAATCTCTCTTCTTTTTCTTAGAATTTATTTCCTAGTCGAAACTGTTGTTCTTGTTGGTGCTTAATAATTTCTAGCATAGCACTTTGAAATTCCTCCATTTTTCATTACTTAAAATAAGCTACCGATTTTTCGTGTAAATTTTTAAAAAAATATTTTGACGGTCGTAACTTTTCTCAGTTGAATATAATTCTTCACTTTTTAGCGAGAAAAAAATAAGTAAGCTGGTTCAAACTTATTTACGTGTTCCTGATAAAACAATAAAAAAATCGACAGACCTTTTGTTAAGTTTTTTTTGTGCTCGAAAGATTTCGATTTCAAAACCTCATATTAGAGAATGACTTGAAATCTGTTTCGTCCTACTCAAAAATGCAAACTTTTTTCTCAGTCTTATTTTCTGATGTTGGAATGTTTCCTTTCGCAATACTGCTTTTAACTTCTGGCTGTTATTGTTGTAATTAAAACATTTTCCGAGCATACCATTTTTCGAAAATTCTAACATTGCCCGTTGTAGAAATGGTTATGCTGTATTCGATATAAATCCAAGTTCTCGTTACAGGGTAATGTTGTGTCTGAATAAGTCCGAGGTCTCATTGCCAGTGTTGTGACTTTGAAGGGCTGATTAGAAGTAAGACAACACGGTGGTATATTTACAAAAGTGTGTATTTACAGAAGTACAGAATAGTATGCTACAGAAGACTGCTCCGAGACTGCCTCAAGACTTTGTTGTAAGCTTCTCTATGCATAGTGTCAAGAAGAGTTCATATAGTCACGAAATAGGGTAAATCACCATCACACCATAACAATTACGCACACACAACACACATTTTGTAAATAGAAAAGACATTCCTAATTATTAAATATCAACTGACGAAATTAAAATGTATGGAACTGTCGTAATGTCATAAAAATATGATGCTACCTAACACAACAATCCCTCGGAAAAATGTAAATCTATTATATTAAGGAAAGTCATAATTCTGTGTGTGTAGGTGTATAACCATGTATCTCCATGACGATCGTCGACTCCCGAAACATATATCCCGTGGGCTTCTTCTTCATCTGGCTGTGTCGACTCTCTGACGATCACCGAGAGAGCAAGCACTAGTTTACAAGTTGTATTTAATGCAAGTAAAAACGTAGTCACAGATATGGTGTAAACTTGATTTGTTGAATACAGGTGTGGGTGTCTGTGTGTCGTTGGGGTCCCATAATTGGCATCCACTCTTCTTAGTCAGGCCTCCCATCTCCCAAGTCCAAGATATAAGCTGACCTAACTGATATCATCTACCTGACCAAATCTAACTAACTCTTGTCCGCTCTGTCTCCTAAATATATCTACTCTTGACTGGAAACCCTAAACATCTGATCTTTTTCTCAACCTACCACCGAAACTGGCCGCATCCGCTTTTTTTTCTCAGCTCACTCTGTCCATCGCACCCGACTACTCAAAAGGTAACATCTAATTGTCATGGCGTCACTTGTCTGTACAACACAATTGATCTGTCACTCGCTTATCGTTATCGACTTTCCCATCGTTCTTGTATTGTCAATCTATTTTATAACTTAACATTTTCCGGCGATCTTGGCTGTGGGAGTGGGGGAATTCATAGTATTACATCGGCTAAAAACTCAGAAACTACACAAGATACGGTTATTAAACTGAAAATGAAGAAAAGAGTGAGGGATTTGGCAAACATGTTGATCCCCTAATGGTCAGCTAAAAAAGAAGGAAAAGAGAAAGTGAACTTCTAAGTCATGTTTTTTATATGGGTGACCACATGGCTCAATTCACCAATGATTGACCACTCTTTTTATCTTGCTTCCATTCGTTTCTTTTTGTTCTAGGTACACTACACCTGGTGGAGTGCCTCAATTTAAACACTTTGGAAAGTTTGTAATTATGAATTAGCGTGGAATTAATTACCTCTCCTATATCCACTCTTACCCAAAGTCCTAGTACTTGCTAGGATCCAATTTAAATGAGCCATCAACAATTCTCCCACTGTCCAACCACCATGATGTTTCTTGCACGGCTACGGATAAGGCTGAAGTGCTAGCCCAGCGGTTCATTTTAACATCACCTTCGATTCCACAAACCACTCTCTCCCTAATTTGTCACTACAGACAGAAACCACACTAGATTATCTGATCATCACCCGTTTCCTATGTCTTAGATACAATAAAAAAAACCTTGTGGACCAGATCTTATCCCTGCTATAGTAGTAATAAAGAAATGCACGGCTCAGCTGGCTTCTGACCTTTTCAAACTCTATAACAAATGCCTTGCCGAATCTTGCTTTTCTGATAGCTGGGAAATTGCCTCTGTGGTATACGTTTTCAAGAACTATAGTGAAAGAACTGACCCCCAAAATTATCGCCCCATAAGTCTTCTGCTCTTCGCTTAAATCTTTGAATCATTAATTAATCTAGTGGTAGTACACCACTTTGAATATGGATTTAGGTAATCTCATAGTACCACAGATATTCTAATGGTCATCTCTGAATGTATATTCCATATACTAGATTAGGTAGGTAAAACTAGGACGGTAGCGCTTGATATATCCAAGACCTTTGATAAGGTCTTGCATGAAGGTTTTCTCAAGAAAATTAAGTTCTACGATATTACTGGACGAATATTTAATCAGATCCTTCTGATCTAAAAAGAAAGATCGAAATCGTTCTCAATGGCCATACATTCAAACAACATCTAATTTACGTGGATGTGCTCCAGGAGTCAATACTTGGACCTTTATTCTTCCTGATCTTCATAAACGACCTCTCTGATGCAATAGTGTCCGAGATGGGTATATTTGCTGATGACACCACGTTCTATTTTCGAAATTTGGGCAAATCAAACACACACATACCCAAGGCAATGGCTGAATCCTTAGAAAATTACTGTAGTAGAATCGGGTCAAAAATAGATGGTCACATTCAATGCTACCCAGACAATTATAGGAAACCATTCCAATCACCGATTGCGATGACTGATAACACTCTTCCCGAGAGTCTGACATTTAACTTCTTTGGCCTAACATTCACAGACAACATGAATTGGAATAAATACATAGAAGATACTGCCAAGTCTGCTGCGAAGAAGGTGGGCAAGAAAACTTCTCACACCTGCTAGTATCCTATATCTCTACAAAGCCATCATTCGCCCGTGCATGGAGTATTGTTGTCACATCTGGGCTGGTGCATTAAACAAAATGTGTCTCTTACCTAATAAGTCGCTCATTGTCTACCAAGCTCCAACCCCTTCTCCATTGCCACAATGTTGCATCCCTGTGCTTCAATGGAATGTACTCCGATAATCTTACTACACTTGTACACCCTCAACGTAATACCCCCAACGAATCTGACAGCAAAATCCCACCATTTCACTGTAGAGGTTGTCAGATGTCGGAAAACTTTCTGCTTTAATAACTTCTCTCCTCGAACTGCTTACATTTGGAATTCCCTCTCTGCTCCCTATTTCCCCAACTGTATCAACATGCAGAAAATTAAATGTAATGTGAACAAAACATCTTACTACACAACTCTCCACTTAGAATGCCCCTTATAAATCTGGCCCCTAATCACAGTGATAATATGCCTTCTTTGGGATGAACACAAGTTTTAAATATAATAAAAATCGAACAGTGGAAGTGGCTGCAACTTGCCTAACCTCACCATAAAAGAGTCCATTGTTGCCTGGTGTGTAGTTTAAAAATTAAGGAAATGTCAAAATCATAGGTTACTAGTGAAGAACAAACTCACGACCTTCAGACTATGAGGCCTAGTTTCTGCAGCATGCGTACAATAACACTTTTTAGATTACGGGTTAGTCTGTAAACATCTGGAGCAACTGAAAGATGGAGCTAAGGTCCTGAATCTACAAGTCTAGGGGTCACTTCCACTGTTCGATCCAGGTTAAGGCTCATCACATACGCCACAGTCCCCACTGATCTCACAAATGAAAGTACGAGCGCGGTCTTTTGAGTACTCCTCTGAAGGCAGATTGTTTTCATTTCTCCTTCCTCAGAAAACCATCAAACAAATAAATCAAACTAAAACTTTCTTCCTTCTTTTCTGCATCCATTCCTTCAACTCTGGCAGCCACAAGCGACAAAAGTACTATATACTTTTTTATAACCATTTCTTCTATCCACAATTCCACATCCTTTTCCTTGTATATACATTTCTCTCTTTTTACATAATGCGTTTCCCTACTGGTGTCGCATTATGTCCCGTTCTTTACTGATCCCAAAATGTGAAACGTGTTGCCGCAAAAATGAACAATCGAAAGAAGTTTTTTTTTATAGCTTACAATTTATTCTAGTCGAATGTTGATATTCCATTTGTACACTCCTGCCTTACAAATGCTCGCTGAAAGGAGCAAAAGGTGGAACGTTCACTGACTTCGACCTAGAGTCTTATGGCCGGGGGTTGTTCTTAGACAAAGGATTAAACTCATGTGGGGGTTCCCCGACCAAAGGTTGTGGGAGAGATACCTTTATAGTGGCATGGCATTCCCAGTGTTCGAAGTGGCCCGACCACGTGTGGATAAAATTAACAGAATAAAACAAACAAAGGGAAGAAAGAAGACATTATTATTATATCTGAAATTATATGAGAAAGAAAGCGAAGAATGGTATTTTGTAAAATCAACAATTACAGTAAAACATTTATATTAAATAAAACAATTTATTTGGCTAAAACATTTTGTAAAGCTATCAGTTACAGAGAATGGTTTGAGTTCATTTGTAAGGAGTGAACAGTTCCGTTTGTACGAGTGAAATGTTCGGTTCGTTTAAGTTAGTGTTTGTATGTATGCGTATATGCGAGTGTGTTTAATGTATTTTTGTGGCAATTGTAATGTGTGTGCTTAAAAGAATAGTTCGTTATTCATGGTAGGAATTAGGAAGCCTTAAAGCGAGGTTGGCCTTGACAAGTCTCCTGGAATCGTTTTCCCTACGAGGTGTATTTGAGGTTGTCGCACTTTTTTGTGCCCTTGCTGACAGTTTTATTTAACTCGTGGTTTAGGAACAGGACCATTCCCCAGTACTTGACCATGGGTGTAGTGAAATTGTTACGCAAAAGCAAAGATGGTGAGGCCCTTAACGATGCTAAATGCTGAGTTAAAGATTTTGGCCAAGATCTTAGCCAATCGACTGCAGCTTGTTTTGGCTGGTCTAATTATCCCTGAACAGACTTGTGCTGTAAAGGGTCGGACCATTCAAGATAATTTGCACTCGATACGCCTGATCATAGATAAATTCGACACAGAAGCTGCGCTGATCAATTTAGATTAGTCCAAAGGATTCAATAGGGTGGACCATCGGTATTTGGCGGCTGTTTTGTCTGCATCCAGTTTTGGCCCGAAATTTCGCTCTTGGATTCGCCTCTTGTATGCGAACCCCGGTGTGCTGATTGAAGTGAATGGTCTGAGGTCTGAGCCCTTCAGATTATCCAGATCTCTTCGTCAGGGATGTTCGCTTTCACCAATGCTCTATGTGCTTGTGTTGGAGCCCTTCCTTTACAGGCTAACGGTGAATCCGGTCCTGCGTGATATTACTTTGATAGGTGCCGACGACTTAACTGAATGTATGAAACAATAACAGGAGCCAAAATTAACGGCGACAAGTCTGTGGGCTTGCACATTGGTACCTGGAAGGATGTATCATTTCAGGGACCCTTTAGCTGGACTAATGGGCCTTGCATGCTACTCGGCGTCTGGTTTGGTCCTGATCTTCAGCTGGAGAAAAATTGGATGGAAGTATTGAAAATGATTCGGGCCGCAGCTGGTCTGTGGACCTGTAGAAATCTTTCATTAAAGAGGAGAGTGGAGGTGTGTTTATCCGATCATCCTATATCGTCTATCAGTACTTCCTCTCCCATCGGATATGCTGCTTGATATGCAGCAGGCTCTTTTCAAGTTTTTGTGACTTGGTAAGGCCCCTATGGTCCGTCGCAAGATTTGTTATTTACATCCTTCTGAAGGTGGTCTGGGTATGTTAAACGTCGATATTCGACGTCATACACTTTGGCTGTTTCGCCTAGATCGAATGGGTTCACAACCTGAGGGAAATGGTGGCTTCTGGAAGGAAGACACTAAGAAAGTCTTTCCGGCTTTAAAAGTGTGCACTTGGATGAGGGGGAGGCACACAGGTTGCCCCAATGCGAGTGCTTCTTTTATCGCGAATGTAGACATGCTTTGAAGTTCTTCTTAAGGGTGAAAGAAAGCCTCTCTGACACCCTGCTGTTGTCCCAAAAGGCATTATATCGGGTTATGGTGAAGGGGACTGCTCGAGATGATAGGATTGAAGGGCTCACTTTGGCGAGGGGGGAGCTACGCTCAATCTGGCATTGGGCGCTTGGATTACGGTGCTTCGATAATGATGAAGCATTGCTGATCTGGCTGATGATAAGAAATGCACTCTGAGTCCATAAGAGGCTTCATTCAGCTCGCTTGGCGGGTTCGCCGACTTGTGTTAGATGTGGTGACGAAGACAAAACCTTGAATCACACCTTCTTTTATTGCCACATAGTTGTGTCGCTGATTGGGCTTGTTTCGGATTTCATGGTTCGCATACTTAACGTATTGTCTTTTGACCTGCAACCTATTAATCTATGTAGCAACTGGACTCTGACAACAGATAGACAGAAATGTTTTGTTTTTTATTCATACTAGCCGTTATGATAGAACGATATGGAAGACTCGTATGAAGGCTGTCTACGGAGCTGAGACCTACACTCCTCTCGACCGTATTGCGATTTTCATATATTACCTGAAAGCTCGCATTAGGGCCAAGTCTCTTTGGCAGATTTTGGTGAAAGGTGGGTGACAGGTGCACGACTGTGTAGAGTGACTGGAGCTGAATTAGAGTGGTATTTAGACGTACCTTAGGTATTGAATATTGGGCTGCAGAAACGAACATTGATTTTTGTCCCGTTTTAAGTTAGCCTGAAGACACGTTCTTTGTTGGTTTTTGTTAAGTTTAGTTCATAACTTAGTTAGTGTATGAATGGTTTCATTACAATCCTTTTATTTTGCCCCCCCCCCCTTTTTTGATAACTCCCATTCCTGCCCCAATTAGGTGAGAGAGTGCTTGATTTGCCAGAGATGCAGGTCACTCTTCGATATATTCGAAGGAGGTGTGTCTGAATAAAACGTTGGGGCCTGCATCAACTCCTTTTTTTCAACTGGCAAATCTGCGTATCTGCCACAGCTTAGTAATGGGGAGTCTTTTTACTAACTTCCGGTTTTTCATTGTAAATATCATTCTTTTTGTACATAAAATGTTATTATCACCCCATTGCATATTTCTTTGATATGGTTGTTATGGTTTTATATAGGGTATAAATTCTTTTGGTGATTGGAGATGGATGTATAGTATAAATGTGGTATTTTAGTAAATGATGGTCACAAATGGAACTAGCTAAGTTAGAAGAGTTAATATCAGTTAGTGAAGACCGATCCTTTTCCCTCCCCCTTTTTTGGCCTTGTGCCACATTTTGTAAATATTTATAAGTAAATACTTTGTAGCTTTCTTTTGTAATTAAATTTTTTTTATTATTCTCCGTCTCACTACAATTTTAATTACAAAACGAAATTCACAGAGTACTTCGTCCCGGACGATTCGACACAAAGTCTACAGCCCTTAACGCAGAAAAAATTACAAACATTAACGGCGTTGAATAAACTGGAAGCATCCAAACAGACTTCTATACATTTATAAATAGCATATCAACAGAAGTATTTGAAATCATTAGTGACACAAACGACTACACACTGCCATAAGAACTCTGGATGCGGCTTACATTAAGCCCACTCGTGTAGTCTACAGCCGACCCCAACTCATCCCCATGAAACAGCCACCAGCGCAAAAATGGACTCTATTGTGTTACAGTTGGAAAACTACTAAAACATACAATTTACAGGCTGTGAGTGCCGACACAAATAAAAATCAGGATATGCAGGAGGTGTTTATCAGCAGTATCTTCCCCTCACCCTCAATTCGACAACGACTTTTTGAGAAATCCTCCCTAACTTTTCAGGAAGCATATGAGATGGCAAGATCTCTTGAACACTCAACATGCTACAACCAGGAGAATATGATTTCCGCCCCCAATAATCTCTTTAGGAGAAAATACAAATCTGGCAGTGTCACAAAAATATACAAGGCCAAAGGAATTTCTTTTTTTGCGGTAATTCCTGTCATCCGCATCGCCTTTGTCCGGCTTGTGACTCAAACTGTAAAAAGTGTTAAAAAAGGGCATTTGGCCAAAGTCTGCAGATCTTCTGTATCAGCAGTGTTAAATGAAGACTCCGAAAAATTACTCACAAAATATATTGTAATTGTGTACATATATAAATATCTTGTTCGTTAAACAATGTTTTCATCTTTAATTCAACATACATGTTTTTTCTTCATGTACTCATTTTAGCATTTTATTCAAATTTAAACGCCATTACAAATGTTCTATCTCGTTTCGAGAATTGTGTTGCTGGCATGAAAAATTAGGCCGGTAAATTAAATATTTTAAAGTACTCTTTAACACATATAGCTCTACAGTTGACTTCACAAGACATATATGGGTGAACGATTTCGAAAAAGAAAAGAAAATATACATATTAATAAGAAATATTGGCACTTTTTTTATAAGTATCGTTTCGTATTTGAATATTCAATTTTGAGAAAGCCAAAACCGATATATGTTTTTTTCTTTAAAATAAACATTTATTTACATTAAAGTATTTATGCAAGCTTTCGGTTTTAAAACCCGTTTTCAAGCAATACCTTTTTTTTATAAATCATTGTTTTTTCCTCCTTGGAGATGTAGAAATCTCTCGTGAATGTCCGTTGAGGTGTTGACTGGACGATCTGGAATTTCTAGTGCCGCACATGGCTCGCATGATAATGTTATAAGAAATATTGGCACTTTTTTATAAGTATCGTTTCGTATTTGAATATTACATTTTGAGAAAGTCAAGAACGATATATGCTTTTTTTCTTTAAAATAAACATTTATCTACCTTAAAGTATTCATGCAAGCTTTCGGTTTTAAAAAAACAATTTTCAAGCAATATATTTTTTTATGAATCATTGTTTTTTTTCTTTGGAGATATAAAAATTGTTTTTGGCTTTCTCAAAATATAATATTCAAATACATATTAATATTTTCTGGTCTCCATATCGGGGCCGTTAATTTAGAACTGGTTTCTAATATGAGTATATTATTGTCTTCTTCAAGCGTTGGTCTGCTTTACCAACTTTAATGCTGTTACATTACATTTGTAATGGCGTTTAAATTTGAATAAAATGCTAAAATGAGTACATGAAGAAAAAACATGTATGTTGAATTAAAGATGAAAACATTGTTTAACGAACAAGATATTTATATATGTACACAATTACAATATATTTTGTGAGTAATTGTTCGGGGTCTTCATTTAACACTGACGATACAGAAGATCTGCAGACTTTGGCCAAATGCCCTTTTTTAACACTTTTTGCAGTTTGAGTCACAAGCCGGACAAAGGCGATGCGGATGACAGGAATTACCGCAAAAAAAGAGATTCCTTTGGCCTCGTATATTTTTGTGTCACTGCCAGATTTGTATTTTCTCCTGAAGAGATTATTGGGGGCAGAAATCATATTCTCCTGGTTGTAGCATGTTGAGTGTTTTTCGACTTGTTCAAGAGATCTTGCCATCTCATATGCTTCCTGAAAAGTTAGGGAGGATTTCTCAAAAAGTCGTTGTCGAATTGAGGGGGAGGGGAGATACCGCTGATAAAAGCCTCCCACATATACTGATTTTTATTTGCTTCGGCACTCACGGCCTGGAAATTTTATGTTTTAGCAGTTTTCTAACTGTAACACAATAGAGTCCATTTTTGCACTGGTGGCTGTTTCATGGGGATGAGTTGGGGTCGGCTGTAGACTATACCAGTAAGCCGCATCCAGAGTTCTTATGGCAGTGTGTAGTCGTTTGTGTCACTAATGATTTCAAATACTTCTGTTGATATGCTATTTATAAATGTATAGAAGTGCTACAACGTTTTTAAGTAGAAGCGGGTGGTTTAGCAACCTAATTTCCTTTCAGGAGTTCCAAGAACAGTGTGGGGCATACAATACCAAGCACTAGACGATCCTTTTTTTATTCAGCCTTGTTTGGCGGCACTTGGAGCAAAAACGATCAAAATGATGAAAAGCTGCTCATACAAAACCAGCAGCAGACGTAGAATTAATTATGTTATTCTACTAACTTTAATATCAGAGGTGCAGAGGACCCTGAATATCAGGCCTTTAACATATCAGTGATTGGATGATCAGAGTGTGGAAGCAATCACGTCGAATGGATTTCTGCATCCGAACAAAAGTCAGGGATAAATGTTGAAAATAAATGGAGAGGGCCGAACTCTTTTATCTCATACAGCAGGAGAAGACGCGTACAAAATATGGCCGAGAGAAACGAACATTTGTAAACATTTAGAAGGAGATGGCATAAGGAATATTTATCAAACCTTAGGGAGCGTCCCTTATCAATTCTCTGACCTCATTTCAAAAATAAAATAAAAGTAAGAGACGTTGTGCCAGTGGAAACCCCATTGAAACTTAGACCCTTCTGAGTTCTGAAAAGAATACAGAAAATGTTTCCAGGAAACGATTGATTGATTAGGTCAGCTCAAGTGGACAAAGGTGATGCCACATTCAGATACATTTTCTGCGGCACCTCTTTCCCCATGGAAAACGGTTAACATAGAAAAACATTTACTGGTAGCTCCTCCAGTAGCCAAGTCCGAACTGAATGCCACCATCATTTTGATTTGTCTTGGTTGTGGAAAACCGCAGTATGAAAGACAAAAGACAAAAGAGTGTGTGGGGCTGACAGTAGCCAAGACAGAAATAGTACTGCCCGACATGCACGTCCCCCAAAAGACGGTGGGATAGACCTAATCTACTTCCAGTTTAACCACAATAAAAATATCCTGAAAAATAGTTTCTTATTCTTTTTAAGATGAGGAAATGCTAAGTTGAATTTTATAGAATTAAGTGTAACAAGAAAAAAAAAATCCTGAAAAATTTTCCCATCATTTTAATTGGCGCTTTTACAGAAAACATCACCGATGCAAGGGAAATAACTCCGTTTGACTAAGAGATTCATCATTTTTTTCAAAAGAGAATTTGGGACGCTGAAACCTACACAACTTATAAATTAGGCGTATACAATACAAGGGAAATAACTCAGTTTGACTAAAAAATGTTAAACTCTTTAAAGAAGAATAAATATGCGACGATAGTTGGAATTTTTATTAAAGAAATGTTAAGGTTTTTGACATTAAAATTTTAATTTACATCGGCCCCTGCTACTCACCCAATTATCCGATTTAAGTACTTTTAGAAACATCAAAGTACACAAGTAAATAACCATCCACATACATCATATTTAAATACGGTATAAAAATCACCGTACATACATGAAACAATAAACATGCACCAGAAGAATGCCAGAGCATATCGGGCGAAATAATGACGTTGATGAGGACAATTGTCCGAAGGGGAAAAATACAAATATCAATTATTGTAGCCATAAATTTGTCTTGAAAGTACTTATAATTGAACTTATAATTGAACTTATTTAACTTATTTAACTTGCTACCCTACTCGGCGTTGCCCGAGTTTTTATTTTACTTTCATTTTTTTAAAACTATGTCATTTAAAAAAAAAATTATTATTATTTTAATAAATAGGATTTTGAAAGTATTCAATTCCTCTAATTTGTGTTGGTTTTAACGTCCCAAATTCTCTTCTAAAAATGATAAATCTCTTAATCACTGATAGTTATTTCCCTTGCATTAATACTTCAAGCTGCAACAGCACCGAAAACAATTTTTGTTGGTTTTCCTTTAAGGAAAACAACTTTTCCATTAGAAGAAACAACGGAAAACACCAAAAATGCAATTTACTGAAATTTAATATTTTTTGAAATTCATGAATCAACAACAACAAAATAAAAATGTCAGACTTAGAACGTCGTCGTACGATTAAGGAATATATTGTGGAGCAAAAATTAACTTTTTTTCCGCTTGTACCGAAACTAATGGAAAATGAATTCCAAATAGCAGTTTTCCTATGTTTACTAGGTAATTCTAGTAAATGGAGAGAATGTGAAATATCAAGGGTTTTGGCAAAAAGAACAAATACTATAGATTGATGTCGATGGGAATGCCGTAGACGTACTTAAAATCTAAAAACGCAGAAGAAATACGGAAAATATGAGGTAAGAAAATGTATCTCCCTTATAACAAGTTTGTCAACTTAAAGTAAAAAAGGGCCAATGTATTAATAAAGAGACTAATGTTAACGAGTTATTCATTTGCAGAACACAAACAGTTTTGTCTGTTATGGCAGACATGTGATGCCTTAGTTACAGACAGATGCAAGGGAAATAACTAAGTTTGACTAAGCGATTCATCATTTATTGAAAAGAGAATTTGGAATGCTGAAAACGTACGTAACTTATAAGACTGTGTCGAGTTTGTTTAAAACTATATTACATTTATAATTTCAATTTGAATAAAAAAAAACGGTATTTAACATAAAAATGCGACGATCATTTTTAATTTAAAAAAAACTGCGACGATAGTTGCAGAGGAATTAACAATTTTATTAAAATATCCTACGACGATCATAAGACATTTTTTTTTACATGTTTATAAGATATTAATAAAAAAATGTTAAAGAATGTTAAATAACGAACAAAACTTGAATAATGAAACAATGTTAATTAACGAACTTTTTTTTAATAGATTTGTTAAATAACGAAAGAAAATATTTTAACAAGTTTATTTAATTTTTGTAGTTCGTTAAATAATTTCAGTTAAGTAGTTTCATTATTCAAGTTTTGTTCATATTTCACATTACTTAACTTTTTTTTATTAATATGTTATAAACTTTTGAACATATATAAAAATTATATATATTTTGTATTAAAAAATGATCGCCGGAGTCTTTAAAAATAAAAATAAAATTTCTATTTAATATTTGTTTTCTTTTGAAACATATTGAAATTTATGTTTTTAATTATTAAAGAATAATGACCAATATATTTAGGATTAAATAAAATAAATAAAAAACAAAACAAGAAAATATTCAAAAGTTGTGTACAAATTAAAAATAAAAAATAAAAACACAGTTTAAAAAAAAATTAAAATTGAAAATACCAAATATAATAAAGTTTTAAACAATTTCGGTTTTCAGCTTAAATTACGTTTCAATCAGCTCCAGAAAGAACCTTGAGTTTGGGCGCGAAAATTGTTTCAATCGCAATTGTGTAGCGGACGTAGAAGGAAGCATACCACATGATAGCCATTTTTTTGTGTGTAAATAATGCCTGTAGGAGCCGGTTTTTGATACGAAAATCTAATTTCGTTATGGATGGAATTTTTGGGCGTGGTTTCTGTGTTTTTGCTATCACCGTCGGTCAGTCAACATTATAGAATTGGGATACATGTCAATCCCATACGTTATTTTCTATAGCTTAAAAATTAACACCCTAACGAGAAAAATGGCTTTTGTTACTTTCTTTTTTTTTCATCTAAATGCTACTATTTCGCTTTGCATACATTTTTGACGGATTTATCTGGAGATGTCCTGTGACCTACTTTTCGATAAGAACCGGTACCTTTTTTTGAGGGGTCGAAGTTGAAATTGAAACAGATCCTAACATTTCTGTATTTGTGGTCCCACGAAAATTCCAATTAGGATTATGTTTAAGATTACGTTTACGTAAGAGTTGGGTTAGGGCAGTGATTCTCAACCTTTCTTTTACTCATAGACATCTTTTTCCTTCTTGTTTTCTTGGTGGACCCCTTCATAACTGTTGGATATAAGAAGACAATATTGTATGTCTCACTAATATAAAGTTTGAGGTTTTAATAATCAAAGAAATAGTATATAATTAAGCTTTATTTTTAGATGAAAACTAATTTAATGCAAATAAAGTCTTCTAGAACAATTATAATAATGATGATAACAATAATAATAATAATAATAATAATAATAATAAAAATTATTGTGATAATAATGCTTTACCAATATCTTGTATTTCAATATTATAATGTTTCTTCCATAGTCAAGGCTCTATAGACAATTTAATTCACTGCAGCATTTATTTATGTACACTGGTTAAAATGTTTAATAAACCAGTTAAAGTTAAGTGTGTGATCAGAAAAAATAAGAGATAGGCATATTTATTCAATGAGATCTCTGTGGTTGATGCTGTTCGGTGAATTTCTTTATATCTGGTTCTATCGATGTTAATGATAATCGAAGATGACCTTTTTTCACAATATCAAGTCTATTGTGACTAAATCCCAATTCAACAAGATTCTATGTCGAAAAAGCAATAACGTAGAGCTTAGCTTTATCCGAGAACAAAGGGTATTTTGTAGCAACATCATTTGTTTTTAATGCATTGTACTTCCCATATTTGAAATTTGCGCACATTATTTCATCACTTTGTAATTCGATAAGAGGCTTTAGCAAAGATATGTCTATATCGGCAACATTAACTTCGAAAGGAATTTAAACCAAAGTCGGTATAACCATCATGATTAGGTGACTAAACCGAGTTTTCATATATTCACCATATAATGTAAGATCTTCATCTTGCAAATTGATGATAACATTAGCTAAACAAGGAAACTGTTCAAATGCACGACGCCTGATATTATTCATATAAAACTATAGTTTCATCAGAAAATCAGCAATAGCACTTTTATCAGATATCAGATTAGAATTGGAGCTATTTATTAAGTGAATTCAATTTTTCAAATATATCTGATAAGAAAAACACATCACATTTATTTGCAAGCAGATGTTCTTGAAGTTATGTGTTAGCAAGAAAAGAAAACAATAAAATCCGAAAGTGCAATTAAACGCTGAAGACAATTCCCCTTTGATAGCTATCTCACCTCTGTATGTAATACAAGCTGTTCAAACTCTTCTCCATTTTGCTTACATAATTCATGAAAATGGCAGTCTAGGAGATAATTTGAGTTAATATGATTAACTACTTGTATTACGACAGTAAGAGCATTATGCAAACGTGCACTAATTTTCTTTGCACCTAAGCGTTGACGCAGTGAATACAAAATACTTCTGAGAGCTTTTGTTAATGTGCAATAAAATCATTATGCAAACGTGCACTTTGTTCAGGAAATATTAGTGTGAGTGGAACATGGGGTTCTTTGGTGTCGTTGTCAAAAAATGCTTTTGTTCCCAAAATTCCTGAGTAAATAATTTGTCATTTCGTGTGAGCACACGATATGGACCGGAATAAGGTAGCGTGAGTCTTTCCTTATAAACACATGGGTTCATGACACAGCTGATTTGATGCTTTGATTCCGAGTGTTCATGGGTGGTAGACTGCTGAAGTAGCATCTGAGTCTGTTAACGTAATGTTCCTTATCCACCACAGGCGAATCTGATGGGATGAACATATGACCAGGTAATGCAAGTGGGGTTTCGCACAGCAGTTCGGCTGGGGAGCACCCAAAGACTTCTTTAATAGCAGTGCGACAGCTAAGGAGAACAATGGGCATGAGGATCAGGTGCTGCACACAAAGCGGCTTTTAATTGTCAATGAAAGCGTTCGATCATTCCATTGAAAACTTGGCGATAACTAGTAGTCCTAGTATGTATTATGCACAGGATTTGGGATAGTTCTTTGAATAGGAATTATTCGAACTGGTTACTACAATCAGTGATAATTGACACCGGGACACCATAACGCAAAATTCAACCAGATATTAGGGCATGCACTACGATTGCAGCAGAAATATCACTCAGTGATATCTTCAAGCCATCATAAAAAACGATCATTACATGTCAGAGAAGTAGCCTTGGCTGACCGGCCAGGGTTCAACCAAGTCAATGTGTATGTGGTTGAATCTTGCATCAGAGGTGCTGAAGGTTCTGTGTGGGCTCGTACATGTCTGAGCATCTTGCATCTCTGACAGAGTACACAGGAACGGGTCCAAACAATGATTTTGCGTCTTATATTCAGCCAGACGAATCTGTCTGAAATAAGTTTCACTGTGGCAGAAATTCCGATGTGAGCCAGTCCGTGCAAAGAACAAAAGACAGTTTTACAATGAGCTTCATGAACTAAGAATCGAGGTGAATTCGCAGAGGTTTTGCATACTGTTTGTTCATACGCTGTATGGATGGGAATGTACTGGAATTTGCAAATTCTGGAGCTGACAGATTCAAATAGTCCAAAGATGGCTGGTCAAAAGCCATTTAACGAATGTTAATATCGACCGGTGAAGAAATAGCATTGATGCATCTGCAACAGTGTTCTGTGAACCTAGTATATGCCGTGTTCCGCTGGAGAACTGGGAAATAAAGTCCAAATGCCTAGCTTCCCGAGAATAATATTTTTCTGGCTTTGCACATAGTGCAAACGTAACTGGACGATGATCCGTGTAAATGGCAAATTCCCGACCTTCCAATGCATAGCAAAAATGTTTTATAGCTAATAGCTAAGAGTTCACATCCAAAAGTACTATAACGAGTTTTTGTAGCTGTCAATCGACGAGAAATGCATGGCGAAAATGTTTAATAACTAAATAAATCGCCAAAAGTTCACATCAAAAAGTACTTTCCATGGGTGTTAATCGATGAGAAAAGTACGACAATGGTTGAATCTGCTGCTGATGATGTTACTGTAAAACTGTGCCAACCACGGAACTAGATGAATCCACGACAATAAAAAATTCAGTATCAGGTATGGGATGTGACAGTAAAGATGAATCTGCAAGTCTTTTCTTTGTCTCATGAAAGTCATCAAGTGAAATGGGTTAATGTTTCTTCTTTCTATTCAATCTTAGATCAATTAAAGGAGCAAATATATTCGCAGTGCGGGATCAACCGTCTGTAGTAGTTTAATAGTGAGAAAGTGTCGTAACTGACGAAGAGAAGGTGGTGGACTCAGATCAAGCAGAGCTTTAACCTTTACATGAAGGGGTGAAATACCCTCCGAGCTTATGATATGACCCAGAAATACAAGACTTGTGGCACCGAAGATACATTTAACAGGTAATGCTGCAAACGTTCGAAAAGAATATGGAGATGTTTTAAAATGTTCCCCCAGTGAGGAACTAACTATCAGGGTGTCGTCTACATAGTTGTTACGAACTACTTCATTCATTAAACGCTAAAAAGTACTCAGGAATATATGCAAGATATATGCGGTAAGCCTTCACAAGATCTAATTTTGAAAATCTTTTACAACCGTGCAAAAATAAAACATAATCTTAAATATGGGGATAAGGTAGCGATCTAGAACAGTACTTGAGTTCAGCCGACGGAAGTTTCCGGTAGGATGCCAATCCGCAGAACACTTCGGAACCATTTGTAAAGGGGGTGCCCAAGAGCTAGATGAGAGGCGGATAATACTTAGCTGGGGCATGTGATTAAATTCCTGCTTAACTGCATTTAACTTCTCCGAGGATGTGAAAAAAAAGAGGCAGCAGTAGTTTCAATAAATGCACAGTAGAATGAGCAGGTTTGTTTATTTAAAAATTAAAATTTGTTAGATCTGAAAAATAATTTAATAACAAATGATAAATGTCTTCAGCGAAAGCTACAAAAAAACAGGACGAGTAAGTGGCTCAGAAGCTTTTCTACCAGATAATCACAGGTTAGTACTAGAATCTATCAGCTTGCATCTACGCATGTCCACTATTAACTTAAAATGGTGTAGGAAATCGGCACCTATGATAGGGATGGGGACATCTACAATTATAAAGATCTACGTAAAATCTCTGCTATTGAAAGTCCAAGGATCGTGCAACTTGACCAAACGTAGATATAGGAGAATGGTTTACAGCACAAAGAGTCACCCTCTGGATTTTCTTGTACTTTGGACTTCTGAAACGCCTAACACCAATATTGGGTCATTCTTTATATAGGAACCTACTGTTTATTCACCAAACATGTAAGTATTTCAAATATTACCACACTCCAAACTCCACACGGACCCATTATGGTAGTTTACACACACTTACTACTGGGAAATAGGAAATGTATGAACACGCATCACACTCTGGACAAACTAGCTATTTGTGTTCACTTAATCGACAACAATAGGCATTGTGTATTGGCATTAAATGGTCATTTAAAATGCTGCTATGTTGAAAAAGAGATACATTAAACCGACTCATTTCATTATCACAATCTCAAAAAACTATGCGCTTATACAGACAGTACAAATCCTAGATACACCCAATCCATAAAGATATTTCTTTGACTGGCACAAAAGCTACAATTATGTTAATTTATGCTCCATTAATATATTGCTATATGATTATAACACGCTATTCTATGACATAAATTGCTACGAATCTGAGTTTATTTATATAATATAACATTGGAAACGATGTGTACTTGTTTTATTTCCCAAGATGACATGAAATTATTTAATTTAATTTTTATTTCTTACTAGCAAATAATATTGATGCTTAAAAATTGATAAATTCTTCGTTTTATTGTGTGTTGGCTCTCATTGTTTATGTCAGCAAACAATTCCACTACAATATAAATTATGACATGAAGACACACCCTACGATTTTATATATAAACTAGAGGAATACCCATCCCAGGAGGGTAAAAATGAATTTCCCAGACAGAACAGTTTGCACAAACAAATCACTCAATTACACATCACTCAACAATTGCGGGCCTATCTAATAAAAATGTCCGTGTCTTGGTAATTACTTATTTCAGCGCTTAAATAATGCTATATAATATTAGTTATTGAAGCCTTTTCGGTTTCTTAAGGTAATCTATGAACAAAATACCTTTTTCATCCCCAAAATACAGAGGCCAACACCTTGCCTGATGACGTTTGAGTCTTTGATTGCTTTGGACGGCTTTCACCTGCTGCTGTCAACTCAGCTAATTACTGATTTGATTCCAGAGTGAAGTGCTGGATCTATGTTTCATTCATTGTCACATATTGATGCAAAAACTATTTTTTTTATTGGGTGTAAACAGTTTTAAACAGCGTTCGGAATCGCGTTTTTGTTTTTGATCACATGCGAGTAAACGCGTCCCACATTTTGAACACAGTTTTCTCATTGACAAATATCCATGCAAAATGGTGAATACACTTTTGCCTTCTGATATTTTAAACTCCTCTGTTGTCTCACTCAACTTCAATTTACAATCGGCAAAAACAAGTTAATAGATTTTATTGATGTTTTCCGGGACAACTGCTGAATTTGGGCGACCTCAGCATTAAGCATCATTTGTGTCTGTACGACAGCGTTTATGTCAGCATACCACCTCTTAACCGTTGTTTCCGACCGAGCAGAGTTTGAATAACATTTTTTTTTAACATAGTTCACCCCAAACAAATAACACTTATCAAGCAATTGCGTTTGTTGAACCGTATTTTTCCATCAGAAAGCAATGTTTTATCAATACACGAAATTCAGATTTTTTCATTATTTAATAAAACATTTGAAACAGTAGCTTCACCTAAATAACAGTAATTTTTAAATTAATAATTCGATTGGTCTCAAATTTTGACTCGCACCATTTGAAGGTTAATAATTTATTAAAATCATATGAACTTTTATCTTAGTGGCGCCATCTATATGTCACACCACAGAATTATTGAGTGATGCGTTACTTTTATGTCCTCTTAGGAAGATTAAAATTTACATATAATGCCTTTATGTCTAGACTCATTATTCCAATTTTGACAAAAATACTGTAGATGATTTTGATTCTAGAAAATGTCTAAAATGTAAGGTTTGAGCTTAAAAGAAGAAATTAACATTCAGGGAATCTTGCTTAATTAGTGTTTAATGACTATGAATCAAATTTAATGCAAATCTGAAACATTTGAATTTTTAAATGGGAGGTTGTGTCCATATTATGCCCCTTAAAACCTTTAAAAATATTATAAGGAAACTGAAATTTGGGAAATATTTATTAATTAATGTCTAATATCTATTGTTAAAATTTCAGGAAATTGGAAGTATCTCATTTTTCACGAAGGACGTCCAACCACTCTTTTCTCCTTAAAACTAAATTAAAGTAAATATAGCCAACATTACTCACCCTTACACCAAACAGCCGTGTTAAAAAATTCATGAGGATCAGTTAATTACTTTACGAGTGAAACCTGGAGATACACATATACAAACATGCACACATGCCTAACTCTATATAGAGATTAGCGTGACCCGTGTTGCTTGAGAAAATTGAGAAACCAAGAATAACATCCTCAAAAGGAACACAAATATCTTTTTCACCCAAAATGGTAAACATTTATTCACGATATAAACAAATATTTATAAAATATTATTGGGGTGGGATACCTACTGACTTGTATGTCTGGTCACGGTATGTGCATGTTTCGGGTTGGGCTTATTTTTTTAATTTTGAACAGGATCGCAACCCCAGAATTAAATTGACAAGAAAAAAACTAAAAAGTTATTTCTCACCCAAAATGCTAAGGTACTCTATAAAAAATAGAACTATGTGGTATAATAACAGGAAAGCAAAATAAGAAAACAATAAGAACAAATAGTGAATTAATGAGATGTCGTTTTGCAAAGCAATATGCAAATAAGTTTCCCTTAGGCGTCAGTCGGATTCATCTGACAGTTTATTAGAAAGCTATTGTTCTTTTTTAAATATGAATTTCGTTTTTGAATCTCACTGTCAGTGCGATAAATGACCCAACGTAATGCATAGAAATAGAAATGTACTTAGAAGCCCTAAGTCAGAATTAAAACAAAATCCTTTCTGCCACTCAAGTTGGATCAGCTCGTTCTTCTACGCAAGTTTACGCAAAACTCGACGTTTCAGCATTCACTCAAGTTTTCATAAAAATGTGTCGTTATATCACCGTGCTGGGTCTTTAAATGTCCAAAAGTACAGCAAAAGCTGAGCAAGACAATTGAAAAAGAGTTTGATGTGTTGTGTAGAAAACAGAAAAGCTTGTAAACAAAATGGCACCGGAAAAGATATTTTGACAGTTAATCAAATTCAAATCTTATTCATCAGACATAGTTTTCGAAAGACTCTTCACATACTGACTCTTTGTTTTTTTTTCTTAACATCCTTAGATTCGCTAATTCGCCAAATAAGATATTATGACACCATGATTGGTGTCAATGATTGACTGGCGAAATTAGTTTGCTTAATTAAAATTCATTTAAATTAATTTTAGATTGAAGGTATTAAAAGATGGAGAGGACCATTTTGGTTGGGAAGTATAAAAAATATATAATTGTCATTACAATTACTTGAACTTGTAGATTTTGAGAATGTCATTTTTGGTTATAAAAATTTGAAAAGGTGACACCCGTAATATTATTGATACTGCTCCCTGCAGACTACAATATGGTCATCTTCAAGTCCAATGTCAACAAATATTTGTTTGACAGTCGTTTTAAGTAATCAAATTTTGTCCATTAAATTAATCGTTTTCAAGCCTAACATAGTTTCGTTTATCATCCAACTGACAATCTCATTAACTCTTATCCTCGAGTGGAATTTTTTCTTCTAAACGAAATCATAATTCGGAGTTGACAACAAGTAACAAATTTATTTTTTGACTGACTGTAGATTTGCTGCGAGTCCTACCGAATCATCTTTTGGCGAGCAAAATCACAGCCTCGAATTCCAATCTCCTCGATTCTTCGATTCACTTAGATTATATAAATATCATTTGTCAGTTGGATTGACTATCTGGTGTGTCCACTTGAATTTCATCACCTGTTCCTCCCGGGACATTAAAACCAATCGGACTAGGACTTCCATAACTTTAAGTAGGAGTAAAAATTTTTTGAGAGGCAATTATTTTCAAAGTACAAAAACTCAATTCTGAGTGGCTTCTCGAGGTCAAATATTTCCCCTACAACAAGCCAGCCGTCCGTCACATGCATTATTACTAAACATGCAACAGTGCATGTTTACAATATAAGCGATAATTTTCCTGAAAGTGTAAGCATGTGCAATGATACATGTTTAGTGGGTGCATAGTTGCATTGCATGCTGACGATGGCCCTGTAATACGAGAAATATTCAGCTAAGAGAAGAGAGATCAGACAAAAAATAGGCAGAATCTTTGAAATAGTAATGCCTTCTTATATCTGAAGTTCCATGCTGTGTTTGTAAGCCACTTGTATTCTGGAAAAATTTAGTCCCCTTCAGACACGAGAGTTCATAGGCAGTAAGTTTTTATTTTATCTCCAAAGATAAATTGGCCCATGATTTTTAAGTAGGTGACTGTATGGTCGAGTCTAAATGGCACCAGTTTCTATATATATTCCAGCAAGGCGAGTAGGGAGGTAGTTGTGGTTTTGTGGTTCTCCGAAACATATGAGCCTTTGGTCCCTAAGCTTATTCCTAAGCTTATGGGCTGTTTGTGTTCGATCGGACATCTGTTTTGATTTTGTCTGGCTCAGAGTTTTCATTGCAAGTCTGTCGTTCAGTGGATAAGTATCATTGCAACCTCTAAAAATAAAACATTGTTACTTGTTTTAAACTACAGTTGTAGGTGTGCATGGAGAATTCGTTTTATTAACGCATGATTGACATTGTAACCGAATTAAGACGAATACCACAAACTGTTCTGAGGTTTCAAATGTGAAATTAAAAAAAAATACACAGTTACAATATTGTTTAGTTGAGATACAAAAACATTTTAGAGTGGGATTTAGAATGTTGATTCTTTGACCCCCAGGTTAGGAATGATTATGATTTTTTTTATTAATTATTATGGCTGTATCTGGAAATACGTGTAAAATTTGATCAATATTAGATGATAAGTTTTTTTTCTATTATCATAATAGAGATGTGTATACATTTTAAAAGAGACATTTTGTTCATCAAATATTATTCTTGGAAAAGAACGTGTACAGACAAAATTCACAAGGATTATTTCGGATATGCGTAATTATAGTTGTAAAGAGAAATTGCAAAATATATCTGTTATGGTGTGATGTTGATCTACCCTATTTCATGACTATATGTGCTCTTCTAGACATTATGTATAGAAGGTCCTACGAGGAATGACAGTCGGTCTTTCTGTAACATACTATTCTGTACTTCTGTAAATACTCGCTCTTGTAAATATACCATCGGTGTATTTTATTTACTATCGGCTCTTCAAGGACACAACACCGGTGACGAGGAACTCGAACTTATTCGGACACAACATAACTCGGACTTATGTTGCACACAACACTGGCCACAAGAACTCGGGCTTATGTCGAATACAACATAACCATTACTGCAACTGGCGACAATAACAGCGAGAAGTTAAAAGCAATACTGTATTTTTAACACACAAGGTTTACCAAATATCGAAAGGAAAGTCTCCAACGTTAGAAAATAGGATAAAACAAGTTTTCGTTTTTGAATGGGATAAAAAAGATTTCAAGTCATTCTCAACACGAGTTTTTAAAAAATCTAAATCGTTCGACCACAGAAAAACAAAACAACAAGTGGTCTGTCGATTTTTCTTCGTTTTTTATCGGTTAATAAAGAACATGTAAATAAGTTTGAACAAGCTTACTTATTTTTTTCTACTGCTAAGAAGGGAAAAATTTATCTTCCAGTTGGAAAAGTTACGACCGTGTAAATAACAAAAAAACACGAAACATTCGGTTGTCTATTTTAAGTGACGAAAATGGAAGAATTTAAAAGTGCCATGTTAGACAATATAAAACACCAACAAAGAACAACAACTTCGACTAGAAGAGAAAGTCGAAAAACAATTAGAACAAATGGAATATTAGGAAAAATAGAAATAAAAAGCTTCGTCTAGAAGCGAAATTTCACGCAAAACAATTGGAACAAATGACAACATTTGAGGAAATGTGTCTGCATACCTAATAATAACAGAACAAAATATGCAAAATTATCGAATTAGGGTTAACATGTTGAGAACTCTATTTGAAGCACTATCGCTAATTTTACTTACGACACTGAAACAAACTTTTATTTACTTCGTATTTTGGACGATACGAAGATCTTTATAATGCTGACTGTGCGAATTGAAGCGATATTTAAAAAGTCGTTTGCTAATAAGAAAGTTGGGTACGGTTAAACATACCAAATTCGTCAATTATATATTGCCACAAAAACAACAACCTTACATTTGTTGAAGCGGCACGATTATTAACTAAATTGGTTAGCCCTAAATGTTTCTTTTACACAAACGGTGGAAATGTATGAATCTCACAACGCAAAGAATACGAAGACTACACTACTTTCGCTAGCGCAGTTAACAAACATTGCGATGATTTCAAATTATTGGAGGTGAGCGCTAACAATTTTAAATGTCTAATCTGTTCACAGGGTTTAGTATCTAATGCGGATACAGATATCAGACGAAGAGTTTTTAATCAACGAGAGAATGAACTTGGTTTAATGCTTCAACATATTGTAGAAGATTGTCAACGTTGTATTAGTGTTCGCCAAGATTCAATAGACATTGAGCAAAGCGGAGGGTCACATATAAAAATAAGTTACAAAAAGAAAATTAATTCACCAATTAAATTTGATCAAAAAAATAATTTACCTCCGAAACCGTGTTTTTGTTGCGGGCAATTGAGTTGCTACAAAGATTGTCCAGGTAAAATAAAAAAGTGTCTTTAAATTGTGATCGCATGGGACACAAAAGTACACAATGCAGAGTTTAAAACAAATATTTTAAAAAGCTTTATTAAAATTGCTGAAAGTGACGAAGCTGAAAATATCAGGAAATTTGTGCAGGTCAAATATTAAGCAAATATGAAGCTACAACTTGATTCCGGCTCAGATCTGTCAACGTGAACGTGAAAAAAAATGAAAACCCCACTTTTACTAAAAGCGTCTAAAATTTGAAAAGGGAGCTAATCTCTAACATTACATTAAAAGGAAATACTGTGGAATTAAGAATGTTTGTAATGAACAACTCAAACAACTTCTTAAGTATGGACTGGATGGAAAAATTCAATCTTCGAATATGTGTATAAATCGTTTTTTCAAAGTATAGAAAACTTAAATGCCGAAGCAGAGAGACTAAATAAAAAATTAAAAGAAAACTTTTCAGAAGTTTTCTCTGGTGAGCTGGGAAGATGTTAAAAAATGACTGCCAAGTTTGAAAAGAAAAGAAATGTTCGATTCGCGTCATTAAATCAAACTGACGAGGAATTAAATAGACACGACACAATGGGAGTATTATCGAAAGTAGAGTACAGCGAGTGGGATTTGCTTACAGTATGTAAAAAAGGGGGAAAGATCTGTATTTGTGCAGACTTTTTCACAGGATTGAACCATGCACTAATGGATTACTACTACCTCCTGTCTAGTCCACAAGAGATTTCGCTAAACTCAACGGAGGAAAATTTTGTTCAAATATTAATTTAAGTGATGCTTATCTACAAATACTTGTGGACGACGATTGCTCAAAGTCGAGTTGTATAAATATCCATAGGGATTTGTACAGATTCAAACGATTAACATTTGGGATTTAAGTTGCACCAGCCATTTTCAAAAAGTAATGGACACATTGCTTAGCATACTGGAATTTGCGACAGCTTACCTGGATGGCATTCTGCATACGGAGCAAGGCTAAAAGGGGGGGTGTTATGTTATGATCTTGATCTACCCTATTTTGTGAGTATATGAACTCTTTTAGACATTATGTATAGAGAGGCCTACAACGAAGGACGAACAGTCTTTCGGTAACATACTATTCCGTACTTCTGTAAATACACACTCTTGTAAATATACCACCGTGTTGCCTTATTTATTATCAGCCGTTTAAGGACACAGTAATATCACACCACTTTTAGAATGTAGAAAGCTGGTTTATCTAATTGAATCATTTAAAATTGTAACGTACATGACAGATACGGATATATAAAAAGTAACATTTAAAAGAGAACAAACAAATTGATCGCTCATCCAATAAACATCAGGATTTTTTTACGAAGCGCATTAATTACTGGAACACGTTACTAGAGCAGAGTAAGAATGTCACGAATTAAAATTACCTTTAAAATTAATATTGAAAAATTTTATGATCATGGTATAATGAATTGATTGCACGCACAGTATTGGGAGCTCTCAGATGAGATATTAAAAAAAATCTGAACTTAATGGAAGTTACACTGATGTGATATTAAGAATAGATGAAGTAGAAACCTAAAACAATAATGAAACAATTCTTAACTTTTTTATTTGTTAGATTATTGAGTTCATAACGTATTAAGTTGCTGGTCCCGTAACCCGTTAAAGTATTCCTAACGTTACTTGTCTCAGGAGCTGTAAAGTTATACACAATAAAATAATGTGTGGAAGCAAAATGCAAACTTTAGGTCAAGTGGAGGAAAAATGTAATGCACATGGTAAGGTTAACTGGTTTATGACTGGATCTGGAAATAAGACGACATTCGTGCCAAATCGAGAATCAGGCGATGCTACTGGTAATTAAAAAAATATGTACTAACCAGTCAACACTTATCAAGTCACATGGGCCATTATAGGATAAGGATAAATGAGTTTGTCAGGAGGACAGTGAAACAATAACCTGAGGATTGGTTACAATGGTTGAGACTGGCCAGAAATTAGATTATTTAAGACGACAGCTCAACAAGAATTTGTTAACATTGGACTTGAAAACGACCATACTATAGTAAGCTGAAAAGCAGCCTCGATGTATTATGTTTCACAGACAGATAGTTATGGAAGTTCCGTTTAGTTTTAGGTACACAGATGGAGAAAGGAAAATTATTTACAGTTGTTGTAGCTATGAGGCTTTGTTACAGGTGTAAACCATAAATTGGAGCTCAGTCGAGCACCTACTATGAAAATAACGATAGAGTAATATTCGAATAGTAAACGTAAATCTTATACATACATATATACACAGACATGAAACAAGTAAATAGACACCCTTATTGTCATTAATAATGAAGATTGCTATCGGAGTGTCCTGATTGGCAGAGACAAGATAATATTTATTATTTTCTCTCTCTGATGAATTGGACAACCATCCTGTTAACAGTGAAAAGTCGAATCCCCAGGTTTGCAGTGATTTGATGCTGATTAATATAAGGTTATAATAGGGATCTTCTCAAACTCTGAGAATTTTAATGCTTCTTTTGCCCGCGTCATACGTAAATAGTGATATATAGTAGGCATATTGATGTCTGAAACACAAGAAAAAAAATGTTAATTTGTATAAAACATCTGTGTTCCAAACTTGTACTGCTGCTTTGTACGGCTCCGAGACCTAGCCGTCGGTGGAGGAAAAAGAAACTTTAAACATGTATAAATAATGTTTGTGGGATGTCTATTTAATTATTTCATGATTCTGTACGTATATATGAAATAAGCACATACATCAATATGCGTTAATGTTTTATAGCTTACACAGGTGCCGTTACTCCAACGTTTTACAGCTCACACATACGTAATACTCACTAGGGGAGTTTGAATTACCTACTAGACACCATCCTCGAGTGTCTTCGGTCTCTCTGTACAAGGGTTTGTTAGGACAACTTGACATGAGGATACTTCACCCTACAAGTAAACACTGACTAAAGATTCAAAATAACATAGTATTCGAAACCCAAATAAGATCCTCTCGCTATGGCTAACGAACACTAGCTTATACGAAGAAAAGGTGCACTTTCTTCAAGTAATGTTACCTCAAGTAACAGCAGTTAGCTGGATACTCCACCAGACTAGACGAATTCTTGTCTTGAAATCCGGTAAGACCAAAACACGAAAAGAAAGATATACTATAACATAGTTAACTGGTCAATTGGGAAGAAGTAACTAGTTGTTCTTAAATTCTTTACTAACTCAACGTTTGACAGGTAGAAGACAACTTTAATGTATTATTCGTATATCTATGTATCTCATATAGAGATCAAGTGATAGCCCCAGAAATGGGCCCCTTGATTAATGAGAATTTCGACTGAAGTAAAATGAAAGAAAAAATAGAGAATATAAAGAGAGTTTTAATTACCTACTAGACACTATCCTCGAGTATCTTCGGTCTCTTTACAAAGGTTTGTCAGGACAACCTGGCATGAGGATACTTCATCCTACAAGTAAACACTGACCAAATATTCAAAATTACATAATATTCGAAGCCTAAAAAAGATCTCCTCGGTATGACTATACTCTGGCTCAAACGAGGAATGGTGTACTTTTTTTCCCAGTGATGTTACTTCTTGTAACATCACTAAGCTAAATACTCGACCAGAATAAATGAATTCTTATCTTGAAATTTGGTAAGACCAAAACACCACAAAAAAGATATACTATAGCTATGTTAACTGGTCAATTGGGGAGAGGAAAATGAATGTTCTTAACTTCTTTACTAACTCACCGTTCGAGAAGTAAAGGAAAATTTTAACGGAACACTCGAATATTTATTTATCTCATATAGAGATCAAGCGTTAGCCTCAGGTAGGGCTCCTTGATTTCTGAGAATTTACACTGACGTAAAAAAAATAAAGACATACATGAATTTATTATTAATCTCATAGACAGCTGCTGCTGATACCTTCACATTAGCGCTGATGATGCTGATGCTGCCTTCTATGCATCTACGGAACATCAAGGCGCGTTCATTGAATGTATGTATTAGAATTTAACATTATTTACTTGTTTTCAATCTAAACATTTTTTTTTATTAATGTTAAACTGAGATTGTACATTTTCTTTTTCTTTCGCATAATGTTTTTATCGAGTGAACGCTTGTGGGAAGGCATAACTAAATAACTCAGAAAAAGAGTTTGAATCTTGGGCACGTGACGCATATGTTTATTTAAAACAAAAGGATGAACTTTGGCCCCATAAATGTTCGTATATTTCTACGCTGGAATATGTGGTTGTTGTTTTTGGTAGTTAAAAATAATTCCTCGCCATTATCTCGAGAGATGCGTTATTGGTCAAATGGATGTCGCCACGGACTAAGAAGTTGGTTAGGTCGAGTTCAAATTCTATCACATCTATTGTGGTCATTCACGCACTAATACTGTTGTTAAAGGTATAAACCCCGCCATTTACATCCAACTGTGGATAAAATAATAAGTTGCGTTCAATTTATATTACGTAAATAATCGTTTACAATAAATGTTGTGTTTTTCTGCCCCCCCCCCCGGTGCAGCATTCGTGAGTTGAGCCGGTTATCTCCGAATAAGGAAATTTCTAGGGAATATAAAATTCACAAGCGGTCTTAAGTCATGTGTATTCCTGCCAGGGGAGATGATTTTCACAATGTTGCATTTTGCAGATTTGGCAAGGAGTCGTCGTCCATCGGCATACAGTGCCTAGTATTTCTAAACTGTCACCCATCTTGTACTGACCAAGATCACCATCCCTTAACTTAAGTGATCTAAATAGAACTGTTGTGTCAACGTGATTATGTCGTATGATATTGTAGTTTGTTATTGTATAACTTCGAAATATTGTTAAACATATACACAAAACAATTTTTCTTTCTCGTTTTTCTAACACTGTACTTTTTTGAAAACCAACGTAAAAATACCAAGTGAGTCGAAGAAATCAACCCGTGTTAAGTGATTAAGAATAAAATGTCTTCATTGTACTTAGCTGACTTGTATTCAGTTCATTGTATACATTGTATAGTTTGCATTTGGCATTGCGTGTTCGTCATTAGATAACAACACATTTATCAACGAACCTCTCAGACCAAAAAAACATTATATCGTCGTATAGTCTTTTCCCCAATTCGAAGATCTGAAATTTGTTTTGGTAAAAAAATATAATCTATAACTGGAATACGATCCATTTCTAAAAAAGAAGTTAATGACTAAGTTAATGCAATTATTCGAACACCCAGTAAGAGAATTGAATTTCCGACTTAACAAAACTTCGCGAACGGAAGTTAGATCTACAAAAGAAAGAAAAAAAGAGAGAAAAGAAAGAACGGCTCATCCGAATGCTGGAGAAAATCAATTAACCAATAATGCAATTTCATAAAAATACAAAGTCATACTTTTAATCTTGACGTTACTTATTTCTTTTTCTCTAGGAAGTGAGAAGGGGTGGAACGAAATGGACTCCCCGTTGATATTAAAAGGTTTTCTTAATAAATTTACGAGCCGGAAGTTGTTGGTTTCAAAGTCTTCAGGAGAGTAAGTCTTCTTCTCCTTCTTCTCCCCTTCCCCCCTCTTTTATTTTATTTGTTCTTCTTTGTATTTTTCTTCTTACAATTTCTTACTCGTTTTATTACTCTTCTTTTTTTAATAATCTTATCTTATTTTCTCCTTCTTCTTCTTCTTCTTCTTCTTCTTCTTCTTCTTCTTCTTCTTCTTCTTCTTCTTCTTCTTCTTCTTCTTCTTCGTCTTCTCTTTAATTTTCTTCCTTTCTATTCTTTTATTGTCTTTTTTTCCTTATCTTGTCTTCTTTTATTGCAATGTACAGAAAGTTCTGCAGACTTCCCGATGAATCATCTCTACTTATAAATTCTTTGTAGTAACGCAACACTACTAGGATATACAAAAGCTTCGGTTATTCGAAAAAAAGCACGTGTTAAGTTTTGAAATAATGAAAATGTGACACAGGTCGTCCATAACATCGAGACGAATTCATCCTTACTGCTTGTCTCACTCGGGAGGGGAAAAAATGAAGAAAAAAAGAGGAAAAAATATGCTTATACTTCTGAAGATGGTGATTTTATTACCGAAAGCGCTCAAGTTCAAAAAAAACATAAAAAAATAATATATGGTCCTATTTCTTTGATAATGATTTCATGTACTAAACAACTTAGTTTTATGTAATGAATGACTCTAAGACAGAGAAGGTTTAGTTCAGTATGTTTTAGTTATTAGTAAAGTCCAAAAGTAAGAGAGAGAGAGAGAGAGAGAAAGAAAGAGAAAGAGAGAAAGAGAGAGAGAGAGAGAGAGAGAGAGAGAGAAAGAGAGAAAGAAAGAGAGAGAGAGACGAAAGAGAAATTATAGTGTCTGTAATTAATAATCAATAAACTGAACTGAATTGTCTTTCTTGTTTTAGGAGTTAAAATGAGTAGTCGTGAGCGCTGAGATAAATAGTGGTATCAGTTTGAGGATATGTCTAAATTTGACTAATTTTACTTTGGCTTTTAAGAAAAAGTTAAAAAAATCATGCAATTGCAAACACGCATGAAATTATCCAATTGACAAAGGGCAACAGACCACGTGCGCACTAATCTGCATATTGTTTACTTTATAAAAACACTCACTTCCGACTCGGAGACAAACACTTCCGGTTAGTTGTTATCAGCTAAGTACACACTATAAAACAATCTCCTTCAGTTTTCGATCATTCAAAGTTCGTACACTATCTTAAAATACATTGTTATACATAAAGCTGCTTTGTTGATATTATTATGTATGAGAATATTACTACAACAGCGATTATTTAATCCGCGGGACTGGATATAAGCAAATAATACTAGAAAGTGAAGGAAAAACAGGATTCAAACCTGTGCCCAAGAAGAGGGACCACCTAACATGGACTAACGAACCATCTGTCCAAAGAAAGCCGAAATTGTACAGATAACTCATCTCTCAAGCTTTGCGGCAAGCAACGGTATCAACAAAATGCAGCTTAATACATGTATACTATCAGAAATACATTTCCAATATTAAAAACAACATATAAAAAATTATTAAATAAAAAAATGTATTTGCATATTTATTTTCCCTATATGTTACGTACGTCTTTCTTAGATGTCTTATATATTTTAGCTTAAAGTAAATAGTCAGTCTTTGTCAATTTACACGGTTGTCACTATTTTGTTATTTGTCACCCAAATGAAAGTATTACTCGATGCATAGCCATTTGAGCTGTAACTTTTCGTTTCGTCTTTGCATCTCTGTGAGAGGCTTTGTTCGCCGGTCTATCAGGTGATCGGTTGGTCAAGTTTTATATAAATCTAAATATTAATAAAAATACACAGCGAATCTTTATATACATGGACATGACAAAAGTAAATAGACACCTTTATTATTATTATTATTATTATTATTATTATTATTATTATTATTATTATTATTGTCCATCATCATCATCATCATCATCATCATCATCATCATCATCATCATCATCATCATCATCATCATCATCATCATCGTCGTCGTCGTCGTAAAAATAATAATAATGAAGATTGCTGTCAGAGGGTCCTGATCAACTTAACTAAGATAATATATTGATTAGTTTCCCCATCTGGCAAATTCGACAATTTAACAGTGGAAAGTAGAATCTCGAGGTTTTCGATAATTTGACGGTGATTAAGTTCACTTTCAGATTGAGCTAGAATATGGCACCTCTGAATCTCTCAGAATTCTAATGTTTTTTGCTCTTATACTTAAATGCGAATATATGATAGATATATTGATATTTGAAACGCAAAATATCTCAATTAGTAAAGAAATATCGATGTTTCGAATTTTTATTCCCGCCTTGTACGACTCCGAGTGTTGGCCGTCGACGAAGGAAGCAGAAGAAAGACTATTAGTCACGGAGACAAAGATGTGTTGCACTTCCGGTCTGACCAGACTGAATAATATCCAAAGTTACACCGATCTCAGACAAAATGAGAAAAATCGTCTGCGCTGGTACGTACATGTAATGCACACCAACTGCGACACCATCGAGAAAATTTGACTCGGGGTAGAGTCTCCTGGGAAAAGGCCGAGGGGATGGCTGAAACAAAGGTGGTTGGCTACCTTACATAAGACCTCAATATTGCCGGACTTCATCATAACCAAGCTTATTACCGTGTATAGTAGTAAGAGAAATCCAATGTGAACTCCGCTTTACGGGGTGAACACAAAATATGACGATCAAAGTTTTTTTTTTGGGGGGGGGGGGAGGAGGTTTATTTACTTCTGTCACGTCTGTATACATTACTGTGTCAATTTCTGAAAATAGCCCGTAAAATATATCTAAAATTTGTTTGATTGACCCACGAGTTTGAAAGTTAATTAAAACAGGCTATTTTCTTTGGTGTGTCACCCTTAAATTTTAAATAGCCCTTTCATCGCAAAACGCGCAGATTGAATTGACGCATCTTACGAATACACGTTCTTGTTTTTCGCTCTTTTCGTGTTTGGACGCATGTGATATTCTAATACCGCGATGAGCTTTTGCCCGATCAGCGAAGCTGGCGTCTTCCAGTCGAGAGGTCTGCTGTTTTAGGGCCCGAAACTCTGTAGGAACCTTGTTAGAGTAATTATAACATCGAGCCAGCCCGGTGTATCGTTGTTTAGTTATGTTATTTACACATGGGTATGCTTTATTTTGTCATTTTAATCTCGTGTTTTATTGATTTTGAAAGACCGCTAATCTGTTACTCATCCAAACTTCTCTGGATCGGGAAAGTTTAAGCTGTACTTCTGAACAAATAATCGGTTGCGAATCGCTTTAATAGACTTCGTAATAAAAGAAAAATAAAGCGACATTTCACATTTTACTTAACAACGTTTCCATGTTAGTATATGCATATTTTGAACGTTGAAAAATTTATCGTGAGATATACCACAAAGTGAAGAAAAAAAAAGAATTCTAACCTGTGTCCAAGAAGATGGACCACCTAACATGGACTAACGAACCATCTGTCCAAAGAAAGTCGAAATTGTACAGATAACTCATCTCTCAAGCTTTGCGGCAAGTAATGGCATCAACAAAAAGCAGCTTAATACACGTATACTATCACAAATAAATTTCTAATATAAAACAAAACATATAAAACAATTATTAAATAAAAACATGTATTTGACTATTTATTTTCCTATAACTTGCGTACGCCTTTCTTAGATGTTTTATACATTTTATAGGTAGTAGGTAGGTTGGCCTTCGTCGGTCGTGTTCGACCATGAATGACACTTATAGACCAAGCCGGCTTTTTTTAAAATACATTTTAGCTTAAAGTAAATAGTCAGTATTTGGCAATTTACACGGCTGTCACAATTAAAACGCCAAATTCATATTCACAACAGAGAAAAAAGATTTCTAATATACTGATCATGTGTATGTGATCGACGTCGAAGGTTAAAATATTATATCGTGGATAAATGCTTAGCATTTTGGGTGAAACTTTTGTTCCCGTCCTTTTCTAATCAATTTACCTCTTGCGGGTTGCGAGTCTTGGTTTCTTCAATTTTGCCCGGCAATGCCGGAACACGGGTCCCGCTAACATCTGATGAACTATTTAACAGTTTTCCAAATCACAGAAAATAGTGATGATTTAATTCATGTCAGGTGCTAAGTAACCATGCATTTTATTTTAGCACAATTTTCAAATTGAAAACAATATTCTCTCTCGCTCTCTCTCTCTCTCTTCTCTCTCTCTCTCTCTCTCTCTCTCTCTCTCTCTCTCTCTCTCTCTCTATATATATATATATATATATATATATATATATATATATATATATACATAATTTTGAGCAAGTTCATTTTTAAGCATCTTTAGAATTTAAAGAAAGAGGCCAAATGCCTTCAAAAACCATGTGTTAGATGCAAATATTATTTTATTAAAATCAAAATACTATTTTATTTTTATCTTGACTGATTTTCTAATAATGTCGCTCTATATAACGAGCCTTGTCAGAGATTTAAACAAATAAAAGATATTAACCTTATTTTCTTTCGTATATCTGCATCCAACACATGGTTTTTGAATGCATTTTGCTTTTTTCTTTAAGCTATATATATATATATATATATATATATATATATATAAAACTTAAAGAAAGACGCAAAATTCCTTCAAAACCATGTGTTAGATGCAGCATAATCACGGTGATACACCGGTTCCCGTTAGATCACCGACGTTAAGCAACGTTGAACCTGTCCAGTACTAGATGGGTGTCAATTTGGGAATATGTGGACAACACGCAGTACCTAGCGTGGCGACTATGGCAACTCCCCCTGAATAACAGTCACCAATAAGGTATCGGAAACCAGGGAGAGATTCCACCTCCTGGAGTGATCTAAACCCTGATGGTGATTATATATATATATATATATATATAGTTATCCACATACAGACTGTTTCGCTGTTTCACAGCTCATCAGTGCGGCTAGACCAGTTAGTGCCTCAAACCGGGATCGAAACGCAGCCGTCGAGCTGACAGTCGGCGCTGTTAACCCCTACGCCATGAATGTAAGAGATATCTCAATGTAACGAAATGTAAACATTGCAAATGCCGGAGCTCGAATTAGTGTTTACCTAATGAGCATTGTCCTTTTTTAAGCTATTGGCAGTTGGCGATACCCTTACAAACATAAGCTCTACCCGGGGAGGGAGCTTTATATAGTCATCCACATACAGACTGTTTCGCTGTTTCACAGCTCATCAGTGCGGCTATATATATATATATATATACATATATATATATATATATATATATATATATATATATATATATATATATATATATATATATATATATATATATATATATATATATATATATATATATTTAAATTTAAAGTTTTAAATATAGATTTATATAACACAGTTTTATAATAGCTCGTTAGTGTAGGACTACAGCTGTAATGAAAAACAAGATATTTTATGGAAATAAAATGTAGTGAAACAAAATATTAAAAATAAATGAATGCGGAATGCAATACAGTTTTCCCTGTCTGGAGGGTTACCCTCTTTTTTACAAGCACTGCTGATTACGTCTTCACCAAAAATAAATAACCTATACGTTTCGAACATATATCTTGGTGGTAGGCCAAAACAATGGTATGCGAATAAAAACCGATTCTTTGGTAAATTTGTGGGAATTTTATTCCTAAGAATTGATGTAGTTTTTATTATATATATATATATATATATATATATATATATATATATATAGCATTAGATAAAGTGAAAGAATAAAATAAGGTGCGAATCAAATTTTATTACAATTCAAAGTTCAAGCAAAGAAATTGAAAGTCCTTAACTAATGAGTTTTCAAAGTTAATCCAAGTCATGAAGTTTAAAACAATTTTCATCGATCTGGAAATTGTTTTAAACTTTATGACTTTGATGAACTGTATAAGTTTAACAAAAAAGTGTGTTTTGGGCCGATATATTTGATGTTTTATATACTTTTATGTATCTTATATGTTTTTTATATATTTTCAAAATTTAATTTTATTACCTGCAGTAATATCATTGCGGTAATGGTCCTCTGAGGAGAAGATTTTCTTTGAAAACTCATGAGTTAAGGACTTTCAATTTCTTTGCTTGAACTTTGAATTGTAAGAAAATTTGATTCGCACCTTATTTTATTCTTTCACTTAATCTAATGCTATATATATATATATATATATATATATATATATATATATATATATATATATATATATATATATATATATATTAGAAAATGTGACTCGTAGAGTCACCCATTGAGCTCGGATAAAAATGCTTGAATCGTAAAAAAGTGGGTTTCGATACCAGCTAAACATAAAAAATAATTCCCTCTCTAATTACAGGTTAAATAGTATTATTTCCGTCGTCATATTCCCTTTCGTTTATAATAGACTATTCCAATCGTTTTATTCGTTCCTTTCTTTATTACCTTCGATAGTAAATGAAAAGAGAGAAAGAGAAATAAAGAGAGAAAGAGAAAGAAAGAGAGAAAGAGAACGGGGCGTATACAAAGAGATCGGTCACTTTTGTTCGCAACAAACCAGGCGTATTGCTCTGAAGCGTAAGGGGCTACTGTGATGAGGGTCAGATTTATAGGGGCTTACCTGGGTAGGAAGTTGGGCAGCAAGATGTTTGTTCACATTACATTTACATTTCTGCATGTTTGTACGGTCGAAGAAACAAGAAACAAGAAACAGGGAACAGGAAGGAGATTCACAAGGCAAGCGATCCAACGTAAGAAGCTATTAGAGTAGAAGAACTTCCGTCATCTAGGTACATCTACAGTGAAGAGATGTGATTTTGTTGCTAGTCGAGCGAGTCGATGTATTTACGTTGAGAGGGTATAAATCCAGTAAGTTCGTTGGAGCACATTCCTTGGAAGTACCTGTAAAGGAAGCGCAGGGATGTAACACTGCGGCGATACGACAGGGGCTGGAGATTGAAAGTGTGGGATTTATTAGGTTAGAAATTCCTTTTCCAGTATGTCCTAGATGGAGAGCCTAATGGTTTTTGCGCCAGCCCAAATGTAGCAACACTACTCTATATACGGACGAATGGTGGCCTCGTAAAGATATAGGATACTGGCAGGTGTAATATGTTTTCTATCTCAGTAGAAGCAGTCTCCCTACTTTGCGACAGACTTGGCAGCGTCTGCTATGTACTTATTCCACTTCATGTTACCTGAGAATATCAGGCCGAAGAGTTTAAACATTGATCGAAGGGTGCTATGGGCCATTACATTCGATACTAATACTACTACTACTACTACTACTACTACTACTACTACTACTACTACTACTACTACTACTACTACTGCTACTACTGCTATATATATATATATATATATATATATATATATATATATATATATATATATATATATATATATATAAACAGATCACTCAATAAGTCCCGAGCTTAACTAATAAAAGAGTAACTCTTAGGCAAAATTCGACTTTATTCATCCACATAGTCCTCTTCTAGGTTAATACATTGATTCTAACTTTTCTCTAATAATTTAATGCCTTTTGTGTAGAACGATTTGTCTTTGGTCTCAAAATACGCCCCAGCTTTCGACATCACTTTTACATTGGAGCCAAAATTCTTTTTTCCTTTGGCATTCTTTTAAAGTCTGCAAACAGCCAGTAGTCGATGGGGCCAGATCTGGAGAGTAGAGTGGTGGTAAAAGCAATTCAAAGTTCAATCCATGCAGTTTTGTCCTTATTGTGATACGGTTCATTGTCTTAGTGAGAGAGCGCATTTTCTTCTCAATTTGTGGGCCGTGTTTTGACGATTTCTTTCTTTCTAAAACACCAATAATGCTGAATAATGTTTGCTATTGATCGTTTTTCCTTTCTCAACGTAATCTATGTAGAAAATATGTTATGCATATACAAAATACGGAGGCCAAATCTATGGCTTTGGTCGCTTTGGACGGCTTTCACTTGCTGCTGCCTATTCAGCTGACTGCCGATTTGTACTCTGAAGTGAAATGGCGGATCCATTTTTCATCCATTATCACATAGTGGCGCAAAAAATCTTTATTGTTGCATTAAAACAATTGCAAAAAAACGCTCTGAATCGTTGACGCGTTGTTATTCTTGATCAACTGTAATCAAACGTTGCACTCATTTTAACAAATGTGGATGTAAAATGATGAATACACTTCCTTCTGATATTTCCAATGCTTCTGCTATGTCCCGCAACTTTAATTTACGGTCTACCTAAACGATTATTTTACTTTTTTTATGTTTTTCCGGGACAACATTCGGCCTCGCAAAACTATTTAAAACAATAAACCGATAAATAAAACCGGAAGTAACTAATTGCTTATCGAAAACACAGGAGATTTAGAATAAACGAAACCGGAATTGACTATAGGTTTCTAAAAAACAGAGGAGATTTGTTACGATCGCGAGGGTGATGTTCCCGGACTATAAAGTTGAATCAAGCAATGTTGCATGCAAAGACAGAGTAATAATTAATAAACAAAATGAAGTAGTTCAAATAACGTTTATTGAACGTGTGTGTACGTGGAATGATGAAGTGTGTGATGTATGCATGTGTGTCGATGGAAAAACAGTTCTTGAAAAGGTATAAGAAGAAATGAATCCGGCGTGTGGAAAGTCTTTGAAAGCCGTATACAAAGAAAATGAGTTGAGAACTCTTACCGTTGTCTGACCACGTGTTGACGGAAGAAAAGTGTGTTGGTTGTTGTTTTGCCGAGACTAGTTGAAGAGAAAAGCGTGAGACGAAACGCTAGTGTATTAGCGTCGTTCTGTCGAGGCCAATCGACCAGAAGAGAAAAGTGAAACGGAACGCTAGTGTCAGCGTCGTTCTCTCAAGGCTGGTCGGTGAAAAAGAGATGGATTTTCCGTTTGCAACGGTTTTTATAGTCAGAAGGGCAGATAACTCTGGTGTCGCTTTACAGTGCCACCTGTCGGTGAAAAAGCGACACCTACCGGCAAACCGGTGTAGTTATGTTTTGAAAGGAGGAGGTAACTGCTACAAGGACTCCCCCCAGATTGAAAAATATTGAAAATATTATTCAATATGTACAGTTGTAGATGAGAAGCATTCTTTGTGGGTATGTCTGTTTTGCTGTTGAAGATTAGAAAAAAAAGTAGTGTGCACGCTACTTATTTCTGTTTCTGCATCTGTATTGAATGATTGATCGCAAGTGCGTCTGCGGGATTAAGTGTTTGTAACGCATGTGGATCTGCGTGTTGTTTGCATGCAATTGGGTCTGCATCAAATTTGAGCGCAAGTGAGTTTGCGGTCGAAAAATGTTGAGTGCAAGTGAATTTGCACTTGTTGGTGGCGTTGTTCATGTTGATTAGTCTGCGTGATGCAGAGCTGATGAACAAACGTTGAATTGTCAGTGTTGTCCGGGAATGTTTGGTGCTTGGGTCTGCGCGGTTGTTGATGAGTGAGCACAAGTGAATCTGTGCGGTATTGATGAGTGAGCACAAGTGAGTCTGTGCAGTTGTTGATGAATGAGCACAAGTGAGTCTGTGCAATTGTTGATGAATGAGCACAAGTGAGTCTGTGCAATTGTTGATGAATGAGCACAAGTGAGTCTGTGCAATTGTTGATGAATGAGCACAAGTGAGTCTGTGCAGTTGTTGATGAATGAGCACAAGTGAGTCTGTGCAGTTGTTGATGAATGAGCACAAGTGAGTCTGTGCAGTTGTTGATGAATGAGCACAAGTGAGTCTGTGCAGTTGTTGATGAATGAGCACAAGTGGGTCTGTGCAGTTGTTGATGAATAGGCATAAGTGGGTCTGTGCAGTTGTTTGATGAATAAGCACAAGTGGGTCTGTGCAGTTGTTGATGTTGTTCATGTTAATTAGTCCGTGTTGTGGAACTGATGAACAAACATCTAGTTGTTGAGATTGGTGGTACACTATGGTCAAAATCAGATGCACAAATGTCTGCAAGTGAGTTAGCAGGTCCAGGTACAAGTGGGTCTGTACTGGTGTTGGTGCGCGTCGTTCGAGTTGATGTGTCCCCCAGTTGATCAACGAACGTCCAGTTGTTGAGTATTTAGTCGCGCTTGTGCAGTTGTACTCATTTTGAACTGGTGTGATTTCTTCCATAGTGTCGTCAGTGATGTCCGGAAATGTTTGGTGCTTGATGAATGTCCGGGAAGGTGTGGTTGTTCAAGTTGATGTGTCCTCCTGTTTATCAACGAACGTCCAGTTGTTGAAGAGGGTTGGTAGCCCTTGAAGGATGATGTTGTTCGTGTGTTGTCTGTTTTGTAGTTTTCTTTTTTTTTATATATATATTTCCAACACGTGGGTAGAAGGGAAAAAGAAAGAAAAATGGAGTCGTAATTTGTTTCACACGAGGAATGACGTTTTTGTTTTCGTTTTAGTTTGTTTGAATGTTAGTTTCCACGTAGAGAAAGAATGGCGACTTCTCTTTTCCTTTGTTGTTGAAAAGAAAGACAAAAAAAAAAATTCGTATTTTCTTCTTTTTTTTTTGAATTTTCATTTCCACGTGGTTAGGGAAAAAGATGGCACCTTCTTTTTTTGCTTGTTGTTGAAACAGAAAATGAATTCGTATTTTCTTTTTTTGTTTGAATTTTCATTTCCAAGTGAAAAAGATGGCGGCATTATTTTGAATTTTTTTTTTTTCCTCAACACGTGGTCACGAAAAAGATGGGCAGCGTGAGCGCTTGTTTTCTTTTGTTTTCTTTTTATCTCCACGTGTTCAAAACAAAAGAAAATGGCGTCTTGTAAAGTCCTTCTGTTCGTCGAAAAAGAAGAAAAAAAAGGATTGGCAAAAGTTTGTATTTTTCTTTGTATATCATTTTTCGACACGTGGGTACGGAAAGAGAAGAAGAAAACAAATGAAATTGTAATTTGTTTTATACTCGGAGAGAGCCGAGAAATGTTTGTTTTTCTTTGTTTGGGTATTTCCGCGTGGCCAGGAAAAATGGAGACGGTGGCTTCTTTTTTTTTTTGTTTGTATATTTCTACCACGTGGGTAGAAAAAAGATGGGTGCGTAATTCGTTTCACCACGAAAGAAAAAACGAGAAATGTTTTTTTTTTGTTCTAGTACGAAATTAATTACTCTGCCCCATACAACAAAGCTTGCACGTCGGGTCACCAATGTTCTGATCGAGAGTTGTGTCCCCCGACTATAAAGTTGAATCAAGCAATGTTGCATGCAAAGACAGAGTAATAATTAATAAACAAAATGAAGTAGTTCAAATAACGTTTATTGAACGTGTGTGTACGTGGAATGATGAAGTGTGTGATGTATGCATGTGTGTCGATGGAAAAACAGTTCTTGAAAAGGTATAAGAAGAAATGAATCCGGCGTGTGGAAAGTCTTTGAAAGCCGTATACAAAGAAAATGAGTTGAGAACTCTTACCGTTGTCTGACCACGTGTTGACGGAAGAAAAGTGTGTTGGTTGTTGTTTTGCCGAGACTAGTTGAAGAGAAAAGCGTGAGACGAAACGCTAGTGTATTAGCGTCGTTCTGTCGAGGCCAATCGACCAGAAGAGAAAAGTGAAACGGAACGCTAGTGTCAGCGTCGTTCTCTCAAGGCTGGTCGGTGAAAAAGAGATGGATTTTCCGTTTGCAACGGTTTTTATAGTCAGAAGGGCAGATAACTCTGGTGTCGCTTTACAGTGCCACCTGTCGGTGAAAAAGCGACACCTACCGGCAAACCGGTGTAGTTATGTTTTGAAAGGAGGAGGTAACTGCTACAAGGACTCCCCCCAGATTGAAAAATATTGAAAATATTATTCAATATGTACAGTTGTAGATGAGAAGCATTCTTTGTGGGTATGTCTGTTTTGCTGTTGAAGATTAGAAAAAAAAGTAGTGTGCACGCTACTTATTTCTGTTTCTGCATCTGTATTGAATGATTGATCGCAAGTGCGTCTGCGGGATTAAGTGTTTGTAACGCATGTGGATCTGCGTGTTGTTTGCATGCAATTGGGTCTGCATCAAATTTGAGCGCAAGTGAGTTTGCGGTCGAAAAATGTTGAGTGCAAGTGAATTTGCACTTGTTGGTGGCGTTGTTCATGTTGATTAGTCTGCGTGATGCAGAGCTGATGAACAAACGTTGAATTGTCAGTGTTGTCCGGGAATGTTTGGTGCTTGGGTCTGCGCGGTTGTTGATGAGTGAGCACAAGTGAATCTGTGCGGTATTGATGAGTGAGCACAAGTGAGTCTGTGCAGTTGTTGATGAATGAGCACAAGTGAGTCTGTGCAATTGTTGATGAATGAGCACAAGTGAGTCTGTGCAATTGTTGATGAATGAGCACAAGTGAGTCTGTGCAATTGTTGATGAATGAGCACAAGTGAGTCTGTGCAGTTGTTGATGAATGAGCACAAGTGAGTCTGTGCAGTTGTTGATGAATGAGCACAAGTGAGTCTGTGCAGTTGTTGATGAATGAGCACAAGTGAGTCTGTGCAGTTGTTGATGAATGAGCACAAGTGGGTCTGTGCAGTTGTTGATGAATAGGCATAAGTGGGTCTGTGCAGTTGTTTGATGAATAAGCACAAGTGGGTCTGTGCAGTTGTTGATGTTGTTCATGTTAATTAGTCCGTGTTGTGGAACTGATGAACAAACATCTAGTTGTTGAGATTGGTGGTACACTATGGTCAAAATCAGATGCACAAATGTCTGCAAGTGAGTTAGCAGGTCCAGGTACAAGTGGGTCTGTACTGGTGTTGGTGCGCGTCGTTCGAGTTGATGTGTCCCCCAGTTGATCAACGAACGTCCAGTTGTTGAGTATTTAGTCGCGCTTGTGCAGTTGTACTCATTTTGAACTGGTGTGATTTCTTCCATAGTGTCGTCAGTGATGTCCGGAAATGTTTGGTGCTTGATGAATGTCCGGGAAGATGTGGTTGTTCAAGTTGATGTGTCCTCCTGTTTATCAACGAACGTCCAGTTGTTGAAGAGGGTTGGTAGCCCTTGAAGGATGATGTTGTTCGTGTGTTGTCTGTTTTGTAGTTTTCTTTTTTTTTATATATATATTTCCAACACGTGGGTAGAAGGGAAAAAGAAAGAAAAATGGAGTCGTAATTTGTTTCACACGAGGAATGACGTTTTTGTTTTCGTTTTAGTTTGTTTGAATGTTAGTTTCCACGTAGAGAAAGAATGGCGACTTCTCTTTTCCTTTGTTGTTGAAAAGAAAGACAAAAAAAAAAATTCGTATTTTCTTCTTTTTTTTTTGAATTTTCATTTCCACGTGGTTAGGGAAAAAGATGGCACCTTCTTTTTTTGCTTGTTGTTGAAACAGAAAATGAATTCGTATTTTCTTTTTTTGTTTGAATTTTCATTTCCAAGTGAAAAAGATGGCGGCATTATTTTGAATTTTTTTTTTTCCTCAACACGTGGTCACGAAAAAGATGGGCAGCGTGAGCGCTTGTTTTCTTTTGTTTTCTTTTTATCTCCACGTGTTCAAAACAAAAGAAAATGGCGTCTTGTAAAGTCCTTCTGTTCGTCGAAAAAGAAGAAAAAAAAGGATTGGCAAAAGTTTGTATTTTTCTTTGTATATCATTTTTCGACACGTGGGTACGGAAAGAGAAGAAGAAAACAAATGAAATTGTAATTTGTTTTATACTCGGAGAGAGCCGAGAAATGTTTGTTTTTCTTTGTTTGGGTATTTCCGCGTGGCCAGGAAAAATGGAGACGGTGGCTTCTTTTTTTTTTTGTTTGTATATTTCTACCACGTGGGTAGAAAAAAGATGGGTGCGTAATTCGTTTCACCACGAAAGAAAAAACGAGAAATGTTTTTTTTTTGTTCTAGTACGAAATTAATTACTCTGCCCCATACAACAAAGCTTGCACGTCGGGTCACCAATGTTCTGATCGAGAGTTGTGTCCCCCGACTATAAAGTTGAATCAAGCAATGTTGCATGCAAAGACAGAGTAATAATTAATAAACAAAATGAAGTAGTTCAAATAACGTTTATTGAACGTGTGTGTACGTGGAATGATGAAGTGTGTGATGTATGCATGTGTGTCGATGGAAAAACAGTTCTTGAAAAGGTATAAGAAGAAATGAATCCGGCGTGTGGAAAGTCTTTGAAAGCCGTATACAAAGAAAATGAGTTGAGAACTCTTACCGTTGTCTGACCACGTGTTGACGGAAGAAAAGTGTGTTGGTTGTTGTTTTGCCGAGACTAGTTGAAGAGAAAAGCGTGAGACGAAACGCTAGTGTATTAGCGTCGTTCTGTCGAGGCCAATCGACCAGAAGAGAAAAGTGAAACGGAACGCTAGTGTCAGCGTCGTTCTCTCAAGGCTGGTCGGTGAAAAAGAGATGGATTTTCCGTTTGCAACGGTTTTTATAGTCAGAAGGGCAGATAACTCTGGTGTCGCTTTACAGTGCCACCTGTCGGTGAAAAAGCGACACCTACCGGCAAACCGGTGTAGTTATGTTTTGAAAGGAGGAGGTAACTGCTACAAGGGCCACCTGTCGGTGAAAAAGCGACACCTACCGGCAAACCGGTGTAGTTATGTTTTGAAAGGAGGAGGTAACTGCTACAGATTTAACGCAAACCAAAAATAGGATTATTCAAAGCCAGGAAATGGAACAAAGTCAGAACGACCAAACGTGTTGTTTTTTATCTTTAAGTATTAGACGATCGTGTCGTACAAAACATATTTTTACATAGAATCCTTCATTCCATTATCTTGCTAAAACTGTAAATATTCTACTAATAAATAAATAATTACTACAATGCGCGAAACAAATATTGAATTAAAGACTTCGGGGCAATATACTATTGATAACAATTAGGTTACCTACATTCATGGTATAAAAATGTTAGTTTAAAGAATTATATCTTATCAAAAACTAAAAATTTCAAAATCTAAAATTCAAATGATATTTAATATTTTCAAGGTGAAATATTATCCCGACAATCTTCGCATATGGAAAAATGCTACTATCTCAATAAGGGCTTCCGATATAAACACATTTTCAGAATTTAAATTCTAGCGCACAAAAAATAAGATTATAAAATATCTACTTCTAAATCAAATCGGATTTTATAGTTTCCGGGAAAAGATTGTTTTGAAAAATACTTTTGGATGTAAAAAATGAACAAAAATCAAATCATGCGAAAAAAATCGCAGTTGAACGAAGGCTTTATAAAATTAAAATAGATATCGGCTTAATTATTTTCTGCTTTTTTTAATTTCCTTTCTTTAAATAAATAATTTACTTGAGAGAAGAATTCGGTGAATCTTCATAGTAATTGAGCCTTTAATTGAAGGAAAAAGAAACGGGGCTCATGGAGATTGCGCATTGCAATCTACTGGCCCACAGCCAGTTGAAAAGAATTCTATTGATTAGCCACCGTTTCCGGGAGAAAAAGTTCCACTGACGGATGAATCGTCTCTAATCATGTTTAAATGGATGAACGCAATCTCATTATCTATGGATATGATGTATAAATCTCAAACTACACACTCACATACACATATTATCATCGGGTATGATATATATATATATATATATATATATATATATATATATATATATATATATATATATGTGTGTGTGTGTGTGTGTAGGTATATGAAGTCAAATGCTTTGAATTTGATAGTATTCTAACTAGACAAATAAAGTAACACCCCAAAGTTACATAGATGAAAGGTGAAGTAAATCAAGTCAGTCAGATACAAATGAATACTGCAGGTATTAAATCAGCTTTCTGGTTCGGACTTTGAGTCCTTTATAATAACGTAGAAAGGTACAAAATTATGAGATATTCAAAACCGTTGTCTCAACAGACTCACATAGGAACACACTCCAGTTCATACAGAGGTGCGTGGAGGAGAAAGTTATCCCAAACTTCACTACCAAATCAATACTTACACACCACAGATACATCTAAGACTTTCTGTCATCTTCTCCTTCCCAACCCAAACACGAAGCCAAGGCACGCGTCTACAAAACCCACACACTCTCAAAAGAATTACGAAACTACAATCTTTACACCAAGAACACCGCTAAACACATCACATTCTTAACTTACAAATTTAAAACTACTCATACAAGGAACCTAAATCACAAAATTTCACACCTATTCTTCAACATAAAATGGAATACTATCGAACGCCCCGATATGGTCTTAAACCATCACAGTTCTTTACAACAGAACGGGAATCCCTAAGCTTTCGATTAATATTTGCGGTCTCCATTACTGACCCGCTACCCCGTGCCTCCCTCCCACCGCTTCTGCGCATTTTAGAATCCTCCTCCTACTACCGACTGCTCTCTATATAAATAATTCATGTTATCTTTATAGTATGTATTTTGAAAAGGCTGTAATAAATCTCTAGATCAAATATATTCAAAAATTCATAATGATCTATTGATTAGTTTAGGAGATTAGCCTGTATCCCCCATATATATATATATATATATATATATATATATATATATATATATATATATATATATATATATATATATATATATCACGCCTCTGTGTTGACTTCTGTACGTTCTATTTGGATTGTGTTTGTTTTATATTTGCATTTTATTTTGCATATACATTCTGTCGGATTTTCATACACTAAATATATCTACGACACACACACACACACACGCATATATATATGTATGTATATATACACATATGCACACACATATATAAATATATGTGTACATGATAAATGATAATAAAATGTTCTAAACCTTAACACTGTGGTTTAAAATATAAAATGGGTTAAATTTCGCGTACTATAACAATGCAAAAGAAAATGAAGGGTTAGCAGCTTCGAAACGCATGGACTGTTTCGCATGTTGGGCAATCATTTTTCAGTAAAAAAAGAACTTTTGTTAGTAGTCAGAGTTTTTATAGGCGGCATTCATTTGCATATGAGGAGAAGGACGAATTATTGACAGCTGAGAGAGAACCTTGGAGTTGAGATTTGTCCTTGTTTGTTGCAGTGTTGTTGCTAAAGATTTCATTTGTTTTCATTATAGAATTATAAACACTTTACCGCAGTGTCACGGTATTGCCGATGATTAGAAGTGTAAATGATTGGTAAAAATAGTCAATCCTTGGATTTGGGTGCGATTTAACTTCATTATTTACATTCCATTTACAATTTTGTTTTGTCGATTTGCTGGCATGTGTTGGGCGGCTTTAAGAAATTAACTTATAAACTAACCTATCTCTGGTGAAGTATTTATTTATCCCTTTTTATCTCAAGTCCATTTTTATCATTTCTACCTATATTATCCTTTGCTTTCCCTTGTAAGTTAAACCCTTTACTTAAACTTTACCAGATCAACTGACCCCAAAACTCTTAAATATTCTTTCAACGTCGCCATACTAGTGGAGTCTCCTGTTCTGCACACACCTCCCTATACTGCCCAGATTTAATCTTCCTATGAGGTTATCATAAATCAGCCTGTCTTTAAGACTTATATTATACATTTATTCTATCATTCTTATATTACTTATCTTTATGCAACGAATATCCTTAATAATTACTGGCCAGGTTTCACTTCCATACGTCATCACACTGCGTACACATGCCTGATAGAAATTTCCATTAGTCGACAGTGATAACGCTCTACTGGTTTGTAATGGCAGAAGATTCCTGAACTTACTCCGTCCACTCCTAACTCTTTCAATCACACTAGCACCTACTCCACCCTGTACTCCAATAGCATCACCAAAGTAACAAAACTTCTTGACAACCTCAATAACTTCGCCATCCAAATATACTTTGCCCAAGATCTGAGTTCTTATTCACCTCCATTGTATTACATTTCTGCATATAAACTGGTTATCCTCTCCCACCCACAGTAATTCTACTGCACTTCTTGTATACCCAATGCTAAAAAATACCACAAAACAGTGAATTGCCCCCGACTCCTTTATTAGAGCTTTTTCACATTACAACCACTGATCATCACTTTTGTCTGGGTAACATTATCTCCCAAACCTTTACTTTTTATAGCATTCCTCAAAGTCTTTAACTTAATAAGTAGGTATTTCATTGTTTCACAGGCAAGTACTAAATCATCAGCATAATCATCTTTTCTAGACAACCCATCTGAAATTCCATGGACAATGCTTCCAAGACACAAATAAAAGGCAACGGACTCAGTACAGAACCCTGATGTACTCCAACTTTAACATTAAAGCTGTCATTAAATGTGCCGTTAATTCTAACACATCTTTGAGCATTTCTGTAGATTGTTTGAACAACCTTCACTAACTACTCATTTGACCCTAGTTTACGCACAGCCCACCAGGCAACCTCTCTTGACACTCTGTCAAAAGCTTTCTCTAGATCCACGACAGCAAAATACAAAATTATTAGGGTAGTTCTCTTGCATTTGTCTCAGCATAAATATAGTATCAATGTACTTTGCTCAGACATAAAACCAAACCGCATTTCAACTATGCTTATCTGACTTCTTATTTGCTGCTCAATTATTCTCTCAATCACTTTCAGGATATTATCCATCAAGTTTAAGCCTCTGTAATGACCTCTATCACCCTTGCAACAATTCACAATTGTACTAAGTTCTCAGTGTTCGGGATAACCTCTTCGTTTAGGATCTGGTTTGTCAAGTTCGTGATCATCTCAATGCGTTAGATTTCATTATTTTAGTTTTATCGCTAGGGTTTATTTTTTAATTTTAATTAGATTTTTTCATCATTTTTCATAATATTTTAATGTTTTAATATTTAACCATTTCAAATTCATCAAATTCTGGTAATTGGGGTGGTGAAGAGAACCATATATGTTGTGTTTTATAGTAGAACTATATCACAAGTTTTTTGCTCGATATATAATTTACTTTAAAAAATAATTCTCAATCTATGTCAATTGTTTTTATTAAGATTTTAGTTTTTAAAATTATTTTCAATTCAGACGCAGGAGAGTTCCATTTGATCCACTATATGCCATTAGTCTAGCTACCGAAGAAAGGGTTAATGTGGTATTCAACCTCATGGGGTTGATTGCCGATAGCCTCCGAAACCGTTAGTAACATAATTACGAAGACAGTGGATATTTGTTTGCTACCAAGAACAAAAATGAAAAATAATTTATTCATGAGAAATAACATCTTTTTAAATAGTTACCATTTTCAGCTTCACAAATTCGTGCTCTTTCCAAAACATTATTCATGACGTATCACTCGATTACGATTTAATTCATCGACTTATTTCCTGATGTTCTCTTTATTGATGTAAACATTTTCTTTGAGAAAAGAAAAAGTCAGGACTAATAAAGTCTGGGGAACGCGAAGGCCAGTTGACATTGCCAACATTTTCATTTTTGTTCTTTGTTGCAAACAAATCTCCATTGTCTTCGTAATATGTTAAAATTCATTTAAGGTACCATCAAAAATAAAGAATCTATTCAATTTAAAATTCCTCAATGATCACTCAGTGAGTTCTTGGCCACCCTGTATTTATACACAAATTAAATATCTATGAGATATTGATGTTATTTTTTTATATTAACACACACCCACACATTCTAAAGATATTTGTACTCATAACCGAATTCATCAGGACCCTCAATGGAGAACACTTTCAGCCTCTAAGGAAACCAATCACGCCCTACGAAAACAAATTCCACCGGAAATATAAAAATACACTACTAACACGTATGGTTTAAGATACTGTGATAATTTGCCTTGGTGACCATATCTGTCAAGTAAGTTACCTCCCCTTTTGCAGATTGGCTGTCTATTGACATAGGTGGCTCTGACTAGTAGTTAATTTGCATAAGTGGTGGGTTTATTACTATGAAAACTAATCTTTTGACATTGAAGAGCTAAGTTAATTTCTGCACAGTGAGTGAACAGTAAGCAGTGAAAAGTGAGCAGTTGACAGTGAACAGTGAAGCTTGAGATTTTTTGTGGCGGCGACACCGAAGGAAAGTCAATTTAATTCTATTACCGGCTGAAGAAGAGACTATGGAGTCTGGTAATTAAAGGTTGAGCAAATATATGATATCTCCTTTTAGTGGAGAAGATAATGTTGTCGGGTGGATGAAAGAAGTGAAACTGGTGGCAAAACTACAGAAAGTGCAAAACCTTGCTTGTTTTATTCCAATTTTTCTGCACGGAAATGCGCTTGCTCTCTACCTTGAGATGAGTAATGAAGACCAATTGAATGCGGAACTAATAGAGATGAGATTAGTGACTTTTTTAAGCCTATGAAAAACTGAAACGATTCAGGTGGACTGGAGAATCGGTGGACGTTTACGCCAATACAATCAAAAGATATCGGACGGCATTATCTTACCATGGAAGGGTGAAGGAAAAGGTGTGTTACCGTTGATGGCATTGTTCCAGGCCACAAAAGATAAAGTCAGGCCAGTGGTAAACTTTCGGGAATTAGACCGTTTTGTAGCATGTCATACGGGGAGCGACATAATAGATGTGTGGTAAATGGAATAGTGGCGCGACATCATCGGACAATAAAAGCAATAACTGAGAGAGGAGGGATATCACATGAAGAGGTACAACATGGCACACATGGTCGGACATAGAGAGGAGAAAGTGACGCATAGATCAATTTTTCATTATAAATGGAGGCACCCAAGATATACATCCCCAGAAATCGAAGAGCGAGAGGTAGCCAGCATCCAAATCGGAGAAGAGGCTTGGGTGAAGCCGCCAAATGCACGCTGTACGACGCAATGGGAAAGAGGAGTAATTACTGGAGTGCAATCCCCTAACAACTTGAGCGTCGACGGGATGCCGACAGGATGCCGCGGTATATTTTAGATGGAAGGCGCGTGATCCATGTAAACGATGGGAATGTAAGCGCCGAACGCGAGGGCAATTAAAGTGCGGCGGTTGCAATGCAACAACTGCGGAGATAACGTAACGTACCGATTTGGGCACGAGATTATGTGATGTGAAATGATCTTTGATGATCATAGGGGGCGTGTGGTTTTAGATACTGTGATAATTTGCCTTGGTGATAATATCTGTCAATTGAGTTATATCCCCTTTGCAGATTGGTTGTTTACGGATTACAACACGCTAACACGGACTAGAGAATCTACATATACGAAGGCACTAGTAAAAATAAAATTAAATATAAAATATAAAAACAAATAAAAAGAACAAAAACAATTAAATAAATACATTAAAAATACAAAATGCAATTAGAATTTAAAAGCCCATTTACTTTGCTTATCCGTTTTACTTCCGGTTTGACTACTGAACTTCGTTTTGCTGTGGTACTAGAACGCACTTTACATATCCGATTGTACACACATTTCGCTTTGAGAAACAGGCGATGCCTCGAAATATTAGGACTGCACTGATTTACACTCTGTAATTTGAAGAAAAAAATAGTAAGTGATAAAAGACAGGAAGACAAAACAATTAAATACAGGGTAAAAACAGAAAAAAAAACGATGGGGAGATTTGATCAGTTTTGTCTTCAGAAATTCAGGTATCAAATTTCAAATCTTCACTTTTCTGAAGACCTACGTTGATCTGAACGAAACCGGTCAAGTCTCCCGTTTGTTTTGTAAAGATGTTTTCATCTATCTTTACTACATTCTATTTCCACAACCTTTCATTCATATCGTGTATTTTATATATATATATATATATATATATATATATATATATATATATATATATATATATATAATATATATATGGATGGTAAATGATTCAGATCTCGCAAAAGAAAAATTAGATCGTATAAATTCTCGTACAAAGACTAAATCAATCTCAACATATAATTTTAGTACTTTATATACACAAATACAACATAAGGAACTTATTAAAGAATTAGATAATACAATAGATTTAGCTTTTGCATTAATGATAACGAAGAGTTTGAAAATACAAAACATTTGATACATCCAAAGGAGTTAGAATTAAACTGTGAACACACGGGAACACAAGATACATTTCTTGATTTGGATATAAAAATTGAGGATAGAATATTTATCTATAAAATGTTTGATGAAATAAATTAATTTCCCTTTTCATATCGTTCGTATGCCACATGAAAATAGTAGCTGCCCAGGGTACATTTTCTACGGGGCATTATGTCTGAATTCATGAGAATAGCTCGTGTTAACTTTAAATTAATAGATTTTATATGCCCAATTTCTGTCTTAATACTAAGAATGATTAATAAAAGTGGCGATCAAAATAAATATTTAGACAATTAAATAAGGCAATTACTCGCCATCCCGACGCTTTTACGTCATATCGAATTAATCAAAGTTGATTGATTGAGCAAATCCAAAACTATCTAAGCAATTCAGTAAAAAAATTATAAAACATATAGTATATAAAAAATACATGTATACATACATATATATTTAAAAATTTTTAATATTTTTAAATGAAACTAAATATAAATGTAAATAATAATATAAATACATAAAACTATAAATAACCAAATAAGTAGTGTAATGGATTCGTCCAAACACTATAAAATACAGCAAATTTTGTAAATAACGAATACATTTTCTTAGACACAGACAAACAACACAGATTAGATGGAAATTTTTAATAACAAAATAAGTTAGCAAAATATTAATCTGGATCAAAAACTAGATCTCATATCCGCAACGTGTTGTTCTTGTGTTTTAAGAGAAGTGGGGTCTGATAAACAGTGCTGGGAAGCCATGAGATAAAATACTGCTTTGTTTTTAAATTCCTGAAACAGTTTTTCATGGTAAACAACTGATGATATCTTAAATAATGTTAAGACTAGTGTAAATTCTTGGAAGCAAACTAATATAGTGACTGTAAAAAGTTAATTGCCTTACAAAGCAAAGTAGGACTTGGGACAATATATATATATATATATATATATATATATATATATATAGTCATCTACTTACAGATTGTTTCTCTGTATCACAGCTCTTCACTGCGGTGAGACCAGCAAGTGCCTCAAGCCGGGATTGAAACTCAACCGTCGAGCTGAAAATCGAGGCTCCTACCCCGACGCTATCACGCGACCCTGGCTGAATGTAAGTAGAATCTCAATATAAACATTGTTAAATGCCGGTTTTACCCAATGAGCTATGCCTTTTCAGCTAGTGGCAAATGGCGATTCCTTTACGAGACTAGTGGATCCCCATTGTGTTCACAGACAATGAGATATAAGGTTAAATATTGTTGGGTACTGTTATCGATCCTGAACCAGCTTTCGTGATGTTCGACTCGGAATCGTTCGGCTGTCCTACGCAAACGGCCGAGTGTTGACGAGCCGAAGCAGCGTCCGTCCGTCCGTCCGTCCGCAACAATCCATTGAATTTTTCTGAAATTTTGCATGAAGTTGTAACTTTGGTCAGGTTAGAAAGTGACATTCTCCGATTTTTGAAAAAAAATCTGGTTAACCCCCCAGGGGTCAAAAGGCCCCGAAATGGCAAAAAATGACATTTTTTGCCCCATAACTTTTCATCCATCACTTCAATTTCTCTGAAACTTGGCCAAAATGTGGAGGCAATTGTTCCTAATAGAAAATAGGTATCGCTGACCTTGGACAAAATCTGGTTCGCGCCCCCATGGGATCAAAAGCCCCCAAAATGGCAAAAAATGACCCTTTTCTCCCATAACGTTGGATCCATTAATTCAATTTTTCTGAAACTTGGCCAAAATGTAGAGGCAATTTTTTGTGGATATAAAATGAGCATCCTTGACCTCAGAAAAATTCTGGTTCGCGCCCCAAGGGGGTCAAAGGGGGTAAAAAATGCCCCAAATTGCTCAAATTTATTGCATTTTACACTCGCCACATCGAGTCACATACAGAGGGGGACCACGCACGCGCGGCTTGTTACAAATTGAAAATAAGTGCTTTCGAAAACGGATGTTTTGTCATTAAGTTTTTTGAAGAAAATAAACCCAAAATGAATTACGAACAGCTTTGCACTGCAGTATCATCGCGAGCAAGTAAGAATCTATATACTACTAAAACTCTATTGTCTTGTATGTTTGCAATCAGCTTTCAGCTTTCCGGTTTTCAACATCCGGTTGCGCATGCGTAAATAGCATCGTCTTCCAATCTGTTATTCCAATTCCGTTGAACTCTTTTTATTAACGAACGCATGAAATTTTTCATTCTGGAAATGTTTATATCGCTTTAAATATAAAACAATTACATTTAATTTCATCAAATATTTTTTTTGTTTTCTCCACGGCTAAAAACATTCAACGGCAGGACTTTGTAAAGTTTGTCGCAGTTTCAAAAAAGCTCCTCCCTTTTAAAAAACAAAAACAAACAAACAAAACAACAACAATCATTATTAATATCAATAGCGGCGGTGAACGAAACCACCTCCCACTTTTCCTCTCACAGATTTCACCACTCCTACTCCCTCTGTTTTCGTTACGTACGCGAGACAGCCGGTTGTACCCCCTTCCTTTCTCAAATCGCCTTTATTTTTATAATCTTTTAAATGAAATTGTTAGTTGAAACTAACAATTTCATTTAAAAGATTATATATAAAAATTTGAATTTAACTATAATAAGTATTATGGTACCTGTTCAGTGCATATTTACCTATAAGTATGGCCAACCACTTATAATTCAGTAACTGTAATTTAAAAAAAAAACAATTATAATAAACAGAACGACGCATAGAAATCTATCTATATTCTTTTTTCAACAATTACATTTAATTTCATCAAATAATTTTTTTGTTTTCTCCACGGCTAAAAACATTCAACGGCAGGACTTTGTAAAGTTTGTCGCAGTTTCAAAAAAGCTCCTCCCTTTTAAAAAACAAAAACAAACAAACAAAACAACAACAATCATTATTAATATCAATAGCGGCGGTGAACGAAACCACCTCCCACTTTTCCTCTCACAGATTTCACCACTCCTACTCCCTCTGTTTTCGTTACGTACGCGAGACAGCCGGTTGTACCCCCTTCCTTTCTCAAATCGCCTTTATTTTTATAATCTTTTAAATGAAATTGTTAGTTGAAACTAACAATTTCATTTAAAAGATTATATATAAAAATTTGAATTTAACTATAATAAGTATTATGGTACCTGTTCAGTGCATATTTACCTATAAGTATGGCCAACCACTTATAATTCAGTAACTGTAATTTAAAAAAAAAACAATTATAATAAACAGAACGACGCATAGAAATCTATCTATATTCTTTTTTCAACAATTACATTTAATTTCATCAAATAGTTTTTTGTTTTCTCCACAAGTGTCACGCACATACATGAATTCCATAGCTAATATAACAAACTGACTCAACGGGTCACGGGTGGTCTAGTAAATAATAAAATTAAAAAAATATGTCGTGATAAAAGTAATTTTAGTACGTTTTTTTTTTTCAAAAAAAAATTCCTTGTAAATAAAAATACAGTATTCATTTTATAACAGTAACCTCGCTATGTTTTTTTTCCTGTTGTTTCTTTAAAAAAAATCATGTAAATATGTTTAATTTTGTTTGTTTGTGTCTGTTGTAGACCCGTGCTAGGGGTCACAAAGATAACAACCACAAATTGTGACAGGTTAAAATATACAATGTATTTATTCATAGTAATACAGTAACGCCACTAAATGTGGTAGGAGATGACCGGATTCCTACCATGCGGTAAAACATGAATAGGAATGTCCTCTGTTTGAGTCTTTGCAACCATGGTATTTATTATAGATGGTTGCTTCCATTAGTTCTTCAATAGGGGTGATTTGTACCCCACAACACCCCCCTCCCGAGCTTTTCATTCCCCTGGAATGATCGTATAGCTCTTTTTCCTGGGATTGATCTCTATGGGATCGATCCTTTTTCTTTTTCTGGAAGACCGGCGTTGTTCGGCTGCTTGTGGTGTTACTAGGTCGAACGTGTCATATATATGGTCCATTACTTCTTGTTCAACAGGAGGTTGTCTGTCGTCATCAGTGACACGTTTCCGAATTTGGTTCAAATGCTTCTTGTGAGTGAATTTTGGACCTTCGATTATGTAAACCATCCACCCGATCCTCTGCTTGACCTTTCCTAGTTCCCACATCATACTATTATTTTTATGTACCTGGAAAAATACCTTTTCCCCAGGTAAATACATCTTTTTAGGAACTGTAGTATTCGGCGGTTTTACCTGTTTAGGCAAAAGTTTCTCGAAGACCGGCCTAATTCTCCTCGCAAACATTAACTCTGCCGGCGACATCTTTGATGGAGCGCTTTCATTTGGCGTAATTCGGTACACCTGTAAAAACTGTTGTAACGCCTTTCCTGAGGGCGTTCCTTTAGCTTTTTTCAGGGCTCTTTTTAGCGTGTCCGCGAACCTCTCTGCCTGACCGTTCGATCGAGGATGATAGGTTGGCGTTGTTATGTGGTTGACCTGGAAATCCTCGCAGAAACTTTTAAAATCTGCTGACGTGAATTGCGTGCCATTGTCCGACACCAAACAATCGACCACACCAAACCTAGCATACAATTCGTGAAGAGCACTGATTGTAAAATCCGTCGTTGGACTCTTGCATCTAAATACCTCAGGCCATTTTGAAAAGCTATCAACAACTATTAAGTAATAGTTTCCCTCCAATGGACCTGCAAAGTCCACGTGTATCCTTGACCATGGATGGTCAGCTTTAGGCCACGGGCTAAATTGTATTGGGGGCGCTTTTGCAGCCAATGCGCATCCCTTACACGACTTTACCATGTCTTCAATATCAGTGTCCATTCTCTTCCAGTAAACGTAGGACCTCATGAGGCTCTTCATTCTAGTAGCCCCAGGGTGCCCCGTATGAAAATCCTTTAAAAATTTTTTCCTCAGCGTGGCTGGGATTACCACCCTTTCTCGGTACAACAGTACCTCATTGTCAAACGACAATTCGTTGGTTTTTCTTGGCAAAATATAATCCACGAATTTGTTATGTTCGGATGCACCCAACTTCCGTAGTAATAAACGAACCTTCTTTTGATCCGTCCATGAACCACAATCAATCTTGAATAAGTCTTCAAATCTTCTGAAGTATGTTTCAAACGTTAGGTCTTCCTCAGGAGCATAGCGAAATGTATCAATGGCTGACCAGATCGCATTTTGCGAAAAAGCCGTACTGTTTTCCTGTCCGGTGTCCTTATTCATTAAAACTTGCGTTAACAAATCCATTTTTTTATCTGATTGGTTTTGATGCTCTAAATGTAATTTTTTCAATTCCAATATTTGTTTGTTCATTTCTTTCTTTTCTTCCGCGGCGTATTTCATCATTTCTTTTTTTTCTCTTCCCTGTTTTTCCTCGAAGTATTTCATTAAACTTAACTGCTTCTCGTCATTTTGTTTCTGTACTATCAATTGTTCTTCTCGAAACCTTTTTTCAAGTTCTAATTGTTGATTTTGTTGAAGTTTTATAATTTCCAAAATCTGTTTTGAAAAATCCTCCATTTTTTTTTTCTATGACAAAAATGCGTTTTCAGAAACAAACCAATTCTTTTTCTATAGTACCAACTTTACAAAAAAAACTTTTACAATTTTTGTATCTGGTTATATTGACGAGTATTTCCTTAATTTATTTTTTCCTTGTGTGGCAATTTTCCACTAGAAAATAATTCAGCGTTTGTGTTTATACAGAAAAAAGTTTGACCTTTTTTTTTTTTTTTCAATTTTCTTTTCGTAACGTGTAAGTATTTAGTTCAAATCCTTGTTGAACATACATTTTTTTTTGTCTTTTACAAAGAATTAGTTGTTTTTTGTGAAAAAAAACGAGTTCATAGCATTTATTTAAATATTGGCCATAATTTCCGCTTTAAGTGCGTAACAGAATATCATATTTTCTCATTAACACAAAGTGTTATGCCGTACCTGCTTGTCGAAAGTGTTTTTTTTTCAACGTGCCAGTCAGTCAGAGAAAAATTTATTTTAATCGGAAAAATCCGACGTAACTTTTTAATTTTGCGAATACTCGCTTTAACCAAAATAAAATATACTATCATTTACTTGCTGTATTTTCGTAATTTTTTTTTTCAATGCTAATGCCTTTTTAAGACAATCTTTTTAGAACGAACAAATTCTTTTTTTTTTTTTGTACTTACTGAAACTTTGAGTAGTTTTTTTTTCAGTTGTCGTAAATCCACGCCATTTATGAGTTCCGTTTTAACTCGTAGTTTAGGCTTCTTGGGCTTTTTTTTTTCAACAGCAAGATAAGACTTTTTTTTGACAACGTCTTTTGTTGTTTGACGTTTTTTATTTTTTTCAAGTAAATCCTTGCCCGAATCTTCGTTATTCAGTTTTTTGTCGAATGATCCCGTAACTTTCTTGAGTAATCCTGGTAGCCAGTATTCGTGACTGGTATAAAATCAAAATCCTCACGTATGTTCTTTACTAAATTTCTCGTCGCCAGTGTTGTAGACCCGTGCTAGGGGTCACAAAGATAACAACCACAAATTGTGACAGGTTAAAATATACAATGTATTTATTCATAGCAATACAGTAACGCCACTAAATGTGGTAGGAGATGACCGGATTCCTACCATGCGGTAAAACATGAATAGGAATGTCCTATGTTTGAGTCTTTACAACCATGGTATTTATTATAGATGGTTGCTTCCATTAGTTCTTCAATAGGGGTGATTTGTACCCCACAACAGTTTCTTTAAAAACATCCTTACCTTAACCCTAACCCTAACCCTAAACCCGAACCCTAACCCTAAACCCTAACCCCTAACCGTAACCCTAACAAATAAAAAAAATCACAAGCAAAACATTATTATCATAGGACGCAGCACCGTATAAAACATGTCGTCTGGTACAAATCGGCTCGGCAACTCTCGGGCGTTTGCGTAGAACAGCCGAACGTTTCCGAGTCGAACGTCACGACAGCTGGTTCAGGATCGATAAAAGCACCAAATATTGTAGTTGTGTATATTAGTATTTCTAACTTTTTTGTTGTTTTGCCAGTAATTATAGATAATTCAAATCTATTAGGCCAATCTTTTTTTTAGTTTCTATAACAAATGTTTACCTTGTATTACATCTCCTGAGCATGTTAGCGAATGGCACCATAGCTATGGCAAACAGTAATGGAGATTGGGAGTCTCTCTGGGAAATTCTTATTTGTATCCTTATTTCTACTATTGCTTTATCTACATTTACAGTAGTAGTAGTAGTTGTTGTTTTTGTTGTTGCTGTTGCTGTTGTTGTTGTTGTAGGGGTAGTAGGAGTAGTAGTACTACTAGTAGTAGCAGCAATAGTAGTATTTTAATATTGGCCACCATATGATATACCTGGTATTTGCAGGGATCTGTGTGCTAAATCCATTGAATCTTGTTCAATAATTTGGAGGTGGTATGTGTTTATTATTAGAAGCAATATAGGTATTATAGGTAGCAGGAGGAGGAGGAGGATGGGGAGAAAATCTAGTAGCATCATTTTCCCAACCCTATGGCACACCAGGCATATCAAGGGTACTTCATGCCTAGTCTAAAGCAGCTCTGACTCAGTGATTTGGAGGATATAAGTATTTATTATTTTATTATTAGCACTAGTATTAACAGTGGTAATAGTATGAACATATTTACGACCTATGACATGCATGGCGGCATTTCAATAGTGGTTCATTCCCAAATTAGTGCACGTTTATTGAGTTGTATTATTTGGATTATTCTGACTACTATTCTCATTCTTAGTTGTTATTTTCACATTGTTACCTCCGACTTTCTTCTGGTGTATTTTTCGAACTTGGCAATATTTATATCAAACTCGGTTACTTTTACGGAATTTCGAATAAAGAGTTCAATTCAGAATTTCCTATAGGTTCCCGAAGTCGACATAAATATTCTCAAGTTCAAGAAGAATCACCTGAAGAAGGTTTGAAGTTACATCGGCCGAAACGTTGTGAAAATAACAACCAACGTAAGTCCAGATAATAAATGATACAAATTATCAATCTTCATTAAAATATAATATATATATATATATATATATATATATATATATATATATATATATATATATATATATATATATATATATATATATATATATATATATATGAGAATGTACAGATGTGTTTTGGAATCAGACTTCATTAACTCTAGGCGAAGTTAATATTTTAATGCAACAGAGACAAAAACAAACTCAGTTTTGTTTTGCTCTTTCCCGTTTCAATATAAATGTTACCATATTTTTATTGAAATCATTTTTTTTTCATAACAAAACAAATATTGATTTAATTCGGTTTTAGAATTTATTTACTTTGAGTTGAATAAATTTGTTCATTTTTTGGTTTCATTCTTTGTTTCTTTTTTTCTTTTGACAATTCCATCGAATACGAAACTGATTGAATTGAATCATTACTTAGTTGATAAAAACGTTAATTAAATATATTGTAAGAGAATTCTACACGAAGATCGTCAGTTCAGTACCTGGACATGGTTAGGAAGAAAAGGAAAGGTGCAACTATACTATTTTATATTCTATATTATTTTATATCTTATCAGGATAATCTAATTCAAAATTTAGAAGAGTTTTTCCATTAGCGACCTTGATTATATTTGTAAGTTCATATTAACTTTCATATGTTTCGGTATAGCAATATTTAGATGCAGATGTGTAAAAAATAAGGTTAGCATTGGGAATTATCCACGTAAGTTTTAAATTATGTAAGCGAATGGAAAATTGCAGTAGAAGTTTAGAGTAGAAAAAGAGTTACGTGTACAGGAAGCTCTATCATGGGCAGAAGTCCGCAGTGCCACGTAGCGAGGAACGGAAAAATATTTATTTTTAGGCGGGTAAGCTGATTGTGTTACATCACAGTTATAGAAGGTTCGTTTTCGTTTACCCACAGAGGAGCGGGCGATGGGAAATTTATGTGTAACCCTACAGTTCCGTAAAAGAATGAAAGAATAACACATAAAGGGACATGATTGTTAGAATTTTTATGTTATATATTATTGCAACTACCAGACGAGAGAGGATGACGAAAACTGCGGATGTCACATCAACACTAAAGAGTGACGGCCTGTTTGTTCTGTCACCGAATGCGACTACATCGAAGTACCTCTCACACTATGTTACATCAGTACATAAGTCTTTTTTAGTTAGGTTTTATAACTATTAATTGATGTTTAAAAAGTGAGCGAAAAAGCCTCCAGGAACAAAAAAAAAATACCTGGAAGACTAACCAACTCGAAGACTTCGACCGGATAAGCACAATTGATCTGCTTGAAGCCACCGTTAAATTTCTGTTGTATACTATATCGATACTTCGGCGTCGATGGTTCTTGAAGAGATGAAGACTTTGTAAGACATATTTCTGGCTTATTCTTAGGTTCTATTCTCCGCGAGGGTACTGGATGTCTGGTGAAGATTCTGCAGAAGTCGTTTATCTTGCCGGCTCTTTGTTTATTATTAGTATTTAACGTGAAAGCGTTTGCACATAGAAAACATGTTTTTATTTACTTATTTCAGGTAGGTTATTTAGAGATGAACAAAATCTGCTACTGGTTATTATGCATAGCTCACACTTTTACACGTACGATCGTTCCGCTTCCAAGCGAATTCTATATACAGTTCCCAGAATGCTACTGCCCGATTTTTGTCTTCTTTGTTCCGATTTATAAACTTTGAACTCTTGCCAACTTATATTCAGTTTTCGCCCCCCCCCACCTCAAGGTCATCTCCTTATATAATATATCTCGTATTATTTGGATTATTTGAACTACTGTTCTCATCTTGAATGTTATTTTTTACAATGTTTCGCCCGATGTAACCGACCTTCTTCAAGTGCGGTGTGTCGATCACGGAAATCTGTACGGAATTTCGAACTGAACCCATTATTTAATACACGGAGGTATATTTTTCTCGTTCTGTCAGCCATGATTGGTTAGATCTGTTAAGCATTTTTTAATATGTTCTTTTTTCATGGAAATTGCTCCAGACAAGGCATGAAGCCACTTGATGTAAGGGGCTAAAAAATAACCACTTCAAAAAATAACCAACGATAAGTGTAAGATGAATAGATTCCGACCCAGACAACAGTAATTCTTCCCCCTTTGTCAGAAACATTGCTCATGAAATGTGAGGACTAAAGAACAAAATAAGGAAAGCGAAAGTAAACGCAAAGTCCACTTTCTGCTTTCCTAAAGCTATTCTTAGTTATTATCGCCTACAGTGGAGATTTAACCTCAACATCCAGAAAACTGTCACTTAGAACTTGTTGTGACTCAACGCTATTATCCGTTGCGCCAAGGGTGCATGGGGACATAAAGATTCCCGAGTTCGGAATCATGCACCTGAAGGAGGTTGGAGATTATATTGGCCGAAACATTGTGAAAGTAACAACCAAGATAAGAATAGTTGTCCTAATAATCCAAATAATACACATGATCAATCCTCATCTAAAAAATCCCAGAAAAAACACACACACACGTCACATTTATTATATACTAATAGGAAGACTCGACGTTGCTCGGGATTGAATGTACTTTTTAACTATGCCCATAACACCATATTACTTTTTTGTTTTAACTGTCCTGTTTCACCCCTTAATATAGTTGGAAGAAACTGAAATCTTGGAAAACTCTCTGAATTACTGTCTTAGTGATTGTATTGATGTTTTCTTAGTGTTAATCCAATGAAACTTCGGTGTTTATACAATCGTGCTCAATACAAGTAGAGTTGTATTATAGTATAAATTGAAAACACTATTGGCTACATATGTGCGTACATGTTTCTTCAGTAGCATTTTTAATTTGTATGTGGCTTGAAGAAGCTGAATTCTGAAAGAAATGTCCGCTGAACACATGTATGCACATATATAGCCAATAATGTCTGAATTAGTGTCTTATACATATGGTTTGAATTTCATTAACATTGAATATATGTATTTGAAGTTTTAAGAGAGTAGGATTCTGTCTACATGGGTCAATGTAGAGGTGGAGGCACAACGATATTCGGCACATAGACGGTAACGTATAGATTCGAGACCAGTTCTATTGGTTTACTCAGAAAATGTTATAAATATGATTTAATTTCATAAAAATACGATATATTTGAAGTTTTATGGGGAATATCTCCATATAGCGCTTTTTAGGGGGTGTCCTTAGAGTTTCGGGAACACTTCCGTTATACTCATTTTACATAAGAATACACTTTTAGATTTATGTAGATTTTCTAACCTTTCTTTCTATAGGAAACACACAAACATCAGGCACATACACAGACGCACAGTCATTGAGTTTTATACACATAGAAGATTTCGATACGTTATCATCACACGACAAGCTTTGCATAATTTCTTGCAATTTTTGATTACATTTGGGCTCACTAAACCAAGTTACAAAAACTACTATCAGTTCAAAACTCACATAAAAATTGATGGGACGCACAAAACGGCCGCCATGATATTTTTAATCCCATCATTCCTAATATGGCGTTGACATCGATAAAAGGCAAACGTAAATTCCCTCAGTGACCCATTTACTGACCTGAAGTTTATCTTTCTCTTACTAGTGTCCCAGTTCACGATGACTCAAGTTGTACGCCGTGACCCTTTGATGAAGGTAACACAGTTTAACAAAGATCATTTAGTATTCCTTTCTACTTTCAACTGAGTCAATATGTAAGAATAATCATCTTAATCGCAGATTGGACGTCAATTAACTAATTTAAAAAAGGAACACGTTGCATCATACGTAGACAATGGTACACACACACAAATACCCACACCCAGACATATATATATATATATATATATATATATATATATATATATATATATATATATATTTCGGTAAATATTACAGATGACTTGCATGTGCATATCTTTCCTTGAAATCTGAAAATAATTTGGGAGCATTTAAACTGTTGAATGAAAAGTAATTTCTGGCTTCAAAAGTTTTAGCTAAACCTCAAATAAAGATTGAATGTTCTTGAAGCTATTCACATACAATACTTTTATAAGTAGTGATATAAACAATATTACCTTTATAAAATTAATTATAGTTTTATAATAATTTGGATCAGTCAATAATTTTATTACCAAACGCTATTGTAATAATTAGATTTAACTTTAAAAAATCTATTTAAAAATGGCATAGTTTAAAATAGAACAAAACAGAACAAAAATTAAAGTAAAGAGACTCCCAAGCAATGCCAGATAGATACAGCTAGTTTTATATGTTTCAGAATGATTATCACCCCACGGCGATCATTTCATGGTTTCTCGCAATTTCCAAGTGAGTTTGGAGCCGCGCAACCAAACTGCAAAAATTGTTATCTGCTCGAAGCTAGTGTGAAAATTGTTGGAAATTATAAAATGGCCGCCATGAGATGTTCAAGTCAATAATTCCTAAAAGCTATACATTTGTTTGTTCCGTTGTGCATTGCACTTCCCTATATTAGATGCTTCATCAGAAGCACGTTTTAATTAAAAACGTTAATATTCCATAAAAAAGGCGCGGTGGTGACATCAATAAAACTTAAAAGCAAATCCCCTCGATGACCTACTTACTGACCTAAAGTTTATCTTTCACTGACTCACAATGACTCAAGTTGTACATCGTGAGCCTTTAATGAAGGCAACACAGTTTAACAAAGGTAATTCAGATTTTCTTTTTTCTTTTACTTCAACCGGGTCAATATATAGGGATAACCATCTTTATCAAAGATAAAATAGTTATTTACATATTAAAAACACGGAGCACATTGTATAATAGGTGGATAATGGTTACACAACACACAGACACACAAACACACAGACACCCACCCACACGATTGAAGAATCTAGGATGATTTCGCCAACTAGCGTATTAGCCAACGTACGTTTTGGCCAGCTAGTTGTTAAATGTATAAAATAAGTAAAACTTAAAATAGAATTAGGAGATTAAGCTAGATTAAACCTTAACATCTAAGCAGGTTTACTTTCTAATTTTTAAAACATCTTTGTATCGCTAAAATGTTGCAGATCTTGCTTGCTTGTTATCTTGTTTCCGTGCCCACTGGATTACATCATCGTTTTGTGACGTCATCCAGTAAAAATTAGAATAACTGGACACGACAGATGGCATCATTCACTAAAACAAAGAGATGGTGAATAATCGTGCACAGTGGATGACGTAAAAAGTGATGACGTCACCCATCAAACCAGAGAGGGGGGATGTTCTTTATGACGTTTTATGTAGACGGACCGTCTAAGTCTTTGCGGGTTTCTAGTAATCGGTCAAAGTATACAAATATTATTCGTTTTAAAACGATTAAGCTTGATATTTGAAAATACGTATGCTGTTTACGGTTGGAGTTTGGGTGATATCAGACACAATATCATGTTAAAAACTCGTTTCTTCGAGCTGATATCATAAATGAGTTGCTGGAAATACGCTTAGTCCTTTATATCAGGCATGTAAAACGCATAATTCCCTGAGAGCCATGTGGGTTAATTTGTTGGTCAATTGGTGCTGCCAAGTTTCGTAACTTAGAAACATAAAATCTGTATACAAAATTTTTTTTTCTTTCAATCATTCTACCGCGGTGCCATGTTTACAAACCTACCGCTCCTAGAAAGGTTCAAGTGTCAGCGTTCTTTTTTAGCCACTTCCACAAACAAGCAAATAAACAAGTAGCTGCTGCTGATAATTCTCCTTTAAATATTTTATTTGAACAAAAATTAACATTTACAAAATAGTTTTAACGAAAATAATATTAACAAACTCATTTTTTGTCTTAGGAATGCAGCCCTAATCGTTTTTGGGGAAAAGGAGGGGATCGGTGGTCGAACATTTTGCCAAATATCTTTTAGACATTTTCTACGTTGAATACTTTCACCAAACTACCGCATTCACTCTATGACTTAATCCTACTTAAACGATCCTCAAATGAAATTATATTTACAAAAAAAAATTACATGAGTCCTGATGGGAGTGAAACAACTAATGACCCCCCCACACCCAAAAGAAAAATAAACAATCTATACAAAATGCCTAATGTGACAGGTTAGTAAGGCCCTCTCAACTCTTTTCTAAGTGTAAAACCGGCTGATTCAAAAGCAAGCAGGTCAGTCTCTAAATGGGAGTGGAAGCTAAGTGAGATATCAAAAATGCAATTATCGGGGTGGAATAAGGGAATGAATGCTGTCTTCCAAGATATAAAAACGATTATGGGGTGGGCAAAAAACACACGGCCGGGACTCATTCACCCCGCTAGCTAAGATATTTTTTTTAAGTTTGAAGGATCAAGTGTGCCATGTTTAGGCAGGGAACACAGACTTCTACTCGGCTTCTCGTTGGATGTAAAAACTAGTGTCGTGCAACTACCTCCCATTGAACTCAATACGATGTAATCTTTTCCAATCGCATCTGATCTTCACTTTAAGCTGATGTTTAAGGTAAATAACCAGATCTCGATCAGAAACAGATCCAACCCCATACACCTCATGAAGACGTGAAATCCACGTCACCATTCTCGCTGCGTCTTGGATGGCTAGAAACATCATTTGTTTCTCACTAGGCCACAGCGGCGCTTCGTTGTTGATAACGAATGCTACATTCAGGACCATCAAATGCTCGGCATCGAAGCGATCCGTTTACCTCTCTGACATACTCCCGGAGTCGCCGAAGTTTGCTGCAAGTGAAGAAGGCGTGCTGGGCCGTTTCCTCTTCATTACCCTCGCAGCACGGACAGTAAGGATCGTTCTCACACCATCTCTGGTCAGTTTGTCATGATGGGGCAGTGCGTTCCGGACTAATCGCCAGTTCAGAGTACTCAGCGTTGTTCAGATAACTCTGGCCTGGTGCCCAATTCCACCGTGAGCGGATAACCTCCGACGACGATCCCAGCCGCTTCACAAGCGGATCCGAAGGAGAAGGCTCCATTAAATCCCGATACAGTCTCTTTCTGAGCTGTGCTAGGGCCCTGATCCCCGGCAGCGCTGTAAGCACAGCTCGGCATTTGGTGAGGAATTTTATTCTTCCCTCGGTTTACGACAGATTTCGACCGATAAGACTCTCTCAACCGCAAGGACACGGGGAACATCTATCAAAGAACGACCCAAAAAACTCTCTCTTTTGGCATGTCTATGACTTGCCAAACCTGGCATCCCCCCCCCCCATTCGGACGTTAGGTACAGACCTGTCTGCGGACATACTCTTCTAAAGAAGCGGAAGAGCAAGCATGTGAAAAGCATAAGGCAGTCGACAGGAAGATGTAGTACAGTCTGCTAGTCATTAAAGGATAAGAAGAAAGAAGTACTTGGCGCACTCTTTAATAAGAGTCTCCGTCGAATTCAAGTCGCGACAGACGATTCGACCTTTGACTGTACTTCTGACTAATTCTTTTCCAAACCAAATGCCAAGTACCCGAACCGGGTCATCCGACCAGCTGGAAATACACAGTAGCCAACCATAGGCCGTTGAACTTGCTGCAATTGGTCACGGACCCTGTGACTTCTTCTTATCGAGCGAGCGCTTTAATCACCGTTCGAATGTTAGTACGGCTTGACACGAAAACCGTGACACACTCTCCACCAAGCACAGCAATCCTGCGCAGGACTGGTCTCGCCGCCCCATCTTTTAACTTGCGAAGGAAAGGCCCCAACGCCAGGACATAAAACAGAAACAACAGTGGATGACTGCAAAACCACTAACGACCCCGAAAGCCTACCATTAACTCGCATCGCTGCCGTCGACAGACAATACAGAATAGAGACCCACCTGCGGAATCAGATCCCAGGAAACGATGGACAACCCTTTCAAAAGCCTTGGACTAATCAAAATTGATCAGCCCAGATTCGGTATTGTATTCTATTTCCTTTATGCTCGTGCGAATCAGATACAAGCCGTTTTGAATTTATATCCCCTTCATAGCATAATTTTGATCGGGTTTAACCAAATCCCCGACAACAACCTGCAAGCGGTTTGCAAGAACTCTTCCCAAATTTTTTGAACTATGTTTAGCAGAGTTATCATCTTAATGTTCCTCACCATGCCGGGCTTTTATTTCCTTTACGTCAGCAATATAATCATTCCCTTTGTGACCTGGCCAGTTATCATGTCATCACAGATAGTCGCTTGAACCACCTCTAGGCGGGGCGAGTCGGCCAGATAGCTGTCAAACTCCTTGTCGCGGAGTCTGAACAGTTGGGTGAAGCGCTCCTTCAGATGCTTCCGGAACCCCTCGCAAATCACAGGAGACGACGCGACGGTAACTGCTCAGATTTTTTATATTCCGAATATGAGCACCTGAACCACGACGTAAAGCAGCCTTACGCTCACGGCTTTGTCTCAGACTCTCATTAATCTGGCTCCAACTACCTGACCTTCATGCCGCTCGCTAGCCAAGAGATTGAGTCTTAGTGCTGCAGTTAGGGAATCCCCCCCCAGCTATCGTCTGGGTCAGCTTATCCTCTGCACGCTTTCCGCCTTAGCCTTATCTAGAGCGATGCGTTAGCCGTATTCGACCGAAAAGTGTCTAACTTTTGCCTTAGTGCTAACCCACCATTTACTCTCAATTACCGCCCACACTAAAGACCGCTGAATAAGTAGTAATACCTTTTCTCGGAAGTCGCATATCTCCAGTAAGGAGGTATTCAACTTCCAGTACTAAGCTAATCCATGCCTAGCACTTAAACTAAAACGGGTCGAACTAATGTATGGTCCGAATGCCCTAATCAGTGAAACATGGGACAAGATAGACAATCTACGTCGCATCTTCTTACTAGCATCCAGTCCAAGTAAGTACTTGAATGGGAAGGCACACTACTAGACCACGTCCACATCTTCCGCCCCGGGTGACTCAGACAAAATCTGTCGATGAGATCGAACGGAGCCATCAGATCAGGACTGTTTTCACACCTATCTGACCCGTTACCTTCCCAATCTTGTCTATCTTAGGGTCAAGGATGGCATTTAAACCCCCTTTAAACTATCCACTCCAAACCCGTAAGAAGCCCCCCCCCCCCGGCAATTACCGAGAAAGGACACTCTCTCCCGAAAAATGGTAGGTGCATAAACCTCAACGATCTCAAACTTGATACTGTCAACGACAACATCGACCACAACCAAACGGCCTTCCCGCATTCGCATAAACAACGCCCACCGTCGCAGACAGGGTGCGTCTCACTAGCACATAGACATCACGACTATGGTGGATATTGCCTTATGCTGAGAAGACATCAAAGTCATCAGTCAGCACCCTAAAATAACCACACGAATCGAAGTAACGCAGCAACATCTACCTTAAAGGCCACCTTAGCAAGCGATAAGCTCTGCTTCGGGATCACATGCCCCTCAGATTCAAACTAGCAGTTCTCCTTTTGAGATAGCGGAGCTTGTAGAAGACTTTTCAACATTGTTTCCTCATTAAATTGACACACGAAACATAAGGGACTGGTCAATATTAATGGTAATAGGGTTATAAAGCACTTCAGCTAAATAAAATCGTACTTTTATGGCCTAATAATCTATACTAGCGTTGTTAATATTCGGTGGGAGCAGCAGCGTGTGATGTGACATCTTACCAATATATTCAGCCGATTTTTCGTCAATTCTTACAGTCAACTGTGAGAAGAGGTCAGTCGTCGAGCCCAGCAGCGAAGTAGAAGCAGCAAACAAACTTTATCTACAAACTACAATATGTTTAACATACTCTCTTTGCTGCTGCTTGCTTCCTGAGATATCCTCATGATTTCTGCCTGCTTCTCCAGCTCCTGCACCTGGCAACGTCCTTCTGTGTATCATGCGCTGCCGACGTCTTCCTGTATCCCTCTCTCACAAGACGTAATCTTACATCTCCTGCATTCCGTTGACGCCCTTTCTGCATCTCTGGCTTCTCATGTATCAACTGCTCTTGTTGACATTTTTCTGCACCTGACGACATCCCCTGCCGATCCAGATTCTAGTCAAGTTTACACGGACCGAACCGATCTGAGATACATCCCTATACCTCAGAGGCGTCCACATCGATCTGTGTGTGACATCATTTAGCCTTGCCTGCTATCCAATTTTTCCATCACCTCACCTTGCCTGTGCCTGTTATTCAGTTCCGGTGACGTCATCCTGTTACTCAGTCCCCAGTTGACGTCCTCCAGTATCTCCAGCGTTTTTTTTGATTGGGTTCGAGAGTCCAGACAGCCGGTTCCCAATATCGGTGAAATACAGCGATATTTATTCTTTAGACTGTTCACCTGCGTTTGTCATTTCTTCGTTGCCATTGTCGTATTTTTGTATATGTTTCTTTTTTTACAAATGTAAGACAGATCAAACAGCGACCGTCTTCTGCAATAATTTGTTTTATAATGCACTAAAATTACGCTGCTTCGTTTAAATTTAACATATGGAGTTTCTGAGATTTTAATGCATGGTCGCATGCTTCACATGTCTCTTTATATCTTTCACACTAATTCTTTTTTAGCTGCTTTTAAATGTTTTAAAATGTTTTGCCTTTTGTGTGAGTGTGTGTGGCTTTGTATGTGCATTTATATGCTTTAATGCATAAGGTTACTCAAATATTGCCTTACCACGAGGTCAAAGTTTGACACAAGATGAGTTTAACATGAGGAAAATCCAGCTCCTCTAAAAAGGTCACTATTGATTGGGTAAAAAAATAATCCGTATAGTCTCGTCGGCACTCTCTCGTTAATGAGAGCGCCTAAGGTGAGGAGTAGTAGATCCACCCTCCTTCGAAAGTAAATAGAGGTATTATTTGCAATGTTTGACCCTGGGGTCACCTCTTGTTCCACGTGCGAGGAGGTATTTAGTTTAATCATGTGACGGAAAAGAAAATGAAGTAAAATATCAGTTTAGAATAATGTAAAGTCCGGATGGATGGACTTCAGAGAAAAACAACACTCACAGTTAAGGAAAATGGATCCATAATTAAGATTAATAAAGTATATTTTAAGAGAAAATGAGTATAATCTCCTTCATGCATGTTTCAGCTACTCGTCCAAGAAAATCAACAAGAGAAATGTGTCACCATGGTCCACAAGAAAGAGAGGCGAAGAATAGCCGTACACCCCACATTGATTGCTGGTATATAACAAAAGAATCACGATTGGGAGTTTTCTTCTAGACCTGTCCCCATCACAAAATCTGGATTGATTTTCCATATACATAAGTTTTATATTAGCGTGCGAACATGCGCCTTTCAGTTATTGTGATTCTAATCCAACTCTCAATTGAATGGTTAAAGGAAACATGAGCACGTTAGATCCAATTATCATTCCCCACGGTTTCAGACACAAAATTGCCTGAACCCTTACGTATCATTAAAATCTATGTTCAAGGATCCTACTGACACATAACTATTCTTTCGACAGCGAGTAGTATTAAACTTTCTTATTTAAAACAGGCTTTATCTGTCCGCCTCTATATGTGTACGAAGTTTTACAAGTGCTCAGACTGGTGCAACATAATCACTTTAATGATTAAAACCATATACCAATAAAACGATCGGTTATAAAATGTATTGAAGCTATAGAATTACCGCCATCTTTTTAGATAGTTAAACGCACATTCACCAGAGGGAGTTTCAGACATATTTATCTCCTCTTTAACTATTGCAATCGCTGGATATAAAAAGGACACACAAGGAAACATCACCTTTTCTTCTTGTTTCGCCTCGCATAAGCACACACATTTCACGGTATGTTAGACATTTCCCTCAATTTCCACATACACACCCGTACACATATATTTCAGACTTTATTGCACGCATTGTAAACAATGTACACATATTTATGGACACATTCTCAAAGCCAACCCCGTCGGATTTGCGAAAAATAAATGTCGTTGCATACATTATCGTTTCCGTGTTATTTTTTTTTATTATTTGAAATTGCTTGTATTACAACATGTAAAGAGGAGCGACGCTGGCAAAGTTTCTGAAAACTCCTTCAACGCTAATCGGAGCCCTCTAATAATCGATCACATCCTGAATTTTGATTTTTTATTGATATCACGTTTCTAACCTGTCATTTAGGTGAATATGTTGCACTATTTCCATCCTTCCGGACTTTCTGTTTTTGCTATTGAAATCATTGTGAATATTTCTATTGCAAGTTTGCCATAATGAGGTTGATGAAAATTTGTGCTGAAAAAGAAACTCATTAAATTTTCCAGTTTTTACTCTCTGTAAAAGTAATAATAAATTGGATTTCTGAAACACGTGTACACATAGATAACATATTTATAAGTGTTGATATTTATGGAGCATGTTACAAAATATTAATGATGTCATAAAATTTGGATTCTACCGAATTTATATATATATATATATATATATATATATATATATATATATATATATATATATATATATATACATATATATATATATATAATATGCAGTTCTTGGTCATGTTCTCCTCTATGGGTGGCTTTACCCTCCGACATAACAACTACCCTGATAGTATACTATCGACCAGATGTAATAATAGTGGAAGAGAAGAGAATGAATCCCAACAATCTACAACGGTCTACCTACCATATATACGAGGCCTCTCCGAAAAAATCCAAAAGATATGTGGTCCCTACAACATCAGGACGGTGTTCAAAAGTTAATCAACACTTAGAAGACACCTAGTCTGAGTAAAGCCACCCATAGAGGAGAACATGACGAAGAACTGCATATACTCAATCCCATGTAGTTGTAGGAAGGTTAACAAGGGTGAAACATGCCGCTTCCACAAAGTAAGGGTGGAAACACATCGGAAAGCAGTAATTAGAGTAGAGACGGAAAAATAGGGTATAGCCCACCATGTATGGAAGGAGAAAGGTGACCATCGCCTCCTCTGGGAAGAAGTAAAAATTATAAACAGTGAGTCCCACTAGAAAGTAAGGAAACTTAAGGAAACAGCTCACATGCTCGAACATGACAACCTACTGATCAAACCAAGCATAGAGCTAAATACGATTTGGAGACCTCTAATAGAGAAATAAAAACCTTGAATAACAAGCATAGGTTTAATCGTAGCAAAAATTGATTCCTAATTGTCCTAGTGACACATGGCCGTTGGTTTGAAAGTTGCAATTTATCTAGAGGTGCTTAGTTCAATCCCGGGCGAAGGCAGTGAACGTAACATTCAGCGACAGCAGCAATACGGTGATCAGCAGCAGTAGCAGCAGCAGAACTGAAAACAAAGGAGAATTAACAGTGTGTCCCAGAGCCAAGAAATGGAATCCTAGCGTGGTAACCTGTGACAATAAAGGGATTGGGTTCGAGAGACTAGACAGACGGTTCCCAAGTTCGATACAGGACACCTGATGAAGGCCGGAGGGCAGAACGGCTGAAACGTTGTGAGCATGGCAGCCAAGATGAGGAAGTCAGTCTGAACACTAAAATCGATAATATATATATATATATATATATATATATATATATTATCGATTTCAGTGTTCGGACTGACTTCCTCATCTTGGACGATATATATATATATATATATATATATATATATATATATGCTTCCTACTTTTTGGGTTGAGCACTATGGTAGGGGAAAACACTAGATGCCACTAGCGATAATTCAAAACTCTTCATAAAAGAATGGAGGAATCTAGGCAGCTGATAAATCCTATATAGACATTAGAAATCAACTTAAGACAGATCTTTGACAAAGCGGTCGACTTTCGATCTAAGCTTAAAGCACCTCTGAGTCTGGCCGCATATATATATATATATATATATATATATATATATATATATATATATATATATATATATATATATATATTTATTTATTTATTTAGTTATTTATTTTAAATAAATAATATTAAATTATGTTTACCTACATACGCTAGCGGTTCGAGCTTTCGCTTTCATCAGTGCAGGGATGATAACTTCGGACGGTCACACGGTTCGAACCACAGATACCGTAAGCAAGCGCTGTAATCATTAGGCCACTGGACATTACCACATTCAAGAAGGGAATTGAAGTTCTATTTATGCGAAGGGCGGGATATCAAGAAAGACTGACTTAGAGATTCTACGAACGTTATCAGAATATGCCTTATAGCTACGTGTCAGTCTATTTTTAACTTTCCCGAACAGGGCTCAACTTTAATCTTATTAAAGGGGCTTATAATATTCATTTTAAATAAATAATATTAAATTATTTTTACACACACACACACACACACACACACACACACATATATATATATATGTGTGTGTGTGTATGTATATATATATGCATGTGCGTGCATGTGCCCGCTTTTGTATGTGTGCATTGCTTACCAGTTCGTATTTGTGTGTGCATGTGTGCTATTGTATGCATCTGCATTTATTTGTAAGTTTCCCTTTGTGTGCATTGTGTGAGTGAACGCTTTTTTTGTGTGTCCCTTTTTCTGTATATGTAGTTTCCTTTGATGCTTGTTTACCGTTGTGCATGCTTTTATGTGTGTGTGTGTGTGTTTAAAATGTGTGCTCGAGCGTTTACGCTATTTTGTCTATGCATTTGTGCGATAGTATACATTTCCGCGTGTCCTTGTGTGCGCCTTTGTGTGTGCACGACCTTGTCTAAGTGCTTTGTTTGCGTGTATGTGATGTGTGTTTCTTAATGTCTCTGGTCTATAAGTATATTTGAACGTGTTATCTTGCTTTGTATATGTGTGCGTGTGCGCGCCTTCGCATTTAACTGATCAAAATTGATTTAAAACAGAAGTTAATCGAATAGTATAGGTGAAAGCGGAGAGGGGGTAGTTGGTGTGCAATTCTTGAAGCTATTCCTGTCCTCGAGTGCAGCACTTCCTCCTTGGCTTTGTCAACGTGACACGACTTTTGTATCATTCGACTGTCTGACCTTGTTACAGTTTTTATCTTCGTGATACAAAAATGTCCCAGCATGTCGGAACACCTCTTCAAGAACGATCACCCGAGATCGCAAGTTTAACAAAAGCACTGAAGGTCACCGCATTAGAAGCTCCAATCGGAAGCGAGTGTTTTTATTTTTATTTTCACGCACTTGTTGGTAAAATCCTCGTGATTTTAAGGTTGAAGGACACGAAAAATCAAACCATTTCCTTTACCAATGAATGTCAAACGGTTTGTTTAGTTATGGAAGAACCTAATAACCTATACTCTTATATGTGTCACCAGCTCTCCAGAATACTAGCACAGTCTAATAATAATAACAATAAAACACAATGACAATGCTATATGCTGATACTCTAAATTGTTTTTATTTATCATTGTTTTTCTTTTTTCTTTTGCGCACTGCTTCCTATTCATTGAATTTTCTTTGATAGTGTTGTGACCTTGTTAGGGGCCTGGATTAAAGACACAAAAGGAATTTAGTAAGCAAATATATTAACAGAAACAGTAGGAAAAACATATACAACTGAGAGAACTACCACCGAGACTGTTCGGTACGACAGTCAAGACTATCTACTTTAAAGAGATATTTCGGTCGAAGGATTCGACTATATTCGTTTGGTGATATGGCTTTATTAAAAACAAAGCTCAAATTTCATACATTGTATGAAGATAAATTCCAGTGGGTTAGACAAACTAATATAGTCGAATCCTTCGACATAAATACCTTGATCCCGCTATATTGATGTGTGTGTATCCTTATTTTCACTAGATTGTTATCTTGCTTGTCCACATTTCCGTAATCAATTTTACATTACATTTTGTCTGAAATTTTATTTGATATGTTATACTTACTCCCTCTTATATATATATATATATATATATATATATATATATATATATATATATATATATATATATATATATATATATATCAAGGGAGGCGCGATAGCGCTCTATCCCTTAATAGACTTCAAAAACGACCTATGCTAGATCTCTCATTTCTTTGATCAGTCATAACTCAAAAACCAATAAACCAAATTATTCTAAACTTTGCACAAAATTTTCATTTGATAGGTTCTATAAGTGTGTCGAATTTCAGCATCATTAGTCAAGGCAGCCCAGAGATCCAGAAAGGTCAGGAGTGATTTTCTGTTATCCGTGTGTACGTACGTACGTGTGTGCCACCCTGTATCTCATCAACTATTTGATGGATTCAGCTGATTTTTGGCAGAGATAGAGGTTCTAGGGTCTACTTGATGGCATTTTAATTTCAGTTTACCATATACCTTAGTTTTCCAGAAAATTAAAAAAACATTAAAAATTACCATTGTCTTGAGGCATAGCCTTTACAAAAGTAGTGACATTCCATGATAAATGCCAGTATACTGAAATCATATGCCCTTAATAGGGGTAAGATAAAAATTCATATACACTAAATGTACAAAAGCAAGGAAATTCCCAAATGTTTACACTTTTATTGTCATTAAGGGTATGACTACATATCAACCAAACCATTTCATTATCACATCACGATAAATCTCTATGCATGAGTGGATGAAGTATGTGAGGTGCGCTGAAGAAAAATTCCTTCCAGTAAAATATATAGCCCTGTTGTGCTCGCATACCCTTAATGACAATAAAAGTGTAAAAATTAGGGAATTTCCTTGCTTTTGTACATTTAGTGTATATGAATTTTTATCTTACCCCTATTAAGGGCATATGATTTCAGTATACTGGCATTTATCATGGAATATATATATATATATATATATATATATATATATATATATGATTATGTAATGCATGTGAAAATAGTATATATTCCCGCATTAGATGTGGGTGTTTTAGGAAACATGTTCTGTTATTTTTAGTGTTTGTTTTATGGTTTGTAATGTAGTTTATATTGTTGAAAATCCAAGTTTATTAAAAGTGTTGTAAATTATTGTATTATTTCGGTTGGTAAAAGAAGATATATTTTTTATAAGAGAAGTGTTTGATATATATGATTTTTGTTTATTGTATCTAGAAAAAAATTGTAGGGTTTTCTTTTGTATTTAATGTAAAATATGTGGAGTCTTGCAGTGTTTATTTTTTACTTTTTATTACGTTGGATAAGTATTTCAATAATTATCATATATATCTCAATATACATTATATAAACATTTAAAATGGTATACATAAATGCAATCACGTTTTAGTACTACGTGTACCTCATCGGGGCAAAAGATGTAAATGAAATATATACATATATATATATATATATATATATATATATATATATATATATATATATATATAATATATTTTATATAAATATTTGTTTATTTTTTACCTAGAGACACATGTGTTTTATACTAACGCAACATAGGAGATTATAATTACTGCCGATTGAAGGATTCGAACCCAGTCACAAAGCTACCTTTGATTCTGCACACTGGTATTCAACCCCTCATTCACCACGAATTACCATGAGGAAAAAGATAATTAAATTGTACTTTATGTCGAGTCAGTGGACATCCACACTAAGCTAGTCATAACAGTGTTTGACGGTGGAAGCTGGTACTTGCATTACGCTTAGATTGACAGCTTATTATTAATTTTCTTCAAGAGGCCCAGTCCCTGTGGAAAGGGGCCTATAACAATATTTTTTAAATAATAATATTTCTTACCTACAGACACATATGTTCCATGCTTATGCAATCCTCAGTGTAGGAGATGCTAATTACTGCCAGTTGAAGGATTCGAATCCAGTCACAAAGTCACCTTTGACTCTGCAGCCTGGTATTCAACTCCGATAACACCATCTCTCGTTCTTTCTCTCCTTCGCTCTCTCTCGCTCTCTCTCTTGTCTCTCCCCCCCTCTCTCTCTCTCTCTCTCTCTCTCTCTCTCTCTCTCTCTCTCTATATATATATATATATATATATATATATATATATATATTTTGTGATACTCGCTGTTATGCATATACTTTCTGATTAAAATTTCAGAAAAATGAGTTCAATGCCTTCTAAGATTTCCAGCGGGAATTTTACCCCTCCCCTTGGAGGACACTCTTTTATAAAACATAAACATATTAAACCAAGTACCCAGGGAAATGTAATTTGAAAATATAAACGGTGACCTCGTCTCCTAATAAAAATCTTAGCAAGATTTCGTTAACAAATAGACAGATAGAGACTACAACTTTATATAAATAAATAAATATCTATCTATCTATCTATCTATCTATCTATCTATCTATCTATCTATCTATCTATCTCTCTCTCTCTCTCTCTCTCTCTCTCTCTCTCTCTCTCTCTCTATATATATATATATATATATATATATATATATATATTTATTAATGTTTGTATTACAGACAATCAGAACAAAATCGATACCACCGGTTTCAAATCCTACTAAAGGGGACCTATAAAAGCATCTTTATCTCTGTTTCCCGGGAAAATGGCTGTTTACGCGTTCTATCTATCTATCTATCTATCTATCTATCTATCTATCTATATATCTACTCCTAATATATATATATATATACGTTTCATCTTTTCGGGTATCGTCTGTGTAGAGAAGATTATACATACCGATCGCCGGACTAAACCTCCGAAAATGAGTCATATTTCAAACTCAAATTCCGACGTACTAGCTGGCATCAACAACCCGGTAAATCAGCGAGGGATTAATCTTATTTAAAGGCAGCCATCGTCAAAGTGTTCTACTACGGAAAGGAACACGCATTAATACCACGAATACGGCTGTGTTAATACTACTCACTACGAGTTATGTTTCAAACTCAAATTCCGACGCCCTAGTCCATACGGCCGCCACCAACAACCCGGTAAATCAGCAAGAGATTAATCTCATTTAAAGGCAGCCATCGTAAAAGTGTTCTACGACTGAAAGGAAATTGCATTAATGCCACGAATACGGCTATGTTAATACTAATCACTACAGAGCCCAACAAAGATTTGGGGGCGACAAATAATCACAAATAGTTGTTTTTATCGACATTGTACACGTTTAATCTTTTCGGTAATCGTCAGTGTAGAGATGATTATTCATACCGGTCGCCGGAACTCAAATTCCGACGTCCACACGTATACATATAGCCGTAAACTGATGCGATATAGATATTTATTTATTTATTTATTTGCATTTACTCAAACATACGAATACCGAATAAACATATCATATTCAAGACGCATTAGCCATGTAGCGATTAAATAAGATACGGGAATTCAGATCCCCAAAAATGAGAGCCAGACGATGTCCCCCTCTTCCTTCTCTTGCAAGTGATTAAGTAATTAGTTAATTAACTAGCGTAAGCTTCTCTCTCTCTCTGCTTCAACGAACTTGCTTCAGTGTCGACAAGCTAATAAATGAAAATAAATGACTCGGAACTAAAAGAGAAGGCTTGTTATATTTTGTTATGTGTAGATTGATTCAGTTACAGAGAGAAACCGCCGGCACGAAATTGTGACAAAGCGTCTGCAGAGAGTGGTGGCCACGACGGAAGAGAAAGCAGGAAGGAAGGGAAATATAATTCCCGAATTGGGTTTACTGCTGTGTCAGCCGAAAACGGAGAGATTGAAGCCGGGACCGAATAGCAAGACAACTCGACGTCACCCGGATCGAGAAACGACACATCGTCCCGTTAGCAAACGATGCAGTTCGCTGGATAAACAAAGGAGCTGTTGTACTACACCAAATTCCGACATATAAGCGTATTATTATATCATTATTATAAACCAAATATTCAACATGTTTAAGCCAGCATCATTAGGGATACTGACTTCAACTAGTTTCTCCGTCTTGTCTCATATCACTATGTCAGGTCTATCAGCTCCGTTTTCTAGGTATGTATCTGTAGGGATTGCATAGTCATACTGGATGGTGTATGACATTTCCAACAGTTCTTTCTGGTTTTTATTGCCAGGACTTGCTGCTAAACTGGATATTCAATTTTTTACGGATGGTCAATGTGAAATATTTACATACTCCATTGTGTGTCATTGTATAGTAGCTGTCCTCCAGCAGAACCTTCCAACTGGATGTCAGGTGACTCACACTCTCTACTTCAGAATCCACACTTGTATTATTTATTGATAATAAACAAAATAATACATTATTTATTTTTTACTGTTTTAGAAATGATATTAGTATCATTTCTTTTAGCATTTGTTCTTATTTTTATGAAATTTTAATTTTGTTTTAGTGCGTTAGTTTTGTTATCACGATGTAAATTTATTCACAGCTATTTCGCTTCTACAATTTAGTAATCTTTTACATCTTTACACTTTAATTTTTTTAGTTTTTCGCTCAAACATAATCTACTCGGATCGTCTAAATATCTGCATGTCATGGCAGACGTTAATATTTTCCATTCGACTATAAGCGACTGTCAATTAGCATTAAGTTCCAAGTAACGATTATATAATGATGTACTATATCTGTGTTTTTTGTTATTGTGTGTGCTTTTGTGATTATAATATGTTTTAAATTCAAGGGCAGTTTACCCTATATTATATTTGTTGTTATTCGGGATTTTATTAGTATATAGCGGTAGATCATGCTTATTTCTAAAACGTTATTTTCTAAGGGGCAATATACTCTTATTTTTGCAGTTACATTTTTCTTCATTTCTACCGTTCTTATTTCTATTTAGCTTATTACTATTTCTATTAGAGCCATTAGTATTTCTTATGATTTTCTTCATAATATTATTCTAATTGTTGTTGTTATTGTTGTTTTTTTAATTGTTATTCTTGTTATATTTGTCGCTTTTTCTTCAGTTTTATTTCTCTTTTTCTCTTTACTACTGTTGTCTAATAATTTATTATTGTGAATTTTGATGATCATTTCTATATTCTCACAACAACTGTAAAAAATAAATTTTGTTAATTAATATTTTACGTACAGGATTAGTTACGGGAAATATTTTTCGATACGATTAAAATATTTCTGAACTAGTTTAGGTTTTATCGTCTGCTTATACGATGGGGTGAACAAAAAGATATTTCTCTATTTTTTATTTGTATTATAATTTGATAACAACAAATAATGAGAATAGAAGAAAGACAAGAACACGTGTTAGGTACAGATAGTTACAATGTCTTTCTCAGTCTGTAAAGACTTATACATATTTAAAATATGCATATCAGAGTTAAGATCGGATTTGTGTGTGTTAATAGTTTTAATATCCATTCTAATTCCTTGTGTGAGAATGAGAATTTGGTGTATATTAAAATGTATTTGGTACTACTTAATGTATGCCCTATTTGACTAATATATATATATATATATATATATATATATATATATGTATGTATGTGTGTGTGTGTGTGTGTGTATTAAAATATAAAAATATGCTTATGACAATTAAACTACACAGAGGCGTCCGCGTTTCATTGGCGCGGGGAATCGTCAGGTTAAGTGCACATATATTTTATTACTGTTTGTTTATATATATATATATATATATATATTTGAAGCTCCTCGTAAAAAAAGTAGAGCACTGTAAATGGTAGTATTAACACAGCGTGACGTCACTTGCTTTATATGCATCATTCCTTCCCTTATAGAAGTAGAATGCATGTATGTCTCGCCGCTTTAAATGTGTTTAAATTATCATTGTTTATAAGCTATTCAGAATTGGCCGATCGGTTAGCGACGCTGGATTTGGCTTGAAAAATACTTGTAATCCAGGGTTTCGAATCGTGTGACCGGTATTGAATAGTCGTACTTTTATTGAAAAGAGACGAAACGTATACGTCCATAGATAAATAAACAATAACATATATATATATATATATATATATATATATATATATATATATATATATATTTCTATGTACAGGATAATTAAAACTAATCATTATATATTCTGAGTAACATGGGAATATTATTTTATTGTAAAATTTAACATTTAGGGGGTGCATACATATGAAGTTAAGTTGGTTGTACATAATAAACTCATAAACTAATTACCAGATTATAATGAATTTTGGAACACACCTGTTAGGCACAAGGGTGAGTAATATGGGCTATATTTAGTGCAATTTAATTTCATACAAAAGAGGTGCAAAAGAAGGTGGAAACCCATCGTGAAAATTCCGATACCTTCGATTCTTGTAAAATTTGAACAATAAGTATTAAACATTAATATTCCTAAACTTTTTTTAAAGGGGCTTTAGGGGCATAATATGGACACCACCTCCCATTTAAAAATTCATTTTTGTCATTAGAAACCAGGACGACTGAACAATGCCTAGATAAGCAGAGAAAGACGTGTCATTTCGGAGTTTTTCCTTCTCGTAAACTAAGGCAACTGTGGCTTTTGAATCTAGTCTGCCCTACTATTCAATCCATAGTTGAAATTAGGATATATGGATTGTTATCTTTCACAAGGCTATTAGTGAAAGTGGTGCAGTAGCCGACAGTTAACGACTACAACACGAATTTTCATTTCTTGTTTTTGATGAAACTAAAATCTGCAATTTAAACTGAAATGCAAGTTTTCGTATCTTGGCGTTATGCATCATAAGTAATCATGTTTCTCCCAATCGAAAGAAATTAATTCGTTAATTTCCTGCCCGAAATGTGGCTAGATGCGAGATTTATTACATAAGAAATTATCTGATATGTAGACACACACACACAGAAACATAGTTACACACACAGAGTGTCGATAACACGCACACACACGGAAGATGTCTATAACAGTTTGTATGGATTTTCTATTTTCTCTAAACGTCTTGTTGATTCTCATCATTTTCCAGCGTTAATCTCAATTTTCTGAGCAGATGAACTGAAATTATCAGTGCCAAACATCTTTATAAATCACATCTTCATACCTATCGAAATATTTCTCTCTCTCTCTTTCTCTCTGTATATATATATATATATATATATATATATATATATATATATATATATATATATATATATATATACTAGCAAAATATACCCGCTCTCCGGGCAGCAGTTAATAGGAGGGAGGCGTTCTTTTTAGGGTCATTTTAGATTGTTAAGGCACTTAATATGTTTTTAACTCTAAGTTTAACTGGTTAGGTCATAAAACCACACGCAATCCTCACAAAATGGCCCCCATCTATAGAAAAAAATTACGCACAGATGGTAAACTGCCATGACACCCTAGTATGGCATGAACATAGAGGATTATTTTGCGTTTACTTTATATGCTAAACTGATCCCCTATACTTAATTCTAAATATTTTTGTTGTTTCTCTTTCGGCCAGGTTTTTCGGGGTATTCACATGTAATCGCCTGAAAAAGTAGCATCTCATTTTATCGAGGGTGGGGTGGGGTGGAGATATTAATCTACAATAATATCCAAAATTTCAGTATTTTTATTTATGCCATAAAAATAAGGTATTTCATTAGTTAGATCATTTTAAAGTTATGTATTTAATTTTCACCGGAAAGTTTAACACAACTAAAATAAATTGAATAAACTAAAAATAAAAAAGGGACGTATAGTAAAAAAAAAGTATAAGCCGTAAGAAAATAAATATGGGAACATTTGCAGATTAACACCCTCAATTAATACCCCACCACCCCGAAAAAAAATGATATTCTGCTTTTGTAGGGGATTACGTGTTAACAAAATCGAAAACGGAAAGAAAGAAAAGCAATTATTTCAGAATTTAGAGTGAGGGATCACTTGTGTATATATTTAACAGAAAATGTTCCCACATTTCCGGGTCATTGTATTTTTTAGGGAACTTAATAAAATAAAAAGTCCGAGTGGCATAATCTCCTAAAAAAATCGCGGCCCCTCCAAAAAATGCAGCGGATTTAACTCCCATAACAAAAAAGAATTTAGTTAACTACCCTAAAACGAAAAATTGAATTTTCCCACTTTCAATTATAAAATAATTGTTATTATTTTTTCTTCTTTCGATCAAGTTAAAAAAGATAGAAACTTTTTTTCTTTGGGGGGGGGGGGGGGTAGTGGAAGATATTAATCTACAATCATACCAAAATATGAATCTTTATTTTTTTTCGTAATCTGGACAGATCACAGTGCTACTAAACTTTTGTTTTTATTTGTCAATGAGAATACTAAAAAGGTCTTTGTAAACATTAAAAAGTAAGTTTGTTGTTAAAATTTATAAATTAGGCATTAACTTAATAAAAAGTTATTTATATATTTTTACAGAAAATGTAAAAACTGCAAAAAGAGAGTAAGAGAAAGGGACAGAGAGAGAGAGAGAGAGAGAGAGAGTGAGTGAGAGAGAGAGAAAGCGAGCGAGAAAGAGAGAGAGAACCACACTCTCCTTCCCACTCCCTGTTTCTATTCTCGCTTCTGCATCGTTTTTAGCAAGCCACAACTTTCGGTAAGGTCGTCAGCGAGCGCATGGAGTTTACACTGAAGGCGTTTTAGTTATTTTTCTGATTTATTAAATAACTTTAATGGATTATTATTAATATAGACGAAACCATTGAATATAGATAGCAAACATAAGCAAATGCAAAATTAGTAAAATAACTTAAGGAAGATGAGAAAAACTATCCGCGTACATGGTTTATCTTAGCTAGATCAAACTAAAAATATGCAACCTTTGTAGTTAAGTGTATAACGACACGGACTGACGACCTGGGTGTGCCCAGTTCAAATCCAGTTCAATTCCATAATACAATTTTCACTTAGGGATGTTGGCAACCATTACTTGGTCTCTCCTGCAAGAATGCCGACAACAGAATAAAAGCGGTCAAGTTGTACCATTCTGATTCATACGAATTTACTTTACTTTTACGAAGAAATGAAACTTACACATAACAAAAACTTAATTATTAAGAAAGCGGAGATAATTGAAAGATGCTTTCATAACAGCGCTTTCAAACACAACAGGTTTAAATCACCATAAAGTGGTAACCTAAATATTTAGGTTGATTTAACATGATCTTTAGAATTAATGCTTTTTAACGTTAACAATAATATAAGGATACATACGGAAGGCCCTCAATATAGATATCACTAATTAGAATCTTTTTAATTCCTAAAAACTTTTATATAATATATAACACGGATATACGCACTAAATTTAAATTATTCCTTTAAATATATATATATATATATATATATATATATATATATATATATATATATATATATATATATATATATATCCTATAATCTATAATAAAGACCAATGCATATCTATCTATCTATCTATCTATCTATCTATCTATCTATCTATCTATATATATATATATATATATCACGAAAATGCGAGAAAAGCATATTTCAAGAGGTGACAGGACAACCATTGAAAATTTACCCCGCCGCCTTAAATGCATTCTGAAAAATATAGTAATATACTCACTACAGGATAACATAAATTGATCACAAATTATAATCTAGAACATGTGGAATTAAATTGTTTACATCATATACAACATAGATAAGTACTTAAATAAAGAGAAAATCGTAAAAAAACAAATTATTAAGATTTATTGAATATATATATATATATATATATATATATATATATATATATATATAAACTCTTCAACCACGTTACGCAAAAGCGAAAAAACATGCACTTTCCAACCCCCAAACGAAACCAATTCCAAGTGGTGACGGCACAACCACTGCAGACTTACACCACCACCCGAAATGAATTCTGAAAGAAATCGTTCACTCTATGATAAAAAGTCAACGCTGGGTGATTTTTTATGTACTCATAAATGATAATAATAATTTATATATCAAAAATCAAATTATTGATTTTATATGAATCTATATACTATTAAAAAGTCATGGTGTTTTTGGAGTTTGTCTTTTCGTACGCAAATAGAAACATTTGTATTGGTGAAGAACAAAGGAATAGGTAGAGTAGGCAGCAATTTTTACTATGTCAAACGTTCGAATTTCCCGTAAATCAAAAGGATAGTTTTTAACTAGTTACGTGGTTTATAAATTTTAATATTTATCATAATATAATAAAATAAAAAACATACATATTTTAAAAAAACTAAGTGATCTTTTATTGATAATCCGTAAAATGTAGACATAGAGAGTATTCGGCATAAATTAACAGCATACTATTTTGCCTAAAATAACATTTCTAATGTGTTTTTTTTCTCAAAACAATACGTAAATACATTCATCGTAGTTACTTACTCTCTCATTAAAATACTAAATAGCGTATTTTTTCCACGAAATTCCATAAATATTTATAAAGCAGTATAAACTAATTAAAGACGCAAATTGTCATACCTAGATACTGTATCAACACCGCTTGGGGAGCGGGTATAAACTATTAGTTTATAAATATATATAATTTTTTCCTCGACATATTCCTTAAAGGTCTACACTAGTATATATATATACATATATATATATATATATATATATATATATATATATATATATATATATATATATATTAATCTACATACAGATTGTTTAGCTGTGCTCTTCTCATAGATAGAACGTTGTGTATTTTCATTTTTTATAAACATTTGGCTCATTCTCATAGGTTTTCTAGCGTTAATCTTAGTTCTTTGATCGGATCAACTCTGAGTACCGGTGCCAAACCGTCTCAGGCTTTTGCTGTACATCCGTTTCATTCCTTATTCGTTCTTCGTTCGAATTAAATGCTTTGATTCCATCCGAGCGTTCAGCAAATCCCAACCCACAGAGCGCTAGCAAAAACTATCCGTTAAGTGATCAGCGATAATTGTCCGTTTATCTCCCTCAGCGGCGCCCCTCGTCTTCGCCACAAGATCAATGATTCCTCATAGCCAAATGGAACGCAAAGTCACCATAGCCTCTTTCTATCTCTATAAACAATAGATACCCCCAGAAAATATACATAGGCGATGAAGAGTTCGTAGTGAAACAATGGTTACAAAATCTGTAACAGGATGCCTCGACAATCGTCTTTAATTAATTTCAATGTTTCCTTCTCCTGGGACAACGATCTGACAAGATCTACTGGTCAATATCGCCGAATGGAGTAATCTCGCGCCTCGATACTATACCATTTTTTTTCTCGCCTCCGTTTAGTTTACAAGAAACCGCACATTCGTGTGTGTGACCAACCATTTCGTATGAAGCATGTCGGTCCAAAATGACGCTGGTTATTTCACATTTTTCCTCGTGTGCGTCAGTTCAGTGTCTTCTTTCCCTTAGATACAAATATATAAACATATACGCATACCTAATTTTTTTAATAAAAAAATAAAATTATTCTTCGTTATATTTCTTAAAGTCTACTTGGAATTACGAGTGTATTTTTCAATTCATTTCTTAATTTTGAAAAATTTTTTGTGCACACTGCAAACATTTCTTTCTCACTATCACTTTATCTTGATTGAAAAAACATTTGTTTGTTGTTGTTTCAAGAGACAATTGACATGACTGCATTGGTACCGCTAATTGATCAACTGATACACGGTGCCCTCTATACTTTTTGACCAGACTTGTGCCATGGAGTAGCTTCGTTAGTTGATATACGGCATAATTGTCTTGACGCACCAGTTTTAGTTGAGCCTGATCAATGTCTAGACTAGTGGTAACCATTTGGGAATACCAGACGCTGTACGCAAGAGGACGGCGACATCATCCCGCAAATAATTGCAAAAACTAACATCGTTAAAATTATCTCGCTTGAGCGGGATACATGTGCGATCGCTTGTGGATTTAATATTACCCAGAAATTTTCTTCTTCAAAGGCAGCCGACTGAACAATGCCAAGTAGTGTACTTCGCTAGCTCTGTCTCTATCGGTCTTCTGTGTGTCGGTTCATGGAACTGTCGCTGTTATGATGAGTTGCGTCACAGACTAAATATGTTCGCCTAAGCTGGGAAGACGGCTATACAATCTGGCCTATTCCTATAGCCACGGTCAAAGCCCCAACTTGACAGTGTGCCCAGCTCTCACTTTATAATATCAGTAGCGTAATGCTCTAAAAAGATATAGAAGTAGGTCATTTTTTAAGATCAACGTGTTTCTGCCCGTAAACTAAAATAGTGTCGCGGATCCTGTTAAAATTGTTTAAGACACGACAAAGATAAAGAAAAGAAAAGGACAATGATCATCAAATAACATGACTCACAATATTTATTTTCTGAGATAAAAAATGTTGTGGGAATTGTTGAGCTTGTTGTGCCTGCGATGTGGTTGTATAAAATTTTAAATAAAAATTCAATCAAAGGGGAATACGTGAACACACTATGAAGAAAGTTATTAGCCACCTTAATAAAATTATAGTGTACGCACGAGAATTACATTTATATGGACGTAGCAGTTCTATTTAAGGTACTGCTTGTAATGTGTTTCTCCTTCGTAGCTGTTGGCGATTCTGATGAATGGGTTTCCCCTAGCATGACGAAATATTGTCGTGGTGTTTTTTGTTCTTATTGTTGTTGTTATTGTTGAAAGAGTAAATGAAGTTGGTTGTTTTTGTAGTTTGAAGTTTGAAGCATATCTATTTTGGTTGATGGAAGAAAATGTTGGTTATGATTTGGGCACCTTTAGTAGTGGACTAATGCCAATCAATAGTGTCATAACTATAGTTATAGTTATAGACATCTTGCGTCAATCTGTCTCCTTTTCTCTCCGAACGATTGCTTTTATAGAGAACTTCGTAAAAAGTTCAACATTTGACTGTTTCTTCAGTGCGCATGCATTTGATTGGTCAATATGTCCGTAGGTGGTTAAGTCACGCATGCGCACTCAAGTCGACTTTTATTCTCAAGGTGAGACCAACTCAAGTAGCTAATTATATCCTTTAAAAAATAAGTGAACACCGACAATAAAAATAAAGTCAAACGCAAAAATAGCAAAAATTATGTTTACTAATTGACAGACAAAAAAGAAAGAATTCGTTTTACAATTTTATTTTTAAATATTTGTTTTAATTTCTTTCTCTTGACAATTTCCGTTTGTGTTGGAGTTTCCATAGCAACCGCGTTCGAGTTTCCTGTCTTTCCCGTGACAAAACGATTTCCCAAGACGAAACTCCTACGATTTTTATTTGTTTTTCTTTTTTATTTCCATTTCTGTTTCCTTTCTCCCAATTTACTGACTTTGCTTTCATATCCATTTTTACGTTCGTCTTCTTTACTTCATTAACTTTTTCTTCTCTATCTCTTTTTAATATGCTTTGAAATTGATTTTACTTTTTAATTTTTATTATCACTTCTTACTGTGATTTAGCACACGAGCCATTTGCAATGATAACCCATTGGCAACAACAGGTGATGTTCTCTGGTGTTAGAGTGACAACAAGTCTCCCCAGGTTTCCAGTACACTCCGCTTCTTTTAATATCCGTTGCACAACGTACTCTCGACAGCCGTTTGTCATTAACTAATGGCTAATAACGGTTGTTTATTTTGTCTGGAATTTGAGTAACAATACGTCTCTACATAATTCCAGTATTTTCGGTGCTCTTCCAGTAGAGATCTAGATGGTGCTGTCCGTTTTCAGCCTTCCCATTCGTTTGTGCACCCTCCCAAATGTGGCAACAATACTCCATGCATGTGCGAATAGTGGCTTTGTAACGATATAGATCTAACCCGGAAGAGGGAACACACCTTCTTTGCAACAGACTTGGCAGTATCTTCTATGTATTTGTTCTAATTCATGTAACCTGTGAATGTTAGGCCGAGAAGTTCGAATGTTGGACTCTCAAGTAGGGTGCAATTAGTAATACCAATAATCCGAATTATCGATCAAGACGACTTCAATAATTAAGATAACTTATTAACTTGACTAAAGAGTTGCATTTGTCACCAATGATATTTTAAGCTCACTGAATAAACTAATAATCCAAAATAGTTGATTCGTATATAAATAATTATAATATATTTAAAAATGAAATGGCTGTTCTATTTTAAAATATGTTCCCTCATGTCGCATATTTTTTATTATTTCATATGCCGAAAGTTCGAAACAATATTTGTGCAAAAACAAAAAATGTGTTTATATTTGTCTAGTTCAAATCCAATATATAGCATACCGGATTGATAATTTAAGACCTTAATTTATGTCACAAAAACAAAGCAAAAACCACTCCGCAAAATTTGATGACTCCGCTGTAGGAATGTCCATTTAAAGATAAATGTGGATACTCTTACGCCGGAGGAGACACAAAAATGATCTCCTATAGCCTTCCGGTGAATCTATGAATCGATTTGGTTCTGTTAAACACTCGTGCATTCTTATATGCACAACTACAACATTGTCGAACCACGACAAAAAAAAACAAACAAAAGAAAACACTCAGCTTCCTGACTTCGACTTTATGCAACTTAAAAATAGAAACGAAAATATTTCTCTTTGCACTCATTACACATATTCAATCACTGTGCACATTCTCCGAGAAAATGTACACCCTGCCTTCCAACAAGCCACGTTTTCCGCACACTATTAAACAACAAAAAATCACTGTTCTGAATTTTTGAGATGAAGATTAAATGAGTTCCGTTCGAAATTTCGTCCAGATTCCCATGTTCAATAGAAATATTCCCGAGTTAAAAAAGATACACCCGAAGAAGGCCGGAGGTTACAGCGGCCGAAACATTGTGATGATAACACTCAAGATGAGAACAGTAGTCTGAATAATCGAAATTATACAAAAATCATGTTTCCAATATAAACCACATACAACTTTAAAATAGAACCAATCCGACTTTAATGCAACATAACCTTCAGATACCATTCGAATAACAAAATGTTCAATATGACACCATTTTCGGAATGACCCTGAAGAATAACAGGAAAAAAACGTTAATATAAAACTTTTTTCTTAAACTCACGTTGGAAAAAAAAACATTAAAAAAAACTGTCAAATGATGTCATATCTTTTGTGAACATGTGCGAAGAAAAAAAAGCATAATACTGAACAGAACAAGATACAGTTACAAATTTCAACACAACAACAAAATTGATAAGACCTATACGAAAAGGAACACTCTTAAATCGCCATTATGTTTCAATAAATAACAACTATTCACGCATCAATAATCAATAATCCGAAAAATACTTCGACACTTTAACGAACAGTTCAACTCTGGAATCAAATCTGAAGTATCCTCCAGCAACTAGCTCGGCAAAACAAAGAATTTTTACTGCTAAAAGAGCAGCACCTAAATAAATAAATTCGTATCAATCAGAATAGTACAACTTTGTTGACCGGCTTGCTTCTGTTGTCGGCATCCTTGCAGGACGGACCACGTAATGGTTGCCAACATCCCTAACTTAAAATGGTATTATGGAATCGATTGGATTCGAACTTGGCACACACAGGTAGTCAGTCCGCGTCGTTATCCACTGTAACCTCCCCTTTTACTTAACAGGCACTTGAAAATACGATAATTCACAACAAAAAATTTTCTAATCGACTCGAGAAACCAAAATATTGCCAGCAACACAATATCAAGTCGACAACAAACCCATCAGATTAAAAAATCGTCAAAACAATAAAAAATAATCCGCATTAAAAAATTCTGTCAAACGACAAAGAAACAAATTCAAATGTCAAAATATCTTCTACCCGAGAAGTTATAAGAACTAAATTTAAATTTAAAGTTGGTCAACATGATAGCAAAATTTCACATGTCGTCAATAAACGAAACACACATTCGAATGTCAAAAACTTGTCATCGATATTGACAAATCATTCCAGAAGAGAACTTATAAAATCTTTTCGATTTCCATGCGAAAATCGATCCAGAAAGGGGAATGTTGTTCGAATCAGCAACGAATGTTGTTGTTTTACGCATCGACTCTTGATTGGTATTTTCTTTAAACCAATAAAAATGCAAGAGCTATTCACTTCTAAATCTCGTGAGCAGTATAAAAAACAAAATACATCGTGGTTTTCTTCCTCTTTTTCATGTCTTCTATGACAACACATATCTGTACGTCACAGTTTACTCTGGGTCCCCTTTGTGGCCCGAAAGGCTCTCAGCAATAGCACACACACACATGACGAGAGGCAAACGAACTTCTATACGCCCAGCAAAGCACACACGCCTCTTACCAAACTCACATACACAGTTCCTACACACACCCTCTCACTAACAAAACAGACACACTTACATACACATACGAATCGTCATGCACCGCCAGAAGAAACAAATGTGTGCTCAATTGCTTATCACATGAAAAACAACTCTTTGACTTCATAACGTTCCCTGAACTCTTAGAACTCTCAAGACTTACTAACCGTAGATTTTCATAAGTTGTATAATAAAATTAATTAATTTCTATTGATAAACTTTGTCATCCTTTCTGATATTATTTTAATTATAGTCTTGTGTTTGTTCTGCTTCTTTCAGAATTATATATGTAATCATTTATATTTATTAAAATGCTAACAAAAAACTAATAATCACAATTATTCGTAATTATGTTTTAATTGCAATGAGTTTTAACAAACCAGTATGTTTAGTGACCGTACCAGTCATTTGTAGAACTATGATTTTGTTTTATATATAAATTGAATTGGGAATAAAATGAATAGACTATACTAAAGTAAGTTCTCAGAAATCAAGGGACCCCTTCCTGGGGCAAACCTTTTGTTTTTTTAGATACACAAATATATGAGTGTTCATTTAAGATTCTCATTACCTCTCAAAGCTTAGGTTAGTAAAACAGTGGAGACTATTACTTTCCTTCTCTCCAACTTACCATACAACTTGAGGTAAAATCACTGGAGATGTTACTTGAGGTAACATCACTATTACTTAAGGTAACATCACTGGAGAATGTGCACCATTCCTCGTTTGCCTTGAATACTGTGTGATTTTGAATGTTAAGTCAGTGTTAACTTGTAGGGCTAAGTATTTTCATGTAATGGTATCCTGACACCCCCTGTACTGAGAGACTAAGGACACTTGTAGGCATTGAAACTCTCTCCTATATAATATGAATGTCAGTGTTAGTTCTGAATTCCTCCAGTTTATTTTATAAAGCTGAACACTTAGTGACATTTTTAACATGCAATTTGTTTCAAAATATATATTACCCTCCTGAATTGTGATTGTGTGTAAGATATAGATTTTGAGATCTTTATTGGAAATAAATTACCAGTGATAGGATAGATATTGAATTATGACAAATTCCATTAATTATTTTGGAGGCTTGAGGCCACTAATTTGGTAATAATCAACAGGAAACTTAACAAATGGAGATGATAGAATTATCTGTGATGAGAGTTTCAACAGAGTGAAAAAGCAATCTTAAAGGGAAATATGATATCGTCCGAGATGGATTTCCGGTTGGAGACACACACATAATGCAAATAAATAAAAAGTAACACCTGTCTGTTTTCCTTGGTATGTATTTGTAAATTATCTTATTACATTAAAATATCATTTTAAATTTTATATTAATTGAAATCACGGCTTACATAAAAAACTATTGAACTAAATGTAAATCGCATAGTTTCAAAATGTAACACTTATCTGAAATTAAAAATACATTAGATTTAAATTCACCACAATTGTTTTAACATCTACATTATTATTTTAATTAAGTAGTCTAAAAACATTTTGAAAAGGCATTCTCTCTTATTTATAAAAGCAAAATATATATTTGTCTCCACCGCAGCAATATAAAAATTCTAGAAGGTAATCTTAAATAACTTAAAAATAAAAACTTTCAACAAATTCAAATATTTGAAATAACACAGGAATATAATTACTAATACTTTGTTTCCTTCCCGAAACAGAAAATAAAAATTCTGAAATTAAAATAAGCAATAAACTTTAAATATATTTATTTTAATGTAGTTTGATATTATTTTTGTGCAACTCATAACATTCTTGCGTATATATATTTTTTACAAACGAGTCACCACTTATCAAAGCTTCTTGCTGTTACATTTGTGTTTGTAGAGAAAGACGGAGTTCACGGTGGCCCTAAAGTCCCTCTTAAGATTGCCAGAGAATAATGACGTCCATATATTACGCAGCCCATCAGGGACACACCGGGTCTTGCATTTCCAGATTTTAATGTATCTCTCCCCTGACTAAATGTTGCTGTCGAACTATAAAAATCCCCGAACGAACTTGATGTTGTCACCGTTTTCAGCTTAATCTCTCCGTCTTGGTTGTAGCTGATAAATTCTGTTTGTTAGCCTTGGTGTAGAAGCCAATCTCTCTGGTCGCTGATTCAATGAGATGGAGAAGTTTTCAAGACTCATCGATCGTGTCTATCAACAAGGCGAGATTATCTGCGTAATCTACGCCTGTTATTATTTTTACTGGGTGACGTTAACGCCAAGAGTGAACCCCACATCCGTGTTTCGAGCAGCAGCAGGTCGTAATCTTGGAACAAGAAAAGGAGCAAGCGTATCTCTCTGCACGACTCCCGCCATTACAAACTCTGCACCTTCATCGAGAGATCAAGTCACATGACTTTGAACAAACAGCATTCATACAAGCCAAAATTAATACTTTATATTAATATTTTATTTTTTAAAACTTTTATTCACCCTAAACAAGAAGCATTGCCTCCGAGACGTAAATAGCTACTGTGAATTAAAAACCATACCTGCAGGGGCATCCTAAGTGGGAAGCTGAGCAGCGAGATACTTGTTCGCATTACATTTAAATTTCTGCATGTTGGAAAATCTTGTAAAGTATTAGTTATTTATTACATTATTGTAAATTATCAATCTATTATATATAATGAAAAATGCGAGCATGTCTTATGATATTATTAAGATTATAAACTGGCAAAGGTATAACACAAATTATTACATTTGCAAAAGTATATGGCAAGTTCTTACTTTTAGTAAAGTAAAAAAAAGATACTTTTTACTTTAAAATATTGCAGCAAAGAATTACATTTATATTGGAGGATCAGCGATTTCCGGGCAAGGTCAGCGTTTTGAAATTCTGAACACGTGCGCAATGAAATCAAAATTTGTAAAATGTTGATAGGCATATTGAACGCACACGCATGATAAATGTCTAAAAAATGGCAAATAGTAATTTATAAGAAATGGCATGATTTCTAAAGAATTGATTTTCTAAGAAAACTTGGCGGGAAAAATATCACTCCCCTTTAACCTTACCACTAAGCCGGATGGCAATATACCCCCCAAGTGCGGGTGTTAATACCCCTCCCCCCCCAGAAAAAACTTATTGCATGCCTTTCCTAACCGTACCATTAAATTTAAGTCCGAGTGGCAATAGAAACCCGTCCTCCCAAATAAATTATATGCCTAGTGTATTGACTCTCGGAAAACCAATCTCAATGAAGTTGTTTTGTATACGTCAGGAAGGAGGGCGCTCCCAGCGGCCATAACACAAGTCATTGACGGACACGTCCGATGCTTACAAAATCCCGACCAGAAAGAGTTAGTCAATAGGAAAAACAGAAGTCACCTTACTCATGACGCCACCCTCTCCTTACACAATGGAAGGTAGACAGAACGCTCTCTACTTTACATTATCTTACAATAAGACGCTATAGTTGTCTGTTGGTCTGTCTGTCACATTTTATGTAAAATATCATTTTCATCGATTAACGTTCAGATGTAACGGACGCATCTTGAAGATATTAGTTCGATTTAAAGTGTAACGGGACCGCACGAATAATCCAATGTGTCATGTTATGTGGCTAATTCTTTTTACGATAACCGATTGCGGGTCGTCGTCTCGTCGACATAAGTCTTGTAAACAACTGTGTTGTTAGTTGACACGTTGTAGGTAGTTAGCTACATCATTTGTGTTGATAGTTGTCGTGTTTGGTTACTATAGTAGTAGTCATAATGGCCGTAACAGTAGCAGTCGTTGTAGTAGTTATAGTGCATCGATTGTTTTCTTTCTTCTATATTCTTTGCAGATGATAAAGAAAATAATATACACATATATTCTCCGAGTTTTTCATTTGCATTTGTTTTGAGTTTTACAAATATATGAGTTCATATCATATAACAAGTTCATCCAGATAGTTGCATGATATTAATCACTTCCCGATCACCCCCTCGTAGATGTGGATTAATAAACCCGAAAAATACCTCCGTTCAATTTGACATTCGACACTCAAAAGAAAAATTTTACTGGCTTTTTTGACACGCTAGCTTTCTGCCAAGACGTCATTTTCCAACACGTTAGCTCAATTTTCGAACTTTAATTTCTAATGGAAACTTCATCTTAACGTTATCTTTACCTTCATGTAACACATCTTATTTCTAAGATACCAACATTCAAATATTGCTACAACTCTAAGATAGTTAAAATACAATTCTTACTTATGAAAATCATAAAGTTCTACAAAATTCTATGTTTTTGTTTTTACTTTTGTTCACCCCAAACAAGGAAGGATGATGTCTAGTAGGTAATTCAAACTTTCCTATATATCCTATATATATGTGTGTCTTTGTGAGTGTAAGTGTTAGTGTGTGTGTGTGTGTGCATAGATCAGCGAGTACAACCAATTATACTTTTTTGATTGTAAAGAGTGAAACTAATATTCAACATATTTCATCTACCCGTTTATCGCTGTCGCTGATATTTTGCCACTTCAATCTATTTCGAGTGTTGCGAATGGTGTAATCAGACGATCATTCCAAAGTACTTAACTTTTCGTTGTATTCTGTTGCTTTTATTAGGTTAAAATAAATTGTAATCTGTTTAAGTTAATATATTGATACCATTTTAATACATTACTTGTACTAGTTTTTATCTGTAATTTAAAAATGGCCGAATGAAGTGGTCTTTGTTATTTGATAACAGATGTCAATCAGTTGTTATCTGAAAAAAATTGATTGAAAATCAGACAAACAATGAGAAGCAGCTAAACCCGATCAGTTTTATAAACTGTGATCTTGAGCACCCTCGTGTTTGCTGTTTTTTTTTCAATAAGTTTTATCGGACCTCTTCTCTAACATTCTTTTCAATTCATGTCCTTCTATATACGGATGACTCTTTTATCCCTTTAACTTTTTTACCTGACAACGTTCCCGCCTGGGTACATGTTATAAAATACACATTCTCCTACTATCCAACCATAATGTAACTTGCACGGCAACGGATAAGGATAAACTGCTTGCACGGCTGTTAACTTTAGCCCCCCCCCCCGTGGACTCCACAAACAACTCACTCCATACTTTCCCACCATGGACGAAAACCACATTAGATGATCTGATCATCACCTTTCCGATGCACTGGATGTTATCAAATCTTGACACCTCCAAGTCATGTAGACCATATCTTTGCCCTGCTATGGTAATAAGGAAAATGTTATAACAAATGCCTAGTCGAATCTTGCTTCCCTGATAGCTGTAAAATTGCCTCTGTGGTATCAGTGTTCAAGAATTGACCCGCAAAATTATCGCCCCATATGTCTCCTGCCGGTCTTCACTTAAACCTTTTAAACATAAATCAATCTAGCGATAGTTCGCCACCTAAAAAATGCTAACTTTTCTTTGACCAACAGCAATCTTTGACTTAAGCAATCTTGTTCTACCGCAGATATTCTATCTCTGACGCATATATTATTCACTGGATGAGGTAGGTCAAGCTAAGACGCGAGCGCTTCATATATCCAAGGTCTTTTACAAGGTCTAGCATGAAGGTCTTCTCAGGAAAATTAATTCGTATGGTATTACTGGACGAATGTTTAATGTAATCAGATCTTTCTTTTAAATAACAATAATCCAGCTCGTTCTTGGTGTCCGTATATTCAAATAACATCAAATTAATGTGTTCTCTCTGTACAACCTGACATGAGAATACTGCACCATACAAATAAACCGTGACCAAATATTCAAAATAACATAGTATTCGAAGCACAAATAAGATTTCCTCGACAAAGCCATACACTGGCTTATACGGGGAATGATGCACCTTATCATAGTCATGTTACCTCAAGTGACAGCACTTAGCTGGATGCTCCATCAGACTAGATGTATTCTTGTGCTAGATTCCGGTAAGACCAAGAGACCACAATATACTATAACATAGTAAACTGGTCAATTGAGGAGAGGAAAATTAATGTTCTTTACTTCTTTACTAACTCGTCGTTTGAGAGGTAAGGGAGAACTTCAGTGTGAACACTCGGATATCTGTATCGCATATAGAGATTAAGTGTTGACCCCAGGAAGAGTACCCTTGATTTTTGTAACTTTAAACTGTAGTAAAATAATAATAAAAAAAAACTTTTTTATATATATCCACTTATATCATAGGAAATATATTATGTACATAATTAGTTTCAGTAAGCAAGTAAGCTACAAACGAATGTTTGTGTTTCATTCCACGGACTTTTACATTTTACCATCATTTTTATACGCATATATCTTTATACATTCTCTTAATATATATATATATATATATATATATATATATATATATATATATATATATATATATCGCAAGATAGAGCATTTTAAGTAAAGTTGACAACAAGCCTCTCGACTGCTTGCTGAATATCCGCCGTATTTGCTATTTAGATGTTAATTTACTTCTCATTTATAGACAATGCGTGATGAAGCATTGGTACGCGCCCCGGCTACTGAGTCAAACATGACTTTCGTATCGGGGTCATCATACTGATGATTGCAGGTTTGGGATGAATCGCATGTCTATATGGGTGTTATGGCCCTGTTTAGGGGCCGGAATGAGAACACGGACACGGGGTTTAGTTAAAACAAATATATTGGAGAAAAGTATATACAACAGAAGGAACAAAAGAAGTAGTACGTCAGTCGTGACTGCCAGTGTAGACTGGGGTTAAATCAACAGTATTTAATTGCTTCCACCGCATGTGATATGTGACACACATCAGCCCCTCAGCCCGACAGATAACAAGTCACCGAAATGGCCCAGTCTCAGCCGGACCGACTGTTGAGAACGAATCCTCGACAGATGTTACGCAGTCCGAAGACTGAGGTTGAACAACGAAATTTAATTACTTTACATCAAAGCAATATCTGACACAAGGTCGGAAGGTGGGGGAGGGCAAGCCAGCGCTCCTAAACGAGAAGAACTCTGGCCTAGCAAAAATAGCCTGGGCAACGCCGTCAGCATTCCCCGGTCAGGGCGCCACAAACAGTAAGCAATAAACTTACTCCACTCCAAAGAGGGGAGGCAAGGCTTTCGGGGGTGCACCTCCTTAGACAACCAATGACCGAAAACCTCAGCCCGACAGATAAACGCCCACCGAAATGGTCGAGTTCCTGTCGGTCGGATTGTCGAGAACGAATCATCGACTGGTTTCACCTTACCCCATCCTGAAGTCCTCAATCAACCGAAGTTAATGAGAGACCGGACGGGCTGGGGTTTGTAGAACGGTATTTAATTGCTTCCCACCGCAGCAATATGTGACACATAGTCGGAAAATGGGGAAGAATCAAACCAGCGCATCAAATCTAGGAGCACTCTGGCCTAGCAAAAATAGCCTGGATAACAACGTCGGCATTCCCCGGTTATGGCGACTCGGGCTATAAGCAATAAACTTTCTCTACCCCAAAGAGGAGATGCAAGGCCTGGGACAGTGCACCTCCTAGGACAACCCAGGACCGAATACCTCAGCCCGACAGATAACAGGCCACCGAAATTGCCCAGTTCCTGTCAGACTGATTGTTGAGAATGAATCCTAGACTGGTATCATCTCACCCTATCCCGAAGTCCTCAATCAACCGAAGTTAATGATAGACCGAACGGGCTGGGGTTTGTACAACAGTATTCAATTGCTTCCCACCGCAGGAATATGTGACACAAGGTCAGAAGGTGGGGGAGAGGCAATCCAGCACCCCTAAAGAAGGAGCACTCTTGCTAATGAAAATAGCCTGGACAGCACCGTCGGCATTCCCAGGCAGTAAACAATAAACTTAAACAAGCCCAAAGAGGGGAGTGTGCCCCTCCTAGGGCAACCAAGGACCAAATACCTCAGCCCGACAGATAAAAGGCCACTGAAATGGCACAGTCCCTGACGTACTGATTGTCGAGAACTAATCCTCGACTGGTATCACCTTACCCCATCTTGAAGTCCTCAATAAAACGAAGTTAATGAAAGACCGAACGGGCTGGGTTTTTTACAACAAATGAAAACTGACAAGTCCAAATGTTCGTCATAGGTACGCCACCATAACAATGTTTTTAAAAAAATAATATTTATTTATAAAGTCGTAATTTTGTGTGTGTCACAATCAAAAGTACGAAACTCCATAAGATACACTTATAGACGTTACATAATCGGTTTCAGTGTGACCACGGTCTAGTTATAGGCAAAATGAAATACTTCAATTCTCATTTCGTTGGAGTCACTTGGGACCAAATAAGTGCAAGGATATGTGGGGGGTTTAAAACTACAATTTTTTTCGACGCTCCTCGTAGTTGTTTAAAAAGCAGTTAAATGAAATCAAACATCAATCAGTCAAATTTTTTTACATATTGGACCAGCTGCCATAGAAAGAGAGAGAAAAGAGGGAATAGAGAGAAAAAGTGAGATAGAGAGAGGAGAGAAATGCGTAAGAGAGGGACAGGAAAGATAGAGGAGGGGAGAGGTGCGAGGAGAGAGAGAACACAACTTTTGCATTTCATATATATATATATATATATATATATATATATATATATATATATATATATATATATATATATTATACATGTATATAAGTAATATGCCTTTATAGGTGTAAAGAGTTAGATAGGTAATACATGACAGTATCACATATTCCTGTCTAAGTTCATTCGTCCATCGACCTCACGCCATTGTCTCATGTTGCGCTTCTGTGAAATGATTAAGTCGTATTGTAAGATGACACATTTTCCATTTCTGTTTGAGCCAGCCACTGACATCTTGATCTCCGAAAAATCGATTCAATTTCATCTTCAGTAATTGCCGACGACGTGAATGATTCAATACGGGCTTGCTATGGTTGGCATGACATTGAAGAGAACACTGAGCACTCTTCAATGACTGTATGGGCATCGTTAAGTAGTAATTGTTAAACACTAAACTAGGACGCTTGATGACGCTGTATGTATATATATATATATATATATATATATATATATATATATATATATATATATATATATATATATATATATATATATATATATATATATATATATATATATATATATATATATATATATAATAAGCTCCTTTAAGAAATTAATATCAAGCACCCTCGGGGATGTTAAAAATAGACTGTCAAAATGCTCTAATGCAAAGTTCCGAATACGTTCGTTGAACACTCTTGACTACTCCTCTACCTGTGTCCGCTTCTAGGTATATATATATATCTTAATTTCCCTTAATTACGTTATAGTTTCCAGCGGCCGAGTAGATATGGCGGTTGCACGCATATTCTAGGCTGACTCTGTGAACCGGGTTCGCACCTCTCGACCGTCTGAAATTGTTACTTTCCTGCACTGATGAGAGCAATAAGCTTGAAACGCTAGCGTCTCTAGGTATTAATAATTTAATATGTATTCATAAATATTATTATTATTACACACACACACACACACACATATATATATATATATATATATATATATATATATATATATATATATTGTGTGTGTATTTAGGCAGAATTTATTGAAACATTGTTAAAAATAACAGAATTCTTCTGTTTAATTATACTTTTATTATTTAACCAAAAAGTATAATTAAACAGAGCAATTCTGTTATTTTTAACAATGTTTGCACACACACACACACACATATATATATTATCAAATACATGAAGGGAAGACATGTTTTATCATTTATGATTAAAAGTAAAACAAAAAGTCAAACGACCGGTTTCGCCCTCACTCAACAGGAGCTGTATCGAGGGGTTCCTTTTTTTAAAGGAGAAGAGAACAAAAAACTGGGATGTGCTTAGAGATTTATCACATCTGATCTTAATAAACACTCCCTCTGTTTACAAAGGGATGTGCGCTTTAAACGAACGTGAATCGTCCAAGATTTTCAGGTGACATAGCGAGTGAGCATGACTCAAGATGGTAAATGAGTTAATGCTGAGATTCTATGCGCACGACGGGTTTTTAAGCAAATGGTCGGTGATGGAAGTCTTGTATGTATTATTTAGAACGTCCGTTTAACGGACAGTTCTATTCCTAATTTTACTAGGTATGTGTTGTTGGACTCTATTTTCCAATTTCAACGTCATCCTGTCAAAGTAGTCGGCACTGCAACCACATTTAAAATGATAAATAACATTATTCTTATGGTGTGTGTGTGGGGGGGGAGGTAAATTGTATTTTTGAGGGACGCCAATAGAGGCTTTGTAGTGAACACAACACGCACATTCGAAGCAAAATAGCAATTTTCAACTTTTGAGTAAATCAGACATTTAGTCACCGTATTTGGTTTTATTTAGGAAAACATTTTTTCTTTTTGATGACTAACCTAATCACATCAAGAGGGTAGCCATTATTGGACAAAGTATTCGTAATGGTTCTTATTTCTTCGTCCAATTTTGATTGTGAACAAATTATAACGGCTCTGTGTTAGTGTTTTAATTGAATTTAACTTTCGTTTGTTAGGATAAAATAAATCCCAACGAGTATACATTCCTGTAAACGTAGGTTTAGGTAGATTGATGTAAGGTAACTCGATAGGTTTTTCGTTACCAATAAATCGAGGAAAGCTTAAGTGTAATTGCGCTCTCCTTCATAAGTATATATTAATGCGGGATGCATGCTATTGAGTAAGGAGAATAATTTATTTGCCTCTATTTGAGTATTAAAGAAGCAAAATGTGTCATCTACGGATCGAAAGTAGACTAAAAGTTTAATGGGTCCAGATAATAATTCTTTTTCATTGAATAGCTACAAAAATATTCGCCATTGTCTGTCTCAGGACTGAACCGATTGATTACACCGTCTATTTGCCTTACATCGTTAAAACTAAATTCAACTAATGTAGTGGCAAATTCTATCAACTGCACGAATATGCTTTCAGGAATGAAAGGGGTGATAACTGGCTACGATATAAAAATCGGCACAGATATCTATTGTTTCCAAAATAGGGAGACTAGTAAATAGGTTGATAATATCGTGAGAACACAAACATTTATTAGCAATCTTAGACTTTTGATTGTAATTTGCAAAATAAAATGAATCTTTTAAGAAGTATTTACTATAGTGCTCCAATACTTGCTGTAAAATATTAAAGATCCATTTTACAGCCTTGTATTGTGATGACCCTACCATAGAGAGAATAGGTCTTACTGGGATATTCGCTTTGTGAGTTTTGGGTAATTCATATAAACATTGGCGGATAGATCCAAGGGTCCGATCTCACTGGCTATATCGGAAGGGAGTACACCGCCTTTCACCCAGTTAAGCAATTGTTTATAGAATGTATTTTCTAATGAAACGGTTGCATTATGGGTGCCGACAAGGCCCAATTTGGCAAAGTTTTTAGTGTCGTTCAATATCCCCATCATTTTGTTGACATAATCTTGATATTGTATATATATACATATTCAATTTTTTGTTTAATTTTACTTCAGTCGAACCTTTCAGAAATCATGATGCTAACGCTTGAACTCTATAGGAGATACATGGATATTCGAATATTCCATTAATATTCTTTTTTACCTGTCAGACGAAGTTAAGTATATTCATTTTCCTCTCCCCAATTGACCCGTGAACTATGTTATAGTATATATTTCTTGTAGTCTGTTGGTCTTACCGGATTCCAGGACAAGAATGCATCTAGTCTGGTGGAGTATCCAGTTAAGTGCTGTTACTTGAGGTAACATTATTGGAAAAGGCGCACCATTCCTCGTATGAGCCAGTGTATAGCCGTGTCGAGGGGATCTTATTTGGGCTTCGAATACTATGTTATTTTGAATATTTAGTCAAGGTTTACTTGTAGAGGAAGTATCCTCATGTCAATTTGTCCTGAAAAACCCTTGTACAGAGAGATCGAAGACACTCGAGGATGGTGTCTAGTAGGTAATTCAAACTTCCCCTATATATATATATATATATATATATATATATATATATATGTGTGTGTGTATGTGATAATAGCAAATAATAAACTGTCTATACATGCATTTGTTTTCGTATTTACTTCAACAGTGTTCAATCCATGGTTAAAGTGTTGCAGTAGTATAAACTACTTATGTCAAGCAAACTACATAAACATGTGTTTCGGTCTAAGAGCATAACTTTCATTATATATATAACATGTGGGTAGTGTATTGTTAAATATATAGTTCTTTCTTTTCTTTTCTTTTACCATTCGTGATATTTACCGTTAGTCCAACTGCCGATGAAGGGGTGTTATCCAAACAAAAATCGCCTAGAAACCGCTGGTACGGATACCTAGTCAGCACACAATTGTATTATAATAATAAGAAAAAACAGTTGAGATTAATTTTGAAACGAATGTAAGTTTACTCTTCTACACGTTTCTAAATAACGGTCACATCTCTAGTATATTTTCGTATTTCGTATTTTCGCATTTCGTATTTTCTGATGAAGGTGGTAGAAACGCCGAAAATTGCCACTCCCAATGGAAAAGAAATAGAAAAAAATGTATTATGTTTGTGTATTTTTTAGATGAGGATTGAAAATTTGTATAATTTGTATTATTCGGACTACTGTTCTCATCTTGAGAGTGTTATTCTCATGTTTCGGCCGATGTAACCTCCGACCTTCTTCATGTGCATGCTACCCCCGTGGATTTAATAAAGAGTTTCGTTCGAAATTCTGTGCAGATTACCGAGTTCGACAGAAAAATTCCCGAGTTCGACAAGGTACACCTAATGAAGGTCGGAGTTTACATCGGCCGAAACGTTATGAGAATAACACTCAATATAGTAACAGTAGTCCGAATAATCCAAATTATACAGAAAAATTCATATTTAGAAATCTATCTATCTATCTATCTATCTATCTATCTATCTATCTATCTATCTATCTATTTAACACTCAATGTCGGTGTGAATGTGTGTGTTTGTGTGTACCCCACAGAAAGAAGGTGGGAGAACATGCATACACTTTAAAAGTTTATTCTCGTGTAAAATTAACCGGAGAAGATGATGGAAGTATTTCCGAATCTCTAAGTGCACCCCTAAGTGGGCTATGGAGCAGATTTCTTCAGAGGTGTAGAGATTTTCAGCCATAATTTGGAAAGTAAACAATGTCATTTCAATGTATTCCTTCCGCTCGGCATTTTCTTTCAAAATTATTTAACGTTTCTTAAGCTTATATTCGGACGAGGCAAAAGCCCGGAAAGGGTGTTTTTATTAGGGCTCTGAAGGCATCCATAATTTTATTTGTGTGGTTTCAGTAGCGCTATAAACGGGAAATAAATGTAAGATACAGTTTTACATTTGGTAAGTGGTATATAGCAATCCAACAGTTCTTAACATCATATATAGAGCATGTGTGTTTAAACGCAGCGTTTACCAGGAGAAATAACTTCTCTGTCATTTGTTAATTTGGTGTTGCCCGGGAGCCATAATAGTAATAATACCCTATTGTATTTGGTAAATGGTATAAGATAATCTGAACTTCTCAATATCTAAGATAAAGCAGATGTGTTTACTTAGCGTTGGTCGGATGTAATTAATATCCTAGATAGAGCAATCCTATATCGAGCAGGTGTTTTTAAAACCCCGCGTTGCCCTGGAGAAATATTTTCACTCTATTTTGTTATTCTATTGTATACCAGAAAAGGTGCTCTGCCTTGCTCAAGAGTCAATGTTAAATACCATAAATAGAGAAGGTGTGTACAATAATAAAGTAGTACATTTTCAATGTGGTATATGCTTGATTAATGGGTATGGGCAATATAGGAGACTCGGCGTTCCCCGAGAATAAATTAAAACAAATATAGATTTCCATTATATTTTTTAAGAAATTAGGTGGGGAAAAAAACTAAGTGTTCTTCGCAAGCAATAACTTTAAAACTGATAGCTCAGGTGAATGACTTACATTATTTTTATTTTAAATACATTTAAACAAGAGAGAGAGAGAGAGAGAGAGAGAGAGAGAGAGAGAGAAAAGATATGCTGGGCGTAGATGAAAGAGAGGGTGAAGAGAGATGTGGTAAAATGGGAAGATGAAGAGAGAAAGATAGAGAGACGGATTGAGATAAGTAAAGAGATAGACGTTTTAATATAAAGATATTACACACACTTTTTAACCTCATGTTATCTTGTTTTGCTTGCCCTGGGCAATGCCGGTAGACATGCTAGTATATATATATATATATATATATATATATATATATATATATATATATATATATATATATATATATATATAAACATTTTTTTGAAAAACCATAACAATGTAATTTGTTGAAATAGATAAATAACATTTATTTATTTTAAACTGAGCTTTCGAATATAAAATATTCCTCGTCAGAAAGTTTTTTTTTCTTCTTTCTTTTCATAGTCTGGTGGTATTGACTTTGTGAGGAAGAATGTCCGTGTCTTGGGCGCGGTTAAGCCATTTTGAATACGTAGATAGGAGTAGACACATTATTATAAACCATTGTTTCGTAAAGGTATAAACATTTTTTTGAAAAACCATAACAATGTAATTTGTTGAAATAAATAAATAACATTTATTTATTTTAAACTGAGCTTTCGAATATAAAATATTCCTCGTCAGAGAGTTTTTTCTTCTTCTTTCTTTTCATAGTCTGGTGGTATTGACTTTGTGAGGAAGAATGTCCGTGTCTTGGGCGCGGTTAAGCCATTTTGAATACGTAGATAGGAGTAGACACATTATTATAAACCATTGTTTCGTAAAGATATAAACATTTTTTTGAAAAACCATAACAATGTAATTTGTTGAAATAAATAAATAACATTTATTTATTTTAAACTGAGCTTTCGAATATAAAATATTCCTCGTCAGAGAGTTTGCACAATCTCTATCAACACCTCTCCTGAGTCGACACTGCTTGATTCCAATGGCAAGCAGTTAAAGACGACTGGAAACAATGTCGAGATAAGGAGAGTATATATATATATATATATATATATATATATATATATATATATATATATATATATATATATATATATATATATATATAAGTTACGAAGTTTTATTTTTGTTTTTACTGGCAATAGACACAGAGCTGTTTTAAAAAGTATTTTCCTCTTCCTAAGCAGTAAAAAAATATTGCATTAAGTCGTCTTTAATTGGACGTGTCATTATTTTAATTTTTTGTATATATTTATTAGTTAATTTTTACGTACATGAAAGTAATCAATGGGCATGTGTTTATGGATATAAGCCGCATCAGCATTGCTAACCTGGACAAGGATGATATATATATATATATATATATATATATATATATATATATATATATATATATATATATATAATTATTTTTATTCATACAGACATGTACATAAAAACGCTACACTGGCATGTCGATGTTATCGATAAATAGTTATTAGAAACTAAGATCTTATAAGGCGGAAAAAGTCTGATCTTTCACTCAGGTGGTCATATTAAGAAAGAATAAAAGTAAGGGAAAAACAAAAAGCCAAATTCAAAATTCTAAACTGAGAGGTCACATGATCAAATTCAAAATAATTGAAATGAAAACCGTTTGTAAGCTTATGTGAGAGATAACAGATTGAAAGGTTAATCTATTTATAATACATTTTCAAGGTCTCAGATCGTGAGGTTAGATGGCGAAGGGGTGTAAGTAAAGAGGTAAGAGTGGGGTGGTTGCTATGCCGAGTTTAAAGGTTTGGACGAAATGTATGTGAGAGGGGGAGAAAAAAGTGGATCGACGGACATTGAGGAGAACGAGCCGAGTTTATCTTTCTGTTTTTGTGGTAAGAGTAGGGGATGTCAGATAATGTTAACTGTTTAATTTAATTTATATTTTTTATTTGATTTTTTATTTTATTTATGTCTAAATAGAGATAAAGAAAAATAAATAAATAAATAGTATTAATAATAATAAACACAATAATTATCACTCACTCCATTTCAACTCTATTATAATGATAATGATAAAAATAAAAATAAAATTATAATAAAGGCACCAATGATAAAAATAATAAAGACAACACTACTACTACTACTACTACTACTACTACTACTACTACTACTACTACTACTACTACTACTACTACTAATAATAATAATAATAAAATAATTATAATAATAAAATAATAATCATAATGATTATAATAATAATAAAATGATAATAAAATGAAATAAAATTATATTAAATATACTAAAAGTAGCAATAATAGAATAAAAAAGCAAAAACTAGCAATTAAGTAAAACCAATAGAAATTTAAGAATTTACAATATACATATATGTTTGGTTATAAAGACTAAACGGTTAATAAGTTTCTTAAGTATAATACGATCTGTTTATTAGTCAAAATAATTAATGAATAGATAAATAAAAAGATAGATAAAAAAGTGAATAAAAAGATACACAAATTAATTAATAAATAAATGATTAATTAAATGAATAAACAAATACATAAATAAATAAAATAAAATTAGTAAATCAAAGAGTGAATGAATAGTTAATGAATAAATTGTTATAAGACCAGTTGAAATCCTGTGTATGTATACTTTACCAGTATTACTATATATATATATATATATATATATATATATATATATATATATATATATATATATATATATATATATATATATATACTTGTGTACACCCTCAGTCAAAAGTGTACATTAGAAACATTATTATAGCTACAGCAGCTAAAAGCAAAAATATTATTAACTCTAAAAACGAATTTATCTCAAATTGCAGACACAAACGAACATTTAAATACATAAATTTCATTATTCCCTACCAGCGAACGACCCCTTAAATTCTATAATTTGTTAATTTTTTAACTTTTAACTTTTGCAACCTTACAAATAACCATCCAAATAACATAGCGTATCCTCACCTGTACACCTAATAACTTTATTAACCCATAACACTTAATGTAAATTGAGAACTAATATTATTCTCTTCCACTCCACTAATCCTCATCCGCTTCTACTTCAACACTCTAATTCCTATTTCCCTTTTTTCAAGTATTGACCAACCCTCGTACACACTCATCCATTGCTTTTTTATCTCCCTTGTATTCGAACCATCGACTCACTTAGGTTACAAAATTCAACCAAATCCTACCCCATAATCCTTACACTAGAACTCAATTGCTGCAAGCAGACTAACGCTGTTCCCAATCATGACTTCAGTTATATATTAAAGTATCTTATTTAGTCATACATTAAATATTTAACTAACTGAGAATTCTTTAAAGTCTTTATACATAACATTCTTAAATACTAGTTTTTGTCCGAATTATTACATAGTAAACCCGTAAATTCCAAATTTCCAATGATCTGAATCCTAATTTCCCAATTGGAACCCTTTTAAACTTTCTGAATTATATATAAGTTTGTATAAAAATCCCTTTTAATTACGGGAACCCCTTTCAAAACTACCTACTTACTGACCTGAATCACTTCTGTTTTTAGCTTATGATAACCCTACCCCAACTCGCTCCGGTTTATTGCTTACTAGCAATGAGCAGTAGCCAAAAAAACCCTTCCCCTTCTCTTCTCTCAGCATCAGCCATAGTTCATTTAACTAACCCTATCACCCACCTCCTTTATCTGTTATCTTTACCACTTCTCTCACTTCTTTACTTGGCCTTGTCTCCAACAAGAGCTGTCGCTGTTCTTAGACTCAATCGAAGTCACTACTTAAATTCCCGACTGCCTGCGTTTTATATACACATTTTTAACTCAACTTCTGAAAAACTACTTTCATTCTCGGTCCACGGAAGTATTTTAAAATGCCCCTAATATATATATATATATAAAAATTAGTTTAATGTATTTTATGTAATATATATATATATATATATATATATATATATATATATATAAATGTTCATAGAATCGCTGTCGTTTGCAAAGCAGCATTGCTCTCAGCAAAGCTTTACCAAATGATGACTCTAGGGTCAGGATTGGTTTCGGAGCCGAAGCATCATTATTTTTGCCCAGAGCGTCCAAGTAGTATCCCAGGATACTATCATGTTTTGTTGGATTATCGTAACTCTGTGGTGGGCTTGCCATGTCAACGTCTACGCCGTTAGAGCCTTATTTTGTATTTTTGATATGCATTTCTTCTTATCTAAAAGTAATTATATATATATATATATGTATATATATATATATATATGAGAGAGAGAGAGAGAGAGAGAGAGAGAGAGAGAGAGAGGGGGAGATAAGATGCAGTCTGTTGATGTTGGATACAGACCATCTATAACCATATATATTTTGAAACTAAATTACCCATGCTACTTAGATTTCCATCGAAGAATTAACAATGATATCGTGGTATTTGTGCTTCAGCCGGATAACGCTATTTCATTGTATTTGTAACTTGAAAATGGAGATTGACCCCAGGGCACTATTTATTCTTAAACTGCATTATTAAGAGTACCTGGACAAGTATATTATACTTTGACCAAATGTAGTTACAGCATTATCGCTTGCACTTCAGATAGAAAATCCGATGTTTTTGATTTATAATTTCAACACTATTGAAATGTTAATAAGGGCTTGAAACAGGGTATCCCTAGTAATATATGCCTAAGTATTTATACCTTTTATTATGTTTCTATCATATGATTTATATAATAAAAGTGAACATACCTGTGTCCGGCCGTAGTCGTTGTAAAGTAAGAAGGGCATTTCTCTGTGCCTCGTTTTTCTGCTGACGTCACAGTAATCGGTCATAGGAAGTTAAACAAGACACTTCGAAGGGAACTGTTACACACTACATGTAGACATATGACGATGGTAATTTCTCTATTAAACTATTTCATCTTTGATCTAGTAACTGTCTGGTATTTAAAAAAGGCTACTGATGGTTTTGTTCATGTCATTTTCACGGTGGAATTTGGATAGCGATTTTAAGGTAAACTGATATAAAAAAACGTTCAGACTAAAATTCAAGATGGTTGACAAACCGGTCTTGATAGGAAAATCTTAAATAAAAAAAGTTTGAAATATTTTTTATACAATAACAAGTTTGTATAAAATAAAACGTTTTGTTTGTTCTGAAAAAAAGCTCTCATTTAATTTTTAAGATATATAACATTGAACTTTTATGTCTACGTGTTGACACCATTTTTTTTAACAATATCTTAGCAATAAAATATTATCGACTAGAAATTCTGTTAAAACTTCAAAGTGTAGTATCTGTTCTGATACTACAATTTATCTTTTTTGTCCCCAGTCAGTGAATGAAAACTCCTTCTAGATTGAGATAATTTTAATTTTTTGTCCTAATCCGGAAGTCCTCTTTTTAAGAGCTGGATTATTTCAAAATTAAAACAAAACGCTTCAAAAAGAAAAGTTATTACACGCCAACACATGAACACATGACTATGGTCATTTCTGTCTGAAATTATATAATCTGTGATCTAGTAATTGTTTGGTATTTAAAATAAAGATGCCGATGATTTTGTTCATGTCGTTTTCATGGTTGGAAATCTCATCGTGATTTGAAGGTAACACTATAAAAAACTCATAAACTAAAATTCAAGATGGTTGACAAACCTGTCTTTATAGAAGAGGCTTAACTAAAAAATACTTGCTTTTCTCTAAAATTTGAAATATTATTTACATAATAACATTTGTTCTGATACAAAATTAACTTTTATGCTTATCCGTCGACGTCATAAAATAATATCAACTAGAAATGTGGTTAAAACTTGTTTTTTTTGTATAAAAAACTTTATTTTTGTGCCAACATGTGTGTAATAAAATTATGAAACAATTCAAATATGTTTTAGTACTAGAAAAAAACAATGATTAAAACATTGAATTTAATATATATATTTATAAATAAAATTTAAATTTTCAACACATTAGGAATTTTGACCCCTAGAGTAAATGTGGTACCGTGGGACTAATGATTCTAGCAAAGAGCCGGATAGCCAGGAGATGACCAATGACATTTATTCCCCACATGTTGATGGCCTTGTACCCGATTTGTTTAAAATTTAAATTGTATTTTTACATGTTTTGCAATAAAATAATTAAAAGTGTAATATCTGTTTTGCTACCACACTTCGTCTTTTCTGTCTTCGGTTAGTAAAGGTGAATGAGAAATTATTCTAGACTGAGGCAATTAAAACTTTTGTCCCAATCCAGAATGCCCCTTTTTGGTAGCTTGATTTTCCTCTAATTAAGAAAACGAATTTCCTTCTAACTCTCTCGTGTCCCTGTGGGGAGACAAGTAAATAGAAATAGTAAATAAAAATCCATGAAACAGCGTAATGTTTATTTATTTTAACGCAGCAATAACACAACTTAACTATTCATTTTGAATTCTTGTTGTTTATTTAATTTATTTTGAATAAAGTGTAAAGTATTAGATGCAATGCCATAACAATATGTTGTGATGCTTCTTATCAATTTGGTTTAACCTTTGCTGAACTGGGGCAAGTGGTAAGAAATTATACGCGCAGCCATTCCGACTAGAGATGACATCATGATGACAATCGTTGACAACCAGTGAAATGAGGCGACTATTAAACTTTCTTGCACTGCTATTCAAATTAGTGCGCTTAAGATCAAAGTGTAGTATCTGTTCCGATGGATACTGCACCCCATACTGGTGTTGTCTTGGCCTTCGGGGCTTGATTTACGCCGGTCAATGGGTCTGTCCTGTGTAGTTCGAGGAGGTCCACCTTCCCAGGCTTTGCCTCCCCTCTTTGGGGAGGAGTAAGTTTATTGCTTACTGCCTGAGGTGCCCCTACCGGGGAATGCCGACGGGTCACATCTTACTTGCGGGAGTAAGATAAAAACTGGCCTTGTGCCTAACTCCTGGAGAGGAGTAAATCAATACTCTTATGGTTACATATATTCTATGTATATAACGTTTTATCTGTTGGCTGACACTCTATTGGCAATCTCTGACTTTTTTCATCGACCATCTCCTTTTCATCTTGCATGCAAAAAGCTTATATATATCCCATTCTTATTGTCACACGTATTGGTCTCTGATTCATCTATAATAAACCATTGCGTGTTTTTTTTTGTCCACCACTCCAATGACATCATGAGATCATAAGATCCTACCAGATATTTGCTTAGTAAATTTCCAAGGCCAACTATCGTGTCTGGCTCATGCTATTCATCTATCATTTAATATTCGTATATATACTAATATTTTATGGTAATCAATTCTAATGGAGTCTCAACGTTGCTTGAAAGTATTAATATTATTATTACACTTTTCTCTTTCTTCTTTTTCTTCTTCTTTTGTTTCTTTTTCGTTCTATTTTTTCTTTTATTTACGTTTTCTATTTTTCTTCTTTTTATTTTCTTCTATTTTTCTTTTTCGTTTTTTATTACTTTTGTTTTTTTTCTTTTGTGATGAGAAAAGAAAGTGTTACTTAGACTTACACATTAATAGTTACTTAGTCTTACACATTAATAGTTACTTAGTCTTACACATTCATAGTTACTTAGTCTTACACATGAATAGTAAGTAAGCGAAATTTATTGGGTGAAAAGGAGTGCGATGCATTGTGGGAACTGATTGGGACATAAAATGAAAGTGATGCCGACATTCTGTAAGCCAGTTGATGGCATTACAGTGCGAAAGGAGGCATTGAAAGAAAAGAAAAGATCAGAGAGAAAAAGAAAAGAAAGCCAAGAGGAGGAAGGGAGATACAGAATAGGAGAAGTGGAAAGGAAGAGTCAGGAGAAAAGATACAACGAATGCGAAAAGAAACAACAAGGACAAATTATTTCGGATTTTACCACGGATATAGGGAAATTGCATTTGCCCACTGTCATTCTCAAATCCTTTGATTCGCACGGGGCATAGTGGCATGGCTAACTAAAGTAGTGTCTGACTGCAAGGTTGCAGCAAATCTCTGATTTTCTGAGTCTGATACTCTTTTCTCAGGATGTATTGGTTCTCTAAATGGAAATGTAAGAAAGATATAAGGCTGCTGATGAGATGATCAAGTTATTGTTATAAAATACTTTTACAGATGGGATTTTACAGCATATAGAAATTTAACAGACAAGATGGGTGGGCAAATCAGTTGATATATAAGTGAAAAGCACAAGCGATTAGCAGTATCAACAGAATTCGAACAGAGGAGTGCAGAAAAATTTGTTAAGCTGACATTCATACATAGGTTCCCGGATCGGACAGCAATCGCACTTCAGCAGCTGCCAACTATAATAACAAAGAAAATTAGCGAGCCTATAAATGTCAGCAGGATGCTATCCGCTACTAAGATACGGTGATCACAAGAATAAGGGCTGTAGCCGAAAGTCGAACCCTAAATACAAAAATTGACTAAACAATATTAAGCAGACATTATTTTCGGTGTCGCGAACAAAATATAAAAATAACAAGGTGACACCAAAGCCTGCTATGAAATGTTACAGATGCAGTGAGAAGGGACAATTAGCTAGATTGTGTCCTCAGGGACAAGGAGAGAGATTTTGCATACGTAGCTATCCGTTGTATGAACAACTGCGACATTAAATCTTAGCAATTGTACAAGCTATAGTAGAAGGAAGGAAATCAGTAGTCATTGTGGACTGGATCCATCACAACTCTTATGGAAACTCTGTGTGTGAGAAGTTGGCGTATAGATTGGATGTAGAACTTATCACTGTAACACTTTCAATAAATGAAGTGCAACTCGAGATAAAGGTCATGGTATGGATGTTGTTATTAACATGGCTGCCATTGACAAATTGGGGTGTGTCACCATTAACTGTGTACAATTTTGCAAGACATAATGTGCTGCGAACATTTCTAAGTGAGGAGCAAAGTGAATTAGATATTAAAGATAAATATTTTTGTGCTGAATTTGATAGCGAAAATGAACGAGTGTGATTATATAGACACGTACATCTACATTTTATATATATAGAGAGAAATAATTCATTCTTTCTGCATATACAATATCGTATATCCGTAGTAATGTTAATGTCTGTAGAGTTGCGCCCAAGAATTATTAAAGAATACAGTGACCATAACTGAAACTTTCAAGAAGAGAAAGTAGAGTTTGAGTAGGAGGTAGATAGGTAGATTGAGGTAAGTATCCTGATACATTATAAGTTTGACTTATATCTCATTAGAGACGTTGTACACAAAGTAATACGAGCTTGTCGGCGATACCAATCGATTGATCTTTCGCCAAGTACGCATGAGGTCGGTGAAATTCAAGTCGTAAACAATTGGGAAATAATGGCTATTGACGTCAGTTATTACCGAAACAAAACATACTATCGGCAGTTGATTGCGTACACGGCAGATTAATCATACATCGAGCACGTAGGGGAAAAAGGGAAGCAGCTGTTGCACCTCTGTTAAATGAAGTATTCTTGAAGAGCAGTCCAATTCAAGCAATAGACAATAGTACAATATTCAAGTCAGAGCCAATAGAATGTAAGAAAGTACTATAGGACTTCATATAAAACTGGTATAAACGGCGATATTTCAGTACGAGTATAGGAATCGACTTTTCATTGATTCTGCAAGACGTCAGCCGTCTCGGGAGTCCAAGCCAGACTTTTTTATCCATCGCCTTACTTCTCCCTCGAACAATCTCCTGACTGTTGCCGGCATCGAATACTCCGCGACACAGTTTTACAGCTTGTCAGTCTCCTTGCCCTCCGCCCATTTCCACGTCGCAGTCCATTTATTTCGTTGCCGGTCAGGTTTCCCTAAAAAATCGTGTTCTTCGATGATAAGTGCTGGCGCAGCCGCTCAAACAGAAACTGGCTCATCATGAAATTATACGTCCCCTGACGTTAAGATCGATACTCCGCCTAGATATTTAATCGCGTCTATCTCCATCAAAGAGTTTGAACCCAAGCGAGTCCCCAATTATTACTAGAACCTCAATTACAATCGCACGCTCACTCTCCAAAAAGGCGGCACATAGCTAGTGTTACCTAACCATTTTCCCGAACAATCCAGAGAGGTGTTGCCTTGATTATCACATCGGTAGCAACGTGCACCATCTTTGCGATTCAGGGTTTCGAGCTCTCCCTTTGTCGAGCGAGACGATCCCTAGGTAAGTGGTTAATTCCACCCCATATAAACAATTTATCCTAGTGTTCTTTGTCTAGATTTCCTTGGTGTGTACTGGCCTAACATATGCCGTTATTAATACAGGTCCAGGTAGGTCATCTTTCAATATAGCTCTCGCTCGTGCCGGACGCTGAGAAGAAGCTCGTAGGAGCTGTCGGGCATGGTCGGACAACCCATGGACGAAGGCTGTTTTGAGACCTCGATTCATCATACCATCGAATGGCACAGAAAGCTTCTGCAGGTCTGCCAGGAAAACATCTACGGTTTCACGCGGATGCATTCAACTTGCCCAAAACTGCGTGTACGCCGCATAGGAGTTCAGGGTTAACGTTGTAAACAAAGCTTCCTTTATAGAAACATAATCCCCCTTTTTTATTACCCAATTGTCAGTAGACCGCAAATACACCGTCTGTCAAACGCATGGGGATTATGCATTCTATTTTATTCATCGAACGCAACCGACACATACGCTCAGCTGGATTAGCTTGGGTTCGCACCGCTGAATTCCGGTATTAGCTTCATATACAACCTTATCTGCCACCACGACCCTGGAATAGTTTGAAAGAAAGGAACCCACAAAAAGGTCCGGAACAATATTCTAACTGTGTGCAGAAACTGCGTAAACATCGTTATTCCAATTATTTCCATAGTTGGTTCAATTTATTTTATAACCGTTATCGATATTCCCACTTCTTTCGTCCTCTAGTTCTTTCAGCCCTACGCTTCAACACTCGCTTTTATAAGTTTACTTGGCCGTTATGCAAATTACGTTCCAGGCTTTCAAACATGCCACAGGCGATTCTTTGTCGCTTACGTCAGAGGTAGTGACCCTGTCAATTACAGCATTCAATGAATAATATTCCTGCACCCCTTGGCACATACTAGTGTACATTTTGGGGTTTTACACCACCCTCATCAATGATGGACAGGACATGTTCCAATAAATTCCTATTGGATAATCCACCATCCAGTTCTCTATTTGGCTCCACCTCTAACACTGTCAACTCGATAACTCTAATCATTAAATTTGCACAGTTGCCATCTTGATAATTTCTTTATCAAGTTTTTTACCTCAATTTCAGACAACAATTAATTCGACCACCCATTGTCTTTTTTACCGTCGACTTGAAAACCAGATGGCTATTTTTTATGGTTTGAATTCCTTTTAACCAAGTAGCAACCTATCTGTGACGGACTCCTTGGTTATATTTAAACAAGACATTCAGGTGCCCAATTCCTGAGCTGAATACAACTTTTATACCGATTGTTATTCTTGGTACAACTGGTGATTTCAGATAGCTAAGAAAAAGACCTGGTCTTTCCAAAATACAACTGCCTGTTGAGTTGAGCTATCTCCATGTCACAGTTCGTCCCTCTCCCAGGGTGCCCCCTCTACTGGCGTGGCCAGACACCATTCATCAATCACCTCACCGCTTACAGCAGCGGAAAATGTTGGGAAATAGGAAAAAGCAGTTATAAACTTTTCATTTTTGTTTAAATAGAACTGTTATTGGCCAAGTCTTCTGTTTGATTCCTACTCAAGCGCTCACAGTTTTCTAAGAATTTTTGTAAAGAATATTTGGTTATATTTTTACTTATAAGGTTCTAGTTTACATCTAGAGTGCCATGAACTACAGAATAGCATATTACTCGGGAGATCGAATTTAACGGAGTGTCTACCTGACTATATGGTATAAGTATGAACTGTAAGACCGATGGATCGTGTGGAGAAAAAGGAAAGTGTAATTACCTGGCCTATGCTAAAATTAGAGTACCAAAAGACTGAGAAGAAAGAGACATTTATTGAGTTTTGGGACGATAACATGAAAAAGATGGCAATACACTGTCAGTGATTTGTTGGTATTTCAGTGAGAAGAGATGAAGTAAAATAAAAGATGACAGAGCAAAAGAAGAGAAAAGAAAAAGGAGAAAGAAGAAGAGGAGGCGAGAGTGAGAAAGAGCGAGGGATCGAGATAGATAAATAGAGAGAGGAGGAAAGAGCGCGAGGGCGAGAAAGGAAGAGGCAGGGTTACCCCTTTTCCAGTTCGCTCCTTTTTATTCTTCGTAATTTTTTCTACTTCCTCATTCCTTTTTTATTATTTACTCATTCTTGTCCCTTCCTGCTTCTTCGTTTTAGTTGCCCATCCTTCCTTGTTCCTCTTTCGTTTCGTCTCTTCACCCTTTCTTCTTTTTAGCTTCTTCTTTTCTTCTACGCCCATTCTCTTTTGTCTTCGTTTTTCCTCTCGTTATTTCCTTACATTCTTGTCCCACCCCCTCTTGTTCTTTCTATTTTCTTTTTCGTTTTCTTCGTTATTTATTTTCATTTTGGCTCCTCACTCATGGCTTTTCCTTTTTCTTTTTCTGAGTTCCCCTCCATTCTCTGTTGTTCATTCCTTCGTCTTCTTCATTCCTTCGTCTTCTTCATTCCTTCGTCTTCTTCATTCCTTCTTCTTTGCATCCCCTTCCCCTTCACAGGTGGCTAGCCCCGAGCATAACTGTCATCCAAATCTCACAATAGCTGGTGTATTCTTATTTGTTCATCAATTCAACAGTCATGAATTCAGTTATTAACTGACCGATTCCTTTTTGAACTTCGATTTCAAGAGGTTTCTTACTTTATTGATAACGACAATCTAACGGCGAAAAGGCAGCTCGCCTCGCTTCAAACTACAGAGCGAGAAGCAAGCAGTTGATAGTTAAGTCGAAATGCAAAACGAATGGGCAATAGATACTGTTCCGGACTATGGAATCGGCTAAACCGTGTTGAACTCATTCAGATCGATTGAAACGGTATTAACTCATCTCTCTTCAGCTATGGATATAACATCAACGTTTTCAATGGAAGTTCTGTTTCGCCATTACAGAAGAACCCCCAAAATGGTGATATGCAATAAAACGGACAAACAGAATCTAAAATATTTCAAGTGAGAAGATAATGTTGTTACACTCTATTATGTTTGAAAAAATCGTTAATAATTATTCTAATACACCGTAATTAAGAATTAACTGAATAAGTTACCTATCTATCACTTTATTCTGATTAAACTACTCTTTAATATTTCTTAATATCTCTCTGAACATTTAGAGAAAATGCAACTCTCTCTTTTAAGCGTTTCCATCTAATTTATAAACGTGTCTCTGCACACCACAAACACGTATGTAGATGGCAACATGATGAGTCTCTTTATTGTATGTTAGCTATTAGGATAGCATAAAAGTAAAGAGCATTATTATTTTAGTTATGCAAGGAAAATGTGTTAACAGATGTCAGTGGTTTATGAATTTTGAATGAAATCAAATTAGAATAAATACTTGTATTCAATTAAACTAAATAGATTTATTTCAATATAAGAGACGCGTGTATGTCTCTTTCTGTGTATAAGTTGAATATATGTATGAACGTGAAACTTTCGAAGAATACCCATATTTATGCGAATTACCATACAGGAAACAAACATTCTAAACAAACCTTCTGGTATCAGATCGGGTAACATAGGTTATATATATATATATATATATATATATATATATATATATATATATATATATATATATATATATAGAGAGAGAGAGAGAGAGAGAGAGAGAGGCAAAAATGCCTTCAAAAACCATGTATTAGATGCGAGTAATTAAATCAAAAGAAAAAGAAAAATATTTCGAAACATTTAACAAAATATTTCAAAATACCTTCCGTTTTTTTTTTTCTTCATCTTGATTTTTTTTTAGCTGATATTTCGCTTGACAAAAACGAGCTTCGACAGAGCCAAGACAAATAAAGGTATAACCTTTTTTTCCATAATTTACTTCCTGGTGTTGGTGAAGTGTCACGTCCGGTGTTGTGGACTATTGTTGAAAATGTCTGTTTTAAATAGAATAGAACTTGATTGCGCATGATCGCTGCGAGTTATAAATTAGGAAAGTTCATTTTATAAAGCATCTTTTGAAAGTTAATATAAATATAGAGGCAAAAATGCCTTCAAAAACCATGTATTAGATGCGAGTAATTAAATCAAAAGAAAAATAAAAATATTTCGAAACATTTAACAAAATATTTCAAAATACCTTCCGTTTTTTTTTTCTTCATCTTGATTTTGTTTTAGCTAATATATATATATATATATATATATATATATATATATATATATATATATATATATATATATATATATAGTTAAAGTAACACCCTCTAACCCATTTTCAGACAATAATTATTTCGGACACAACGGAGCTCTTATCCAGCCAACATGGATTTTAGAAAGCTTCACACGGTATTCCCAATATATATATAAGCATCGCAGATAATTTAAGGTCCGCCATTATTGGATAGAGCGGGTGCGTGTGAAAGGTTACCTAAGTGAGTAAGATACCAATGGAGAGGGGAATCAAAATGAAAGTGAACTTGACTATCTTCGGAGCAGTCATTAACAAGACTGCCCCTTATTCTCTGAAAATGTTTTTCGAGGTTGTTGCGCTAAAATCTAAACTATTTCCTCCGTACGCTAAATTACTGTTAAAGAGTGGGCGGATATTTAATGTTTGATATTATTAAATTATTGTTATAATATTTTAACAGTAATAATTATATTATTATTACTTGTTTCTATTTAAATATAATTTATTTAGTTATTTATTGGTTTTCCGTTATTTTTCAACCATGTGCGTTTTATATAATTCGTGTCAGCTGTGATGTAGGGGGACAACTTGTTGTAATCTAAGGTGATGAGAGTTATCTCCATTGAAGGGGTTCATTATTATTTTAAAAATATTTTTTTATTTGGGTTGTCTTGACTTTCTTATTTATTCGTATTTGAAATTTTCTATTACTTATCTTGCATAAACGTGTCCCAGTGTGCATTCTATTAAGTCCTGCATACACGTCAGATGCAAGCGGGTGTTCACATTCACAACCAACGCGTACCCGCAGACATATAGCACACATGTACACATATATGTTATTATTAGTGTTTGTTATTGATTAGTTATCTTATGTGTACTTATTGTGTCTGTCGTATGTGGTAAGACTAAAAAGATGCAATTGAGTTCTGCTCTGTTATTTATTTTGGGATGAAGTTTTCTTATCAATAGTGATTTCTTAATTGTGAGGTTGCCTAAGTCCCTTTCTGTAGCTTGCATGGCTTTAATAGGGTTGTGGTTTCGCGATACCATTTTCCGGAGTGATGACGCTTTAGTTATGTGTTTTTATGCACATATGCAATGGTCTCACTGTGTTACCGATGTAGAATTCATTGTATATCGCACATTGTATTCAGTATACTGTATATGTACGGTTGTACAAGCCTGTGTTGTCGATGAGTCAATTTAGTAAAGTGCAGTGGTTGTTGTTGGATGGTGTTTTGGGTTTGGATAGGTGTTTCCTTAGTGTTGGTTCCGAGTGTGTAAGTTGGATATCTAAATGTTCTTTGCGGAGAAAAATATAAACCCCCTATATTATAGAAGTAAGAATTCAGTGAAGTTCTTTACAATACAATTGTGTTTCCGATCTTAAATTTTCTCTCCCCAACCCCCTCTCTCTCGTTATATATATATATATATATATATATATATATATATATATATATATATATATATATATATATATATATATATATATAACGAAATGTCTGTGCGTGTGTGAGTGATCTTTGTGTGTTCTATATAGAAAGAAGTTTCGAAAATCTACATAAAATCTAAATGTGTATTGATGTGTAAAATTTACCGGGGAAGACAATGGAAGTGTTCCCGAATCTCTAAGTGACCCACTAAGAGGGATACCGAGGCATAGTTCTGTTAAAACTTCAAATATATCCTATGTTTATAAAATTTTAATCCTATGTATAAACCTATCTGGGAAAGACAATGAAAGTAGTCCCGAATCTCTTACTGTTCTTTTTACCTAGGGGAACTATAGGGGTCAAACTTACTTTTAAAACTTCAAATATATCCTAATTTGATGGAATTCATATCATGTATAAAATAATCCTAGAATTTCTATGTTACAATCTATGTGCCAGATTATTTACGTGCCCCTATCTCTAAGTGATCGATATGGAAATACCCTCCTTTAAAACTCTAATAGTACATTAGATTTTAATGATATTTAAACCATATGTATAAGACATTAATTCATAGAATGTTGCAACATTTTAGATTCTATCGACTATTGTTGTAGACCCGTGCTAGGGGTCACAAAGATAACAACCACAAATTGTAACAGGTTAAAATATACAATGTATTTATTCATAGCAATACAGTAACGCCACTAAATGTGGTAGGAGATGACCGGATTCCTACCATGCGGTAAAACATGAATAGGAATGTCCTCTGTTGAGTCTTTGCAACCATGGTATTTATTATAGATGGTTGCTTCCATTAGTTCTTCAATAGGGGTGATTTGTACCCCACAACACCCTCATCCCGAGCTTTTAATTCCCCTGGAATGATCGTATAGCTCTTTTTCCTGGGATTGATCTCTATGGGATCGATCCTTTTTCTTTTTCTGGAAGACCGGCGTTGTTCGGCTGCTTATGGTGTTACCAGGTCGAACGTGTCATATATATGGTCCATTACTTCTTGTTCAACAGGAGGTTGTCTATCGTCATCAGTGACACGTTTCCGAATTTGGTTCAAATGCTTCTTGTGAGTGAATTTTGGACCTTCCCTGTTTTTCCTCGAAGTATTTCATTAAACTTAACTGCTTCTCGTCATTTTGTTTCTGTACTATCAATTGTTCTTCTCGAAACCTTTTTTCAAGTTCTAATTGTTGATTTTGTTGAAGTTTTATAATTTCCAAAATCTGTTTTGAAAAATCCTCCATTTTTTTTTCTATGACAAAAATGCGTTTTCAGAAACAAACCAATTCTTTCTCTATAGTACCGACTTTACAAAAAAAACTTTTACAATTTTTGTATCTGGTTATATTGACGAGTATTTCCTTAATTTATTTTTTCCTTGTGTGGCAATTTTCCACTAGAAAATAATTCAGCGTTTGTGTTTATACAGAAAAAAGTTTGACCGTTTTTTTTTCTTCAATTTTCTTTTCGTAACGTGTAAGTATTTAGTTCAAATCCTTGTTGAACGTACACTTTTTTTTTCTTTTACAAAGAATTAGTTTTTTTTGTGAAAAAAAAACGAGTTCATAGCATTTATTTAAATATTGGCCATAATTTCCGCTTTAAGTGCGTAACAGAATATCATATTTTCTCATTAACACAAAGTGTTATGCCGTACATGCTTGTCGAAAGTGTGTTTTTTTCAACGTGCCAGTCAGTCAGAGAAAAATTTATTTTAATCGGAAAAATCCGACGTAACTTTTTAATTTTGCGAATACTCGCTTTAACCAAAATAAAATATACTATCATTTACTTGCTGTATTTTCGTATTTTTTTTTCAATGCTAATGCCTTTTTAAGACAATCTTTTTAGAACGAACAAATTCTTTTTTTTTTTTGTACTTACTGAAACTTTGAGTCGTTTTTTTTTTCAGTTGTCGTAAATCCACGCCATTTATGAGTTCCGTTTTAACTTGTAGTTTAGGCTTCTTGTGGCTTTTTTTTTCAACAGCAAGATAAGAATTTTTTGACGACGTCTTTTGTTGTTTGACGTTTTTTTGTCGAATGATCCGGTAACTTTCTTGAGTAATCCTGATCGCGCGTTGTTGTGACTGGTATAAGTCAGAATCCTCACGTTTGTTCTTTACTAAATTTCTCGTCGCCAGTGTTGTAGACCCGTGCTAGGGGTCACAAAGATAACAACCACAAATTGTGACAGGTTAAAATATACAATGTATTTATTCATAGCAATACAGTAACGCCACTAAATGTGGTAGGAGATGACCGGATTCCTACCATGCGGTAAAACATGAATAGGAATGTCCTCAATATTTAACACCTACCCACTATAGGAGTATGTGACACAAGGTCGGAAAGTGTGATTTGAAAAGCCAGCGCCCGAGAACGTGAGCGCTTTAGCCATTAAAAATTGCCTGGACAGCCCCGTCGGCATTCCCCGGTAGGGGCGCCTCAGGCAGTAAGCTATCAACTTACTCCTCCCCAAAGAGGAGAGGCAAAGCCTGGGAGGGTGGACCTCCTAGAACTGCACAGGACAGACCCATAGACCGGCGGAATCATGCCCCGAAGGCCAAGACAACACCGGTCTATAGGGTGTAGTATCCATCGGAACAGATACCACACGTGGACTCTCACATAATAGGAGTGTCCTCGATATTTAACACCTACCCACTATAGGAGTATGTGACACAAGGTCGGAAAGTGGGATTTGAAAAGCCAGCGCCCGAGAACGTGAGCGCTTTAGCCATTAAAAATTGCCTGGACAGCCCCGTCGGCATTCCCCGGTAGGGGCGCCTCAGGCAGTAAGCTATCAACTTACTCCTCCCCAAAGAGGAGAGGCAAAGCCTGGGAGGGTGGACCTCCTAGAACTGCACAGGACAGACCCATAGACCGGCGGAATCATGCCCCGAAGGCCAAGACAACACCGGTCTATAGGGTGTAGTATCCATCGGAACAGATACCACACGTGGACACTCACATGATAGGAGTGTGCTCTGTTTGAGTCTTTGCAACCATGGTATTTATTATAGATGGTTGCTTCCATTAGTTCTTCAATAGGGGTGATTTGTACCCCACAACAACTATATTAGAAAGCAGAGCGGGAGGAGAAGATAATAAGAACAAGTGGAAAAGTACATAGTAGTGATCCTCATTCGATTTCGAACAACGTCGGGTCTTCCTGCTAGTAACTCATAAAAGTCGATATTCCTTAATGAAGCAAAATAAACTTTTGTTACATATCCATCTGAAGCAATATACTGTTGAAATGCAGTGTAGACATTGTTGCAAAGGCGCAAATGTTTATCCAATATGATTGAAAGAGGAATGACATAGGCTCAGCTATAACCCCATAATGAAGAGTAGACAGTTGATTGGTTAGCTTAAATACATGACATAAGAGAGTCAATCGATCCTTTTGTGTGTCAATAAACCTAACAGAACTCTAGCTGACCTGTTAAACACTTAGAGTTTACCATCTAACCCAATCACCCAGTGGACATACTTTCCTTTTCCGTGCCCATCAGCATAAACTCACCGACCTCGCGGCTGAATTTTCACTGCGATCATCAACATAGACTTCGTTATTCTGGTAGAGTAGGATGATAGTTTGCATCCTTAATCTTACAATGCCACTAGTTTACTATGTTGCGTTTTTATTTTTATTTTTATTAGAATGATGCTAATCCTAACGAGAAGTGGTTTAAAACGAAATTTTAATAAAACAATCTCAATAATTTATAAATACACAACGTTTCGGTCGATGTAACCTCTTACCTTCGACAGGTGCATCTTTCCGAACTTTTGGAAATCTTTAGGCCGAGCTCGAGAATTTTATTAAGTGAAGAAAGATTGTTCTCATTCCGTCAGCCATGATCGAATAGAAGTGATAATTTTTATACTATTCTTAGCTATTATCGCCTATAGTAAGAATTGAACTCTCAACCGTGACAAATGTCTTTTAGAACTGATTTTTAACCAACACCTTACCTGTTACGCCATGTGGAAAATTCTAATATGAATTTTTGCAACCTTTTAGCTGAACAGCTCCGACTTACTTTTACAAATCTTGCTGCAGATATGACATACAAGTCTATTGGCTTCTGATTCTGTATACCTACATTCTTCTTTCTGTTTGGCATTCGCGTATTTGATTTCTGTCATAGCATCTCATGTGACCCAGCAGACCAATTCTTGGCAGACAAAGTCTGCTACATAAACTGCACAATATGCCCGTGTGTCTAGAACGTTCGGCATAGACCGCTACCGCAAAACGAGTGTCCTTAACTACGCCCTTAATGCGTATTTTTGCTTGTTTCTCGAATGCTTACCATGATGCAATTCCTCATATAATAGCTGTTTAGGGAGTCTATCATCGCTCGTCCTAACCAGGTGCCCGGCACAGCGCATCTAATTACATATAAGACGTACTTCTATGGTCGACGCACCAGCTTGCTGTAGAACAGTGGTGCCTGGTGTAAACGATCGCCAGTTAATATTTAGGATCCTCTTGAGACATGTTTGATGAAACCTCTCCAGGGTGTGTAGGCATTAAGTAGTGCATGTCTCCGATGAATACAAGAGAATAGACAAGACAAACAATTCATACACACAATACTTTGTTTTGATTGTGATTGCTCGGTCTGACCACACGCGCTTTTCCAGATTACCGAAGGCTTTGCTAGCCTTTTTCAATCCTTAGCTATATTTTGTAATCAAGAGATCTATCATGGAAGAGGGTGCTGTCAAGATACACAACGATGTCGACTACACTTAATCTACCCCCTTGACGTAGATGTTGGGTTCAATATACTTGAGTTCTAGTGGACTGGTTACCATTATCTTAGTTTTCTCTAGATTGATGGCGAATCAAGTGGTGGTGCACGCTCGGAAGAAGAGGTCCAATATCACCTGCATACCATCCTAAGTGTGATCAACGAGGTTCGCATCATCGGCATAAAGGTGCTTCCGCACGAGCGTTTGAGAGGTCTTCGATTTTGTATTAAATAGAGAGAGATTGAATATCCTACTGGTGGTTCAAACACGTATCTGAACACCAATATTACAGTGCCGAAAAGAATAGGAGAGAGTAATCGCAAAATATATCGATAACAACGTCGGTGCAAGGATGCTACCTTGTTTAACACCGTTATCGACAGCTATTGGTTTAAAGAGTGCACTGTTTAGATGGAAACGTGTCTTTATGTCCCGGTGAAGTTGTCTCAGCGTTGTGACAAATCCTGGTGCGCAACTCATTTTACCGACAATTGTCGATGACACTGTTTCCGGTGTCAGATGCTTTCGTCAGGTTTAAAAACAAACTAACAGTGCTACCCGTTGTTTGATGCATTTTATCTGTCGGGGTGAAAATATAATATCCATTGTGTCAGGACCAACTGAAGAATACACCCATTTAGTTAACCGGTTAAACAAGAGCTTTGAAAAGACTTTACACACCGCTTTAAGAAGGCTTATCCCACGATAATTCCCACAAGCCGACTGTGCTCTTTTTTATTTCTATAGATATATCAGAATTGTCCTGTCCCATAGGTGTACCCATCCATATATCATATATCAGACGCTGGACTTCTGTAGCGGTTTTATCACCTCCAAAACGGAGAACTTCAATAGGGATGCGGTATTATATTCTTTAATCGTATCATGAATTTCAGAGACAATGGGGTGGCCAATCATCACGTGGTTGAAAGCTGTTGTCGTCTTTCAGGGCCGGTAATAATCAAGACAAACACTGGTATAATTAACGAAAGTGTATTAACAAAAGTATGTTACAGAAGTACGCGTCATGATTCTGGGGATATAACTGCCACCAATAGCTGTCACGGCGCTTAGTCATAACTGTATTTATTGTTTCTGAGCAAGTCCATTTATTCCTGATATAAGTAGATCAGATTATACCATAACAGCCTTATATGATATTTTCATCAACCAAGGACAGATTGTAGAAGAGATGTGTGAAATGCTCAGTCAACCGTTTCGAGACTTTTGTGGAGGGAGGACCCATCTTTAGATTTGAGTAGTACCATTGTTGAAAATTGATGTCCGAAAACCTCCCTAATGAGCTAGTAAATAGATTTGGAATCTTTCCTATCGTAGACATTTGCGTTCTTTCAGAAATATCAACCCACCATTGATTCTTCGTTTTACTTATACTGCGCTCGAATGACGATTTTTTATCCTTAAGAGCCTGTCGTAGAGATTTACGGTCTTTTTCGGGTGTGCTTAGGTATCGCTGGTACAGCTTGTTTTTCGTTTCCAGAAGCTTGTTAATATGCAAATGATTTTCAGCGAACCAGTTGTGATGTTTCCACTTTTTAGGACTAAAAACCTCAACGCTCGTCTTGTAGATCCTATTCTTAATTTGGTTTCATGTACCGTCAAACTCTATATTCTCGAACACATCTTGAACATCTCTACGCTCAGTTTATATACATCAAAGCGCTTGAGAACATTTACTCTTTGAGAACGAGACTTACGCATAACGCGGATCACCAGTTTACTACCATACAGTGCATACCTCTTGAAGCATACGAGTGGTAACATGATCGAATATGTGCTCATGCTTTGACCGTGGATGGACTCAAGTTACCTCATAGGCAGCCTTCAGGTGCGAAAAGCTGTTGCAGATGGCGAGCTCAAATTCAGAGTAGAACTGGAGGAGATGAAACTCATTGCCATTCACGCTCCCCACTCTATATTTATTTAATACAGTGTCGCATTTACATTGATATTAAAAGCCCACTTTTCCATTTCCTAGTATACCCAGTCGTGAATATGCAAGCGACTTCAGAAAGGATAACTGATTTGCATATTTATTTGAAAAACGAACTCTCATTAATTTACTATTCGTTTTTTCTGTTTTCTTATTGGATGATTGGTGTATTTAACTATTACGCACAGTTTTATTTATGCATATTTTATGTACAATATAATCTTCTACACTAATGAATGGTTCATTATAAATTTTCGAAGGCAACATGATGAGTTACATGCATGGACACATAATATTATTTTAATAATTTTTAATATATATATATATATATATATATATATATATATATATATATATATATATATATATATATAAATTTAGATAATAAATTTTGTTGTACAGAATAAACTTCTAAACTAATAAACCTATCATTATGAATTTTGGAATACATATTATTGGTAAACCGGTGAGTAACATAGGTACATGATTGTTTTTTAAACCTTACCACCCAAACTCGCACCTGCCTACAAAAACCTTTAAAATCAGTTAGATAAAAAAATTTAATAGAAAAATATTGCTTTACATCAAACATTGAGTTATATTACGTATTAATTTTTTAAAGAATTGATGCGCGCGCATGAGCGCCAATAATATGTATGTGCTTGGTAAAATCATAAACTATTGAACTTATCATTATGTATTATGGAATGTGTATTCTAGGCAACAGGGTGAGTAACGTGAGCACATTACCTTTTTGCAAAATTGACCACTTAGGGAGGGGGATTCCATAGATAACTTACTTTACATCGAAAGAAAGAAAAACACATTAAAATTTATATATACATATATATATATATATATATATATATATATATATATATATATTTCACCCCAAACAAGGCAGGTTGCCACTTTAGACGTAAGAGGCTACTGAGAATTAGGGAGTAGGTTTTGGGTTTAATCCTAAGTTGGGAGTTGTGCAGCGAGATGTCTGTTTACATTAGTTTAAAACTTCTGCATGTCGGTACAGTCGGGGAAACAGGGAGCTGGGAGGAAGTTCCAGAGTTCAGCAGCACGACGAAAGAAGCTGCCTTGTCAATGTCTTCAATGTATTTGTTCCAATTCATGTTACATGTGAATGTTAGGCCGAGTAGTTTGATTGTTGAACTCTCAGGTAGGGTGTTTTTTGCCATGGCAATCGGTGATTGAAGAGGTTTCTCGTAGTTATTGAAAGAAAGGAGCTTTGTCTTTGCGGCATTAAAAGTTACTAACCATTTATGACCCCAATCCACTACAGACTGGAGGTCACTTTCCATGGATTCAGTCATTGCCTCGGATATGTACGCGTCCGTGTTGCCTACATGACGAGAGTAGAGCGTGGTGTCGTCAGCAAATATACCTATCTCAGACTCGATGTCATTAGGGAGGTCGTTTATAAAAATCAGGAACAATAAAGGTTCAAGGATGGATCGCTGGGGTACACATGCATTTATGTCATGTTGCTTAGATGAACGGCATTAGAGGACAACCTGGGTCTTTCTTTTGCCGAGGAAGGATCTGATTATATCAAATATTCGTCTAGTAATACCATATGAATGAATTTTTAGGAGAAGCCCCTTTTGCCATACCTTGTCAAAGGCCTTGGATATATCAAGCGTTACTCCCCTAGATTCACCAGCCTTGTCCAGTGTATGATATATGCGTTCAGAGATTACCGTTAAGATATCCGCAGTAGATCATGCTTGTCTAAATCCATACTGGCGGTCAAAAGAAAGTTTCGCATTAACTAGGTGCCGGACTATCGCAAGATTGATTAATGATTCAAAGATTTTAGTAAAGATCGGGAGTAGGCTGATTAGACGATAGTTCTGAGGATCTGTTCTATCTCCAGAATTCTTGAAGACTTGTACCACAGAGGCAATTTTCCAGCTATCAGGGAAGCAAGATTCATCAAGGCATTTGTTGTAGAGTTTGGAGAGAATAGGGGCCAGTTCTACAGAGCATTTCTTTATCACTATTACCGGTATAAGATCAGGCCCACAAGCTTTGGAAGTGTCGATGTTTTTTATCATGACCCTGACCTGAGATGGGGTGATGACCAGGTTTCCAAGAGTGGCTTCAGTCCGCAATGGGAATTTAGTGAGATGGGGGTTTGCTAAGTCCAAAGTGGAGTTTAAGGCGAAACGTTGGGCAAGTAGTTGAGCCTTATCAGCTGCCGTGAAAACGACATCATTGTGGTTTGATATCGGGGGAATCGTATATATATATATATATATATATATATATATATATATATATATATATATATATATATATATATATATATATATATATATTAATGGTGTTCTACTATAGTATTTATAGTTATTGGTTTCCATATTGTATTTAATTTTATACCAAGTTTACTTAGGAGGCCGTTATCGTCCAACATATGCGCTGTCTGTTAAGACGTCCTACTTTCCACATTTCTTCTTTGTTTATGATTTTACTTTGTCTCACAAGGGCAGATTATTCTCCTTTTCCCCGCATATGTGCTCAGTCATATACTACTTTTCAATATCTCCACGTATTTCTGCTTTCCCATGTTCTTTCAGATAGTATCCACAACAACCGATGAAAGGGACATCAATTACAGACTTAAATCACAAGCAAGCTCGCTCGCTCTATCCATCGGAGGTATATTATCAATTAATGATAGACCCCACATCCAACAAGAATTTCAGGTCAAATTTTGCCAAATGAGAAAAAACCGAAAGCTTAGGATATCAGAGTTCAACTCCAGTATTAAACAATAAAAGCCATTGTCAACAAAAGTAAGTGCCAGCTTACTACCTTCGAGCAATTGGTGTTAAACAAAGGTCTTAATTTCGCCACAATCATCAAGTGGATTCCTTACCTAGATATGATAGCTCCAATTGAGAAATCAAAGCCTCCAAAATCTAATCACTCAAAGGAAATGATAATGATATCATATAATACTACCAAACCTAAGTTTGAAATTGTCAATTCGTCGGTAAATACTCATATTGAATGGACACATCTAAATTATATCGGATCTTTTTTTTTATCATCCATTGAACGAAGAAACCGAAGTGATAAATACATAAGTAATAATTGAATTAGTCTGGAATGCGTATTTAGCGAGAAAATAGAAACACATACTCGACGAATTCGCATCGCTGATCTATTGTCGAATTAATTAATTGAATAATTCGATTACATGGAATTCGTTTCTAATTTGTCATCTCATCAATAAAAGAAAATAATTTTCAAGAAAGAAAAATAATAAGAATGTAATTATTTACTTACAGGTGAGAATATATGAGAAAATACACGTCTCCCCATCTTCCAAGCAAAACTATGTTTTTGTTTCATTTTACTTCAGTCAAAGTTCTCAGAAATCAAGGGGACCATTCCTGGGGTTAAAACTTGATCTTTATATGAGATACATAGATATTCGAATATTCTATTAAAGTTCTCCTTACCTGTCAAACATTCAGTTGGTAATGAGGTTAAGAACATTAATTTTCCTTTCCCTAATTGACCAGTAAACTCTGTTATAATATATTGTTCTTGTGGTTTCTTGGTCTTATCGGATTCCAGGACAAGAATTCATCTAATCTGGTGGAGTATACAGCTAAGTGCTGCTAGTTAAGGTAACATCATTTGGAGAAAGTGCAACATTCCTCGTATGAATCAGTGCATAGCCATGTCGAGAGGATCTTATTTCGGTTTCGAATGCTATGTTATTTTGAATATTTGGTCAGGGTTTACTTGTACGGTGAAGTATCCTCATGTTAGTTTGTCCTGACAAACCCTTGAACAGAGAAACCGAAAACACTCGAGGATGGTGTCTAGTAGGTAATTCAAAGTATCCAGGAGTAATTCAAACTATCATATGGATATACAACAAAGTGTGATATCTCAATTATAAACTATTGCTAGAATAATTGACAAAACTGTTAGAAGGATCTATGTGGTATTTGTTAGATAAACACATACACCCATACACACGCACACACATACATACACATGTATAAAGAGTCATCATACTTTTTTTTTACTAATTAAGAAAATAAATACCCCCCCGAAAAAAACAAAAAATACTTTGATAATGTTTTTTTTAATAAAAATGGTTTGTTTGAAACGATAGATATTTTTTATGAAAAGTACAGGGTTACCCCCCAAAAAACGGGCCCCAAATCAAATTAGGCCCAGTTTCTTAGTGTTTCGTCCGAATGAAATGAATTTTGGGGCATAACTAGTTTATTACATTCACAACATCATATCAAAACACTAGGGTATTTGACCTTTTTTTCTCCGTTCTACAGCATGTGTTCTAGATGGACTCCTTTTAGCTTCGTTCATTTCTTGAGGCACAGAACGAAGTTGTCCATGACGTTCTTACAGACTGAATTGGGAATGGCTCTCATCTCCTCCCTGATGGCTTCCTTGAGTTCCGTAATTGTTCTGGGTTTCCTTGCGTACATTCTGTCCTTAAGATACCCCCAAAGGAAATAATCTGGGGGGCTTAGGTCCGGGCTATGGGGTGACCACTCAAAATTAGTCTTGAGACTGATCACTCGGCCTCCGAAGTTCTCTTTCAGCCAATCTCAGGACAGGTTTGAGGTGTGAGAACTTGCTCCGTCTTGCTGGAACCAGAACTTGCTCATGAGCGACAAGTAGAGAGTCTGGAGCTCACTCTTGAAGGTTTTGTGGACCTCCACATACCGCTGCTTGGTGACTGTCACTGCTGCGCCAGATTCTTCGATGAAGATTGGTCCGATGATGCCTCTGACCGAGATTGCAGCCCACACCGTGCAATTAGGAGACTGCAGGGGCTTGGTGGCTACTTCATTGGGTCTGGAGGACCCCCAGAAGACATTTGTCTTGGAGTTCGCCTTTCCGTCAAGATAGAAGTGGACTTCATCTGAGGTCAAAAGGAGGTTAAGGAAACCTGGTGTCTCCTCGATCTTATCGAGCATCTTGACTGCCATAGTGCTCATCTGCTTCTTGTCTGAGGCTGTAAGGGTCTGCAGCGTCTGTATTCTGTATGGGTAAGCCCTGATATTGTTCACCAGCACTCTCCTGCAAGTCTCACGGGAGATACCGAGGGACTGACTTCGCTTACGCACAGAGCGTTTCGGACTCTCCTGGAGAGACTCTCTCACACTTTCGACCAGCTCGGCTGTCCGCTTCTTGGGACGTGCCGAGTGGCTTAGACGGTTCTCACTGGCAGCGTTGAAGTTCTCCACGGTCCCATACTTCTCAAAGTGGTCCAACCAGTTCTGAATTCTGCTTTTGGGTGGAGCCTTTTCACATCCGAACTGCTGCATGAAACTGTCCTGGGTTTTCTTAAACGAGCCTGTCTTGTAGTAAAATTTAACACAGAGTATTCTTTGTCCCAACTCCCACTGAGGTCTTGGTGTACTCACGGTCGTTGATTCTGCCATGTCCTGTAAAATAAGGGCAATCGGTGAATAAACAAAGGAGATATCACATAAAGTGTACACGGGGCCCGTTTTTTTTTGGAGTCACCCTGTATTCTTCTTTGGGAAAATTTTCTAGAGGGAATTTCTTTGAGAATTAAAAAAAATCTTTAGGATATTTTTAAATATAATTTTAAGGATATTATTTTTTTTTTTTCGTGAATTTCTTCAAAGGCGTTTTTGGAGGGGTTTCTTCAAAAGTTTTTTTAGAAGGATTTTTTTATAACTTTTTATTAAAAGAGTGTATTGAAAGAGTTTTTTTTAAAAAGATTTCTCTTTTAAAAGGATTTTTTAAAAGTTATTTTGAACGGGTTTTTTTGTGTTTTAATATCTTATTATAAAATGTTTATTATATGTATTTATTATATATTTTATTATCAACTTTGTTTATAAGTTTTTTTTTGTTATTCTTGAGGGGATTTTTTTAAAGGAGATTTTTAAAGTGAATTTAAAGGCTTCTTACTTTTTGACAATTCAACGGTGTGATATTGATTTTAAATACTGTTTTTATGTATGTGTTTATGGATTTCTTATATATATATATATTTATGTATTTTGAATTTTTATACACTTACACGATGTTTTTTCTTTCACTTCATAGATATAGATTTATTTTTTAAATTTACTTTTAAGCCTACTAAATTTTTTAAAGCCCAATTATAATGAAGGGGACGAGTTGCTCCCTTTCACCTAGAAATACATTTTAAGCAGTAAGTTTTTTGTTTGCATGCAACAGCGATAAAAGATGTTTTTTTCCACGGTTTATCAAAGGCGTAAGCTACTGTCACCAATTATTGGGTTTCGCTACTAGAGTTGTTTTCGGTTTTGACCTTGTTGCTTTTCGTGATTTTCGTTTTTTGTGTTTTGTTTTTTTCGGCGTCGGAACCGAAGACGTAAGAGGTCGGTGTTCATCGTAAACTCGACGTAAATTAATAGATTCAGAAAGAAAATGTTTATTTTAAATACCCATGCTGCAAATATCCGTAAAATATACTAATATGAGCCCCAACCTAGTCAACATAGTATAGAGGATTGAAATACCGTTACTACCTCACACAGCAGGCGAGTCGCCATTTCCTAAAACAACATACCACAACGGAGGCTGAGAAGAGTCCACAAACTAAGGTCATGTGCTGTTCCCCTTTGTCGAATATGAAACCGACGGTACTAATGTTGTTCTGATCTTTTGTAATACATATATAAATAAATATCACGCTCTTATTTTTAAATTTTTCTTAATAATCAGGTACTCTTTAGAGGTTATCGCCCACTCACCTTACAAAGTTATATATATATATATATATATATATATATATATATATATATATATATATATATATTGAATACTTTAGATATATTGACGACATTTTAATTTTTCTTCCTGAAAACTCATAAATAGAAAATCTTAAAAATAAAGTAAACACGGTCAAACTCTCCATTAAGTTTATCTATGAAACATTAAAGAAAAATACTCGATAACCTTTCCGGACATACTTATAATAAAATCCAACAATGATCTAACCTTCAAAATGCATCGCTAAATTACACACAAAAATAAAATACATACATTTTTACTCACACCATAACAACAAAATCAAAACAGGCATTATAATCGGCCTCTTCCTACGTGCTCAGAATTTGTAGTTCACAATATCTTGACGAAGAATTCAAATGCATCATACATTCACTGAAAACATTGCAATACTCAACGTATTTCATATTAAACGTAAAGAAAAAAGACCTACAAATATATTCAGAAACAATAAGCAAAAATCATATACACTAGACACTTCTCTTATAAACAAATATCTTCCTTTACCCATCCATGCCAATAATACAATAGTTTGCAACACTCTAAATAAACTAGGAATTCCAACAATAAACGAATATGTTTCGTTTGAAAAAACAAAAACAAAAAACATTCATTCCATTTCATAAACGCATCACACATTTTGAATTCTAACGGCTATCTTTCGTTTGAAAAAAAACAAACAAAAGGCAAAAACATTATTTTCACGTCCCAGACGCACCAAATACTTTCAAATATTGTATTTTAATGTAATTTCTTAAACTCAATCATCCTGTAGAAAACTTGAATCAAAGACGAAACGTTGGGGAATATATAAATACTTTTGGCTTGTTTTTATGTTAGCCAGTACTTCTACTTTTAGGCCTAGTGTTTTCATTTCCATATGTATAATTTTCTTTAAGTTTTCTCCCTTGACTTTGTTGGAATCTCTTATTATCGCTAATCCATCATCTCTATATAGGCCGATATCTGTATTATCAAATATATTTGTGAGTGTACAAAAATATAAACACTACAAATAGAAATAAGGAAAACACTAATAGTAATCACCCGAATAGAAATGAAAAAGTTAGCAATGAAGAGAAAAGATGTGACTGCATGAATCGTACACTTTGTCCACTACAAAATAAATACCTAATCAAAAGTATTGTATACCAAGACACAATATTTGCCAAAGAAAGACTGACTAACAATAAGTACTACGTGGGTATGACCTCCCTAAATTTTAAAACCAGATATTATGAGCACAAAAGCACATTTAAAAACAGAGAACGTCGAATTAAATCAGCACTAGCAAACCACTATTGGGAGCTCAAAGAAAATGGACGCTCACCAATAATTGAATGGAAAATAATACGATAGGCCAGTCCATTTAGAAATTTAGACGACCCGCGATGATTATGTCTGAATGAGAAATTTTAAATCCTAAGCTTTAAAGACCCCCAAAATCTATGAAACTATAGAAGTGAGATAGCAAACAGCTGCCTGCACAGAATTAAATTTACCTTAGGCTAACAATACATAAATAAATAAATAAACAAACATATAAGTAAAAAAAGAAAAAAAAGAGAAAAAAACTAAATTAAACAAAAACCTAATAATTTAAAAACTAAAACCTAAAATAGAAATTCAAGGAACCACGTGTTAGCATTCATTCAACCATTATATTGACACAACAAAGAAACAGGATATGGGCCACTCTATAGAAAACAGAACAATAGAACAGGATATAGGAAGTAAAACTAACCGGACCTTTGTTCGTGGGAAACCCAACGATTGGCTAAGAGAACAACAAAGAATCTGATTAGTTAACTAGCTAGCCGTGTATATAAACAGACCCGGCAAAACTAACACCATGCATTTTAGCCTGAAGATTCCCCCGAGGATGAAACGCGGGAGCCTCTGTGTAGCTTAATTGTCATGAATATATGTTTATAGCTTACTATATATATATATATATATATATATATATATATATATATATATATATATATATATATATACTGATAGCTGCGAGAATCGTTTTTTTGTCCGGTTTAGAGTTTTGACTTGCACTTGTATACAGTGCTGGATGTCGTTTCCGAAGAAGCTTAATATAACATAAGAAGAAAAAATGTTTTTATACCCTTACCAAGGTTTCACTCACACGTGCGTACTCCTTATACTAGCGAGATCTGTATCCAGACGTAGCTCGGAAAAACTGAGTAATAGTATTATTAATTTCAAATTTATAATTAATAAGTGGCTAAGAGCCGGATATTCAGTGTCGTTTTATTTAGTTAACAAATTGTTGTACTGGACGCGTGAAGTTAATTAATAAGAATAAATTAAATCTGTCTTTCAGAAATTGTTAAAAAATATGTTTTGTTTTGGAAGGGAGGGGTTGAAAATAAAGAAAAGGTACCTGGTAGTGGGGATTGAGTAGCAGAAGGGTTAAAAAAACTTAATTAAAATAAATTAATAAGACTAAGATATGTAAATTACTTTTTGGGATAAATTTGTGTTTTTGTTCAAAACTAATTACTACGAACAGCATTATTACGATAATGTATATTTGGATAATTCTATCAATCTTCTATTCTGTTAATATAGAACGTATTTGTAATAGATTTTAGTAATTAATAAGTACGATGTAAATTGTGTAATTTAATTATTTTGTAAAGTTAATTAATGTTAAAAATAATTTTTTTAAAGAATGTGATGATGTTAAAATTAAATCTAATACTTCATCGTAAATAGCCAATAACTCTTGTATGTTTGCGAAACAGTGTTAACGTTAACATGTATGGAAGAACGAAGATGTAAGAAAATGATTGGATCTAGTGAGCGTATGAAAAGTGGTTTTAGCTGATTATAGAATTAAAGCTAGGAATGAATCGGTATTTGCTTATGTTATTAAGTTATTATTGAAACAACTATTAATAATGAAATGCTAATGAAAAGAAATGTGAAAGATTATTACGGAAACGTCCGCCCGTATGAATCCGTATTATGGTGTCACGACTCTAATGTGTTAATGTAGAATGTATTGGTATGCGCGATTTTTGAATAATTATTTTTGTAGTTTAATGAGTTACTTTATGATCAGAATATATTATGAAATTAGCATACGGCAAATTGGTTAGGAAGAAAACAACAAGTGGTGAGCTGATTAAATATAAAAATGTATAAATATGATTTAAAGGGAAGATTTTTCTTTTTCAGAACACTGACCAATAGATAGTGGAAATGAATGACAAAAGAACTTATCTAATGTAGCTTTTGCTTTTTAGCTTATTCCGGTCATTGATATAATAACAAACCTCACTTTAATATATATATATATATATATATATATACAAATAACCTTGCGGTATCGCAACATTCTCTTACTATTGATATCGCGCTGGTAAGGACAATTGGTCTTCTGTGGGATTTGGGTGGCAATAAGCCTCCCCAAGGTCCAATAATTCTCCGTACTTTTCCAGTGAAAATTTGGTTTGTACTGTCCCTCCTCGGTCTCCTCATCCTCCTCGACCCTCTACAAATATTTTGTCAGGTGTCAGCATAAGCCGGCACAATTTCTAATTTATTTATTTATTAAAAAAAAAATTGGGGGAGGGAAGGGGGGAGCTTATAGTGTTTCTTGTAATTTCTGGTTTTTGGTTCATTTTTGTGCGGTGTTAGCTGAGATCGGTGTAATTTATTGAGGGCCATTATGAAGTGATGTTTCTTGTAGTTTCTGTTCCTTGGTTCATGTTGTAGTGTTCTTCGTGTGGTTTTGTTTTCTCCCTGTTTTACATTCCTTGTGACTGGTTACCCTTTGTAACTTATGGAGGTTGGTTTCCGCATTTTTAGTGTCGTCCACACAGTCTTCTATATTTACTAACCCTCTTCCTCCTCTGTTTCTCTTCATGTAGAATCTGTTTGTATCGTCTTTTGGATGTAGTGCGTTGTGCATGGTCATTAATTTTCTAGCCATCTGGTCAAAGTGCCTCAGTTCTTCTTTAGTCCAGCTTATGAATGGTCAAAAGTATCTTATTAGTGATACTGCCGTGGTATTTATTCCTTTGATTAGGTTTCATCTATATAATTTTGTTTCTAAGAGCTTTCTTGTTCTTCTCAGATATTCTTTTCCAATCTTCTCTTTCATTTCTGTTGATTTGATTGTGTCTGCTTCCAAAACTCCCAAATATTTATAGCTATTTTGTTCGCTTAGCGCCCTCATCTGATATTGGTTGGGTAGTTTCATGCCATCAGTCGTCTCCAGCTTTCTATTTTAAATCTTTAGCTATGCACAATTTCCTATTCCGAATTCCATTTGAATTTCCTGACTGAAGATTCTAATCGCATTTATCAGCTTTTCCAGTTCCTGTTTGCTTCTTGCAAATAGCGTCAGGTCGTCCATGTACATAAAATGTTTTTTCTCTGCATGTGAACTTGTATCCGGTATCACATTTCCTGAGTATTTAGTTAAGTGGCATCATGGCTATGATAAACAGTAGTGGTGATAGGGAGTCTCCTTGGAAAATGCCTCTTTGTATTTTGATCTCCATCAAGTGTTGTCCTCCAGCTGTCAGTTCTAATCTCCATGTTCCCTATTGCCTTCTTGATGAGATTAATAATCCTGTTGGGTATCTTGTACATTTTTGAACATTCAATTATCCATGTTTGAGGGATTCTGTCGTATGCTTTCTTGAAGTCAATCCATGCCAAAGATATGTTCTTTTTCTTGCTTTTGACCTCATTCAGGATCTTTTTTTGTTTTCGGGGAGTTGTCCCCATTTGTTTAGGGATTGGTAGATTTGTTCTCTCAGTTGTGCCGTTAGGATCTTACACATTGTTGATAAACAGGTTATTGGTTTGTAATTGCTTGGGATCGTTCCCTTCTTGGTGTCTTTTTGTATGAGTGTTGTCCTTCCTTTGGTCATCCACTCTGGTACGTCTGTTTTATGGATACACCCTCTCAGTCTCTGTGCTAGCCTTTCATGTAGGGTCGTGAATTTTTTTGAACCAGTACGCATGTATTCCATCGTAACCTGGTGCTTTCCAGTTCGCTATTTTCTTTAGGGTTGTCTTAATAGTTTCTTCATTAATTCTGTTTCTGTTCCTTCTTCAATTTTGAGTTATTTATTTTTCATGTTTTTCAGCCATTTAGCATTTTTTTGTTGTGATCTCCAGAAATGTTTTGTTTATGTCGGGACCGGTTGTTCTGTTGTTTTTCTTTCCCCGTTTACGTTTTTGTAAAACTGGCTTTCATTATTTTCAAAGGTCCTGTTATGTTTGTACTGTTCCGATTTGTATTTGTATCGTCTCAATCTTTCTTTTTTTGCAGCTATCTTTTGTTTTAGTTCTTCATGTTTCTTATTTAGTCTTTCCTTGCAATTCGGATTTCTGCTCTTCCGACATTCCCTTCTTGGCGTCTTTTTGGACAATTATTATTATTATTATTATTATTATTATTATTATTATTATTATTATTATTATTATTATTATTATTATTATTATTATCATCATCATCATCATCATCATCATCATCATCATCATCATCATCATCATCATCATCATCATCATCATCATCATCATCATCATCATCATTACTATTACTATTACTATTACTATTACTATTATTATTATTATTATTATTATTATTATTATTATTATTATTATTATTTACTCACTAGGAGTTCTCACACAGGTCATCAGTGATTACTCACCGACAACCGGTGGTATTCCCTGGAGTCTGAGTGATAACAAGTCTCCCCAGATTTCCAGTGTTCTCCACCTCTTTTCGATAGCCACCGCAAATAAATTTGCAGTATCACAACAGCCGTTTACCATTGATTTCTCGCCGGCAAGGACCATTGGTGTTTTCTTGGGTTTGGGTCGAAGTAAGCCTCCCCGAGGTCCCAGCAGTTTCTGCACTTCCAGTGGAGGTCTGGTTTGTGCTGCCCCTCCATGGTCTTCTCATCCTCCTTGACCCTATGAAAATATTTTGTGTGGTGTCAGCCTGGACTGGTACCATTTTTATTTTATTTATTTTTTATTATATATATATATTTTTTTTTATCATATATATATATATATATTATTTTATTTTATTATTATTATTTTTTAATAAAATTTTTTTTTTTTTTAAATTTTATTTTATTTATTTATTTATTTTTCTTTTTTAAATATTTTGTATTTATTTTTTTTTTGGGGGGGGGCTGATTATTTTTATTTATTTATATTTTGAGGGGAGCTGATTTTTTTTTATTTATTTATTTATTTATTTTGTGAGGTGGGGGTGGTGAGCTTATGGTGTTTCTTGCTATTTCTGTTCATTGGTCCATTTTTGTGTTGTGTCAGTTGAGGCCGCTGTAATTTATTGGGGGGAGGGGGGGCTTATGAAGTGATGTTTCTTGCATTTTCTGTTTCTTTGTTTGTGGTGTGTTCTTTCGTTAGTTTTGTTTTCTTCCTGTGCTATGTTCCGTATGATCCTTCATAGCTTATGCGGGTTAGTTTCCGCATTCAATAATTTTTCTTAAGATTGTAGCTGTTTTGATCATTGCTGTCCTTTGTATAGTTCCAATGATTCCTTTGATTCCAATTTCTCCCAGTCGTTTTTCCAGGTTTTTGGGGATTGTTCCTAGTGCTCCTACGATTATTGGTGTTATACTGACTTCCTTCGTGCTCCATATTCCTTTCAGTTCTCTGGGTAGTTCTGTGTATTTGCTTTATCATCATCATCATCATCATCATCATCATCATCATCATCATCATCATCATCATCATCATCATCATCATCATCATCATCATCATCATCACCACCACCACCACCACCACCACCATTACGTTATCGTAACATCCGCTTACCATCGATTGCTCGCCGGTAAGGACCATTGGTCCTCTCTGGGATTTGGGTGACAATAAGCCTCCCCAAGGTTCCAGCACTCTCCGCACTCTTCAAGTGTAGGTCTGATTTTTTGCCGTCCCTCCTCGATCTTCTTATCCTCCTTGACCCTCTAATAGCATTTTGTGTATATCAGCCTACCCCGGCACCATTTGAGGGGAAGGGGAAGGGGTGAACGGGACAGGAGAGTTTATTGTGTTTATTGCAATTTCTGTTCATTAGTTAATTTTTGTATGGTGTCAGCTGAGGCCGGTGTAATTTATTTTGCAAGATTTTTCCTTCTTGTTGATTATTATAACATCCGGTCTTCTTGCTTGTATGAGTTTGTCTGTTTGTATCTCAATATCCCAGATGATTTTATGTTTTTCGTTTTTCAGTACTGTTTTTGGTTTATGTTTGTACCATTTGTCTGCGAATTTGAAATAAAATTGTTTGCACAGTTCCCAGTGCACTGCTTTCCCCACACATTCATGTCTGTTCTTCTATTTTATTTAACCTAGTTCGCTACATTTACTTATTATATGATTTACTGTTTTGTCTCTGTCCACACAGTCTGCATTTACTGTTTTCTTGAGTTTTATCTATTTCAGATTTAATGTAGTTTGTCCTGATCGCATTGTTCTGTGCAGTCATCAGTAAAGATTCCATTTCTTTGTTCAAGTGTCCTTTTTAACCATTCCCAGCTATTTTCGTTGGTTTCTTCTCTAGTAAGCCTGATGAAGCGTCCATGTAGTTGTTTTTCTTCCCATTTTTCTTTTCTTGTCATTTTGTTTTTGGTTTCGGTGCTTCCTGAGTTTCTCGTTGGAACGGTGTTTCTTGCTGCGGTGATTAGCCTTTCCGTCTTTTGAGTTATGTATTTCTCCATCTCTTTTGTTGACTCTTTCACACAATCTTTTATACTTACCAGTCTCTTTCTCCCTTCGTTTCTTTTCATGTAGAGTCTGTCTGTATTGTCTTTTGGGTGTAGTGCGTTGTGCATGGTCATTAATTTTCTAGTCCTCTGGTCAAGGTGACTGAGTTCTTCTTTAGTCAAACCTATGAATGGTCCAGAGTATTTTATTTGTGCTACTGCCCAGGTGTGTATTCCTTTTACTAGATTCCTTCTATATAATTTCGTTTGTAGGAGTTTTCTTGTTCTTCGTAAATATTCTTTTCAAAACTTCTCTTTCATTTCTGTAGATTTGATGGTGTCTGCTTCCAGAACTCCCAGATCTTGGTTGGGGAGTTCCATGCCCACCGTTGTCTCTAGTTTTCCTTATTTTTATTCTAGTAATGCACACTTTTCCATTCCGAATTCCATTTGAATTTCCTGGCTGAAGATCAGCTTTTCCAGTTCCTTTTTGCTTTTTTGCAAATAGTTTAAGGTCGTCCACGTACATGAGGTGGTTTACTCTTGTTTCTGTGTCTGTAAACTTGTATCCGGCACCAAATTTTCTGAATATGTAGTTGAGTGGCATCATAGTTATTATAAACAATAGTGGGGATAGGGAGTCTTCTTGGAAAATACCTCTCTGTATTTTTTATCTCATTTAGGTTTTGTCCTCCGGTTGTCAGTTCTAGTCTCAATGTTTTCATTGCTTTCTTCATAAGATTAATAATCCTGTTGGGTATTTTGTACATTTTTAAACATTAAATTATCTATGCTTGAGGGATTCTGTCGTAAGTTTTTTTTGTAGTCAATCCATGTCATGGATATGTTCTTTTCTCTGTTTTTCCCTCCTTCAGGATCTCTTGATCGATGTAGAGCAGATTATGCGTCCCTCTTATCGCTTTCCAGCATCGTTTTTGTTTACGTTTGTTTAGGGATTGGTAGATTTGTTCTCTCAGTTGTACCGTCAGGATTTTTTACATTGTTGGTAAACAATTTATTGTTCCGTAGTAGCTTGGGGTCCCGTTTTGGTACATATTTTTATAAGCGTGGTCCTTCTTTTGGTTATCCACTTTGGTACGTCTGTTTTGTGGATACATCTTCTCAGTTTCTGTGCTTACTTTTCATGTAGATCACACAGATAATCGTCAGTGATTGCTCACCGACAACAACCAGTGGTATTTCCTGGAGTCTGAGTGGCAACAAGCATCCCCAGATTTCCAGTATTCTTCACCTTTTTTCGATAACGATGCGGTATCGCAACATCCTCTTACCATTGAGTTCTCGCTGGTATGGACAATTGGTCTTCTCTAGGATTTGGGTGGCAATAAGCCTCCCCAAGGTCCCAACATTCTCTGCACTTTTCCAGTGGAGGTCTGTCCCTCCTCGATCTTCTCATCCTCCTCGACCCATACAAATATTTTGTCTGGTGTCTGTCTAGGCCGGCACCATTAAAAAAATAAAAAATAAATAAATTAAAAAATTAAAAAATCTTTTTTTCAATTTTTTAATCCTTTTCTTAATTTTTTATTTCCTCTGAATTTTTTTTTCAATTAAAAAAAAATTCTTTTAATTTTTTAATTTTTAAAATTAAAATATTTTTGGGGGGGAGTGGAGTGGGGGAGAGAGGGGAAGCTTATAGTGTTTCTTGTAATTCATTTTTGTGTAGTGATAGCTGAGGCCGGTGTAATTTATTGGGGGAGGAATTATGAAGTGATGTTTCTTGCAGTTTCCGTTTCTTAGTTCGTGTTATGATGTTCTTTGTGTGGTTTTGTTTTCTCCCTGTTGTAAATTCCTTGTGACTGGTTACTCTTTGTAGCTTATGCGTGTTGGTTTACGCATTCGATGATTTTCCTTAAGATTGCAGCTGTTTTGATCATTGTCGTTCTTTTGTATGGTTTCGATGGTCCCTTTGATTCCAATTTCTCCCAGTCTTTTCTCCATGTTTTTTGGGATTGTTCATAGTGCTCCTACGATCATTGGTATTATACTAACTTCATACTCCATATTCCTTGCAGTTCTCTGGCTAGTTCTGTGTATTTACTTTGTTTTTCCGTGTCTTTGATCTTCACTCTGTGGTCTGCTGGAACGGCGACTCTACGATTTTACAAGATTTTTCCTTCTTGTCTATTATAATAACATCAGGTCTCCTTGCTTGTATCAGTTTATCTGTTTGTATATGCATATCCCAGAGGATTTTGTGTTTTTCGTACTGTTTCTGGTTTATGTTTGTACCATTTGTCTGCATATTCGAAATTCAATTGTTTGCACGGTTCCCAGTGTATTACTTTCCCAACACAGTCATGTCTGTTTTTGTATTCTTTTTGGGCAAGTTTGCTACGTTCACTTATTATATGATTTAGTGTTTCGTCTCTTTGTCCACGCAGTCTGCATTTATTGTTTTCCTGGGTTTTATCTATTTTAACTTAGATGTAGTTTGTCCTAATCGCATTGTTCTGTGCAGTTATTATTATTCAATTAACTAATAGAAATCAACTTCCTTAGCAAGGAGTTGCTTCTGGCTGGTTTATCTAATAGGAGTCAAAAGCGGCTCTAATTCTACAGACTTTACATTATGTGTGCTTTACAATTATATATATTTGTAATGGTACAGAGTATGTGTAAGAGTGTTCGCTAATGGATCAGGAGACTAGAGTTAAATCATCGGTCAAGTCATACCAAATACTTAAACAATCGTACTTGATGCGCCCTTGCTAAACACGTCAGGTGAAGGTCAAGGGTAAATGACAAAAGAGTGACGCCCTTCCTTATACCTAGGTGTAGTAGCTAAAGTAAATGGAGCTTTCGGGTTGTCGCTGACTATGGTTGGCCACTTTACTTTATTTTTACAGCTATATCACGTTGGAAACCCGTTCACGTCAGTCGAGGAAATACTGCTCAGGTGTTATTCATTTTATAAGATTTTTTTCTCTTTCTTTTCATTTATTTTTATATTCATATTTACAAGTCTGATAACGATATTCGATACAATGTTTTATTGATATAATTTATTCATTGAAGTGTTTTTGCTGTGTGTGATGAAAATCGATTGATTTGTTAGTCAATGGAAATGAACTTAACCACAGTGTATTTATCGACCACAGAATCGGTCCAATTAAAAAAACAGTCAATTCTTCCGTTTGTATTTGCCTTTAAAATCATCTTAATTACTTCGTATGATTTTATTATTTTGAATTTTGTCGATTGAATCAATTCCCTAAAATAGGGAAAACGCGTATGAATATTCTTAAGAAATTCTTAAGCTGCGTCCATTTGATCATCACGCTTAGCGACGGAAATTCTATTTCAAACTTAAGCGTGACAGACTAAAGCAAACATTATTGCCAACCCAGCCTAACAAACCAATCCAAATGCTGTTTTAAACGTAAGTGTGACGGGGCAGCGTAAAAACTATTTCGAATATTAGAGACAAACTTGAACGTATCTGAAATGGGAAACGTCGATTGAATCAGTGCGTTTATAGATGGCAATTTTATCTCAACCTGGTGTGTGATCAGTAAACAACGATCGAACAAAGCCTCTCTTAGTGATGCGCTCACATATAACATGTTTGAAATAAATAGAGATCGTTCTACATGGAAATTATTTGTCTGTACTAGTGTGCTATGCAAGTTAGTTTAACAAATAGATCGTTTAATATGTTTTGTAAACATATGTAATCAATTATATTAAAGTTATTAGAGATAGAGAAATGTAAAAAAATATTAAGAACATAAGCAGTTGAAGTTGTGATGGTAAAGAGCAAAAAATGGCACCGTGTTAATAGAGTTCGAGCTGGAAAAAATTTTGTGATAGAAACAGTTGAATAATGTAATAAGGAAATAATCGGACCATGTTTAGTTTCGGTACCCCTAATTAGGTCGCAGATGACGGGAAATGGAATGTGATTTTGTTTACTTACTCTTACTAAAATGGTTTGCATACTATTGAATCAGGAGGGGATGTATGGGCGTTTAATTTTTCAAGTTATATATAGTTATGGTTACACAGACGCTTTCGCGTTTTATTTCCGTAGGGAATCGTCAGGCTAAAATGCATGGAAGTCGTGTTACCAGGTGTTTTTATATATATACACGTGGGGTTTAGTCTAGCTAGCTAATAAGGCAGATTATTTGTTATTTACTCCAGCGAGTTAATGTTTCCATTAGCCAATGGCATGGCTTCTCACAAACAAAGGTTTGCCTGACTTTTACTTCGTATTCTTGTGTTCTGTTTTGTATAAGCGTGACTCATCCTTTTTTGTGAATGCGTCGAATTAATATATGACCTTATTTCAACACGTGCGTGCTTGGAGTACTTCTATTTCTATTTTTAGGAGTTCGTTTAGTTTAGTTTTTTATTTAATTATATTCATGGCCATCCCTACTACAGGCCAGGCAATCGTGCAACTGGGGTCTTTTACTGGGGGCCATGTGAATTTTCTTAAATATTCGATATAGAAGTTGCAAACAAAGGTAAAATTCCTCTGAGATTAGTTTGATGTTTTTATGTGTTTTACATACCAAATAATAAGAACCACAATGAGCTAATTGATAAATTTTATAATTATTGACAAATTCCTATAAATGAAGAGACAGGTAATTTTTAATAAACAAAGGCAAATGCATATTTCAATGAAGAATTTTTATTTCAATGTTGGAGTCTTTTTTTGAGAATTTGTACTTATGTAAAAAGATCATTACTTGTATATTGTGGTTAAAAAGAAAAAAAGGATCCGCACCAGTTGATGATATCAAGCAGAGAAACAGTTTGTTCAAATGTGATATGTGTTTTACTAACCAAAAACTTAAACTGTCCTCATTTTGATTGTTTCAAACACAACATTTTGGCTATAGTCTTCATTTCACATCATAAAATAATTCAAAAATAAAGTTCAAACTAAAATTTCAGCATCCAAATATCTAGTGTGGTCTCGTAGTCGATTAATTTAAGCAAACAAATTCACTGAAAATGGAAGATGGAATTAGAAAAAATAAACAGATTTACTGAAATGGAAGATGAAATGTGATAATACAATGCCCATAGATTAAATAGAAGGTTTAATTAAACATCTATAGGTTATCCTATAAAATGGACAGGGTTCACAGCAATGAGTTACGATAACCAGAATGTTATGGCAAAATAAGGAGGACACTACTTACAAAAATTTCTAAGGAAAGTTATTCACCTCAAAATCTGAAAGGAGTAATTAAAACTTCTTATTTTAATGTCTCACTAATGACTTGTTATCATCAAGAATCCACCCCAAAGAGTATTCTTTCTTTTTGCGGTATAGAAAAGAGAAAAGGCACTCCTCGGATCCCCATGCTCCACTATAAAAGAAAAACTCAAAAATTAAAAAAATCATTTTATTCTTCAAAAAGTTTGTACACAATGGTATTGCAGAAACAGTGAGTCCTGTGTTTCTAATGATCAATTACCTTTTCTAACTGATTATAAAGCACAAACAACAAACTCCTGTATTTAAAAAGAAAGTGAATTTACCTTTTACAATAAATTAAAAAAAAAGCTTTGCCATATATATTCGCACCATATCACAGAATCAACGAATCCTTTGTTTCTAATGATCAATTATTTTTCACTGATCAACAAATATTTTTACTGATGAAAATTTAGAAATAAAAGCTTCAAAATCCATATTTATACCATACTGCAAGATGAACAAACAGATTAATTCAATAAGAAAACTATTTTGACTTCAACATGTATTTTACACCAGGCTCTTGCAGAAATAATTAGTTTCTTTGTTCTTACAGATCAATAATTATTTATAATTGATCAGACCGCTAAAATTTCAAGATAATTTCAAAACCTTTAGTGCTGGTTCTTTACTTGACTTGGGAGACTGAAACAAACAATAATTCTTGAAAAATATATTTGATAATATAATTCCATGCACTCTCTTTGTATTGAAATGATACAATTCAGACACCAACATGAAAATTTTTGTTAAAGACTTTCTGCAAACCTTTGATTTGACAGCATTGAACATTATGAAACAGGAAAACACCCACTGAACAGTGGTATCCAGTGGAACTTTTAAATCATCACGATCTATTTCTTTCAAAACACTTCCATACTCATGATGATAAAAAGCAGTATCATTGAATATTTCCTCCTATGTAAGACAATCTTTTCGTGTGACACATATCACATTTGAACAAACTGTTTCTCTGTTTGATATCATCAACTGGTGCGGATCCTTTTTTTCTTTTTAACCACAATATACAAGTAATGATCTTTTGACATAAGTACAAATTCTCAAAAAAGACTCCAACATTGAAATAAAAATTCTTCATTGAAATATGCATTTGCCTTTGTTTATTAAAAATTACCTGTCTCTTCATTTATAGGAATTTGTCAATAATTGTAAAATTTATCAATTAGCTCATTGTGGTTCTTATTATTTGGTATGTAAAACACATAAAAACATCAAACTAATCTCACAGAGGAATTTTACCTTTGTTTGCAACTTCTATATCGAATATTTAAGAAAATTCACATGGCCCCCAGTAAAAGACCCCAGTTGCACGATTGCCTGGCCTGTAGTAGGGATGGCCATGATTATATTATTTTATTTTTCTTATGTATTGTTATCCTAAAGTAAATTTGAGTCTGTGTAAACAGTTGTTTTGCTAATTCACTTCTAGAATTTAATATGTTTTGTGTGTCTTTGAAGTTAAGAATGTCTTATTTGTCATTCAGACATAATCTACACGGGTCGTCTAAATTTCTACATGTACTGGCCTGTCATACTATTTTCCATTCGATCATTGGCGAGCGTCCGCTTTCTTTGAGCTCCCAATAATGGGTCGCTAGTGCTGTTTTTATTCGGCGTTTTGTGTTATTAAATGTGCCTTTGTATCGTAATATCTGGTTTAAAAATATATGGAGGTCATACTTCTTGTTATTCGGTTTTTCTTTGGCAAATATTGTGGCTCTGTAAACAATGTTTTTGGTTCGGCATTTATTTTGTAGTGGACAAAGTGCACGAGTTCTGAAGTTACAACTTTTGTCTTCATTATTAACTTTCTTATTTCTATTTGAGTGATTGCTATTATGGGTTGGGCTATTACCATTTGTAGTGGTTATATTTTTGTTCTTCTTAGTGTTATTTTATTGTTGCTATATTGGTGACTTTTTTACGCATTTTGTTACTTTTTCCTACTGCTCTCCTTGGCTATTTTGTTATTGTGTGCTTTACTTATAATTTCTAAGATACTAGTCTATCTAACACAGAACTATACATTCACCAAACAAAACATTTAACATCAGTTGATCAAGAAACGATTTTAACACCGTTTCCCAGTTACGCAACAGAACGCATTTTTACTATAATATCGGTATACGTATCAGTCTATCTAAATTTATCTATTATAAAAAGGACAAACGTCTGTGTGTGTATGTTTGTATGCCCAGCTATAAGTTTAAAAAATACCAAACAAAGGCCCATAAGGTTGGTATATTCTTGATCAGCGTTACCCCCGGTGTATACTATCTAAAGTTTAGAAGAAATATTAATTCTTTGACCCTAAACTGGCGTAAAGTGGAGTCACTCTGATTTGTTATCATGGAGCTAATTCCCTTATGCCGACTCATTCCTCGAATAATTTACATAAGAGAGCGGAGAAGAAACAAGGTTTGGGAGATGGAGGGGGAAGCGGGGGAGGGGAAGTGAAACGGATAGAGAGGGGTCTAGAAATAGAAGTTTTTTTTTTATCCCGGGCAACACTGGGAAGTCCTGCTAGTGAAAAATAAAATTTAGTTAATTTTATATAAGTAAGTTATGCCTATTAGTACGAGGTGGAGCGGGAGGGTCTATGAGATTGCCTCGCCGTTTTTGCTTGGGGAATACGGTGTTCATTACGGATTGTGGTGTACAGTCATATGGAGTCAGGATCGTCACCGTCAGACTGGACGGACAACCAACAGAAGAGAAGGAAAGAATCACGAAGATGTAAGGAAAAGGGAAACTGATTGTTGTGCGACGTTATTCCGTTCGGTTTTAATCAAGTCAATTTTCTCCTGGCCTAACGTCTGCTCCAGAAGGAAACCATGGCAACGGATATGGCTTCTTAGCAGATAATCGCTTCACTAAATCAAATTGTGCCGACGAATAAAACAAATAAATAAATAAAAGCAATGTCAGGAAAAGGAAGAAGACGAAGAGGAGAAAGATGTGAAGAGGAAGAGAGCGAGTATTATTATTATTATTATTATTATTATTATTATTATTATTATTATTAGTAGTAGTAGTAGTAGTAGTAGTAGTAGTAGTAACCATAAGGGAGATGGAAGATGAAGGAGGAAGAGGAAAGGGGAATGTAAACGCATAGGCAAAAAGAAAAACTATTATTTCCTAAGAGAAAATCTTAGCTTCAACAAAATATGTTCGCTTTATTTAGTTTAGCTTTCCATCTATATCTATATATATATCCCAATATTTTCTTATCCGCACACCTATCTATTTCCTATATATGCTTTCTTTTTCGTAAATATAATATTTTAAATACACATCTTAATTACAAAATTGTTTTATTTCGATAATTATACACATGTTGTACAGCCGGATCATCGATGACTAAACCGGATCCCATCTGGTTTAACTGGCGAGGAGGGTTGCCAGACACCCAGCATGATGAAAAATTACACCTGCCAAAGGACGGATGAACCCTCTTCCAGAGTAAACAGCCATTTGGAACAAGTATCATACGCGGATAATTTTCTTTTACGCCCAACGTGTGATAGCACGTGTGATATCGTGTTCTCCGGAGTCGCCACCCGGGTTGGTAAAACAATTTCGGCAGTTGAAGTGGTACGGCCACCGCCGGCGCCATCAGCAGCTTTTTCCACCGGACAGAGTATTATAAAAACAACGTATGTTCATTTTTGTGTTTATTTTGGCCGTTAATATTTATACGCATGCTGTATAACCGGATATGACGATTGAATTGGTCCATCAACTAGACATAATTGGTGAGGTTGGTTGCTGGATCAAAATTAAAACATGTCAAATGACAGATGCACACTCTTGAAGGCTAAACAGCAATTTGGCAAAAGTATGTATCTATCTACATATCTATATATGTTTCTGCAGATTAATATCTAATCCCGGGGACACAATCCATACGTGGAGAATAATCATGTCACACAACGATAACAAACGGTGATATCAAAAATATTTATTGCATTTATAAAAATGTACACAACGCGTGTTTTATAAAAACAGTTCCGACGTGTATGCCATTATGTTTGTAATGTGAGTATTATGTGTATGTGAGTAATAAGGCAGTGTTGCACTGCGTATGTGTTTTCCTACCGGTGTTCTGTTAGTGTGTGTGATTGAGTAGCAATTTGTTGTTTTGTACTGTAGTATTCGTAGTGTGTAGGGATGTGCGCGTGAGTGTTCTATTCGCCTACCTGGCAAAAAGGCCGGGGGGGGGGGTAAGCATAATTCTGTTGTTCTTCCGATGTTTGCCGGTCTCGATCGGAATTCATTTGTCCAGATCTCTGTTTTTATTAGTTTTTTTTAATTTCGCATCGGCTTGCCAACTTCATGTTTCAAAACGAGCTGGAATGATTTTCATTGGCCGAAAATGATGAGTTGGTGACCCATGTGACGACTCTTACTCGTTTTGGAAAGTGAGAAAGAGAGGGAATCTAAACGAAACGGGGAAAGCAAGAGAGTGGTGATTTACGTCAGTGGCTTTTTGGCGTTCGTTGGAATCATATCTCCACCTCACCACAACTTTCTTTCTTTCATTTTTACTCTTTCCTTTTATTCCTCCTCTTTTTCTTCTTCCTTCCTATCGGCTTTTTGCTTTCTTTTTTAATTCCAGTTTCCTTTAACTCCGTATTGTTTTTCTTTCATTCATTTTCTTTCTTCATTTCTTCATTTCTTCTTTCAAACATTTATTCTTTCTATCTTTCTTCCTTTCTTTCTATTTTCTTTCTTTTTTCTTTTACTTTGTTTCGCTCTTTCTCAGTTCCTCTTTTTACCTTTTGGTTTAATTTTATTTCAACCTAGCTGCTTTTACCCGGCGTTGCCCGGGAGACTTTTTACTTTCATGTTTTCGCTATTCTGTTTTACCCAATTATTTTATTTAAATAGAATTTTGAAAGTTAAATTTTACGGCATCGTTTCGTAATTAGATTAGTAATCGAACACAATTGTTATAAAACTATGGCTAATTTTGTTTAGTAAATGTTTCAATCTCTATTTATAAAATTATTGGATGGAAATCGCCTCTAAAACCTTAACTCTTTTAATACAGTTTATGTTCCATAGTTTAGATGATTCCACATTTCTTTAAAATTTCAAAAGGTCATAAATTAGATCATTAATTAAAAAAAAACTATTAACATAAGATTAAAATGGCTGACTATTTTAGGAAGAAACTAAAATGCATTATGGTGGATTTGATTTCGTAATTGATCGGAGAAGGTACCGCTCAGAACACTCGCCTTTGATATAACACAGTATAAAAGGTGATTCGCAATCTAGTCAGTGATAATCTCTTCCACATATAAGATATGTTGCTAGCTTCTCTCTACTTTATCGTTATGTTCATGGTAGGTGCTCGACTGAACTCCATGCCTTGGTCTTACCTTTAAAATATTTACAGCAAAAACTCGCTACTACCACAATAAAGAACTCCCCCCTCTCTCTCTGTACCCCAAACCAAACGGAACTTAATTGAATAAAATTTATTTCCAAGAACATTGCCTCTGTGGAACAAAATACCACGACACTGCTTCCTAACCAACTACAACATGGTTCTTTTAAAGTCTAATGTAAGCAAATACTTGTTACGCGGTTCTCTTGGATAATAAATTCCTCTTAAATAATATTCTGCCGATTCCACTCATTGTTTCGAATCCCTTCGTGGTGGCGATCACCGTCAAATTGGCGATCTCTTTAACCCCTATCCTCGAGTGCCCCTTGGCCTTGATAAGTGGTCACCCACTAGTAAAAACAATATATATTTTTAATTAATTTTTTAAAATTAGAATCTTAAAATTTCGTTAAGTTACGCTATTGCACTTATGATTTTGAAAAATATTCTATTAATATGAAATAAAAATAATAATGTGGAAGTTACGTAGAGGCGAGAAACATAGATACAGACACACGAGATATAATATAGAGATTTCCTTCCTTCAGTTAGACATCCGTATTTTCTATCTCTCTTCATTTCTCTCTCCACTTTCCTTTTCCCCTTCCTTCTTTTCTTCTTTTCTGTTAACTTTTCGCTTTCTTTTAATTGCCACTCTCCCTTACTCTCCAGCTGGGCATAATCATGGTATTTCTCTCTTTTAATTCTATATTTCTTCTTTCTTTCTTTCTTTTTTTTGTTCTTTGAACTTTAAACAAAAAAGTATTCCCCCTTTTCGTTTTCCAACTGTTTTCTCTCTTCTTCAAGATATTTGGATTTCTTTTCTCCATCCATTTATTTCTTTCTTCAATGAATGTTATGTCCTGACTCTCTTAAACAAATGTTAATACTTCATGACAAACCGACGTAAAACAAAGGATCTTGCGTTTTTATCTTCTTATTTTCCAGACACGAAAAATAAAAGAATAAAAATAGGTTAACAAAGACAAACAATCGAGAGAAAATATCTAGCAAGACAAATAAGACAGCTTCACGTAACGTTGATAAATTATCTTTTCAATTCAGGCTAAGAAGGGTAATCGATGAATTTGGTCGGCACCGAGTCTCCTGTCGCCACTTTCCTATGCATGCAATATTTTCATCATTATCAGGTCTGGAAACAGCTGGGCTCTGGTCCCGGCAAGTTGTCATAGCAGCCGAGGTTGATCTTGGCATTATTCTAACAACCAAAAGTCTGCCGTGAACCATCAGACCCCTCTTTGTCAGAATAAAGTGGGGTCCGACTCGGTACTAAGAGGTGCATCCACCTAGGTATTACCTCCTTTAGGAGGAGGTTGGTTTATTTCTGGTTGACTGGGACGCCCCTGCAGACGAGTCCGTTCTCAGCTATTTTTTCACCCTTACACGGTGCCTTTCACGGGAGCTTATCTCCCCTTACGTTAAACTGACTTCGTGTCTAATCTTGCTGCAGTGAGAAGGGTATAAATAGGAGGCACCTTACCAACCAAAAGGCATCGAGACGGATGATAGAAATCTAACAGATAGAATACCCCCCCCCTTTTTAAAGAAGCAAGTCTCTAATTTGGGATGCAGCCTGTGGCGTCATATTTTCGATTTATTTACTCCTGTTGAAATAGACACTGTTGAACTCATTGGTACTCGTTCAATTCGGTCATTCGTAAAATTTGGAGAAATTTCACTCTGTTAGAATAATGAGCCTCGCCACGGAATGCCTATTGCATCGTGCTTTTCTGCGAGTTGTTAATGGAAATCCACCCGCTATAATATCAACTAAAAGGGTTTATTCATGAGAAATGAAAAATGTTTTAAAAAGATTACATTACACTGAATCTGGAGAGAACTCTACGTCAGTAAGTATAGGGTATAACCAGAGCGTGAATAACAGCAGCAAATATTAACCGTTAAGTGACACGCAACATCGCAATCAGTCATTAGACCGGAAGTGCTTATCACAGCCTTTGCCTCGGATGGATTCACGATGAGAGAGTGTCGACGTATATTTGGCGGATTTATGGAAATTATCAGTCTTTTTCGGAGGAATACCAGGCCGTGCGATGGTGTCTGTTTTCATACGAGGGCTTCCTGGCCACATTAAAAAGCTCCTACTGCCCCCTCCAGGGTGTATGATCTGTCTTTCGAGGAGCTGTTTGCCCGAGCTCGAGTTCTTATGAAGGATGAACATGCAGAAGGGGAGCTCGTTGATGCTGTGGCGCAGACTGTCTAGATCACTCAACCATCGCGGGATGTGGGCCCACTATCCATCATATGTTATACTGGTAAAGGCCTCAACGACTTCGCCAGAGACTGCGTGCGAAAGGAGCAGATCACTCACGCACGTTTCTATTTATGTAACAAGACCGGTCACCTAGCCAGAGATTGTCCATTAAACAAGGTCAGGGATAAGACGCCAGCGCAAGTAGATTCCATAAGCAGAGTATAAGTTCGCCGCTACCTATTATCACCATTTATTTTGACGGCATGCAATACTCGGGTAATCAAGTTTTATTTTAAGTGCAAAATTGGTCTTGATCGAAGCAAGATATGATGGTAACCGCGCTAACGTAGGCCTGTTGTCAAATGAGCATAATCAAAATTCGCATAACAACTGGTAACAAAACCACAAGGGATTTCGGTCTGACTTGTTTCTTGGTATCGATTCTATCAAGGCGCTCTGCAGTGTTTATATTACGCATACAAGGGGACGTGAAGTTTGGAGAAGCAGGACCTATCTGTTCGGTGCTCTGTCAACGAAGCTGATTATAGTGCCAAATTCGAAGAGCGGCGGGGTGTTTGGATTGCGGCTTAGAAGTGGTTCATGCTGAATATGCAGTGTCAAGTGAGTTGAGGGGAGAGTACGAGCGTCAGTTGCAGCCCTGGATGGATAGTGATTTTGTTGCTGCCGTATTCGGAGTAGGAGTTTGGCCCGCCCAAGTAACTGAGACCGTTTATAGTCATACTACAAACTAACACACATAAGGTACGTCATGTAATGGACTATCAATGACTTAAAACCTATGTTGACACATTCACGAGATCTGCAGATGTCTGTGCGAAAAAAACTGCGAGACAGCAGGATGGGAATGTGAATATTCTGGATCTCAGGAAGGCACACATGCAGATCCACTCTAAGAAGTCCCTGTGGATGTATCAGGCAGTTGTGTTCAAAAGACGAAGCTAGTCTAACTCGGTTGAGATTCGGCATGGGTATGGCGCCCTTTATAATTCGGTCTGTGTCGAGGCGGTATTAGCAGAGGATGAGCCAATAAAGAAAGTGACATCATCATGTATCGACGATATATATATGAATGAGTATGCAGCGTCTGCGGAATCTCTGAAGCGACACCTCGAAATCTACTGACTGACGAGCAAGGATCCGGATAGATTTCAGAACGGTACAAGAGTGCTCAAACTAAAGGTCTGGGAACCATGTTAAACTACTATGGCGACGAGCCGGTAGTGTACCGCCGTTACATTGAACTGAGATGACAAAGTCAGCGATGCTACTCTAGGGCATATGATATCAGACACTATCGCTCGGGTACAACAATTGGATCCGGCCCAGAGAGAGTTTTACGTAGGAACAAAGGCGCTGGGTGTATGGGTAGAAGCGAGCTCGCATGCTGTGGAGCAATCATTGCGGACGCATGCTGGCTGCGGCTGAACAATAACACTCAACATATCAACATGGCGGAGCTAGATGTCGAACGTTAGTAAAGATAAAAGCATACTCTCTTTGCGTGTGCGAGTGGTTACCAATGCCCTTACAGGAACATCTCTTTTGAACGCCAAAACCGCGAATGAGATATTCATAAAGCGGTGACTGGACACATTGACAACACTTGTGAAGGAGTACAACCTGTCGGCTGCTGTAGCACTAGTAAGATAACGAAAGTTCCCCTAGAGATGACGCAATGAGGTTCAGAAGGAAATTTTGACACACGTAGGCGGTGTGTGCAATTGTCACGAGGAATACGAGCCCCGCGCAGTTAAACAGGGCATCCTGGAGTCAGGCGGACGCTTTATTTTGCCCGTAGGATCGACCCGTCCGTGCTGTAGGCTGCAGTGAAGTCTGTCGTTCGGAATTCTATAGAGTGTCAGAGTTAAGACCCGGCTACAGTGTCCTCGCTGCCAACCACTAAGGGACGCCAAACAACCACAACACTTTCCTGAAGATTAACCTTACATCTCCCTGACACTAGCTCCATTTGCCAACATCTAAAAAAACATGACTGCCCCCCTCCCTTCTCAATATAGACACATACTAGTTAACAATACTAAAATAATACACTATGATACTAACTCCAAAAGATAAAAAATTCTTGAAGCCCTCTACATAAAAACTAAACATTTCACAATTAATAATGTGAATTACGAAACTAGTCATAATATTTTAAAGTGTCTAGTATAGTAATAAGCGTTATCAAATTCTTAACCATTAAGCAATTATACGGTTGAATCTTGAACGTGCTCAGAACGTAATAAAATTGTTAACGGTGAAGCAATCACACTTTTGAATCTTGCACTCTCTTTGAACGTAATCACGCTCTCATGTAACATCTCAATATTATAGACGCTCATTTTAAGTTGTAAATTACTAGCCGTTATAATAATTTAAAAAAAAACTCAACAGTAAAGACATAAATTAACACCACCTGAAGATTATTTGACGAATCAAATCGAAAGTACTCTCAAAAAGGAAAGAAAATGGAACAAGAAACACATGGCACTTACATACAGCAATTTGACCGAAACACTAAATGGACGAGTCGGAAAATTGAAAAAATTAAAAAAAGTTTTATCAAGCAAAAACACTCCGTGTTATTTAATAATGGTTGCCTAAATATATATACATATATAAGCAAATTAATACCATCTTTGAAGTACACAGGAAAATGTATTAAAATTAAATTTTTGAAAACCCACATGGTGCAATTTTAAATGATGAAATTATTTAGTAAATTCTTTTGGCAAGCTTTCAATGAATAATATCTTTATTAGACGAGACTGTTTTTTAGTTTTTTCCTCTTTTTTCATTTCGATGGTATTAACCCCGAGGGGTCGAATCACGGTAGAGTGAGAAGAACATGTCTAGTTATAACGGACGTTAGTTTAAAAGTGAAGTCTGATCGATGTTTCGCGCTGGTTGCGCGTTTTGAATACGAAAATTAATAACATCTTTGAAGTACACATGAAAATGTATTCAAATGCATTTTTTTGAAAAACACACATGGTGCAATTTTAAATGATAAAATAATTTATTATTATTTTTTTTGCAAGCTTTCCATAGTATAAACCCCGAGTAGTCGAATCACGGTAGAGTCACAAAAGCACGTTTAGTTGTAGAGAACGTTAGTTTAAACATGAAGTTTGGTCGATTTTACGCTCTGGTAGCGCTTTTTGAATAAGGAAATTAATGATTTTTTTGAAAAAACACACATGGTGCTATTTTAAATGATAAAATAACTTTTTAAATTATTTTTGCTGGCTTTCGATGAATAACATCTTTGTCAGGCGAGACAGTTCTTTAGGTTTTTTCTCATTCTTCATTTTTATGGTATTAACCCCGAACGATCGAATTACTAGTAGAGTCAGAAAAACACGACTAGTTGTAACGGACGTTAGTTTAAAAGTTAAGATGTTATTCATTAGAAGTTTGCAAAATAAATGTAAATAAATGATTCTTTTCATTTAAAATTGCACCAGGTTGGTTGAAAAAATCATTTTCATATATATATATATATCTTAAATACTTGCAACTGTAATAAATAATGTGTTACATTTATTTATTTCTACTCGTTATATATATATATATATATATATATATATATATTAATTATTACCTACAGACATCGATGTTCCATGCTTACACAATCTTCAGTGCAGGAAGCTAATTACCGACGGTCGACGGACGCGAACTTCGACTACAAACTGCCACCGATTCGTAAGTCAGGAGAGTTACCGGTTGGCCACCAGAAATCAGTTCAGAATTTAGGAGGAATTTAACTTTGGAAATACCAAACGGCGAAGAGTGATCTAACAACAACAAATCGTGTTGGATCCCGCAATGAAGCTAGTAGTACTGCTTGTTATTAAATTCACTCAGAGTGCCCAGCCTTAGTAAAAGGGGCTATACAATATATATATATATATATATATATATATATATATATATATATATATATATATATATATATATATATATATATATATATATATTGTTTTTGTTCTTAGTTATATGGCTATTTCGCCAATTTTATTGAAGTTTGTGTTATAATTTTGTACATACTAATCTCTCTTTCATATATATATATATATATATATATATATATATATATATATATATATATATATATAATATCTGTCTTTTCTCTATACGCTTTTTTGCTCTTCGAATTCAACATAGGCCTAAGAGTCGAAATATGAAGGAGTGAAAAAGAGTTAAAACAAAGTAACTTAAATATAATTGAAAGATTAGAAAACAGATTTGAACCTCTAAAATCAAACAGAAATGAACTAAATAGCTGGACAGAAGGAAGCGGTAAATGTAACTATCGGAAGTACACCAAGGAACGCTATTTTAAAAGCATGAATAGATTTCACTAGATAACATGCACGCAAAAGGGAAACATAAAAAAGAACATCATTATTTCGTATACGAAGGAGGATAAAAAGGAAAATTTGAAGGAACCTATTTAAATATAAAAAAAATGAAACCGAAATAGAGAAACATGGCGTCGTACGGGGTGTACGGTTCGGAAAGCCTACCAGCAAAACTAGATTAATATTTGCGACATGAAGACATGCTTAGGGTGCAAGATTTCTTCGTAACTAAAACTTTTGGGAGAGAATTAGCATAATTGTTGCTGAAAATGCATGGATTAATCCTGACTTGACAAGAATGGAAAGAGAAACTGTATACAAAGAAGAAAGGAGACGAAAGGAAAAGAAGACAAAGATACGACTACTACTACTATGTCGATATTTTCCCTTAATTCTTTTCGAGGGGGGGGGTTCTATTCAGGAGAACAGTTGGGTCGGGATGCGGCAGTGTTTATCGAAAATACTGTCTTTCGCGACTGCGACACCTGTCAAGGATCAAGTAATAAACAACGCTAGCGATCTGGCTTAGAAAACTAAACACCGTCACTAGTAACACTCTCTTGGCTTTTTGGCTAAGATCAAAGTGTAGTATCTTTTCCGATGGATACTGCACGCCTGTCCTGTGCAGTTCTAGGAGGTCCACCCTCCCAGGCTTTGCCTCCCCTCTTTGGGGAGGAGTAAGTTTATTGCTTACTGTCTGAGGCGCCCCTACCGGGGAATGCCGACGGGGCTGCCCAGGCAATTTTTAAATGGCCAGAGTGCTCACCTCTCGAGCGCTGGCTTTTCAAACCCCACTTTCTCGACCCGATCTTGGGTCACATCTTACTTGTGGGAGTAAGATAAAACTGGCCTTGTGCCTAACTCCTGGAGAGGAGTAAATCAATACTCTTATAACAGCCGTAATGAACGTTCGTTCTTTTAAGTAACATGACAACTCGTGCGTGCTTGTTTTACCTAGCGATAAGGTTGACTGAAAGAACACAGTAAGCACACGTATGCAAATTTGGTTGTCAGAGACCACTGTTCGATAACCGTCTCCTGCTAAAAAAAAAACCTTCCTTTTTCCACCACTATTACCACTGGATATGAACATGAAAAATGCTTAATGAAAAACGAAATTAAAATTAAAATTTAAAGAAAATATAAAAAAGACAGAAGATTCAAAAATATTATATACGGACGCGAACTCTTTAAAAACAAATTGATCTAATTAAGGAAATGAAATAATATTATTACAGAGACTCGTTTATCTCCGGAAAATATAAATGTTTATTATCAATCAAAGAAGTATTTAAAGAAGATAGAGAATGTTCTTGTAGTTTTGAGAGCTAAGCTATTTATGTTCATTATATGTATCTAGATGAAACTGCCTTCATGGGTTGAAATGTTTAGCTTCGAAAGTAGGAATTGAACGTTTTATATGCTGAAGTAGATCTCAAGGTGTGAGTTCAGAAGAAAACAATAAAATGGTGGAAGTAATAATTAACGAATCATTTGCATCAGGCACAAATGAAAACACGACAATGTTTGGTGACTTTATTTTGCAAAATATAGATTCGGTTAATTATATCGTACAATCTCCACCAACCAATATTAATTACTGTGTCGTTATGCAAAATGATTATTTAGAGATTTAGAATTATTTACAACTCGCGGGTTGAATTGGTTTATAGAAACAAAACTATTGGAAAAATAGATGACAAAAAACTATATTAGATCAATTTTTTTTCGAATAATGAAAACATCATAGATGTAAGTTTATAAGTTGCGTTATGTGAATCCAAACATGTGTGTATAGCTGATATGACTAGATGAAGCTACAAAACCGACTGGTGCTACCAGGTAAGGCTGTCTGAACATACCGGTTTCTCGACCTGAAATTCACCAAACGTTGAGTTTATTATTTTTCCCTTCCCTTTGCAAAACTCAATCATGTTCTACAGAGCCTCAAATAAAAACATTTTCCTCTACAAATCAACCAAACCAAACACCATGAATAAATATTTGAAGATATAAAGAACTTGAAACATAAAATCTTTTACCAAAATAACCTGATTCGGCATTAGATAATCCGAAAAGGGTTGATATGCCGTTAACGAAATAACTAAACCAAACACTATTAATAAATATTTGAAGATTTAAAAAAAACTTCGAAGTATAAATTTTTTTACCAAAATGACTGGATTCTGCGTTAAATAACCTGAAAAGGGTTGATATGCCGTAAAACTAAAACAACTAAACTAAACACCATCTATAAATATTTGAAGATATACAGAACTTAAAGAATAAAAACTTTTACCAAAAGGACAAGATTCGGCATTAAATAACTCGAAAAGGGTTGATATGCCGTATAAAACACAACTAGACCAACCATCTGCGAATGTGAGAAATAGGACCATACGATGCAACCCCACCCTTTCTACCTTCTACTACCCAACACGTGCAGATTAAAAGATTTTGCAGAGTTCTATAATAATAACGTTCGGGACTGTGTAAAGAAATGGGAAACTGTAATTATAAAACCGTGTTTCGAAAACACAAACACAAGGAGAATATACCGTTATACAAAATAACCGAAATCTTTATTATACATTATATTAATAATGGAGTTTATGTATCTGTCTGTCTTTCTGTCTTTTTGTCCGTCTATCTGAAGCCGAAACTCCATCAGAGTAGTATGACTATTTACTAAGTCCGCCAGCTTCATTATATACTACTTCAAAAACCACCGTAAACACTATGCGCATTTCTCAATTCACATAATCAATTGCTTTTCAACCTCTAATAAATTAGTATTCACAAATATACATTCATGATTGTTTTATTCAGATTTCCACATGTATTTATGCTATTTTGCTCGCTAATAATCTTACTTATAAATTATAATTATTTATTATATATATATATATATATATATATATATATATATATATATATATATATATGAAATGAGTTACGTAGTTATTTTATCTACGTCCAACTGATTGAACAGCGAACGTTAATCCATTGAAACGTTTACCTCCCTCCGTCAAATCAGTATGGACGCAAGACGAGCGCGTAATTTAAAATGTAAACCAAATGCTGGCATTTACCGTGTTACTTTAACTTACGCTGTTAAGCTTTTATTCACAAACTGTGCTTATTATTCTATGTTTGATTTATTAAAATAAAAGATGTGATTTTTTTCTTTTTTGTCAACAAAAAAACAATATAACTGATTTTAGAATCAAATTATTCAATTACAAAAAGGTCATTAAACAAACACACACACACATTCTAACAAATTTAATTTAGGTAAACTTTCTTTCCGAGACCATTTACATAACTAATCATGTTCACTGTATTTGATTTTTTGGTGCTTTTACACTATAGGACCCGCGCTAACTTTGACTCCTTCGTTAGGGTTAGGGTCAGGGTCGAAGTGGGGGTTAGAGTTAGGGTTTGGGTCATGGTCAAAGTCAGCACAGGTCCTACAGTAAAAGAGTACGGATTTTTAAATTGTTTTATTTTATGTACACATTTCTTCCGATTCGAAAAATACTGTTCGCTCTATTTAGTTTTTTAAATTGTTGATTTTAACAATTTTATTGAATCAAATTGTTTAATTAAAATTAAAGTTAATTTAAAAATTAATACTAAAAAACACACATTGTAATGAATTTAATTTACGTAAACTTCATCTCGAGAGCATTGAACTAACTAACCGTGTTCGCTGTATTTGATTTTTTAACTATTTATCTTTTTTTTTCCTTTTACATTAATAATATTTATATGTATGAGGGAGGATAAAAAATTGGGGGGGGGGCGGTCAAATTATGTTTTTTTTCTTTTCTTAACTAAATATATTCCTATGTATGGGGAGAGTAAAAAATGTTTTTTCTTTAATTTTTAAACTAAAAATATTCCTATTTATGGGGAAGGGTAATACAAAAATCGGGGTGGGGTCGAAATTTAAAAAAAAAATTTATTTACATCTAAAAATATTCTTGGTCATAAATAAAGAATTTCAACGTCTAACCACCCAAGAAATATGACTGAGGCTCCATCAGTTTACACGTCAGCGTTCATTTCTGACGCGGCAGCCTAGCAAAAATATGCGGTCGGAGGGAGCATATATTTGCTAGTTATTATAATAGAAAACATGTTACATTTCTAATCAGTTTTTAATCTTTTAAATAATCCTTGAACTTTTATCACTAATTTTTATGTATGATTCCAAATCTTGTGAACCTCTTAAAACAACTATTATTAACTCCTGATAACAAATCATATTCGCCTATTTTATCCAAAATGTTTTGCCTTACCAGGAGGTGTGCTCAAACACGCGCAGAGATAAAGCTTTATATATTTTCCAAGACAGAAATGAACACTGAATTCAATGTCCGTTTTTTTAAAATTCGAAATGAATTAAAAATATCAACAAAGATGATATAGTTAACAACCAAAAATGAACAATGAATTACACTTTTTTTCAAAACACAAGGATATTTAAAAAGTATTCAAACTGAGGGTCTATGTATCAACGCAGAAATAAACAATGAATAAAACATTTTCTTTAGCATACAAAAAGTATTAAAATATAAATATATTTACTAAAATTACAAAAACTACACTGCGACAAATTAAAAAGTTAGTGAGTATCTCCCTTCCGTCAAAAAATATCCCTATACAAAATTAAATTCCACCATATTGCATTTCGTTTTATTCGTACACAAGTCAGCCATTTTATTCTTTTGTTAAATTGTAAATTATAAACAAAGCACACATCCAAAAGACGCACATGCCACACGGCCAAGAAAACAAGTCAGTGCGTACCTCCATATTAATTTGATTACAAGATCTAAATAATTTTATATAAATCCTATTTAAAAACATAATTTAATTTTTATTTCATTTTATATCTTACGAGCAGGACCCGTTCCCCGGCGTTGCCCAAGATAGATATAAATTAAATTAAAAAAAATGTAAATATTACAGTATTCATTCGTGAAGAAGCAGTTCAAAAGAATCCTATAAATAATATAGGTGATTAAAATACGATTTATGCATTTTTGAATAAAAAATATAGATTTTTCTATCTTTTGAATGACTGCCCCCCCCCCCCTGATTGTAAGTAGTGGGTTATTCGTAGGAATAAAACCACTGTCCCCCTCAATAAAAGTAAATGTGACTCAAGAATATGCATGAAGGTTTCCAAGGTCAGTGAATGAAAAATCCTTCTAGAATGAGGCAATTTGTATCTTAATCATAAGTGCCCATTTTGGTGTGAAATACGATTCACGAACATTAAAAATCGACCTTTCGTCTAACTCTTACCTTAATTTAAA